>CAMZMU010000062.1:38112450-38752901 GCA_947311845.1 Poa pratensis | reverse complement strand
GGCATTTGTTAAATTCAAAATGTTGCTCCTTTTAATTTTTAGAGCAATTGGCAAAATATTGTTTTGAGCTCTTGGAACTTCCTTGACAAATATAAGATGTCAAGAAATTTTGTTTTGCAACTTTGAGTGCCTTCATTGTGTTGAAGTTTGTTAGAGCAATTTGGCATTTTGTTTTAGCAACTCAACATCATTTCGATACAATGTTGGTTAACTCAAGAGACATGTTTATGCATGGATGCCATGATGCAATTAACACAAAAGTGGAAAAATTACACGGTTTTTAGGTTCTCAGCTTTGGGCTGTTACAACTCTACCCTCCTTACAGGAATCTCGTCCCGAGATTCTAAGATTGCGGAAAGAAGTCGGGATACTCCTCACGAAGACTAGACTCTCTTTCCCAAGTTGCTTCTTCCTCGGAATGGTGAGACCATTGAACTTTGAGGAACTTGGTAGTCTTGTTACGGGTCTTCCTTTCGGCTTCATCCAGGACACGGATAGGATGCTCGCGATAAGTGAGATCTTCCTGGAGATCTAGCTCTTCATGATTGACCCATGGATAGGATCTTGAAACACCGGCGAAGTTGGGAGACATGAAACACATCATGTACATTTGGGAATTTGACCGGTAACTCCAATTGATAAGAAAGATCTCCTCGCTTGGCCAGAACGGTGAAAGGGCCAACATAGCGAGGTGCCAATTTCCCTTTGATTCCGAAGCGGCGAACGCCACGAAGGGGAGAGACGCGGAGATAAGCTTTATCACCAATTTCATAGTGAATTTCCTGATGGTGCTTATCATAGTAGCTCTTCTGCCTAGACTGAGCAATCTTCAGATTCTCTCTTATGATTCGAACCTTCTCCTCAGCTTCATTGATCACATCCGGACCAAAGAGTGCTCTCTCTCCGGTCTCGGACCAATTTAGAGGAGTGCGGCATTTTCTTCCATATAGAGCCTCGAATGGAGCCATGCCCAGACTAGCTTGATAGCTATTGTTGTAGGAGAACTCCGCGAAAGGGAGATACTTTTCCCAACCCTTGCCAAAAGAGATTACACATGCCCGAAGCATGTCTTCCAACACTTGGTTCACTCTTTCGGTCTGACCATCAGTTTGAGGATGGTAGGCGGTACTGAAGTTGAGACGGGACCCCATAGCAGTTTGGAAACTCTGCCAAACTTGGATACAAAGATACTTCCACGGTCCGATATGATCCTCAGAGGGACCCCATGCAATGGAACAATACGAGCCAAATATAAGTCAGCAAGTTGACTTGCCCGTATATCATCACGGACTGGTAGGAAGTGAGCAACCTTGGAAAGACGATCAATGATTACCCATATTGCATTGTTGCCCTTTTGAGATCGGGGAAACCCGGTGATGAAGTCCATACCAATTTCATCCCATTTCCACTCGGGACTGCAATAGGGCGAAGAGTGCCGGAGGTCTTTGATGTTCAGCCTTTACCCGTCGACAGGTGTCGCATTCAGCAACATACTTGGCAATTTCTCGTTTCATCCGAGTCCACCAGAATTGTGGTCGAAGGTCTTGGTACATTTGGTACTACCGGGATGAATAGAGAGAGGAGATTCATGAGCTTCTTGGAGGATCAGCTCCCTCAATTTTCGTTTCTTTGGCACTACCAAGCGGTCACCAAAATAAACAACTCCGGATTCATTGACAGAAAAACATTTGCCTTCCCGCTAGCAATGTTCTCCTTGATTTTTAGAATACCCTTGTCACGGTTTGAGCATCCTTAATCTGGTCTACAAGAGTAGATTTGATCTCCAGATTTGCAAGGTAGCCGAGGGAACAATTTCTAAGTTCAAACGAGAGAACTCTTCATGAAGGCAGGTTGGGCCTTTTCAATCATCAGATTGTTGCAATAGGACTTCCGACTTAGCGCGTCAGCCACGACGTTTGCTTTGCCGGGTTGATAGTTCAGACTCACATCATAGTCCTTGATTAACTCCAACCAACGCCTTTGCCTGAGATTTAAATCCGGCTGGGTGAAGAGGTACTTCAGACTCTTGTGATCCGAGAAGATCTCGCAACGGTTACCAAACAGGTATGGTCTCCATTGCTTCAAAGCATAGACCACGCGGCAAGTTCTAGATCATGAGTTGGGTATTGAGCTCATGCGGCTTAAGTTGGCGAGAAGCATATGCCACCACATGGCCATCTTGCATTAGCACACAGCCCAAGCCTTGTAGAGAGGCGTCACAGAAGACGACGAAATCCTTGCTGTGTCCGGCAGGACAAGCACAGGAGCGGAGTGAGTTTGGCTTTCAGTGTTTTGAAGCTCTCTTCAGCTTCGGCCGTCCATACAAACTTTTTATCCTTCTTGAGAAGGTCAGTCAGGGCCTTGGCTATCTTGGAGAAACCTTCGATGAATCGGCGGTAGTAACCGCCAATCCGAGAAAGCTACGGATGTCCTTGACTGACATTGGAGTTTTCCAATCCAAATGGACTGAATCTTGTCGGGAATGACAGCCACACCATTAGCGGATATCACATGACCAAGGAAGACAGATTATCCAACCAAAACTCACACTTGGAGAACTTGGCATAGAGGCGGTGTTCTCGAAGTCGTGTCAGAACCAAACGAAGATGTTCTCATGCTCTTCATGGTTTTGGAATAGAGGATGTCATCAATGTAAATGACGACAAACTTGTCAAGATAATCCATGAAGACAGAGTTCATGAGCCTCATGAAAGTAGCTGGAGCATTTGTGAGACCAAAGGACATGACGGTATACTCATATGAGCCATACGAGTAACAAATGCCGTCTTTGGAATATCCTCCTTTCTGATTTATCTGATGGTCCTGACCTCAGATCCATCTTGGAGAATACCGTTGCACCAGCTAACTGATCCAACAGATCATTGATGCGAGGAATAGGATACTTGTTCTTGATTGTCACCGCATTCAACGGTCGATAGTCAGAGACTAGACGAGGCACGGTAGAATCCCTCTTCTTGACAAAGAGTACCGGACAACCCCAAGGTGAACTGCTAGGCTGGATGAATCCTTGCTAACAGCTGATCAATTTGCTCTTTCAACAGAGCCAACTCTTCCACCGGCATACGGTAGGGCTTCTTGGAAATTGGAGCGGTACCGGGAAGTAGCTCTATGACAAACTCCACACTTCGGTCAGGAGGCATGCCAGGCAATTCTTCCGGGAACACATCCGGGAAGTCACACACCACGTGTATGTCCTGGATTTCAGGAGGGATTCGCCTTCCATAAAGCAAAGGAGATCTCAGGTGAGTTGGGTATGATGGAGGACGGAGGTCTTGACATGCAGACCAATACTTCACACTGTCACCGGAAGAATTGGTCACGGTGACGGTCTTGGCAGCACAGTCGAGATTAGCCTGGTATTTGGCTAGCCAGTTCATGCCCAGTATGACATCAATGCCACTTGACCTCAGAGCTACCAAGCGAAAGGAAAAGAGTAGTAACCGATAGTAATCTGACTCAGGAGTAACCCATCGGTTTGCCATTTGGAGCCAGGAGTGGCAATCACCAAGGGAGCTCATTTCTCAAACGGTATTTGTGGTCTTTTGCAAAAGCTATGGATATGAATGAATGCGATGCTCCAGAATCAAACAAAACTGTAGCGTTGTTGTTGATTCGTAACTCACCCATGAGAACGCCGGGGTCCTCTTCAGCTTCTTCAGCAGAGATGTGGTTCAGGCGACCACGCACAATAGGTCCAGCCTTGCCAGCTGGAGTGGCAGGGGCTCGTGCAGGAGTTATCGCGAGAGGTGCCTTCTGGGGGCACTCCCTGGAGTAGTGGCCAGCCTGGCCACAGGTGTAGCAAGTGAGTCCAGGTGGAGCAGGTAGCATAGGACGGTACCCACTCCCGCCTACCCAAGTGTCGAAGTAGTGGGGCGCGGAGGAGGTGGCCTGTATCCCGCGGCTCTCGGCATGAATGGAGCACGCGGCACAGCGCTGTAGGGAACAAACACCCTGCGCTTCTTGCTCTCAGAACCCGAGGAACTCTGGTGGTCCCCGTGTGCGGGCCTCTTGGAAGCCTCAAGTTCCTTTCTTCCTTGCTCAGAGTAAAGCCTGGTTGAACAGCTCCTGGTAGGTCTGGAACCTGAAGGGCATAGCTCATAGCGGAGCTGCGGCGAAGACCCTTGCGGAACAGCTCTTGCTTGTCAGCATCATTGGTCACGTCCCTTGGGGCGTAACGAGAGAGATGGTTGAACTCACGACCATAAGTGCGGAGGTCCATCCGTCCCTGTTGCAAATCCAGGAACTCCCTCCTCTTCAATCCATGATCGGCTGGGGAATGTACTCCGCACGGAAGGCAGTGCGGAAATCAGCCCAGTGAAGACATGGTTGGCTGGAAACAAAGCCACATGGCTTTCCCACCAACAGCCAGCAGCACCAACCAAGAGGTAGGTGGCAAAGTTGACTTGCTCAGCCACTGGGACATGCAGCGCGGAGAACTTGCGCTCCAAAGCACGAAGCCAATCATCAGCTTCCAGTGGCTCCTTAGCATCAGCAAAGGTGGGTGGCTGGAGCGCAGGAACTCAGTGAGAGTGTTGCACTCGTTCCTCCGTGCATTCTGCTGCACCAACTGCTCAAGCAAGCGCTCATTGCGCCCACGGTTCTCCTCAATGGCCATCAAGACCTCAGCCATCGAGGGTGGTGGCGGCAGATCATCCTCATCATTGTGGTTACCGCGACCCCACGGCCTCCACGGCCTCCTCGAGCCATTCTGGAGATTTGACAATGACACAGTTAGTATCTTTCTCCGAATGGTCGAACAATAGCATTAGCGTCTACTCAAGTACACAGACTAGGGACGATAATACTTTGTGAGAAGGAATCAACAAGATAGAACTTGGGTCAAAGATCAGCATCATGTGCTACTAGCGAGAGTTAAGAATCACAACTTAACACACTCTAGTTGGCACAATCCGGGACCTTATGTTCAAGTCCTTGGGTTAAAACCCAAAAAGGATCAAATGATTAGACTCGGTAGAAACATCTGAGTTGATTTGGGATTGCAACGCAGCGGGAGCAACTGACACATAACACTAAAGGTCGAACCCACCCACGTTTCTAATCATTTTGAAGTAACAGATAGAAGTAAAACCTTTAACTCAAATCGAGGTAAGATTGCTCCGAGATTAGAGGTAACCAGATAAGGAGTAAAAAGAATCCTAAGATGGTTTTCACAACTCATTTTTAGGTTAAAATATTTTCACAAACACTAGACTCAACATCGACCAGTAGAAGGGTTTCCTACAGGCAGTACTGCTCTGATACCAACTTGTGGCGCCCCGACCCGACTGTTATACAGTGATGCTGTGTGTCACCGGTTAAGCGATACAACCGGAGGTTACGGGTTTACCAATCCCCGGCCAAAACCTTTGGCAGGCGTTGCTCGGAATGGATCATCGGCAACGCAACACCCCGATTGATGCCTTAACACAGGCACAACCCTCAATGTATAATAGAGAGATCAAGACTTGTGGAACAACTGGCACATCACAGACTCTACGACACAAATCATATAGTTCAACTCTTATAATAGAGAAAGATAGCAAATACAACCAGAGGTCACAGACCCAACATTACAACATGCGGAAGCGAATTAGGTTGTTCTAAACAACAAGATCCAAATTATGGCCTAAGAGGCCTACAGATAAAACACAGCGCCAGCTGTTCCGGGATGTCCCAAGCTGCCACCTGGGAACCCCAGACTACTCGTCGACGTCCACAAAGAACCCACCTTCGAGGTCGGTGAAGTCCTCCTCTGAAACAAAACAAACGACGTTGAGTTCGACGAACTCGCAAGATTATATAGAGCTTTAGCTCGATGAGGCTTTCAAAGTTTTATGGCTGTTTTGCATAAAGCTGATTTTATTTATGAAAACATAACTCAATGGCATCGACTATCAGAATATTTTCAAAAGGGTAAGAAGACTCTTTTCTTTGATCACCTTTCTCATCAACCATCATCATCAACCACTGTACCTGTATCAAAGGCACCTCCCCGAATCACCCTCGAGGAAGCTCACCTTGCAATCTTGAGTGGTACCTTAGTACCCAGTTTTTAATCATTCCGTTAAAGTTATTCTATGATCTTATCGTCCTTTCCCAAGTTGTCCTAACCGTGGACACGGCTTTTCGAAAAGATTTACCCTGCAGGGGTGTACAATGTTTGCCACGCGTACCGTCCGGCCCATTACCTGCGCATTAGCTCTCTTCCTTGGAAAGCCGGCTGGGTGGGAGCGGTGTCGACTTCTCCCTCGTTAAGGACTTTCCAGGATCATCAGTGGCGGCAGGCAGTCAGTGCCTCCAACACCCTGCCCCACGGCCACTCATTTTCCTAACACCACCATCCTCATCCCAGTTCATACCACCATCATCACGCACGCGCAAATGGAAGCCCGAACTAGAGGACCCTGGCTAGCCCCGCCGAGTTATTTAGTCTATGAGGGTTCCTGCATTGCATAGGCCTCACGCATGGTTGCACGCTCAGTCTTGGTTCGGGAGGTAAAGAACTCGCACCTAGGCGGCGAGAACGAGACAAAGCACCACAACCACAGTGGCCTCTCATCCCCACCTTTAGCATTTTACCTGTCACCACATTCTCCACCATCATCACATTACACCTGTTTCCAACATGATACATCCATCGGACGATAACATTTACTAAGCATGGCTAAGCATCAACATAGCATAGTTAAGTATCTCAGGCCAACAATACAAACCTATGGATAATAGGAGGGGAAACAGGTAATGGCATCGGAAACTTAATGCAACTATAGGATACTCTAATCCAACAAAATTGACATTTAGAACCGCATGCAATATTATAGTGGAGAAAATATTTGCGGAAACATAGGATAAGATATGCTCAGAGGGGGGATTACGCTTGCCTTGTTGATACGGCTGGTAGTAGGGATCGTCGGGGTATTGCGGTGTAACCCCGGCTTCTGATCTAACGAAGCATAACAACGGAGAAGCAATCAATCACCACACAAGCTTTGACGAAGGCAATGCGCAAACACATGATGACATGACATTTTAAATCCCCGAGAGGAGGAAGATGCATCTATCCAATTTAAGCGGAGTTCGGACGCGCAAGGGGAACATCTCGAATATACCGTGGATTTAAGTACAGCGGCAAATTTACTTGTTGAACAATGTAGTTGAAACCCTAGGATTTAAATTGTAGATGAAGTGACATGATCATGATATTTATTTTAAAGGTAGCTCCCATTTTTCTGGACATCTTGGTATAACACACACACATTTTCGGATGTACCGCTAGGAAGTTATTACATTTAGAAATCCCTCTTTTAATTAATCCCTTGTTTTAAGTTAAACGTATCGCAGTACAATGATCTAACCAAGTTAGAGAGAAAAACAAATGAAATAGAATAACTTTGGTACAGGACCATTCGGAATTATTTCAGAATTCCGAGTCATTCGGAATGGTCCGAGCTGGTTCCGAACCAAATCCGAGAAGTTGAAATCGGCACTGGACAACGATCGAATCAAGTTGTTAGATAGCCGGAAATTTCCGAGCATCCGGAATTCCGGATGTTCTCCGAACCAATTCCGAGCGAGGAGAAAAACTTGAGCGACGGCGAGCTACAGCGAGCTACGGTGCGACGGCGATAGCACGCGAGACTACGGCGCGATTAGAGCGAGGGGAGAAACGGAGGGCCACGGGAAGACCAGAAGCTCACAACGAGCCCGTGCGAAGCAACGGCGACGCCGGAGGTGGATCGTAGCGGCGGGAATCGACCGCGGCGGAGCTCGGGCTGCGGCGGCGAAAATGTGGACGGCGGCGGCGATGTGCAGCCTCCGGGCTCGATTCCTCTGGCGAGGAGTAGCAGGCGAGGCGGCGGAGCTTTCTACTGTCTTCGATTTGCTCGGGATGCTCTCAGGCGACGGCGACGAGCACGGCCGCCATGGCCATGGTGCGGAGCTCGCGGGGCAAGAGGACAATGGAGGGAGGAAACAGAGGGGCGAGTGGATAGGGTGGAGGAGCGGGCCTCGGGTGCTCTTCTCCTTGCAGGGGAGAGGGCAGAGGGGCCCGGCCATGGCGAGCTCGAGGAGCTGGTGCGGCGCGAGCAACGGCGGCTCGGTCGCTACAGCGACGAGGAAGATGACGTTTTTACAAAAAGCCCCCTGGAAGTTTTGAGTTCAACACAGTCCAGTCCTTTTTCCTTTTAATTTTAAAACCAGCAACCTTTCCTGATTTAATTTAGGCACCAAAACATTTTATAAAAAATTGGGAAAATTTGGGTAGCATCCCCATATTGAATAGAAGCTACACAAAAATTGGGACTTCAAAATAAAATAGTATGGACCACATTTGCTCATGGGATTGAATTATGGCATGTTGTTAAATTTCAAAATGTTGCTCCTTTGTAAATTTTAGAGCAATGGCAAAATATTGTTTTGAGCTCTTGGGACTTCCTTGACAAATATAAGATGTCAAGAAATTTTGTTTTGCCACTTTGAGTGCCTTCATTGTGTTGAAGTTTGTTAGAGCAATTTGGCATTTTGTTTTAGCAACTCAACATCATTTCGATACAACTGTTGTGTTAACTCAAGAGAGACACGGTTATGCATGGATGCCATGATGCAATTAACACAAAAGTGGAAAAATTACACCGGCTTTTAGGTTCTCAGCTTTGGGCTGTTACACAATTCCTGAGCCGGCACATGAACTTGCCTTGCATATCTTTGACACCCATCACATCTGCTCACTAAGCGCTCTGCATCTGCCTGGGCCGTGAGCCAAAAGAAACCGTGTCTGAATGATTTTGCTACTAAAGATCTTGTTGATGCTTGATGACCACAATCCCCCTCATGGATCTCATTCAAAATTTGCCGGCCTTCCTTTCTAGATACGCATCTCTGAAATACTCCTGACACGCTCCTTTTGTACAACTCACCATCAATAACCACGTAAGCCTTAGCCCGGCGTACTATTTGCCGGGACACAACTTCCTGCTGTGGCAACTCCCCTCGCAGAAGATACGCCAAGTAAGGTTCTGTCCATTCTGGAATTTCATGAGTTGCTGCTACCAACTGCGAATCCGGTTCATCTTGATACGCAAGCTCTTCCTCATCTTGAAGCTTGACTGAAGGCGTCCACAATTCATCCAAGAAAACATTAGGTGGAACCGGCTCTCTGCGTGAGCCGAGTCTTGATAAAGCATCTGCAGCATCATTTTTCCTGCGATCGATGTGATCCACCTGATAGCCTGAGAAAACCCGGCTACCCTATCTACTTATCTTCTGTAAGCCGCCATTGTTGCATCCTTCCTATCCCATGTTCCTGAAACTTGCTGCGCCACAAGATCTAAATCTCCATAGCACTTGATACGCTTGATGTTCATCTCCTTTGCCATGCGCAAACCATGCAGCAAGGCCTCATACTCTGCCACATTATTGGAACAATCAAAATGAATTTGCAACACATAACTCAACTTGTCACCTTTTGGAGAAGTTAACACAACTCTGGCTCCTGAACCTTGCTCTTGCTTAGACCCGCCAAAATGCATGATCCAGGATTTGATACTTCGTGTAAGATGTGGTGCACTTAACTGTGTCCAATGATACGTCTCAAACGTATCTATAATTTCTGATGTTCCATGTTGATATTATACCAATTGTTACATGTTTTACATACACTTCATAACATTTTTATGCATTTTCTGGACTAATCTATTAACAAGATGCCACAGTGCCAGTTTCTGTTTATTATGTGTGTGCATTGCAAAAAAGGTCCAAACATGAAAGTGCTCAGAAAAATCTAAAAAAATTACAGAAATTCTAAAACGCTAGAAGACTCCGGGAGCCAGAAGGACAAGTCTGGGGGAGGCCCATAGCCTCCACACCATGCCCCCGCGTGGTTTGGGTTTGGGCCGTGGGGTGGTGTGGCCACCTCGTGCACCGCCTCGCGACGCCCTTTGGACTATATATTGTCTCCGCGGTGCAAACCCTAAAAGAATCGACGATTTCTCCATAAGAGTTCCGTAGCTCCGCCGCCACCAAAAACCCTAATTCGGGTTACAGAAGTCTCTGTTTCGGCACCTTGCCGGGATGGGGAATTGCCCCCGGAGCCATCTCCATCGACGCCACCGCCATCTTCATCGCCGTTGCTGCCTCCCACGATGAGGAGGGAGTAGTTCTTCATCGGGGCTGAGGGCTCTACCGGTAGCTATGTGGTTTATCTCTCTCTCCCACGGCGTGATCTTTATGTGATCATGAGCTTTGTAATCTAGTTGAATCCATAAATGTTACTCTTCATTATCTTATATGCTACTTGTGTTGGAGATATGCCCTAGAGGCAAATAAATAATAAGATTTATTGCATTATCTCTTTAAGTTTATAAATAGTTTTTACCATGCTATAACTGTATTAATCGGAATTGTTAATACACGTGTGGTATGTAAACAAACCAGAGTCCCTAGTTAAGCCTCTAGATAAACTAGTCCATCAGTCAATGGATGATCGTGATTTCCCGATCATGTTGCATTAACAGTTGATGGTGGAGTCATTTTATTGGGAGAATAATTTGATGGACATTACCCAAAGTATTGCAGTTAGGATCGTATCAGATAGTTCAACACTGCAATAGGATTATAACGTGGTAGCTTATTCCTTAGACCGTGAGATTACATCAAGTCGCTGCTTCTGAAAGATACGGCTGATCGCACCTAACGTCATGTCTCATACGCACGACAATAAGGGTGACACTTTCGGGTATTGGAAGGAAGTAGTCGGGGCGAGTGATCAAGAGCGGGATTTGTTCATCCGTGTGACGGATTGATATGCTGGGCCCACTCGGTGAGATTATATCTGTAAAGCTGCGCAGCGTATGACTAGGTCATTGAGATATAATTTCATGGGAACGAGTAAAGCAACCTTGTCGGTAACGAGATAAAACACAACATCGGATGTTGACGATCGTATCTCGGACAAGGAAGTATCAACGAACAAAGGGAATGACCATATCATGTTAACGGTTCAAAGATGATTCAAGGATGATTTATTCTAGAATGCACGGGGCCGTCATAGTCATCCAGGGCTCCCTGACGGTCATTGGCGGAGGGTCTCGACCATGTCCGGAGTATTCTCGAACCGAGGGTAACACACTTAAGGTCTTGACGACGCTAGGAGAACGTTTTGGAAACATCGGAGTGGCTTAGGTATAGAGATAGGAGGTTTCGGAAAGGTTCCGGCAAGAACGGAAGAGTTCCGGGGAGACCGAAGAGAGTTCGGAATGATCCGGAAATTGTTTCGGAGTCACGGGAGATTAAATAGTATGTAAATATATTAATTATGGAATTATATATATTTATATTAATTTAATATTAAATAAAAGGAGAAAAAAGGGGCTGCTCACCTTAATGGGCCTTGAGGCCCAAGAGGGGAGCTTCCCCCCACAAGAGGGGTGCGGCTGGGCCAAGGGGCCAGCGGCCACCATGGGGTGCGGCTGGGCCCATGTAGGCCGGCGCACCCCCTCCCCCCTGCTCCTTTGTTTAGTCCCACATGGAGAGTTGAGGGATGCACACCCTTTTCCTCCAATAAATAGGGACCCGGATTAATTGGAAAAATACACAGAAAATTCAGGAATTAATTCCGGTTGGCCCAGGCTTCTCCCTAGTCCAATTCCTCCCTCCCCATCTCTCGACGTGCGCGGTCCCAAGTCTGGACAGCGTATACGGGAGACCTATAAACCGCAGCGCACCGTTGTGCTGCGGGTTTCCACCCAAAGTTCTCGCTTCCGCTATTCCGGCTGGATCGGGGAGCACGGAGGTCATCGTCAAGGTCCGTACGTGTGCGAGTACTCGGAGGTGCTGCTCTCTCACGAGTTCGGCACTAGGAGCTTCTTCATCGCCGCGTCTCCTTCTTCTTCGTCGCGCCAAGTTCTCCGCGACCTTGAGGTCGGCTACGTACGTCTTCATCGGCAACGCTTGTGCGGGAGCGTAATTCCCGCTATCGGTCTACAAGGGTATGTTTCCGATGACTTCTCCGTTACCGCATTACTAGATAGATAGATCCTGGCTAGTTTCGGTGTTGCGATAGTTAGAAAAATTATTGTTTTCTGCTACGAACCCCATCAGTGGTATCAGAGCCGATCTATGCGTAGTATTGCTGGTACGGTTAGAACACATGTTGAATGTGGGCATCGATTCTGTAATTGTTACCCTCTCGCGTGCACTTGCTAATGTTGTTGGCATTGAGTTGATGAAGCGGCCCGGACCGACCTTACGCGTACGCTTACGCGAGACTGGTTCCGCAACTAACATATGGCTTGTACCATATATGCGGCTGGCGGGTGTCTGTCTCTCTCTCTTTAGACGGCATGGCATTTTCAATGGAGGGCCCTGAAAAGGGTGTAATAGAGACAATTATTTAATCGTGTTGTGGTTGTATGTTCGTAGGTAAGAAACGGTTCTTCACGAAAGCCCTAGCAGCCACGTAAAATTGCAAAAGGATAAAAGTAGAGCGTCTAACTTTGTTTTGCAGTGGGGCTATTTTAATATGACATGGTTCGGTAAGTTTTATGTTATCGGAGGCAAAGGTGGCACCGTAGACTCGGAGCACCATTGGAGGCGCGCCATGAAGGCCGAGGCGCGACGGCCATGTCATATCGCACTTCATTACATTATTTTGATATTGTTGTTGTGTGTTTGCATCCTATTTGAGTGCTTATATAAAGATATACAACGGTAGCCGTAATAGGATGATCCCTAATTTAATACCAAAATTGTGTTCTGCCTTAGTGTGCACCACCAATAAAGTTCTACGTTACGGGGTACGTCGTTTGGGTTTCGATCCTTTTCGTCTACACTCGTCTCTTCGTTCGCATACAGTGGGTGTAAGCCACGTTGCACACGCGAAAACACTAAGGTTAAATTGGCGAGCCTAGCATATACCAGTATATGGCCTCGGAACACGGGTGATCGAAAGATCGAGCATGAGTCGCATGATTGTTGCGATTGGTAATTCGTTGCCTACCTCTGAAGTTACGTTGCCCGCCCGATCGAAGGGGGTAATTTAATGGATTGGGATCGTGTAATCACTAAGACAGTTTTTAGGGATAATTCTCTTAGTGGAGTGTGTTTGATAATATGATTATTAAATAAACTCATAATTTTATAAACTTAGCCTTACCTAGTCTTTGCAAATTATCTTTGTAGATCATGCCTTATCCTAAGGAAGAAAGTCTTGAGTTCAACCATTTTATTAGAAAAGGAAATCTCCGGAACGATGGATCCAACTTCATGACGTGGTACAGAAACCTGAAAGACGTCCTCTACCAGAACGACATTTCTTACGTGATAGGAGAATTGTTAGGAGATAAACCAGGAGACTCCGCAAGTGCAGAGGCGAAAGAGGATTTTCGTCAGCGTCGTGAGGTCTGGAGAGTGTTCAGATCACGATGTATGTCTGCATGGATCATGAGCTGAAAAATGAGTTTCGCCATATGGAACCCGCTGTGATGATAGGTGCTCTTAAAGTTCGGTTCTTGAACCGAATGAAGCAAGAGCAGTACAAGCAGCTGGACAAGTTTCTTTCACTCAAGATGGAAGAACATACCTGCTTGGAGACACATTTGTGTAAGATGTTTGACATTCACGATGATCTCACAACACATGCGATTACTGGATGGCGGATACTTTTGCAATACAGGCGGTGTTGCGTTCTCTACCTCCTAGCTATGAGGAGCTTGTCGATGAGTATATACTTAAGAGTGATTTCCTCCTCTTCAATGATTTCCTGGTCGAAATCAAAGATGTGGAGGTGGAACCCATCGAAGGAGAAATAGATGACACGCAAGGTATATTTGATATACAAAGTTATAATTGTTATTTCTTACACTTGTTATATTAAAGTATTTGATGCTTATGTCCTGTTTTATTGAAACAGCACCAGAATATAACAAGATAGCTGCAGAGTACGACATGATGTTGCGGAATGATGGCAAGGCAAAGTAGTTGATGGCCAAGGAGTTTCACGCCCATAGTTATCAAGTTTTGATTAGTAGTTTTGAATAAGAGTTTTGTAGTCGAATTTGAGAGTGATTGTAATAAGTATGTCTTATATTCGATGAGACAAGTTATTCATATTTGTAAGAGACAAGCAAGTTGTTTTTATTATGAATAAAGTTTTCTTATGATCATATTTCGATTATGAATAAGTTATTCATGCATTAATCTTTTTGATAGCAAAGTGGATTTGAATGTTAAAATAAATATCCTAAGTCAATAATAAAATGCACTACCGAATTTTTAATCATTGCAAATATTTTGGATATTTGATCTTGTGTATTTGCATGCGTGATGTCTAATGAGACATGATGATTGAAAAATATTGATAAGTCAATATGAGAAGAAATTTGATTTGAGATCATGCAAGATGATTGTTAAATTAAATTGTGTAGTGGAAATTATTATTGAAACCTTTGTTGTATGTCTAAGTAAATAATAAGTATTTACTAAAAGATACAATTATCTGAAATTATTTGATTTGATCAAGAAAGATTTTTCGGATAGAAAAGGAGGATGTAAAATCAAGTCATTGTAATTGGATTATAATAGCAAGGATTTTAAAGATTTATTTTATCATGAAGGTTTGTGAAAATTCGGTTCACAAAAGGACTTGTGAAATTCGGTTCACAAAATTATGATGCTATTATCAAACATGTTGATTTATGTAGACATTATAATCATACTCTATTTTGAATAAAGTATAGTCCTAAAAATTATCTCTTAATATTTTAGAAATCACGTAGAAGGTTTTTCCGTTAGAATTAGTAAACTCCCTATTTTGAAGTCTTCACCCAAAATTCGTATGAACGACAATAAGTTGTGTGTCATGGTTTATAGATTATATGATAATACGAAACTATGTACGAAATAGTTCTTTGTAAAATATTCATAGGAATGAATATATGTTTCATATGGTAAACACCAACAAGGGCAAAACTAGTATTGCTAACTTGGTGATTCATTGAAAACAAGTTTCAAGAAAGGATATGAAATAAAGAAAAGCTTAAAAGGGGTAATTGACCTTACTCGATTTGTGAGAGAAATATTGTTTTGGAATTTGATCCGACAACAAAACTCCACAAATGAAATGAAAAATGATGATATTTGATCATGGTGTTTTCATGCAAGGAGCTTTTTATAAATAGTAGGCATTAAAGAATATTTTCTGTCCGGTCACAGATTAATATTTCATGATTTAATGAGCTTGTTACTAGAACAAGGGATACCTACGAAATACAAAGAAATTGGGGTGATGCCAAATTCGAATTGTGACTATGAGTCATAAATCCAAAAGGTTGCATTCAAGATTGTATTAGTAAATGTTGCTTGAATCTTATTAAGTAAAAGGGTTACTTGATTTTTCACATGACAAGTTGTGTGAAAAGAATGAAACTGTGAAAGGACATAAAGCTAATTTTGTCATGAAGAATGTCTTTGACAAAATCAAAATTGTTTTGACTACATTGGATGTAGACATGCCTAAGTCTTTTGGATTTGTATTAACAAGTATAATACATCGTATTTGGAATTTTCGAATTGATACATGATCAAGGATTTCGGTTATGACCGAAATATCGAAGGAAATTATATCCGTATAATTTAAGTGGGAGTAGGACAGCTTACCGGAATAATATGTAAGTGACATATTGTTAAGTGGGAGCTTGTGGGCTACACAATATGAAATGTGTTTGACATTTTGAGTGGGAGCATTACAAGTTACACAATCTCAAATGTAATTGACATTTTGAGTGGGAGCTTAGTCAGGTGTTTATATGTAAATGACATATAATAGATAGGTACTAGGAAAATGAATTAGAAGTAATTATTGAATTACGATAAAATCATATATGTTTAAAATGTGAGCATCTGTTTTGAATAGATCATTTTAAAGAAGTCGAGGTGTTTTTCCAGATTAGATTCTGATGTGTCAGAATAAGACGTAACGAGGAATTGGTCCTTGTAAATCTGGATAAAGTAATCATGGTTGTAAAATATGCTGCACTTCTATGCCATGATAAGGTGGCAGCATATTAACCATATTATATACTCGAAAAGATATGATTAGTATTCTTACAAGAAGAATAAGCGCTGAGATGAATTTGTGATTCATTATTAGTGGAACCAAAATTATCCTTCATAGTTTAAAAGAAACTAAGGATATGTGGTTATTTCAAATCTGTAAAGGATGATGAGTTTAACAAATGTTGTGTTAAAAGGATCAACCTAAATGACAGAAAGAAATAAGGATCAAGTCGTTATAGGATAAATTAAAAGGCATTAGGCTGACAATAGAATGTCAGGATCTACTTAGGTAAATATAGAAGTATAAAGATACTGCAAAAGTACATAGAGTTGGTAGAGAAAAGGTATTCTCTAAAACTGAGTGTGTTTAATGCAATTAACTGATATTGGATCAGAGTAAGCGCAGGGAAACAAAAGTCTCACTTAGTTGCCAAATATGTATATTTGTTATTAAGATAACATGATGATATCAAATAAGGTGATATCAATGGTTTGCAAAGAACTTATGGTTATGAAAGGTTCAGGCCGAAGGAAACCTCTTCCACGAGCGAGCATTATCATAAACACTTATAAAAGATAAGGTTGTATGATTGGTATAGAAAAGCAGCTGGATTTATTTGAAATCTAGTGCAAGTGGGAGACTGTTGGAGATATGCCCTAGAGGCAAATAAATAATAAGATTTATTGCATTATCTCTTTAAGTTTATAAATAGTTTTATACCATGCTATAACTGTATTAATCGGAATTGTTAATACACGTGTGGTATGTAAACAAACCAGAGTCCCTAGTTAAGCCTCTAGATAAACTAGTCCATCAGTCAATGGATGATCGTGATTTCCCGATCATATTGCATTAACAGTTGATGGTGGAGTCATTTTATTGGGAGAATAATTTGATGGACATTACCCAAAGTATTGCAGTTAGGATCGTATCAGATAGTTCAACACTGCAATAGGATTATAACGTGGTAGCTTATTCCTTAGACCGTGAGATTACATCAAGTCGCTGCTTCTGAAAGATACGGCTGATCGCACCTAACGTCATGTCTCATACGCACGACAATAAGGGTGACACTTTCGGGTATTGGAAGGAAGTAGTCGGGGCGAGTGATCAAGAGCGGGATTTGTTCATCCGTGTGACGGATTGATATGCTGGGCCCACTCGGTGAGATTATATCTGTAAAGCTGCGCAGCGTATGACTAGGTCATTGAGATATAATTTCATGGGAACGAGTAAAGCAACCTTGTCGGTAACGAGATAAAACACAACATCGGATGTTGACGATCGTATCTCGGACAAGGAAGTATCAACGAACAAAGGGAATGACCATATCATGTTAACGGTTCAAAGATGATTCAAGGATGATTTATTCTAGAATGCACGGGACCGTCATAGTCATCCAGGGCTCCCTGACGGTCATTGGCGGGAGGGTCTCGACCATGTCCGGAGTATTCTCGAACCGAGGGTAACACACTTAAGGTCTTGACGACGCTAGGAGAACGTTTTGGAAACATCGGAGTGGCTTAGGTATAGAGATAGGAGGTTTCGGAAAGGTTCCGGCAAGAACGGAAGAGTTCCGGGGAAGACCGGAAGAGTTCCGGGGAGACCGAAGTGAGTTCGGAGTGATCCGGAAATTGTTTCGGAGTCACGGGAGATTAAATAGTATGTAAATATATTAATTATGGAATTATATATATTTATATTAATTTAATATTAAATAAAAGGAGAAAAAAGGGGCTGCTCACCTTAGATGGGCCTTGAGGCCCAAGAGGGGAGCTTCCCCCTCACAAGAGGGGTGCGGCTGGGCCAAGGGGGCCAGCCGGCCACCATGGGGTGCGGCTGGGCCCATGTAGGCCGGCGCACCCCCTCCCCCCTTGCTCCTTTGTTTAGTCCCACATGGAGAGTTGAGGAATGCACACCCTTTTCCTCAATAAATAGGGACCCGGATTAATTGGAAAAATACACAGAAAATTCAGGAATTAATTCCGGTTGGCCCAGGCTTCTCCCTAGTCCAATTCCTCCCTCCCCATCTCTCGACGTGCGCGGTCCCAAGTCTGGACAGCGTATACGGGAGACCTATAAACCGCAGCGCACCGTTGTGCTGCGGGTTTCCACCCAAAGTTCTCGCTTCCGCTATTCCGGCTGGATCGGGGAGCACGGAGGTCATCGTCAAGGTCCGTACGTGTGCGAGTACTCGGAGGTGCTGCTCTCTCACGAGTTCGGCACTAGGAGCTTCTTCATCGCCGCGTCTCCTTCTTCTTCGTCGCGCCAAGTTCTCCGCGACCTTGAGGTCGGCTACGTACGTCTTCATCGGCAACGCTTGTGCGGGAGCGTAACTCTCGCTATCGGTCTACAAGGGTATGTTTCCGATGACTTCTCCGTTACCGCATTACTAGATAGATAGATCCTGGCTAGTTTTGGTGTTGCGATAGTTAGAAAAATTATTGTTTTCTGCTACGAACCCCATCAACTTGAGTGGTTTTATTAATGTAAACTCCGGAGTCACCTTTGTCCCATGGTGCGAAGTTGACAGTGTGCGCACCGTGTGTGGCTCTTAGGCTAAAGATTACAGGAATACTTATCATGAGTTATTATTTGTGTTGGATGTCTCTATGAAATTGTGGTGTTTGTCTAGTACTAATTAGGACGCTCAAGTTGACAGTGTGGGGTTCCCTAGTTGTGGAATGCGACTTTAAGGTGTGCTTTATAGCCCTACACAGTGAATTGGTGTTCGTTATCCAACAAGAGAATAGTTCAGAGTAGCATAGTGAAGAGGAAATATCTATGCATTCAATTATATTATTATTGTTGAGAGTGTACACTAGTGAAAGTATGATCCCTAGGCCTTGTTTCTAAGCATTGAAACACCGTTTACAACCAGTTCTGCTACATGTTTGCTTGCTGCCATTTTTATTTCAGATTGCAATTACCACTTATAATCATCCATATTACTTGTATTTCACTATCTCTTCGCCGAACTAGTGCACATATACACCTAACAAGTGCATTGGGTGTGTTGGGGACACAAGACTTCTTGTAACTTAATTGCAGGGTTGCTTGAGAGGGATATCTTTGACCTCTACCTCCCTGAGTTCGACAAACCTTGGGTGATTCACTTAAGGGAAACTTGCTGCTGTTCTACAAACCTCTGCACTTGGAGGCCCAACACTGTCTACAAGAATAGAAGCGTGCGCAGACATCAAGCTATTTTCTGGCGCCGTTGCTGGGGAGGTAAGGTAAAAGGTACTCACATCCTCCGTCTACTAAGCTATTTTCTAGCACTGTTGTCGGCGTGTGAGTGCTCGAAGCTATCTCCTTTAGATCCAACAGTTATATCTTTTTTTTCTTGTTTTTTTATTCACTAGTTAGTCTTAATGGAAAACAACAAAAAAAATTAGAGAGCTCTATAAAATTTATCTTGAGTTAGGACATGATGTGTTTGAAGAGAAAATTAAAAAACCTATGGAAACTTGTTTGCATACTAGTGGTAACAATGTTATTACTATAAATTGTTTGAACACCATTATTGCTAATGCTATGGAAAAGTCTAAGCTTGGGGAAGCTCGTTTTGATGAATATAATATTTTCAGTCCCCCAAGTTTTGAGGAGAAAATTTTCTTTGATGATACTTTGCCTCCAATTTATGATGATTATAATGATAGTGGTATTTTGGTGCCACCTACTATGGAGGATAAAGTTTATTATGATTATACTATGCCTGCAATTTATGATGATTACAATGATGGATGTGATAGTTTTACTCCCACTATTACTAATAAAATTGATTATGCTTATGTGGAGAGTAATGATAATTTTGTGCATATGGATCATGATAAGAATGTTTCATGTGATGGTTATATTGTGGATTTTATCAATGATACTACTGGAAGTTATTATGAGAGAGGGAGACATGGATTCATACATCACAATAATATTAAGTCTCCACTCTTTATGTTGAAATTTTTGAAGTTGCACTTGTTTTGCCTTCCTATGCTAGTCACTTTGTGCTTTATTGATTTATTTTCTTACAAGATTACTTTGCATAGGAAGTGGGTTAGACTTAAATGTGTTTGATATTTGCTTCTTGATGCTCTTTCATATTCACCTCTTATACATATGAGAGCATCATCAAAATTATCATGCCTAGCTAAAAGGCTTTAAAGAAAAGCGCTTATGGGAGACAACCCATTGTTTTTATTTTATTTTATTCTATTTTTATTTTATTTGAGTCAAGGTGCTGTTTACTTCTGTAGCAATGCCTTTGTATCTTTATTTTCTTGCATTGTTGTGCCAAGTAAGGCCTCTAATAGGAAGATGCTAGATTTGGATTTCTGCCCAGGAACAGATTTCTGCTGTTCACCGTTTTACTTCTATAAAATCACAGAAAAATTATTTAAATCTGAAAATTTTTGTGCGTGATCCTCCGATATGTATGCATCTTTCGTTAGTTTAAATTTTTTCGATCTGAGCAACGTAAGTGCCTCGAAACAATTCGTATTTACGGACTGTTCTGTTTAGACAGATTCTGTCTTTTATTTTTCGCATTCTCTCTTTTACTTGTGTTGAGTGGAATTCTTTTTTAGGGTGAAGAGCTTCACATAACATCAGGGGCAGTAGTTAATGTTAAAAGTAACGGTCATGTTTGTGTTCTTATAGAACATGTGAGTTTTTGATTGTGCACTAACCCTCTAATGAGAATTACTTTGAGTTTGGTGTGGCGGAAGTTTTCAAGGGTCAAGAGAGAAGGATGATATAATGTGATCAAGAAGAGTGAAGAGCTTAAGCTTGGGGATGCTCCCATGGATCACCCCAGCATATTTCAAGAAGACTCAAGCGTCTAAGCTTGGGGATGCCTTGCTTGGAGATGCCCAAGGCATCCCCTTCTTCATCAGCAACTTATCAGGTCATCTCTAGTGAAACTATATTTTAATTCTTTCACATCATATGTGCTTTACTTGGAGCGTCTGTGTGCTTTTATTTTCAGTATTTTATTTTTCTTATGGTCAACTTGATTGGACCCCAGCATTCTTGATTGGGAGAGAGACACGCTCCGCTTTTTCATATGAATACTCCTATTCTTCACTTATACTTGTTGAGTATTCTTATCTAGCTATTGCTATGCTTTTAGCTCCTGTTTTGCATGCATCTCTTATTCAGAGCTGTTAGTTCTTTTAAAGAAAGTACTCTCTTGCTTCACTTATAATTGTTTGGAGAGTTTATGTTGAAATAAATTGATTGGTGTTTGGTTGGAACAGAAAATGTTGCATGTGGTAGATGGTATAATGGAAAAGCTTACATATTCTTGTAGATCACTGTATTGGATAATTTGATACTTGTCAATTGTTTTGAGTTATCAAGTAGTTCATGTTTAAGCTTTTGTATCATGTAGTTAAAACCTATTAATGATGAACTACCGTAAAGCTCGTTGAAATTTGGTTTGCATGATTGGTATCTCTAAGGTCTAGATATTTTCTAGTAAAAGGGTTTGGTTAACAAGGAAGACAATGTAGAGTCTTATAATGCTTGCAATATGTTTTCATATAAGTCTTGCTGTGTCGGTTGATATCCTGTGTTTGCTTCAAATAACCTTGCTAGCCTAAACTCTGTACTGAGAGGGAATGCTTCTCGTGCATCCAAAACCTTGAGCCAAAATCCATGACATCTGTGTCCACCATAACTACCCATATGTGGTATTTCCTTGCCATTCCAAGTAAAATTTTCATGTGCTACCTTTAAACTATTCAAAACTTTATTACTCCTATTTTGTGTCAATGTTTACCAAACTCATGAGAACGGGGTGGATGTCTTTATGTCAACTGTCAAGCAGACTTTACCACCAGACTAGCGGCATATACATCCGCTTATCCATTAATTTTGCAAAAAGAGCTGGCAAATGGGGTGCCCAGTCTCAATTAATTACAACTTTAACCGCTTAATTTTCTTCACATTTTTTCCCTGATTTATCAGTCAAGCAATGACAAACAATGAAATATCTGCATGTGTAAACAAAAGAGAAAGAGGGATGATCTGCCTTGCTGGTAGAAATAACGTCCTTCATGGGAGCCGCTCTTAAAAGTCTGGTTGGCAGGGGTCATATTGTACTTTCCATTTTCTGATTCGTTGACAATTAACAAACACCTCTCAAAACTTATATTTTTACTCTCTTTATGATTTCAAAAACTTAAAAAGCTCTAGCACATGATTTAATCCCTGCTTCCCTCTGCGAAGGGCCTTTCTTTTACTTTTATGTTGAGTCAGTTTTCCTACTTCTTTCTATCTTAGAAGCAAACACTAGTGTCAACTTTGGTGCAACAATTTTTATATGCTTGTATATTGCACTTATTATATTGCTTTGTGTTGACAAATATCCATGAGATATATATGTTGAAAGTTGAAAGCAATTGCTGAAGCTTAAATCTTCCTTTGTTTTGGTTAAATACCTTTTACTTAGAATCTATTGCTCTATGAGTAAACTCTTATGCAAAACTCTTTGATGCTTGTCTCGAAAGTACTATTCATGAAAAGTTTTTGGTTATATGATTCAGTTGTTTGCTCATTATCTACATGCTAGCAAACTATAGACCATTGACCTGGATCGCTTCATTCATAACATGTGCTTTACAATACTATTTGATCAAGATTATGATGGTAGCATGTCACCTCAGAAATTATTTTATTTTTATCGTTTTTCCTACTCGAGGACGAGTAGAACTAAGCTTGGGGATGCTTGATACGTCTCAAACGTATCTATAATTTCTGATGTTCCATGTTGATATTATACCAATTGTTACATGTTTTACATACACTTCATAGCATTTTTATGCATTTTCTGGACTAACCTATTAACAAGATGTCACAGTGCCAGTTTCTGTCTATTATATCTGTGCATTGCAGAAAAGGTCCAAAAATGAAATTGCTCAGAAAAATCTGAAAAAATTACAGAAATTCTAAAACGCCAGAAGACTCTGGGAGCCAGAAGGACAAGTCTGGGGGAGGCCCACAGCCTCCACACCCTGCCCCCGCGCGATTTGGGTTTGGCCGCGCCGTGGGATGGTGTGGCCACCTCGTGCACCGCCTCGCGACGCCCTTTGGACTATATATTGCCTCCGCGGTGAAATCCCTAAAAGAATCGACGATTTCTCCATAAGAATTCCGTAACTCCGCACTACAAGAGGACCCCCCTACAGCAACGCATTCATCCATATCTAAATGTCCATATAAGCGTTGCTAAGGACTTTACCAACGAATAAATATGCGTTGCCTTATCGGGCGTTGCAAGGGTATAAGGCAACACATATTGGTCCATTGGTAACCAATGGATCAAGCGTTGCAAATTAACAACAGATCGCAAACAACAATTGTATGCGTTGGTGAACACAAAAGGATTGAACCTTTTATTAAAAATACATATTGTTTTCTGGAATATATTGTTTCAGCGCTTCAATCTTTTTTCTCGGTGAGAGAATATAATTTAGAAGAGACATATCACAACACATAAAAATCACAAAATAAATTCCATTGCTCGAAAAAGAAATTTAATATATATTATTTGAATCACAATCGTAATACATTAAAATTATCCGAAGAGTACACGACTTCGATCTTCAAATCACTGTCATAATACATGAAAAATATCGAAAGGTACAAAACTTATAATCTTGATTCGGAATATGACAATCTAACTATCCTATGAATATTGCCACTAATATTCTGCCCTTAGATATGTTCAGAGCTCATATCCGAATAGAGTAAATCTTGCTGTGATCTTTTGGTCCTGCAATAAACCAAATTAATGTTTAGTATCAAAGTGGTAAAAGCTAGAAGGGTAGTGAATTCTACTATTACTTGCAGAAAACAGAGAATGAGGGAATGGAGACAAAATGAACAATACTCTGATCCAATGGTGTTAACTTTGGGAATGAAACATCAATCAGAAATTCATATAAAAATATTTGTCTTCAACATCCGTTTCTCCTTTCCAGTCATATAGCGTCCCAGCGATACAAATTAGTGAAGGGAATTAAGAACTATAGAAACAAAAAATTACGAGTCCATTATTATATTCATATCCATTTTGACGATCGATGACAAATATGTACCCTACAGCCTATGTTTAACTTTACTCTCCCAGTGGGTGTTATTATTTAAATGCTCCAACTCTCAAATGACCACATTCAAATGTTGATTACAATATGAATGCTAGAAAAAGTTCTTCATAAACTACAGCTAGCACTTTTATTATCCTCCTAATAAGTGAATAGACAGGTAGAACAAGTGTGTCAGGATAAATAAGCTGATGCTGTACGATAATATTTACTTCTCACAAACAATATAGTCAATATGAATCAAAGAATGAAACCGAATCAAGATAGATGAAAAGTGGCCTATTGCAACGAGACTTTTCCCTGAAGGTTGTGTGGTGTCTATCTAGGAGTATGCGTGTACCTTCATCAGGTCCTGTTTGCATTTCTTTTCATGACGATTGGCTGAATACCCATACTTTCATTCCTGGCGCCGCCACTGCCCAAGTGCTGATTAGTGACATCGGCCACCTGCAGCAAAAGCAGACGGAAATTGGAGCCAAAGTATTACAACGAAAGAGAGATACAAACAATTATGATGAGATGGTTTAAAACAGAAACAGCAGATAGTAATACTAACCAGTAGTAGATCCGTCGCCAAGAACATTATGAGTTTTCACGGACTGCAAATTTGAAGATTATCTGAGTAAATCCTCTAAAATTTATTTATCCAAATAAAAACAGAGAAATTAATCTATGAAGTATTTTATTAGTGAGCATTGAAAGATTATGAATACGACAACCTTAATCTGGACAAAAACACTCAATCATGTGCATGGAGAGCTTAAGCAAGCAACATAGATTGCCTATGGACTGTCGAGGCACTTCCCTAGCTGTGAGCAGGTGTTGTCATCCTCTCCTTGCGCTTCCTTCCTTCACGCTACTTCTTAATAAAATCAACATAGTTCTTCTATCGTCCTCCATGCATTTGGAGTTTGTGGCCTACCAAGGCATTCCCTACACGAAACACTACTAAATGGTAAGTCACATGAATTGGAATAACAATTTACACCCACAGCCATGTACATGTATGAAGTATAACTATTGTAGGATCAGATTGAACAATTTTGAAGTGAAGCGAAAAATAAATGAAGTCTGACCATTGTTCTGTTCTTAGTTATCCCAGATAGCAGCAATGAGAACCATGTATTCATAACATCTAGGGGTAACTTGGCTAGCTAGCTACACCACATCTACGACAGTTCTATACCCTGAGCTTCCTTATACTCTTTCTTGATCAACCTCAGCCGGATATTTCTGCCCGCCTAGATCCTACCATGGTCACACGCCTTAGCATCCTGAAATAGCCAAATGAGAACGGACATGTATTGCAAAAAAACTAACATATATTGCGAAAGAATGGACAACAATACAAGCTGTACAGAATATGTGCACAATTTAGAAGTACTAATTTAGATCCTACGACACATATGTGTCAGCTAACAGGATTTAGGTATATATAATCTAAATTCCGAAGATCCAAGCAGACTAAGAAAACTTGGGAAAAATCTCTGAAGCCAAAGATACATTCAGTTATACCAACTCAAACGATATCGAGAACTTGAACGATGAGGGACAATATTTATCAGAGCATTCTCATCTACTGTACCACAGCAGTTTGACCACACAGCGCTATCCCAAATTCCATTTATCAGAGACAGCACGAATAGGGGAAAGATGCGGTCACAATAAAATACCAAACAAATTGTTGGATCTGCGATACAATTTGGGGACGAGTTGAGGGCACCTTTGAGAAGGGGTGGAGAAGATTGTTGACATTGTAGGAAGATGAGCTCGAGGTCCAGGGAGTGGGGTCGCTCCAGTTCGTCGACGAGGCTGATGGCCGCCGTTGACGTGTTGAAGGTCGAGAAGATCGCCGACGCCGGGTTAATGGTCGGGGACGAGGATGATGGCGTCAATGGATCTCAGAAATCCACGTGCCGGAGCCTAGTTCTAACAAAGCCAATACAGATCGGAGATGCACGTCCTGGCGTGGTTGGGAAGAGGCGGCGGCGCACGAGGGTTTCGCTCGGTGGGGAAAACGATGAACTAGCGAACGTCTAATATGGAGGGTTTCTTCTCATTTTTTTTCTCTTTATTTTGGGTTTCATGAATGGATGTGAGCGCGGGACGGAAACATAAGCGGCGGGAGCCCGCTCACGATGGAAAATCTCCCTCCACAACGAAAAAATTGGTGGCAAAACTTTCGAGCGGTTAACGGAGAACGGATGTAGTCTGCAACAGTTATAGGCATATCTAAAGAAAAAAATTGCAACAGGTATTTAATTCGTTGTAGGATATACATTGCTTAAGGGGTAGTGTTCTAGTAGTGCGCCGCCACCAAAAACCCTAATTCGGGGGAGTCTCTGTTTCGGCACCTTGCCGGGATGGGGAATTGCCCCCGGAGCCATATCCATCGACGCCACCGCCATCTTCATCGCCGTTGCAGCCTCCCATGATGAGGAGGGAGTAGTTCTTTATCGGGGCTGAGGGCTCTACCGGTAGCTATGTGGTTTATCTCTCTCTCCCATGGTGTGATCTTTATGTGATCATGAGCTTTGTAATCTAGTTGAATCCATAGATGTTACTCTTCATTATCTTATATGCTACTTGAGTGGTTTTATTAATGTCAACTCCGGAGTCACCTTTGTCCCATGGTGCGAAGTTGACAGTGTGCGCACCGTGTGTGGCTCTTAGGTTAAAGATTACATTAATACTTATCATGAGTTATTATTTGTGTTGGATGTCTCTATGAAATTGTGATGTTTGTCTAGTACTATTTATGGCGCTCAAGTTGACAGTGTGGGGTTCCCTAGATGTGGAATGCGACTTTAAGGTGTGTTTTTATAGCCCTACACAGTGAATTGGTGTTCGTTATCAAACAGGAGAATAGTTCAGAGTAGCATAGTGAAGAGGAAATATCTATGTATTCAATTATATTATTATTGTTGAGACTGTCCACTAGTGAAGGTATGATCCATAGGCCTTGTTTCTAAGCATTGAAACACCGTTTACAACCAGTTCTGCTACATGTTTGCTTGCTGCATTTTTATTTCAGATTGCAATTAACACTTATAATCATCCATATTACTTGTATTTCACTATCTCGTCGCCGAACTAGTGCACCTATACACCTGACAAGTGTATTGGGTGTTGGGGACACAAGAGACTTCTTGTATCTTAATTGCAGGGTTGTTTGAGAGGGATATCTTTGACCTCTACCTCCCTGAGTTCGATAAACCTTGGGTGATTCACTTAAGGGAAATTTGCTGCTGTTCTACAAACCTCTGCACTTGGAGGCCCAACATTGTCTACAAGAATAGAAGCGTGCGTAGAAATCATCCAATCATTAAGAAAATCAGCCAACGCTTGAGACTTGATGGCTGTACGAGGCTCATAGTTGATATGATACGGCCCCATCTCTATTACCCACTTGGCAACTCTTCCTGTAGCTTCTGAGTTTCTGATAATATCTGCCAATGGAATTGAACTAACCACTGTGATTGGATGTTCCTGAAAATAGGGCTTCAAATTTCTACTTGCCATGAAAATACCAAACACTAATTTCTGCCAATGCGGATAGCGCTGCTTTGCCTCTGATAATACCTCACTGACGTAATAGACCGGCCTCTAGACCGGGTTTTCTTTGCCTACCTCCTTACGCTCGACCACCACCACAGCGCTAACAGCCTGAGGCCCGGCGGCGACGTATAATAGCATGAGCTCTTTGGGACCCGGCGCCGCAAGTATTGGCGCTTCTGACAGCTGCTTCTTGAGGGCTTCAAATGCCTCATCTGCCACTTGATTCCACATGAAGTTTTCCGTTTTCTTCAGTAATTTGTACAAAGGGATGGCCTTCTCTCCGAGCCGGGATATAAACCGGCTTAGCGCAGCTATACACCCTGTTAACTTGTGAACATCTGCCAATTCCTCAGGTTTTTTCAAACTTTGAATAGCCTTTATCTTTTCCGGGTTTGCCTCAATTCCTCTCTCTGATACGATGAAACCCAGAAGCTTCCCAGCTGGAACACCAAATACACACTTTGTAGGATTGAGCTTCATCTTGTACTTTCGCAAGTTAACAAATGTCTCTCTTAGGTCATTAATGAATGACCCGGCTTTCTCTGTCTTGATCACTACATCATCCACATAAGCATGCACATTGCGTCCAATCTGATCATGAAAACACTTCTGAATACACTTTTGGTACGTGGCCCCCGTGTTTTTCAATCCACACGTCATGGTCTTGTAACAAAAAGCACCAAACGGGGTTATGAACGTTGTCTTTTCCCAATCTTGCCTATTAAGCTTGATCTGATGATATCCTGAGTATGCATCCAAAAAACACAAGAGCTCGCTGCCCGCAACTGCATCAATGATTTGATCAATGCGCGGCAGTGCAAACGGGTCCTTGGGACAATGCTTATTCAGACTTGTAAAATCAATACACATCCTCCACTCATTATTTTTCTTCAGAAATAGAACCGGGTTAGCCAACCACTCTGGGTGAAAAACTTCCATGATAAAACCAGCTGCTAGGAGCCGAGCTATCTCTTCTCCTATAGCCTTCCTTCTCTCTACATTCATTTTCCTCAAACCTTGTTTTACCGGCCTTGCCTTGGGATCAACATGTAAGCGGTGCTCAGCGAGTTCAGTCCGAATGCCAGGCATGTCACTAGGTGTCCATGCAAAAACATCCCGATTCTCACGGATGAACTCGATGAGCGCGCTTTCCTATTTGTCATTAAGATTGGACCCTATGGCGAACTGCTTGGAGGAATCTCCAGGTACAAAATCCACCATCTTTGTATCTTGGGCGGCCTTGAACTTTGCCCTATCATCTTCTGTTGTTGGTTTCTTTAGTGCTGTGTTATCCGCCGGGTCAAGATTAGACCTATAAGCTTTCAACTCCTCTTTCGCACAAACTTGCTCTGCCAAGGCCGCATCTCCTTCGTCACACTGCGCTGCTATCTCTTTGTTGCCATGAATTGTGATGATCCCCTTAGGACCCGGTATTTTCAACTGCAGGTACACATAACACGGCCTTGCCATGAACTTAGCATAAGCCGGCCTTCCAAACAGTGCATGATAAGGACTCTGAAACTTCACCACTTAAAAAACGAGCCACTCTGATCTAAAGTTGTCAATGGACTCGCCAAAAGCAACCTCTAACGAAATTTTTCCCTTTGGTGTCGCTGACATCCCTGGAACTATGCCATGAAAAACTGTTGACGTCTTCTGTAATTGTGACACTTTGAGACACATACGTAAAAACGTCTCCCAATACAAGATGTTGATACTACTTCCACCATCCATCAGAACTTTATTCAACTCAAAGCCATCCACTTGGGGAGCCACAACTAAAGCTAGCAGACCCGGGTGCTCAACAACATCTGGGTGATCCGCTCTACTCCACGTGATCGTATGCTCAGACCACCTTAAATATCTTGGGACTCCTGCATCAACTGCATTAACCGCCCTTTTGACTACCTTTCGCTCTCTCCTGATTGTGCCACTGGTGTATATGTGATATTGGCCAAGATGCTTTGGCTGCTGTGAAAACCCGCCTTGATTGCCTGTGTTCTGACCGGCTCCTGAATTGTTGGTGGGTACTGCATTTGCTCCAGTTCAAAGTCCTGTAGCCGGGTTACCACCCGGGCTAGGTCCTCCACCTCTGCCTGCTCCTTGCAATGCTCTCTGTATCTCATTGTTTTTCCACCTATTTAAATCTACACACTGGGCCAACGAGTGATTGGCAGGTTTACCGTTCCTGCTATGGCGAGGACACGGCATCCTGAAAGCCTCTTCAGTGCTGATTGGGCGTGACATTTGATAACTGTTTCCACCATTATAGTTCCCATTATTTCCTTGATACCCTCTATTGTCATGAAAATTTCCTTCATCCTTTGCCTCTGAAACCCGGCATTTGTGTTTGCCACCAACTCTGAACTTCCCTCGTTGTGCCCACGCTTATGCTGATTCTGATTGTTGTTATTGCTGTTTCCATTGCCATTGTTGTTCTTTCCTCCATTACTCACAGGACCTTTCCCTTTCTCTTCCTCGTTATCATCCTGGGTCTTGTCCGTGGCTGCGTGCCTGTTGCAAGCATCCATCAACTCAGCCATGGTGACTGGCTTGACCCGGTGGCCCTCCTTCATACGGCCCAGCTTCTGGACTAGGGGAGTAAACTTGCATGTTTTTTTCATCGTTGAAATCGCATCCTTGGGATCAATACCAGATGAGGAGTGAAGGATCTCCGTGACCCGTCTCATCCAATGCCACGCTGACTCGCCCTTCCTCTGTACACAGCGATCAAGGTCTTCAATAGAAAACAAACGCTTGCATGTACCTTGAAAGTGCTTGGTGAAAACTGTCTTTAGCTCGTCCCATGACTTGATGGATTTCTCTGGTAAGTTCTTGAACCATAATTTTGCTGCCCCGTCACTCATCATCAAGTACATATATTTTGCACAAACATTCTCTGTGGCATTGCGTATACACATTGCCATCTTATAACTACTCAACCAGCTTGCCGGGTCCATGCTAGGCTCGTAATTGGATATCTTGTTGGGCTCCTTGAACTTCTCAGGGAAAGGCTCCGCTCTAATAGCATCTGAAAGACACTTTGGCCCGGCTAAGTTAGAAGAACTTGCTAAAAAATTATTGTTACCTGGTGAGCTTATGGACGCTGCTGCCGCGGCGCCGGGTCCTCCTTGCGGCACTGCTGCGACAGGTACCGCCGGGTTCGCGCTGGCCACTCTTCTCGCTCGTGATCCATTAACTATCTGCTGGGCCACCGAGACTGCAGGTGCGGGCTGATATTGCTGGTTGTTCTGATTCTGTTGAGGTGGATTCTGCTGTGGCGCCACGGCAGGACTGACCAATGGCGGGGTCTCACCATGGCGACTCTTAGTATGCTTACTACGATAAGTTGTGGAATGAAGTGCACTTTTCTCCTTCGAATACTGAACTTGCTGAACTACTGTGGTGCGTAACATGTCAATGGCACGCTAGGCTTCAATCTCTGCTGGCGAGTCTCCAAGGGGAATACGGTTGAGTGCTAAGGTTGCGGCGTACACGTTATCCGCTGGGTTGGAATAATGACCCGCCGGCGTGTGGAATCTCGGTTTTCGTGGTGGCAGACCCGGATTTCCCCCGGCTCCTCCGGCGAGCAAACCCGGTGCCCCAACCAACGCGACCCCGGCTCCAGCAGTTCCTCTGTTTTGTTCTACAGGTGTCCTGATGACCGGGTTTCCTTGGACCACACCAATGGGTTGATCCACTGGAGTCCTGAATAATACTGCTGGGTTTATGGTATTTTCTCCCGGAGCCAACCGGCTCTGGTGTCTTCTCTGGTGAACCCTGGTCATGTCATTGAGGCGATTCTCTGCTCCTTGATTTGCTTTTGTCTGGCTGCTATCTGCTACTTTTCTGCCATTGTATCTCTACGCATTTGTTCCAAAGCCGGCGCGCTGTATCTAACTCCATAGCTTGCACTGCTACATTCTCTGGAGTAACCAATCTCGTAAGCGCTGTTGAGTCTAGGGTCAGGCCGTTGCTGAACAAGGCAGGAGCACTAGCTGTGATATTTCTTTCTTCGCCCTGAGCCCGGTTATTGAGGAAACCGAAGCTGTTTCTGTAACGAGCCGTGTCTTCACTTTCATCCGTCACCGAAGCCGGGTCTCCATCCATCCTCTGACCCGCCAGCTCCAGTATTTGTGGTAACTGTTGCTGCTGTTGATCCGGGTTTGAAGCTGGTGGAACAACAGTCGATGGTGACGCTCTAGTGTTGATCGAAGGTGCTGTATAAACTGCCATCCTCCTAACCGGGCTCGCGCTGTACTCCTGCTCCTCCTCGTCCTCTTCTTCTGCCTTTTACCCGTACCGACCTTGAAACAATGGCAAGATTGATTTTGTGTCCTCTTCATGCTCCATTGCATCACCCGGGATCCATGCCGGCTCTCCCGACCGTTCCCGTGCATGACCAATGGCAGCCCAATTTCAGCCGTGCCTACTGATTCCTCCCCATCAGATTGAACGAGGGTGGCGGCTCCTGATACAGATTCATACTCTTCATCACTAGCAGATCTAGTTGCATGTACCATACCAACGAAAACATTAATCTTGCCAATCGGAATAACATCACCTGATTCTAGTAGATCCGATTCCGGCCCCCAGCCAGAATCGTCGACGATGGATTCTCCTTATGAGTTGATGGTAACCTCGCCGAAAACGAAGTTCTTGATTCCTTGCATAGCTTCTCGCATGATGATGACACCTTTGGACGCAGGCCCCACGGTGGGCGCAAACTGTCGTGGGGTTGTCACGGCAGATATTACCATAGGGTAACTTGAGTTGTAGGCTAAGGCGAAACTAGTGTCTGGGAGTTTGTTTAGCTCTGCGCGGACAAGGGATTTACCCAGGTTCGGCCTCTCCATTGGAGATAAAGACCTACTTCCTGCCATGCTATTATTGATCTCGATCTCGATAACCCGGCTACGACAACAGAGCCGGATCTCGATTAGGGTTACAAGATTTGCTTGGTAGCGATGATCTCTCTCTCTGGTTCTCTCGCTAGTACAAACTTGTCTAACTATGACCTAGGAGTCCGCTTATATAGACGGCCGGGTCTCCTGGTTCTATACATGGTAAGCCCGGGCTCTACCCAGACTCGGAGTCCTACTCTAGGTCTTCGGGCCTTCGTGTCCTTCAAGTCCTGCACCGCCTCCGGGGCTTCTAGAAGCTTCACTCTGTTAGCCGGGTCACCGACAAGCTTGCTGGCCCATCAACGTAACCCGGCCCATGCTGATGGTTAGCTGTCCTGGCCGGGCCTTCTGCCTGGCGGGTCACGTTTCCCTCTTCATGGGCCTACCGGGTTATTATCCCCCCATCAGGTTGTGAATCCCGAGACCCAGCCTTCAATATAAAGTCTGGGAGGGCTGCTGATCTAGGACATGCGATACACAGCCATGAAAACCCTAGCGAGATTGACATCTCGTCGGGACCCCATTGTAGCTCCATTGTTCACAACCATCAATAATCAGACAAGCAGGAAGTAGGGTGTTATACCCTCCGGGGGCCTGAACCTGGGTAAACCTTGCTTGCCAGCCGTAGTTACTACCAGCGCTACCAAATCTCTCTCCCAATCTCAACCCTGGATGCCTAACCATGGGATTTACCGAGTTAACACCTCGACAAATATTGTAGCGCATAATTGTTGAACAAGTAGCGGCGGCGCCATTAGAACAAAGCTGGAGTTTTTTTCATGGAGTAGCCGGAAAGAAGAATGAACAGTACATGCCAGGTGGCTTGTTAATTGGGCCTAAAACGAGATGTATTTGAATATGTGAAATTGCAAATTTATTAAGGTATGTATTACTTCAGCGACGAGTGGTAGTCGTTCTGCCTTCTAAAAAAGTACGTACGCCTTGGTGTGCTCCCGAAAAAAACATTGATATTGTTTTTGAAACTGAAACACTCGCATTATATTAACTTTGTGCGGCATAATCGCTTTCGTATATTTATTTTCTTAAACGGGGTCCTTTTTAGAGTGTCTTAAATGGAGTCGGTATATTGTTTTTGCGAATCACTTACTTGGATGTGCCCGTTCTTAAATCCAAACAGCCCGACCTGGCCAGCACCTTCTTCTCCCCTTCGCCCTACCGTCCTGACCAGTGCCCATGGCGGCCCGCCGTACAACAGCGAGCCCGTGCCGCCGGCGCTCGCCCCTCCTTGCCGCTCCTCCCTCTCCCTCTCTGTAGTCCTCTCTCCTCCCGCCCCCGCGTTCTCCGTCGCCCAATCCCTGCTCGGCCCCCGCCACGACAGTGCCGCCACGCCGGATTCCTGCTCGCGGCTCTCCCATGATGCGTCCGTCCTCCCTGCTCGCTTCCCGAAGCTGCATCTGTGCCTCCCTGATCGCCCCCCCCCCCCCCCCCCGCAGCACCAGCCAACCCTGCAAGGTTAGTTTCCTCTTTTATTTCGCATGGTCTGTAGTATTGTTCGTGGCGAGTAGCCAATTTAGATTTTTTTTCTCTCTGTTTGTGCGTTGTGAAATCTTTATATTTCGGTGACGAGTAGAAAATTTAGAAATTTTCTGTGTTTTGTCTGTTGCTAAAATGATGTCATGTGCTGCTGAACTGCTGTCAAAAGAGCTGTTGAACTGCTGTCAATGCGACGCTGAAATGCTGTCAAAGTGCTGATCATGTTTAGATTATGATGAACTGCATTCTCACTTGCTATTTCCATTACGCTGCTCCCTTACAAAGCAGTATCTTTTTACAAGGCGAATCAAAGAATTGAAGGTTTTCACTTTTCAACAGAGAAGAAAGAAGTGCGTTGATGTCGATGGCAGCCATGCATATGGGGACTGAAGCCTGGTCCAAATGGTCCTCGCTCCCGGGCGACCTGGTCCGCCGCATCGCCGACTCCTTCCTGGCCTCCAACGACCTCGACCACTACATGTGCTTCCGTGCCGTCTGCCCCAGCTGGCGCTCCGCCACCGATGGTCCCAGGGACAACGCATCCGACCCCCACTTCCAGCCGCGTCGGTGGATCGTCCTCGACGAGGTCTTCCAGAAACAAGGCGAGCTGCTTCTGTTGAACACCGTCACCGGACGCTTCCTCCACAAGAAGCTGCCTTTTTGGCTTTTCATCTTTATTTGCCTTCTTTTTTCTACTACCACCTCTCTCAAACCATGCCTTGTATCTACTTTGTTTAGGCCTGCCAGCCTTTCTTTTTGTCAGTGCAGGACATAATGAAAATTCAATTTGCACTTCAGGCCACTGAGACTGGTCTGTAAGTGGTGGAATTGGAGTTACATATGCAGCTTTGAATTTTGCTACTGAGTAATTTTCATGCAAATATGGGTGCATATTAAGCTTAGGTTTGGATGCCAAGAAAAGTATGGCATGCTCACATGGCTTTCCAGTATGTTGACACTCAAGGCAAGTGCATTCATGCACTTCAGTGTTAACAACATGCCTCCTTCCAGTTTTGGTATCTCTAACTTCACCACCCCACAATGAAGATTTGTCAACAGACAAATGGGTAAGATTTTCGCTTCTGTTGACAACCTGCTGTACCACTGCAGGCAGCTTATCACCTTGGAGAACATCACCAAGCCTTCTTCTCAATTCCCACATGCGCATGATCAGTATCCTGATTTGATCAACCATGTCATGCACAGGCAAGTCTTTTAACTCCTTCACCCTGTTGTTAAAACTCTCTGACAAGTTGTTGTTGATATGATCACACTTGATGGCAGTATTAAATCCTGACCTGTACCACAATAGAGAATACATGGTAGGTTTTCAGCCATGTACAAAAATCATTCTCACTGCATGCTGCCATTATCTTACCCATATGATAATCGTGTGTCTGTGTAGTGTAAGATCTTGATGCTGGCCACATGCGCCCAAATTCGGACCCCTGGAATTTTTTAATCAAATTCATCCACATATGGCCGAAGCATTCTCTCTGCTTAGCATGGGGAAACACAAACCTGACTGCATTTTCTAGCCCCTTACATGCATCGGTGTGGACTGCCAACGGTGACACTGGCCCTAAGCATCTTTTCAACTGCATCATGAACCATGTCCATGAAGCCTCTGTCTCTGATTGAAACATGCCAATAGAAATAGGGAACATCCAGCTATGTCCATCTATAGCATTGCATGCTGCCAATTGGCCATTCCACTTTCCAGTTAAAAAGGAGGAGTCAATGCTTAAATATGGACGGCACCCTGCTTTGAAGCCATCGATGCAAGGCTTCAAAGCCATAAAAAACTTAGAGAAGGAGACCTTGCCATCCTCTGTTACCTCAGTATCTATCTCCACAACACTGCCAGGTGACCTCTTCTCCACCTCTGCTTTAAAGCTATACAACATCCTAAAAGTATTTGCCCAATCACCATATAATGCTTTCATTGCCCTTTGTTTTGCCTTCCACACTGTGGTATATTCCACCTTAATTGGGTAGTTCTTTTTCCAAGTCTGTTTTTAGCTTCTTTGCAGTAGTGTTCGGTGTTTTGGCTAAAACAGGAGTGATCTTCTCTGCAGCCTAAATATGTGATGTCATGGTTGATACTTTCTGTGAACTAGTAATGCAAGTATGTTCAAATGGGATTTGATTAACCCTGATCGTGCTTCCATCAGGTTGGCATCTAGTAGAAATGTACCACTTGCAAGGCTTGGCACCACCATAAAAACCTCTGCACCTCGCCTAAAACTTCTTTGTATCAGAGAACCTAGTCTTGGCATCAAACTCCTTCTTTACTGCGTAAGTCTTGAAACACATACTAAACTCATCCATGCTTGGAAACAACTTCCCTACGGTAATAACAGGGTTTTCCTTGTCATAGATAGTTACCAGCTCATCATCATGTACATCATCCACATCATCTGCAGCATCTTCCATCAACTGTCTATCCACATCTTCAGAAGCATGCCTGTTACCCTCAGCAGGCACATCAGCTTCATCCCTCTCAGTCTTCTTATCTCTATCATCTACTGGAATGCCAAACATTTTGGCCATCTCAGTGCCATCCATAGGTGCAATGATCAAATCAGTACGGGCATTTAATTATACTACATTCCAATCAACACAAAGACCTGCTGCAGCTACATCAGGACCCCCAGCTAATACTGTCACTTCGGTACGTATGGGCACTATGTGCGTATGTGAAGCCCAGTCATCATCTGACATAAGCGAAGCCAACTTTGAGGGCACATATCCAACCTTCGAATTTGAATCCAGATCAACGAGCTCCGCACGAAAACTAGCCTCTTTGCTTGTCCAACCTTCTTGCCGATCAATTTCATCAACCAACTCTTCTCCATTCTCAATTCTCACATAATCGCCCGTGCAATCTGCATACCTAACAATGATACTTCTTGCTGTTGACCCCATAGAATACTCTCCCCAAGTTTCTCCACCACATTACTCACGGCCTTCTCCTCCATGTTCTGCATCTCTTGGGGATCAAGCTCTGCAAATTCAAGCTCCAATCTCACAGTTGTATCTTTCTCGATGATTCGCACGCTACCATCATTTAGCTGCGCCTTAGCTGGAAAGAATGTTACATTGAACTGGAATTTCCGCGCAGCTTCACCCCTGTTTTGTCATTTGAGGCGGGCAGTGTGAGGTAGCGGAAGCGGACGGGGACCGAATCGTATTCAAATTCACAAAAATTGAGGGCATTACCGATTGGAAGATGTGTCTGGCGGTGCCATCTCGGGACCCAATTCCATCTCTTCCCCCCTCGTTACGGGGCAATCTAAATCAGCCGAGGTGACTGGGGTCAGATCTAAATAGAAACGGAGGGGAATGGAGCTATGGTTCCGTAAGTACTCACCACAATACCCCGCCCCCGCCGAGAACAAATAAGCTGCCGCCGCCGAGATCGAACTGGCCGCCGCCGCCGTCGGAGAGGAAGAAGACGGGAGGGGGGAACGGTCGGGCAGTGCCGCGGCCGCGGGGAAATATGTGGGACCCACCTTAGTAACGAACGGACTTTTTTTTTTTACGGGAGTAACGAGCTGTGTTAAGACAACCTCAGACTTGTATAAAATCAGTACCATGAGAGCTTAAGACGGTTTAAACGACCATTTCGCGGACTGCCTTAACAGCGATTGAAACGTCGCACCAGAGCTATTTCCACCAAAGACGTCGCATTTTCGACATATCGAGCTATTCGCCCATCCCATGACTGGTTCAAAACTAGGAAATTTGAGTGGAAGGCGACGTTATAGCGAGACGCATGTCCACCTCGCAAAATCAGAAAAATTAAGACGATCTCGTTGATTAATCTGGTGCTAGCCTGTACCCATCGAGCTCATAATGATGCATCAGCTAGCTACCTACCTACCTAGCATAAACTATGCAAATATCGATCATTGTGCCTTGCCAGGAAGCTACAAAGAAGGCCGATCGAGATGCTGCAACGGAATTGTTGTGCGTACGACGATTCTCGTCCGACAAACGTCCGACGATTACATCCTATCGTGCTAATTACTCTGGCCTCGTGACCCTAGGTCCAGCCCACAGCCCAAACCCAATACTGAGCCCTAAACCCATCAACGAAGCCATCCCATCAAAACTTGCCCACGTATTCCCTCCATAGCACTTCACGCCTCCTCCTCTTCCCTCCAAAGCCTGACGGCTCATCTTCTTCACGATCTCTCCCCTGCTGATCTGCTTCACGATCTCTCCTCCTGCTGATCTTCTCAACGACAGAGAAGTTTGATTAGAAGGGGCAAGCAATCGGGGCCAAGGAACATTACGACGTGTGTATCTATTGCATAGTTGAGATGAAATATGTACCATATCATCTTCTTCACGAGTTCTTCCCTCCTGTTGCAGGTCCGCCTGATTCACATCTAATCTGCATCACTACACAGAAGTTTTATTAGTGAGGCAAACCTTTAGGGCTAGCAACATTACGAGGTGTGTATTTGTTTTTCTGCTGAAATCAAATCTGTACCATAATAAATTTTGGTCGAGTTTATATTTGATCTTATTGTGGCAATTCTAGGTATGTGATGGAGTCAAATTTTACTTCGGATGAAGTGACAGAGCAGAACATGTTATTTCTCGAGGATGATGCAGATGTTTTCATTGCGGAGGACATTGGGGGCTCTTTTGATTTCCAACAAGAACCTGCCATGATGTTGGAACCTAAGAAGGGGCTCATGTTTGATAGTGAGGATGAAGCTGTTAGATTCTATAAAGGTTATGCAAAAAGGAAGGGCTTTGGTGTAGTAAGAAGAACAGCTAGGCACGGTGAAGATAGCAGGCTTAACTATTTTACTCTTGCTTGTAATAGGCAAGGGAAGGCTCAATACTTAGCAAAGAACTCACTCAAACCAAATGCATCGACAAGGATGCAATGTCCAGCTAAGAGTAATTTTTCTCGTCGTGGAGAAAAGTTTTGCATTACTTCTGTTACGATTGACTACAATCATTTTACAAGTCCAAGCAAAGCCAGATTTCTGAGGTGTCATAAGAAATTGGACTTGCATGCCAAAAGAACGCTAGAATTGAATGACCAAGCAGGAATCCGTATGAACAAGAATTTTGGTTCTCTTGTTATGGAAGCTGGTGGTTACGATAAACTTGAGTTTGGTGAAAAGGAGTGCATGAACTATTTGCAAGAGACAAGAAGGCTGAGGCTTGGTGCCGGAGATGCAACTGCTGTTTATCAATACGTGTTCTCCGCATGCAGTCAAAAGATCCAGACTTTTTCCATGTTATGGATGTGGACGAGGATGGACGACTGAGAAATGTCTTCTGGGCAGATGCAAGAAGTAGAGCTACATATGAATCTTTTTGCGATGTCGTCACATTTGACACCACATACTTCACAAACAAGTATAGCATGCCGTTTGCTCCTTTTGTTGGCGTTAATCATCATGGTGAATCGGTTCTGTTAGGTTGCGGTCTTTTGTCTAATGAAGATACTGATACTTTTGAATGGTTAATTAAATCCTGGCTATGTTGTATGTCAAATAACCCGCCAAATGCTATAATCACTGACCAGTGCAAAGCAATGCAGAATGCAATTGAAGAAGTTGTCCCACGGACTCATCATAGATGGTGTATATGGCATATCATGAAGAAGATTCCTGAAAAGCTTAGTGGGTATGAAAAGTATGAGAACATTAGATATACGATGTCAAATGTGGTGTATGATTCCTTGACCAAACATGATTTTGACGAAGCTTAGCTACATATGATCGAGAAATATGATTATTGCAGAAAGGCAGAAGCAAATCAAAAAATGGGCAAGAAGGACGTGATGTTGGGACTGTTTGTTTCTTTCCAAATAAGTTTCAGGTACTTAGTTTGAGCAGTGTTGATTTTACATACTAGATTAGTAATATATGTGACAATTAAGCGTGCTACTTGTTCCGGGAACTCCAAACAAGTGAACCTGCTACATCAGTTCATATCGACTCCTACATTGACATTCTCCAGGTGCTACACTCGTACTTTCAACTGCTTGTCCGAAATTATTTATCAGTGGCTAATTGTGTCGTTTGAACTTTAAAGGGTAAGAACGATGTCATGGATTTGCTAGATGCTAACTTCAACGGATGAAAGAGGCGCACTCGGCACTACTTCTGAATGGATTTAACAGTTTGGCGTATCCCCTAGATGCAAGTGTTTATGTTGGTCACTGTAGTTCAATATCAAGTCTGTAGTTCAATATCAAGTCTGTATGCCAAACATATTTTCTGAAATCTCATATTCAACCAGTAACTTTATATTGATAGAGTGTTGACTAAAATTCCTACAAAGGAGTTTCTAAAAATTTGGCACTCACCTCTGCCATTGGAGCTTGGATCGAGCTCCATCCCCAACAATGTCCAGCCAGCAGGCCGGCTCCTGCCTCCCTGCAGCCAGTGGCTAGCGCCTCTTCCCTCTCTCCTTGTGTGCCACCGCCTCCTCGATCTTGGCTGCGTCCTGGTATCAATCGAGCGAAGGGGAAAAGCATACCAGCTAGAAGACTCTGTACTGCGTGGCTGCGTCCTGAGTGAAGGGGATAAGGCAGCTTGCTTTGTAAAAAAAAAGCCTCCGTCTGACCAGCTCGGTCCAAACCCAAATCTAGACCGCGTACGAAGGAGTTGTGCCTCCGTCGCCCCGCCTGTGCCGCCAAGTCGCTGGCTCGCTGCCACGTAGCATCGGACGAAAATCGTACGCAATTTCGTCGTACGCATAGCATCGCCGATGCTGCAATGGCAACCACCGGCGACTCAGTTCGGTTCGGACGAACACACCACCGTACGTGTCATTTTCAGCTGCCGTGTCTGCATCATTAAACAGTTCCGCTACAGAAGACAGATAATAAGTAGTACATTTGCTTTAATTAATAGTAGCATTGTCTGCATCTGCTATTGTGTGATTACACGTGCTTTAATAATAGCGTGCGTTGGTGTAGTATATGATTGGCCTCGAATCATTATGCAAGTCGTGCCACGTTTTAACTACCCTGACCTGACGCGTCAAGGTCATCTGCCAAACTCAAACGCGACATTTGGTATTATAAATATTTTTTCCAAGCACCCACGACATGAGTACAAAGCTACCGCCTGCATCTTCTTCTTCTTCTTCTCGTCAGCTTCCAGATGAGATCGATCGCCTCAGCAGCACCAGCTAGCAGTTGAGATGAAACCCTTCTCATGGAGCACCACCGGCCAGAGATTTGTCCGGCCGTCCCGGACAATCTACGTCGTGGTGCTCCTCTCCGTCCTTTCGGCCCTCATATTCTACTCCACCAGCTCGCAACCCGGCGACGCTCTCAAGCCGCCGGCGTTCTTCTCGTCCCGCGACCGGTGTGCCGGGCGGTACGTGTACATGTACGACCTGCCGCCCCGGTTCAACGCCGACCTCGCCCGCGACTGCCGCAGGATCTCGACCACCACCGACATGTGCAGGTACATCGTCAACGACGGGTTCGGCCCGTCGATCACCGACGGCGGCGGCTGGCTCCCCGAGAGTGGAGCCTACGCCACCGACCAGTACATGCTGGAACTGATCTTCCACGCCCGGATGAGGCAGTACGAGTGCCTCACGGCCGACCCGGCCGCCGCCGCCGCGGTCTACGTCCCGTTCTACGCCGACTTCGACGTAGCCATCAACATTGACGACGGCGACATATCGGTGCGGGACGCGCTGCCGCGGGACCTGGCGGACTGGCTGGTGCGGCGGCCGGAGTGGCGCGCCATGGGGGGCCGCGACCACTTCATGCTTGCCGGACGGTGCACGTGGGACTTCCTCCGCGACCCCAACGGCCCCGGATACGGCAACGCGCTCATGCACTACCCGGCCATCCGCAACATGACGGTGCTCGCCTTCGAGGCCAGCCCGTGGCGCGGCAACGACTTCGCCGTGCCGTTCCCGTCGCACTTCCACCCGTCCTCCGACGCCCAGGTCTTCGCCTGGCAGAGACGCATGCGCGGGCTGGGGCGTCCGTGGCTCTGGTGCTTCGCCGGCGGGTCCCGTCCCGACTTCAGGAAGACCGGGCGCAGCCAGATCATCGAGCAGTGCGGCAGGTCCAGCCGCTGCGCCTTGCTCGAGAAAGCACCGGCCATGGGGGAGTCCCCGGGGCCGGGCCGCGCCATGCGGCTGCTGGAGAGCGCCGAGTTCTGCGTGCAGCCGCGCGGGGACTCGTACACGCGCAAGTCCACCTTCGACACCATCCTCGCCGGCTGCATCCCCGTCTTCCTCCACCCCATCTCGGCCTACGTCCAGTACACCTGGTACCTGCCCAGGGACTACAGGACCTACTCTGTGTTCATCCCCGAAGGCGACATCATCGACCGGAACGCCAGCATAGAGGCGGCGCTGAGGAAGATACCGCCGGCGAAGGTGGCGCGGATGAGGGAGCAGGTCATCCGGCTCATACCCACAGTCATGTACAGGGAGCCGGCGGCGAAGGGTATGAAGCTCAAGGACGCCTTCGACATTGCCGTCGATCAGGTCATCGACCGGGTGGCAAAGCGCCGCCGCGCGGCAGTCGAGGGTCGGGACAGCTGCCACGATAGCGTGGAACGATACGATAGCTGGAAGTACGACTTGCTTGTTGAGGATTGCCAGAACAGTACTATAGGTCCGCACGAGTTTGATCCATATATGATATGATGACCAGGTAATTGAACTGGAGATTATATACTTGTTGTGTGTTGTGTCATTGGTATGTTCATATGTTGTATAAAGTTAAGTTTGATTCAGTTGTTGCCGTGAGCCTGTTGTCGGCAACACATACATTTCTTCAGTTTCATTTAGCACCTCGCAGTGGCACGGTCGTAGTTTTGAACCGGTCATGGGATGGCATGACGAAGGATCGAGGAATTCCAACGTTAGGCCGCCTGATACCCAACGTGGAAATACCTGGAAAGCACCTCGTATTTTACACATAAGATTATTTATTGTACGATGTTAGGCCGGACACCCATGTTCTTCTCCCCCTGTAGTTGCCACCACATGACTGTTAACATACTAGATTCCAACGGCGCGGCCCGCCGCGCAGCACCTGTTTCTTCTTTGAATTTTTTGCCCGTGGTCGTCACCATTTACACAGACTACTAAAAAGACATTTATATCCATATGAACTTGATCACAGTGATTTGAAAGCGCATGTTCCAGATCACATGAAATGAGTAATAAGAATATTATACAATCAAAGCCTTAAGCAATAGGAAGATGAAGTTATGGTGAAGCACATGTAGTTCAGGTTTAGGAATTTTCAGACGATAAAAAAGTCATATGCCGCAGGTCTCAAATTACTTGGATTGACACCGAGCTATCTAAGAACTCAGTATATTGTTGCCTTGTGTAGTGTAGCCTGACACAATAGTATGCATGGTTTGACCTGTTGTTAAGCAGTAGCATCCCCGCAGGGTGACCTAGGTCTTGTCTTTCTTTGCCATACCATTATTTCCACCTTCCAGCGACATCAACCATGGGTTCAACTGGTATACCATTGAGTTCATCTCCAGTGTCACTGTCATCTGAAATGTCAACGTGGTGATTTTCTTAACTGTTAAAGTAAGCATTGAACTTAACTATGCCAAGTAAGATTCAGTTTGTGAGAATCGCAATCCTCTTTAAATAACAGTAAAATCGATTGATGGAAGGATATCTTGAACACAACTGACGGAGAAATAATGGAAACTAAGTGATCACCATATACCACTTGAAAATAAAGATGTCTACTGAATACTTCTTTGCTAAGGCACCACAGAAAATATTTTAAATCAACAATTTAGAATCCCCGAAGGAAAATAAAGAACTCTTCAAGCATTCCAACCCACCAAGGCAGGTCACAATGTTTCACAATCCTAATTAATTAGGCTATTGTTCCAAAAGAACAAAAGATAATTCTACATCCTCTGACCAGGTCATGACATAGAGAGTAGAAAGCTTGCATTCCTACCTCCTTTCACTAATGGCATTCTCATGACAAGCTTATAAGAATAGGAAAAGGGCTACCAATGCTACGTTTTTCAGTTTTGAAAGGAATCTGATTTTTTTGAACTGGAGACAGTGTTTTGACTGGGTGATGTACCAAAAAAATGATACAACAGATCGTTTGAGAGGTGATAGAGCTACAGGATTAGGCAACCAAATAAATAATCTATTTTTATTACTGAATATTCTACCTTGACTAAGTTTCACCTCGAACATTTACCAAATTTTATTTTGCAATATCATAGTACCACCATCTACACTTCAGACATTCGTTATAAATTGTGGTCCTCCTTTCAAGATAAATGCTAATTGATGGTAATTATGGATCCTCTGTTCCCGACTCCATGTCTCTCCTACCCTTACCAAATGATATTCAAACATAGCCAAAAATAACCTTTTGTCAAACTCTGGAGTCATGGAAATCGGGGACTGGCTTCTCCTATACGCTGCCGATGGTAGCAACGGGGCTACAGACACCATGAAATCAGAGCCCTGTACTTGCCAAAAGTAAGGGCACAAATAAGATTATCAGTACCATAGAAATCTAACATAACATGTTTGCTACTCCAATGCTATACTGTAGGACATAGTTAGATTATCACACATGGTTTTAATGCCTCTAGGAAAATTTAGTGAGACTAAAAGATAAATAGGAGGTTTACTTGGATGCAAAAGTAGCCTTGTTCTAAGTCCATGTTCATATGAGGATCACCTAATCATGCCAACAAAAAAACAAAGCATCATACATCTATCATCTAGCTCACATTTATGCTACTTGACTCCAAAGGTCCAAATTACAAATAAGTACATGCATACCTCACTGCAAAATTCATTATTAAGTTTGATGGATGAGAAATGAACAATGGGTCTGATGAATACAAAGTCTAACATGGACAAAATCGAAGTGAACTGCAATGCAAATACATCCATTTCAGATCCTAAAACCTCGAGGACGTCAAAATTATCGTTGTGGAACATATCATAATTACGGAGGCAATACAACCACAATCATCAAGTTGACCACCCACAAGCGTGCCATCAAAATCATAATTTCTGCTGATAATTAGTATTATGTGTAGTACCTAAGAGGCTAAGACCTTACCATGAGAATCTGCATTTCCAATGATATTCATCGGATAATACAAAATAAGAATCCTAAATCTAGCATAGCAACAAAAGCAAACAGGTAGATATCGGTTCTCAATAGCAAGAAAAGGGAGGCGTCACAGATTCATATACAACAACTTAGACGGGTTCCTACATAATCATGATCAAAGAAAAAACATGAATTAAAAGATGAAACTCACCAGAAAGAGTCCTGAATCAATTCTAGACTTGCACATCACAACAGCGAACAAATGTTTCACCATGTTGTAACGTAACCATCCTTCAGCTGCTCCTTTTGAGAAGAAGATAACATGTTCTTCTTTCCAGCAATGCAATTGGAATCCATAGCCATCTTCAGAGGAGAAGTAATTTTCTACTCACAAAAAAGAGAACTACCAATTAAATATGGGTACAGAAAGATGAGAATGATTTGCAAGCAAAAATATAGCTAGAAGGTGTTTGTGGGTGACCTTTGAGAGAGACAGAGATGTGAGAACATGTAGATCAGCAGGCCCCAACAAAGAGACGACATATGACGACAAAATCAACGGCAAGGCATTGTTGGAGAGAATAACAGCGCATCACTGGAGATGGCACTCTGATGACGGTCGAACATGGCATCGAACCCCTGAAAGGGAAACGGTCATTCTTCATTTGGACCACCTATTTACTTCATATATAAAATAGATTACACACCTGTATATAACAAATCTGATGTGCAAAAACTATATATAACCGATCAATTTTCAGTAATAGTCTTGTATTTGGTTATGACAAAAAAAAGTTGGGAAAGCATACAATTTTTGGTGGGTATAATGATAAAACTGATTCTCGTGATCAATCAACTATTGCCTTATGATGTACTGAAGCCCCAAAACCGTCAATTTATGGTTCAAAGGTACAATTCATCAAATAAACCATATTGGGTATCTAAAAATAGATCAAACTGCAAACAACAAACTAACCAATACTAAATCAACTACAGTACCCAACTCATAAACTTGTGAACTATATAATCAGATCACTACTTAAATTTTCCAGAAAGCGGTCAGGTACTTAAATTGCCCCTTCTCAATGATTCTGGCCCTAAAATGGTTGAGAGCTATTGTGACCCGCACTGTCTTGTCCTTCACATATGAGTTGATCACTATGACCAGGACAATACATGCATATATTTTCCAGAAAGTTCCTAGCTGAATTATTTCAGTTTAACTCATTTCCCTCAAACAAATTGTCCAGATTCAGTCCCTAACTCCATGAAATTGCAAATGCACTCATTGAGGTTGTCTAATGTTCAGTTTATTATTTCATATGTTGGCCTAGGCATATATATTAATGCCTACATATGCCTAATGAACTTATTCACGTGGGTCTCTCTGACAATAAAAATGACAGGTAAAGAAGAAGCGGTGTGCTCGGAAATGAACCTCAACCGACAAAGAACCATTATTTAAATTCTTATTCTGAATTTTGGACTAAATCTATTTATCTTGATTGTACCTTCAAGACTACAGAAGTGCAGCAAGAGAGTGTACAATCAAACCGCACACTTGCACTTTCTGGATATAGAAATAAAACTGCCAAGCCAGATTAACTTCTATCGTAAAATCGTGATGATGTGATATAATTAAATCAAGCGCACGAAAGAAATAAATACCACTTGAATCCATCGGACTAAATTGCTTACATGAAATAGAAAAGTACACTAAACTGGGATCAAGCTCTCTAGTACAGAAAAAACAACATGTATATTAATTGACATACATACTTGGGCACTATAACGAACAACACTCTCACTGCTGCATATCAGACTAATGTGTAGAAGGCTACTCCTGACATTCCATCATAGCAAAGGTCAAAGGACGGGGATTCAATTACCATATACACGACCTTTCATCAAAATCAAACTACCATCAAACAACACCAAGACCATAAGCAGAAACATCAATTATAGGTAAGCATGGAGAAGTATATACCTAGCAGGTGCCAGACAGCGGAGCCCATGACGGCTCCACCCGAGAAAACCTTGACCTGCAAGAAGTGTGATGCTTTATTAATTTCAAACCGAAGGAAAAGGTAATACATGAAAAGGTCTGAGGGAGAATGAAGCTCTCAAATATTAATGGAAACATTGCACTTGGATCAATGAATTAGCAACTTCTGGACGGAACAATTAGTAGGCACAACAAACAGTCAAATAATGTTTTGGGTTCATAATGTGTGGGAAAGAAGGGAGGTAAAAGTCCAGAATACTTAATGAGCTGGAGATAACAAATCCAAAAGGATAGTATGTAACCTGGGCATGGGCTTTCACATCTAATAATGTAAACTAATCTTCTTAGTGATTGATTACTAATGCTAAAATGTAATGAAGGCACATGTTTTGATGTAACACTGACACGACAAGAAATCAGAGATCTACAACTGGAGCAATTGCAGAAGTTACATTGACTGAGAATCAAGTTTATCTGTACCTTGAGAGACAGGAAAGAAGTGGATACTGCAGCCATGCATCTGCTCCTCCAGCATGGTGTTCTTGTCAACCACAACCGCATACTTCTCCTGCAAAACAAATTCCGAATCCAAGCATATGTATGATTTAGCATGAATAATGAATGCAGCAACCTAGCACTGTAAAGTGACAGCAGGACCTGCTCAGATTTGGTTCAAACTCAGATGTATCTTCAGGAAAAAAACCTCCTCCTCCAGCTTGTCAGTCGCCCGCGACGTGTTTGCGTACTTCTCCTGCATACATATATCCCTTACAGACAAATAGGTTTACCACGTAGAGCAGGCTATATATTCTAGCAAGATCTGGTGTTCCCCTGGTGTACTTCATATTCTAAAAAAAATCATTTTACCACATAGATACAATCTATATTAATAAAAAGCGGTGGCATGTATTATTCATGAGAATGAATCCAACAATATGGCAATCAACTAAAAAGTAATGCAGAGACCAAAATTTAAACAATATAGATTAATTCTATTTATGAGAAAGAAATCCAACAATATGGCAATTGGCCTATGCGATTCATGAGAATAAATTTGGACATGATAGTGCAAGATATTCACAAAATAAACCTGAAATGTTGTAAGCCAATTATTATTTTCAGATCTCAAGATACAATCTCTCAGCCACAAATTCCAAATAAGCTTGACAGGCAAATCAAGTGGCCTAGAGAAAGAACTTCAGTCTACTATAAAATTATAGGCGAATATGATTACTTCCATGTTCCAGAAGACAATATGAAAATACATGTAGGTCCTAACGGGCAAATTAAGTGGCCTAGAGACGACGAAATCAGGCATTCGGTTATTCATCACCAATTTCTTGCACCATTCACAATGGAAATACACAATACTATGAAATATGCAAAATGAGCAGTGTAAAAGGAAATCTGTAATGCATAAAAATAAGGCAATGTGAGGATATAGCAGCAAGTAATTTCCACTATGATTCAAAGCATAAAGGTTAAACCTTCACATGCACGCAGAGCAAGATTTTGATCTAATCTTCCAGTGCAACGCTAAACTGATTCAAGTAAGTGAAATAGTGAACATTGACACAATCAACAACTACAAATGCTCAAATGTTTAATTATAGTTACTACAGATCTGAGAGAGCTCCTCCCGTCTGCATCCTCCGCGCCGGCGGCGCACCGACGGCTGCAAAATAAGCTCCACGTAAGCATGATATTTCAGTCCTTCATTTTCATATATGCAAACATGCCTAAGAAAATGTCACATATAATTTAAAATCATCTGTGAATTTTAGGCTACATAAGGGTCTAAAAATCAGGTACCATACACCTATTGTCAATTGGCAGACCTGAAGTGAAGCGGACAGCTGGTTCCAAATCAACTATAGCATCATGAAGAACCTATGAAAATAACCTGTGTGGAAAGAGACGTATAGATGAATAGTGGGCAGGTCCTAAATCTGCATACATGACCTCACGTGACTGAAGATCTAAATGCAAAACGAATCTGGGAGATGGAGAACACATTAGTGCGGTCAGAAAAGGAAGAACCAGCAGCAGCTCACCTCAGATTGATATGCAGCGGTCGTGCTTGTCACAACAGCAGTCAGCAGTGCATCTTCGTGCTACTCCTTACGACCAGCTCACCTCACAGGAAAAAAGGGGCATGCACAACAGCAGCAAATCCTCGTGCTCCTCCTTACCACCAGCAGCGTGGGGTTGATTCTTGCTGCAATATAAATCCTGAAGAAATACAACAAAAATTACAGACCACAATGATGAGGGACAGTAGAAAAATAAAATAAAAAAATAAACTAGGAGTCAAATCCTTTATTGCTTCTACACACTTCTACTATACTCTACATAATTTGGCACTATAGCCATATGTTGTGTAGTGGTTTCTAGAGTGTTCCAGCCATGAGTAGTAACTAGGTTGTTTGTATTTGCTTTCCTAGCTTTAAGTAGTGTACTCTAGAACCTTCTAGCTTTAAGTAGAGCTAAGTAGTGAAAGCTCATGGAGCCTATAAATAGAGGTCCTCACCTCTACATATGTAACCAGCCTATGTACACTCTACCTATCAATAATAAGAACTTGTGTTCTGTCCTAAAGATCTTGGATTAGATCTTGTGTGTTAAAGAGTTTGGATTGAACTCTTGGCAGCCCACGCCTCTAGAGCGATATCTAGCGCAGCACGTTGAAGTGGTTCCTTCAACATTTGTGCTGTCCACGTTGTAGCAGCAAGGTGGAGTTGTTCCTCCACAGCCTTGTGCTGCTTCAGGTGGTATCAGAGCCTTGCTGATCCGTTCCAGTTCTTGGTGTCCTTTGAAAGTAAGCTGCAGCAAGCAATGGAGGAATTGGGAAGAGAATGGATGCTGCAGAACAACAAATCCAAGCGCTACGTGAAGATCTTAACCGGAGATTCGATCAGCTGGTTGAGATGATAAGAAAGGGTGTTCCTCCTACTGCCAATGAGATTCATCAAAGAGAGGAAGATATTCAGCAGCGAAGGAAGGGAGTCATCTTGAAGAAAAACACCTCAACGACATGTTGTTCAGGTACCTCAAGAAGGCCAACTTATGCTGAAGCTTCTGAGATGAGAATATGATGAGCCCTTGAAGAACCTGATCTCTATGCATATCCAAGAGTACCCAACCCTACATATGCAAGGGATACATACAAGGTGAAAGCTGAGATCCCAACTTTTAATGGAAATGTTGATATTGAAGGGTGCCTTGATTGGTTATATGAAGTGGAGACTTTCTTTGAGGTCATGAATATTCCAGAAGACCGTAGAGTTTCTTTGGTCGCATACAAGTTGAAAGGAGGAGCTGGTGCATGGTGGCATCGCCTTCAAGAAGACCGCAGACTAAGAGGAGAACCTCGTGTGAGATCTTGGCGGCAGATGAAGAGTCTTTTAAAAGGGAGATTCTTGCCTGCAGATTATGATCAGATCCTATTTATTCAGTTTCAAAACTGTGCTCAAGGAAAGAGGACTGTTTCAGAGTATACAGAAGAGTTTCTAAGGCTACAAGTGAGGTGCAACCTTGCTGAAACTGAAGATCAACAAGTTGCAAGGTACATCAATGGTCTCAATGATACTATTCAGGATCGTTTGATGATGCAACAAATTTGGTCCATTGACCAAGCACAAGCTCTTGCATTAAAGGCTGAAAGGTTGGCAAGGACAAGAAAGGCAAGTAAGGCTCCATTTCCTCATACTGAAGGTTCATCTAGGAGTCACTCCCATACAGTGGAAGAGAAGTCCGCTCAACCCAAGGCAAAACAACCTGCCCAAGGCAAGCTGGCAAGAGTAGGACAAAGCCGGTGGTAAAATGCTATAAATGTGGTGAAGAGGGACATGTGTCTAGCAATTGCCCATTGAGGAAATTCGCCAACACAACTATCCATGATGATGGAGATGACGAAGAGTATGAATCTGAGGATGTAGAAGGACAAGATGTTTGTGAAGAAGAAGGTGAAGAGGTGGTGTGTGTGATTCAACGTCTCTTGTGCTCGACACCACAGCCCGACAACACACAACGGAAGAAAATATTTGAGAGCAAATGTACCGTGAATGGCAAGGTATGCAAATTAGTGATTGACAGTTGCAGCTGTGAGAATCTTATCTCTCAGAATTTGGTGAACCATTTAAAGCTTGAGACTCATGATCACCCAAATCCCTACAATATTGGATGGATCAAGAAAGGGGTGAATATGAGGATCACCAAACAATGCAACCTGCCACTCTCGTTGGGTAAGTACTATCGCTCCAATGTTTGTGTGATGTTGTTGATATGGATGCCAGCCATGTTCTTCTTGGAAGACCTTGGCAGTTTGATGTGGATTCTACACACAAAGGGAAGGAAAATTCTTACTCTTTCACTTGGAATAAGCGAAAGATCATTATAGTACCAAACCAATCAGATGCCAAAACCTCTAAGGAGGAGGAGAAGAACATGTTAACTATTTCTCACACCTCTAGCGAGTTTATGGAAGACTTAAAGGAGGCAAATGTGTGTGCTGCACTTATTGTGAAAGGTGAAGAGCAACCGGTGGTTGAAATTCCAGCAAAGGTACATGGCCTACTAGCTGAATTCCAGAGCATACTTGGAGAGCCACAAGGCCTACCGCCGATGAGAGGAATTCAACATCGAATTGACCTAATTCCGGGAGCAAGTCTTCCTAATCTTCCACACTACCGGATGAGCCCAAAAGAGCATGCTATACTGAAGGAAAAGGTGGAGGAATTGCTGCAAAAGGGGCACATTCGAGAAAGTATCAGTCCATGCGCCGTACCAGCTTTGATCACGCCAAAGAAGGATGGGTCTTGGCGCATGTGTACGGATAGTAGAGCCATCAACAAGATCACCGTAAGGTATAGATTCCCTATTCCCCGTTTGGATGACATGTTAGATCAGCTTAGTGGCGCAAGAGTGTTCACAAAGCTCGATTTGAAGAGCGGATATCATCAAATTCGCATTAGACCCGGGGATGAATGGAAAACAGCGTTCAAGACAAAGGAAGGGTTGTTTGAATGGATGGTCATGCCATTTGGACTCTCAAATGCACCAAGTACCTTATGCACTTGATGAACCAGGTACTTCGACCCTTCTTATCCCACTTTGTTGTGGTTTATTTTGATGATATCTTGATATATAGCAAGGATGAAGATGAACACTTGGATCACATCCGTAAGGTTTATGGGTACTAAAGGAAAACGAACTTTATCTAACTTGAAGAAATGTGTTTTCCTTCAAACACAACTTCTTTTCTTGGGGTTTGTCATAACAAGTGAGGGCATTCATGTTGATCACTCTAAAGTTGAAGCAATCAGAGAATGGCCAACTCCAAAGACTATCTCAGAGGTGAGAAGTTTCCATGGTCTTGCAACGTTCTATAGGCGGTTTGTGAAGAATTTCAGTACGATCATGGCACCAATCACTGAATGTCTAAAGAAAGGGAAATTTCAATGGAACGAATTAGCTGAAGCTAGTTTCAAGGAAATAAAGGAAAAATTGTCACAAGCACCAGTCTTGGCGCTACCTGATTTCAGTAAGACTTTTGAGCTGGAGTGCGACGCTAGTGGAGTAGGCATTGGGGCTGTTCTATCTCAAGAACGAAAACCCATTGCTTTCTTCAGTGAGAAGCTAAGCGAAGCAAGACAAAAGTGGAGCACCTATCAGCAAGAATTATATGCTGTTTTTAGGGCTTTAAAGACTTGGGAAGTCTATCTGTTGCCTAAGGAGTTTATTGTCTACACTGACCATCAATCCTTGAAGCATTTTAGGAATCAAAAGCATGTGGATCGCATGTTAGCAAGATGGGCAGCATATTTGGAGAGGTTTAATTATCTCATTGTGCACAAATCTGGAGCCACCAACAAAGTAGCCGATGCTTTGAGTCGCGTGCATGCCTCTTGACTTCTTTTGAGGCTGAACTTCCCGGCATGGATCAACTAAAGGAGTTGTATGAGGAGGACGAAGACTTTGGCCATGTTTGGGTAAAGCACATGAGAGGCCAACCATTAGGTGACGACTATTTGGTGCAAGATGGCTATCTCTTCAAGAATGATCGCTTGTGCATCCCAAGAAGTTCTCTACGTGACAAGTTAATTAGAGAGCTCCATTCTAGTGATCTTAGTGGCCATGTTGGACGCGACAAGACTATCGCTAACCTGGAGGATCGTTACTTTTGGCCACAACTAAAGAGAGATGCTGGAAAGTTTGTTCAGCGATGCCCCGTATGTCAAACCTGCAAAGGCCAAGTCACGAACACAGGGTTGTACATGCCTTTGCCTGTTCCTGAAGCTCCATGGGAGGATCTCTCTATGGACTTTGTCTTGGGTTTGCCAAGAACAAGGCGCGGGAATGATGCAGTGTTTGTGTGGTGGACAGTTTCTAAAATGGCTCATTTCATTCCATGCCGCAAGACAACAGATGCGCATCATGTGGCAAATTTGTTCTTTCGAGAAGTGGTCAGACTTCATGGGGTCCCAAGGTCCATCGTCTCGGACCGTGATAGCAAGTTTCTAGCTGCATTTTGGCTCACTTTGTGGAAGCAGTTCAACACTGAATTAAAATTTTCTAGTACTGCGCACCCACAAACAGATGGCAAACGGAAGTTGTGAACAAGTTTTTGGGTAATCTGATCCGTTGCATTTGTGGAGATAGAAAGGGACAATGGGATTTAGCTTTATCCCTTGCTGAATTCTCCTACAACAACTCCAAGCATAGATCAACAGGCAGGAGTCCTTTCTCTATTGTCTACACTAAAGTTCCAACACATGTGGTGGATCTAGTGAAGCTACCATCAAAGGGAAACTCAAAAGCAGCATTGTCCTTTGCTGATAACTACACCGAACTATTTGAAGAAATTCGCCATGTGTTGGAGGCGCAAAATCAGAAGTACAAACAGCTAGCTGATTGCAAACGGAGGTTGAAGACATTCCAAGTTGGTGACAAGGTAATGGTATACCTTCGTAAAGAAAGACTGCCTTTAGGCATCAAAGGGAAGCTTAGGCAGCGGAAATATGGACCCTTCTCAATTCTGAGGAAGATAAATGACAATGCCTATGTGATAGATCTTCCAAATGACATGGGAATCTCCAACACATTCAATGTGGCTGACCTGGCTCTTTATCATCCAGAACAAGCACTTTATGAGATAACTCGAGGTCGAGTTCTAAACAACCAGGGGAGGATGATGAGGGACAGTAGAAAAATAAAATAAAAATAAACTAGGAGTCAAATCCTTTATTGCTTCTACACACTTCTACTATACTCTACATAATTTGGCACTATAGCCATATGTTGTGTAGTGGTTTCTAGAGTGTTCCAGCCATGAGTAGTAACTAGGTTGTTTGTATTTGCTTTCCTAGCTTTAAGTAGTGTACTCTAGAACCTTCTAGCTTTAAGTAGAGCTAAGTAGTGAAAGCTCATGGAGCCTATAAATAGAGGTCCTCACCTCTACATATGTAACCAGCCTATGTACACTCTACCTATCAATAATAAGAACTTGTGTTCTGTCCTAAAGATCTTGGATTAGATCTTGTGTGTTAAAGAGTTTGGATTGAACTCTTGGCAGCCCACGCCTCTAGAGCGATATCTAGCGCAGCACGTTGAAGTGGTTCCTTCAACATTTGTGCTGTCCACGTTGTAGCAGCAAGGTGGAGTTGTTCCTCCACAGCCTTGTGCTGCTTCACACAATTTTAGATCTGAGCTGCATAAAAAAGAAGAACATAGGCACCTCATATCCTACTAAAAAATCAGGCAAGGAGGAGAAGGAGGGGGCGTTTGTGTACGAACCTCAACTCGTCTCGCAAGCCATGGTCGATCTCGCAGCCCCCATCGTCCGCTCCATCCCGCTCCTCCCCTCCCCATCCCGCTCCTCCCCGCCCCCATCGTCCTCTCCCCACGCCGCCACCGGCCGCCGGTCGCTGCTCCTCTGCCTTGCCTCCTCTTCTCTCCGTGCGGAAGGGGCAGGAGCTGGTGGCCGCTGCGCCATCTCCATCTCGACCTGGCCCCTGGATCCAGCGAGCAGTGGAGCGACGCCCCTAGATGCAAGGAGCACCATCGACGTGGCCTGCTGCGTGTGGGAGGACGCGAAGGAGCAGCGGTGAGGCGCAGAGCAGGAGCGAACGCGAGAGGAGCGAGGGGATTGGGTGAGAGAGCGACCCAGCCATTGGTGGCTAGGGTTTCAGCGAGCAGGATTGGGGAGGAGAACGCGTGCGTGGATTGGGTGGAGGGGGTAGGGTTTACACCGTGTGGGAAGCAGCTTATATACAGCAGGGCAAAATGACTAATTTGCCCATCGAAAATGGACGGCTCAGATCAAGGCGGGTTTTCACCCTCTGATCGGACGGCTCGCGGTGGCCAGTAACTGCGAACAAATCAGTGTGCACCAAATTTTCCAGCCACAAAGTCAATGACCGGTGGGACCAGCGACCGTAAAAAAAAGTCACCACGCGATCGGACGGCTGAGATCGCATCAAGATTCTATAGGACGGTCCACATTGCTTGAATTATGGTGAAGGGGCTGGCTCTCCCAAGGATGTAATCTTTAGATTCATGATCCCCAACAAAACTTTCCTAGCTGACCACAACCTAACTTGCGTAATCAAACTGTAAACGATTATGGGTAGGGTATTGCACACCTCTCGTATTGGGGTGGCTTGTATTATATAGTAGGGTAAGTACATGGTTGTGTCGGTATAGACAGACCTATACCGATACGTATACAATACAAAGGATATATACAACTTCTAATATACAGTTTATCACCCTCCCTCAATCTCAACTAGTCTAGACAAGTTGAGGTTGTTCCTACATGCTTGGAACAAAGGTAATGGTAATGGCTTGGTGAAGATATCAGCAAGCTGGTCTTTGGAGGAGATAAACCAAATCTGGAGCAATTTCTGTGCAACCCGTTCTCGCACAAAATGGAAGTCCACCTCAATATGTTTTGTGCGAGCATGGAAGACCGGATTAGAGGACAAGAATGTTGCTCCAATATTATCACACCATAAAATGGGAGGAGTTAGTGACACTCCAAGTTCACCAAGTAATGCATGTACCCAGATAATTTCAGCTGTAGCATTTGCAACTGCTTTGTATTCAGACTCTGTACTGGAACGAGAAACAGTAGCCTGTTTTCGAGCACTCCACGAAATTAAGTTCCCACCAAAGAATATAGCAAATCCCCCCGTGGATCGCCGATCATCAGGAGTGCCAGCCCAGTCAGCATCAGAGAATGCAGACAACAGATCAGGAGAGGTAGTAGCTGGACGTAGCAGGAGTCCATGTGTCAAGGTCCCCTTGACATAACGAAGAATGCGCTTGACTGCAGACCAGTGAGTACTCGTGGGTGTATGTAGAAACTGACACACCTTGTTCACTGCAAACGAGATGTCAGGACGTGTCAGAGTAAGATACTGGAGACCTCCAACCACACTACGATACCGAGTGTACTCCTCAGCCGGTAGAGGGGTACCATCCGTGGATGACAGTGTCTCAGTGGCAGACATAGGCGTGGACATAGGAACACTCTGAAGGAGATTAGCACGCTGCAGCAGTTCAAGGGCATATTTGGTTTGACTAAGGAGAAGACCACCAGTAGGTATGTGATGAACTTCCACTCCCAGAAAATAATGCAGCTGGCCAAGATCCTTGAGTGCAAACGGAGTACGAAGCTGATGAATCAGGCGATCCGTAGCAGCAGCAGAAGAACTGACAACAATGATATCATCAACATAGACCAGCAAATATAATGTAACATCTGGACGCCGTAGGATAAACAAAGAGGTATCCGCAGTAGAGGGTGTAAATCCAAGTCCAGTAAGAACGGAGCTGAGCCGTGCATGCCACGCTCGAGGAGCCTGCTTGAGGCCATACAATGCCTTGTCAAGACGACAGAGATGACCAGGTTGACTGGAATCCTCAAATCCAGGAGGTTGCCGCATAAACACCTCCTCCTCAAGAATCCCATGTAAGAAAGCATTCTGAATATCCAGCTGACGCAAATGCCATCCCTTGGTAACAGCCATGGACAAGAGAAGTCGAATAGTAGTGGGTTTAACCACTGGACTAAATGTATCCTCGTAGTCAAGCCCATATCGTTGCTTCAACCCTTTAGCAACAAGTCTTGCCTTGTATCTTTCAATGGACCCATCAGATTTTTGCTTAATTTTGAACACCCATTTGCAGTCAATAATATTCACTCCAGGCTGCGGCGGTACTAGCCTCCAAGTCTTGTTAGCTTGCAAGGCAGAAAATTCAGTCTCCATGGCTTCACGCCGCCACTGTGGACAGGTCATGGCTTCACGATGATCTCGGGGCTCAGACTGCACAAGATCCCGTGTAGCAGCCCAGACAAACATATCACTGCGATGTTTAGAATGGCGAACTCCTTTCTGTAAACGAGTAGTGACTCCTGGGCGAGCAGCAGGTGCAGAAGGAGGTTCAGACGACGCGACGGGATCAGAGGGCATAGCAGGCGACGCAGCCTCGTCCATGTCGCGCATGGGCGACACAGAGGGAATTGGCCCAGTTGTTGACGAAGCAGAGCCAGGGGACGACGCAGGCCCGGCAGCGCGCGTGGAAGCCGGCGTAGATGGGCCGGGCTCATCAGGTGGAGGTGAGGCGCGATCGGCCCCAGATGCATGGGCGGGGATCCCGAGGCCATGCAGCTCCTGATCGACGTGCGTGGAGCGATCGACGTACGCAGGAGCTGGAGAATCATCAAGTAGTTTAAGACGTGCGCCGCGTCCTACACCTGCACCATGGTTAGCAAGAAGCGTAGGAGTATATGCAGCATCAACAAATTGGTCAGACCATAAAAGAGAAGTAATGGTTGGTGGTGGGGTGTTTGGAGGAGTATGTTGAGAGAATGGGAATACATTCTCATCGAAGACGACATCGCGTGATATATAGACTCTATTGGTGGCGATATGGAGACACTTGCATCCTTTATGAAGGGAGCTATAGCCAAGGAAGACACATTGTTTAGATCGAAATTCGAGTATTCTATTATTATAGGGACGAAGATGAGGCCAACATGCGCACCCAAACACTTTAAGGAAGGTATAATCAGGAGTTTCGCCTAGCAAACGCTCAATGGGAGTTTTCATGGATATAACACGACTAGGAAGGCGATTGATAAGAAAACAGGCAGTGGTAAAAGCATCACTCCAAAAACGAAGAGGGACAGAGGCATGCGCAAGGAGAGTTAGCCCTGTTTCAACAATGTGTCTATGTTTGCGTTCAGCGGTGCCATTTTGTTGGTGTGTGTGAGGGCAGGAAACACGATGAGACACACCAATATCAGTAAAGAACTTGTTTAACCTATGATACTCCCCTCCCCCAATCAGTTTGTACGTGCAGAATTTTCTTGTTTAAGAGACATTCTACATGTTTTTGGAATTGAAGAAAAATTTGGAAAACATCAGATTTGCGCTTAAGAAGGTAAAGCCATGTAAAACGACTATAAGCATCAACAAAACTGACATAGTATTCATGACCAATAATTGAAATTTGGGCAGGACCCCATACATCAGAATAAATTATCTCAAGTGGTGATGTAGTAACACGAGTAGAAAGAGAAAATGGTAACTGATGACTTTTTCCTTGTTGACAGGCATCACAAATTACAACTTTATTGACTGACTCTGATGGAAGCTCATAATGATGTAAAATATGCTGGACAACTTGGGTAGCTGGATGACCTAGGCGTGAATGCCACTTCTCACGCGACACTTTGACAGTATGGAAAATTTGCTTGATAGACGACTCATTCAGATTGTATAGACCTCCACGGCATCCCCCTCCAAGAAGAACCACCCTCGTAGCCCGGTCCTTAACAAGAAAATACGAAGGGTGAAATTCAAAACAGACATTATTATCATGGCAAAAAAATTTAACTGAGAGTAGATTACGTGAAACAGAGGGAACATGAAGGATATCATTGAGATGTAATGGATGTGAAGAAGTGGGAATTGTGGAATGACCAATTTGTGTAATGCGCATACCTGCTCCATTGGCAGCTTGAACATGGTTCTTTCCACGGTAGGGCTCCTTCATGGTGAGTTTGTCGAGGTCGTTGGTGAGATGATCTGTAGCCCCCGTATCAGCATACCAGTTGGGATCAACCGGGTAGGAGGTCGAGGTCGAGGTAGAGCTGCCACCGCCGGTAACGGAGAGAGCAGCCAGTTGACGATCCATGTACCGGCTGTCGTTGCCAGCACCCAGGTAGTTGCGCTGGAATCGTTTGAAGCAGCAGGAGGCAACATGCCCCACCTTGGAGCAGATCTGGCAGGTGGGGCGATTGCCGCCGGTAGCCTGAGGATGGACGGCGCCACGCTGGTCCTGACTGCGAGGACCACGATTCGCAGCAAACTGCACCGAAGTCGGAAGAGCAGACAGCTTGGGGGTGGACGCCGGCGGAGGCGCACTGCCGCTTGGGCGAGCCGCATAGTGCGCCATCATCTGAGCGTTGACGCCAAGTTCCGCGCGCCGTGCGTCGATGCGCTGCTCCGTGGCCAGCATCTGGGAGTAGATGTCCCGGACTGGCATGGGATCGGTGAGCGCCCGGGCAGAGGCGAGCTGGACCAGCGAGTCGTATTCGTGATCCAGGCCCTGACAGAGATAGCCGGAGAACTCCTCCGGGTGAAGAGGTTGGCCAATGGAGGCAAGCATATCAGCGTGCCCCTTGACCTTGTTGAAGTATGCAGAGGCGGTGGAGTCCATCTTCCGGAGTTGGTTGAGTTCGCCACGGATGTGCATGGCACGGGCAGTGGACTCGGACGCAAAGCTGCCGCAGAGGGTTTCCCACGCCTCGCGAGACGACGTGACCATCGTCATCATCCCGAGAACACTCTCGGAGAGGGAGCAGACGAAGGCAGTAAGTATGGCCTGGTCCTGCTGATGCCAGGCGGTGTACTGCGGGTTGGGGATCGTCTTCGGATCCGTGGCGGCAGTGGACGCCGATGGATTGGGGATCATCTCATCTGGGCATGGAAGAGACCCGTCGATGAACCCAAACAGGCGGTTGCTCCGAAGGATCGGAACCACCGGGTACGCCAGTAGAGGAAGTTGTCCGTGCCGAGCTTGATCGTGATCTGGTTCGTCAGGTTGATGGGCGCGGCAGGGATCACGGAAACCATCCGGGCAGCCGCCGTCCCCGACGAGGAAGCGAAGGAAGACGCGGACATGCCGGAGGAGAGTGCAGAGGACGTCTGCGAGACCATGGAGGCGGTCGTCATTGGAGGCGGAAGCAAGGACCGATGGCGGCGGCGATCGAGGAGATCGATCTAGGGTTTTACCGCGCCGTCGGCTCTGATACCATGTAAATTGATGCACTAGCCAATTATCCCAAAGTCCGAACTGATGGAAAGGGCTAGGCTTTATATTTTAACACTCCCCCTCACGTCTAGGCTGGAAAAACGGGAAGACCTTAGACGTGGGGTAGATGGGGTGGCCGCAACTATTTTTATTAAATAGCGCGTTAGCCGGGGCTTGAACTTGAGACCACCTGGCTCTGATACCATGTAAACGATTATGGGTAGGGTATTGCACACCTCTCGTATTGGGGTGGCTTGTATTATATAGTAGGGTAAGTACATGGTTGTGTCGGTATAGACAGACCTATACCGATACGTATACAATACAAAGGATATATACAACTTCTAATATACAGTTTATCACAAACCTCCCTGATCCCCACTAGGATTCCACCAGCTGCTGGAAGCCAATTCCAGACATACACACCATGTATATCTATAGAGTGAATTTGGGCAGCTTTTTTGATTCAGAGAAACTAATGATATCAGGGCATGTATCTCTAATGAGTTCATGAACCCTAGGCATTTTATCAGGTCTATTAAAACCTCTTGGGTTTCATATAAGACCTACTACCATTAGATGCAAAGACAAGCTCCCTTTTGCTACTACTCTTAGAGAAAACCTCCACCTAAGGAGATTCTTCACTCCCCACCCCATCCCACTAATCTTTTGACATGGGCACATCCACTACCATAGGTTGACATGATGCCCTGCCCCAAGATCAGGGCTGACATAAATATCAGAGGGTAGGAAGCTTTCTGGATTTTCTTCTCTAAAAGCAATCATTCTATCAACTTCTACATGTTTAATAGTATCAATGTTATTACATATTTCAGACTCATTACTACCAAGACATATACCAGCATTCCTAGCTTTAACACACAAGGAATCATGACTGAGAACAGCAAAAGAATTAGCAGTCTTTTGTTAATCTTTCTAATTTATTCTTATCTGTTTGTGCTTCCAAGGATTTGATTTAGATATTTTGGCTGACAATCTTTGATACTCGCTGATGGATGACTGGTGTGTGTTGACACGTTGTTTGAAGACGCTCGTCAATCCGATATCGCTGGAGCGGAGCATGAGGGTGAGTCCGTACACCTTTCGGATGGTTCCCGGATACTCCAGGTCTCCGGCCACGCACTCACATTTTAAGGCAAAAATTGAGATGAAGATTTGTGGCTCATCTGCGATTCGTCCTTTTATATATACCTACTATTAACTTGGATTTGTTCAAAAAAAAAACTTGGATCAAATTGAGGAGTGAGTGGTATTGTTTGGCTTAAAAAATGATGATACAGGGCACCACACTATTGATCGTATCATGCGTTGCCAACTTGTCATTGGCCATTGGGGCACACCACTACTGGAGCCAAGCGTGTTGCCGTGTCCGCATTCCACACGGCAAAGGCTCCTTTGCACACGGCAAAGCCTTTTCCGTGTGCATGCACACGGCGTGCTGCGTTCCTAAAAGCACACGGCAAAGAAGCTCCCGCCAAATTCTTTCGTCGCGCGGGAGCAAAACCCTAACAGCACCGTGAAGGGCAGCCACGGAGACCACGTGTCCGAAGGCTTTGCCGTGTGTTGAAAGGAGTTCTTTGCGGAGCGTAGTTCTCTGCCATGTGTTTTTCCAATCCTCTACCGTGAGTTTGTTTTTACTGAGTGCTGTTGCAAAACGTTGCCGTCATGCTGTGTGTCGCTTGGAACCCTCGCGGCATAGGCTTTTGCCGTGTCCCGCATCAGTGTGGCACACGGCAAATCCCTGAGACACGGCGTAGTCGGATTTTCCGGTAGTGCACAGCACCAGCGAGGAGGCGCCCCAGCCTCTGATAGACACAACGTACTCCCTCCTTTTTTAAATATAAGATGTTTTAGAGTTTATCCACATTCACATATTTATTAATGTATCTAGACACATTTAGTGTATATGTACACCCATTTTACTCCGAATCTAGACAACATGTGTACCACCTAAAACATCTTATATTTTAAAACAGAGGAAGTAGTACACAAGAGCAGTGAGATGTAGTGTGAACGTCATAGTTTTCCCTAAGAAAAACTGCACCAATTGGGTCAGGAACTCAGAATATGGTTTCTCATTCTTGTTAGTTCCAACTTTTGATTTGATTTGGCCCAGGCAATTAACCTGGTAAAGTACAGTAATCAGCTTCCGTACATACATGTAATTTAATTAATTAATACTCCTGCCATGTCGGCGACCGGCCGCACAAGCCTGCAAGGCGGGTGGCCATTGCAGCTCGTACGGGTACGCTGGTCCCGCGTATGTGTTCCTCTCGTGCGCCCGATCCACCTCCAGCGTTCGGAGGTTGACGGAGACAATCCAGTTCTCCTCTTCCCGCGGCGCAGCGAGGATGTAGCTCGTATTCGCCGCGACAATCTTTGCTGGTCGCTGGAAGAACCTCTCCGCGCACCCCGGCAGCCCACAGGTCGCCTCCGACAGGCTTACAAGCTTCTCTACCACCCACTCGATACTACGTCGTGGCCACCACTCCCGCCGGCTTCTTCATCTTGGCGGATAGGAGCTCTCCTCACGCCGCTCGTGTCTTCAACCCTCTCACCGGCGGCTTGACCCGTTTCGCGGCGCCGGTGCCCCTCGAAGTGGGAGTCGCCGAGGTCAGCTATGACAAAGACGGCTTCTTCCTCTATTTTCTCGGCGACTCGTCTCGCAAGCATTACGTTGCCGCTCCGGAAAGTGAAGGTTTCGTCGTCTCTGGAGACTGCCCGCAAAGAGCTTATAATTTTTGCCGGGATGCGTTCCTAGGTGGTGCCTACCCACACATCTCTGCGTCGACGTTATTTGCTGTGCTTGAAAAGTTTTATGATTTTGTCATGTCTCCTCATGGCGATTCTCTCAAGTTTTTCTCCGATGATCATCCTGGAGATGCTGCAGACAACTTCCGGTTCCGGTGTTTTGTAGTGGGTTTGGCTGCAGAAGTTTTTCTGCACATCGAAAGAGATGGAAGAACCCTCATTCTGTTCAAGGTGAACACCGAGATAGGCGAGATCGAGCCTGTGGAGAGCATTGCCACATTTGCCATCTTCATTGGTTACCACAGGTGCCTGACTGTGGATGCTGGAAAGTTCCTAGGCATCGAGGCAAACTGCATCTACTATACTCAGCACTCAGGTTCGTCAGCTCACATCTGTAAGTACAACCTCAAGGACAAGAAAGTAGAGACGCTCTCTGAAGCCGCTGAATTCGTGAAGCAGGACAAGCAGTTTGTCCTCGTCGCTGCCCGTCCTTTCACGATCATCCAGCTTCTTTGCAGCTACACAATGAACCGCGTGGATTCTGAACTGGCCTTGCAACCAATGGTATAATGCGGCGACCAACTTTGTGGATGGTGATCTTGATGACTGACGGTGCTGCCCTTTTGCTAAGTAACTCTTCATGTTTCCTCTCTAGTCTTTTAGTTTGTTAGTTTGGTTAGGGCCTTGACATGTTCTGGGCAAGAAACAGGCTGATTCTAAGTGAGATCACCTGTGGTGGGACTACTGTAAGATGTCTTAATTACGACATGGTATCAACCTAATGGTACATCTACTGTGCTTAATGCTATCTTTTGTCCGTGTGTCCACTTCTCTCGTATTACTTCTTAGCAATGCAATATGGTGCTTAATTTCTGGCAGTGACTGTAAAGGTACCTAGGTTTTGGGTGAAAGGCGTTAATCCCTTAGGGGCGCCTGTTGCGTGTTTATATAGCCGATTAACCAATAACCATCGGGAGGCAGATTACAATATTTTGTTACAACCCTAGATACTAACCTGATCCTTATACGTTCGGATAGGTTGTTTACATCTTGGCGAACACGCTATCTATCATTATCTCTAACACTCCCCCTCAATCCTAACTTTCCTAAGTTAAGATTGCTTCTGAATGCACGCAATTGCTGGCTATTGAGAGCCTTTGTAAATCCATCAGCTACTTGGTCTCCTGTTGGTATAAACCGAATATCGAGCAACTTATTTGCTACTCTTTCTCTGACAAAGTGATAGTCAATTTCAATGTGTTTCATCCTTGCATGAAATACTGGATTTGCAGAAAGATATGTGGCACCAATATTATCACACCACAAAACAGCAGTCTTTGGGTGTGCAACATTCAGTTCTCTCAAGAGAGTTTGAATCCATATTACCTCGGCTGTGGCATTTGCCATTGCCTTGTACTCAGCCTCGGTGCTTGATCTTGACACTATAGGCTGTTTCCTTGCACTCCATGATATAAGATTGGAACCTATAAATACTGCATATCCTCCTGTTGACTTCCGATCATCTGGACAGCCTGCCCAATCTGCGTCAGAGAAGGCACTAACAAGCATAGATGAACATTTATTTAACCTCAATCCAGTACCAAGAGTATCTCTTAAATATCTCAAAATTCTTTTTACTGCCGTCCCATGCAAGGAGGTCGGTGAGTGTAAATATTGGCATACTTTATTAACTGCAAATGAGATGTCTGGCCTAGTCAAGGTCAAATATTGGAGTGCTCCAACCACACTCCTGTAATTTGTAGCATCTTCCGAATTCAAAGGTTCTCCTACAAATTTTGACAATTTTTCCGAAGTAGATAAAGGAGTATCTGATGGTTTGCTGTTTATCATACCAGTGCGCTTGAGAATGTCAGAAGTATACTTTTCTTGTGTCAGGAGTATTCCATCATTGGTCCTTTGTACTTCTATGCCAAGAAAGTAGTGAAGTTCACCTAAATCCTTGAGCGCAAAATCCATTTTTAGATCATGCAGAAGAGCTGTAGTGGCATCCTGTGATGAACTTGCCACAATTATGTCATCAACATAAATGAGTACAAATATAGTGACACTTCCTTTGTTATAGAAAAATAAAGAAATGTCAGCCTTAGACGGAACAAAACCAAGTTTCTGTAGCTTCATACTCAGCTGTGAGTACCACGCTCTCGGCGCTTGCTTTAGCCCATATAGAGCTTTGTCCAACTTACACACATGATGTGGTCTTGCTTTCACTTCAAAACCTGGTGGTTGTCTCATGTAGACATCTTCCTCCAGAATACCATGAAGAAACGCATTCTGAACATCAAGTTGTCGAAGACTCCACCCTCTGGATACAGCAATAGATAAAACAAGTCTAATAGTAGCAGATTTCACTACTGGACTAAATGTATCTTCATAGTCAATACCGTATCTTTGTTTGAAACCTTTGGCAACAAGCCTAGCTTTATACCTATCTATTGAACCATCAGATTTTCTCTTTATTTTGTAAACCCATTTGCAATCTATAACATTTTTCCCTTCACTAGGTGGAACTAAGTGCCATGTTTCATTTTTCATTAGTGCCTCATACTCACTATCCATAGCTTGTTTCCAATTTTTATTTTCTAAAGCTTGGGTCAGATTCTCAGGTTCTCCAGAAGTAGAGAGTAAACCATACCTGACCACGGAATGACCACTCATGGATCTGTAGTTTTTCCGCTCGGTTTTACCTGTTTGTAAACGAGTTGTTGGACGCACACGAGGAGCTGCAGCTCTCAGCTCCACAGACGATCCGGGCATCGATCCCGTAGCTGATCTTGTCGGAGCAGGCGCAGCACGCGTGCAGAGATGCTGCGGCAAATCTCCCCTGTTTTCCGTGCGGGATTCATTGTGCCCACTCCGGTTACTGCCGATGTCGTGGTTCTGCGCAGAAGATCCTGGCGAATCTGCTGTCGTTGTCACCTGGTCCACAGGCCGACGCGGTCGAGGTGGCGTGGCAGCCGGCGATTGGTGCGCTTTATGCGCAGGATTGGATGTCGCTGATTCGCCTGACGAGGGCCCTGGCGCCGTATCTCCATCGGATCCCGTGCTGCTGGAATCTGGCAGTACGAGGTGGTCTCCTAGAGGGAAACCAGCTGAATTCTCCTCTGAATTTTGCTCCAAATCTCCTTTTGTTCCCGAGTTTTCTTCTTCATCTGAACTGTAATTTCTTTCAGCACTAACACCATGATTAGTACGGTTAGTAGCAGGAATAATAGGAGCATTAGTCACACTTGGTTCAACTATTTGTTCACCCCCTTGATCTAAGTGTGAGTAGTTTGGGAGTAGAAGAATTTGGGATCGTAGCAATGCACCAATGCACCGGCATTGGGATTAAGCTTGGCAAATGGGAACACTGTTTCATCAAATATTACATCACGAGAAATGTATATGCGTCCAGAAGATATATCAAGGCATCGAAAACCTTTGTGCATAATACTATATCCAAGAAATGCACATTGTTTGGAATGAAATTCTAGCTTACGAGTATTGTATGGACGTAGATTCGGCCAGCATGCACATCCAAAAGTCCTGAAGAACATATAATCGGGTTGTTCATGAAAGAGAACTTCCAAAGGAGTAGAAAAATCAAGGACTTTGGTGGGCAAGCGATTGATGATATATGTAGCTGTAATAAACGCTTCATCCCAATATTTGAGGGGCATTGAGGCATGTGCAAGGAGTGAGAGTCCTGTTTCGACTATGTGTCGGTGTTTTCTTTCGGCAGAGCCGTTTTGTTGATGGGCATGTGGACAAGAGACGTGATGCGTAATGCCAATGCGTTTGAAGAAGGAATTGAGCTTCTCGTACTCTCCTCCCCAATCTGTTTGCATTGTTATGATTTTATGGCCTAGGCGTCGTTCTACCAAGGCTTGGAATTCATGAAAAATATCAAACACCTCAGATCTATTCTTAAGTAGATAGATCCATGTAAATTTGCTGAAATCATCGATAAAACTGACATAATAGTTCTTTCTCCCTACAGAATCAGGAGCAGGTCCCCATACATCAGAGAAAACAAGTTCTAAAGGGGAAGTAGATTTGCTAGTAGAAATTGGATAGGGAAGCTGATGGTGTTTCCCTTTCTGACATGCATCACATACAGCCTCTTTATTGAAATCACTCAAGCAAGGGAGTTTATTTTGCCTAACAACACGTTGAACTATGGGAAGAGCCGGGTGACCTAAACGAGTGTGCCACCGTGATGCAGAAGGCTTTATTGCGACAGACGCTTGCTTGAAGGAGCTAGGAAGTGGATAGAGGCCGTCCCTACATGGTCCTCTAAGCAGAACCCTCTTTGTGTCCCGATCCTTGATACAAAAGAAAGATGAGTGAAATTCAAGGTAAACATCATTATCATGTGCAAGCTTGTGAATAGATGCAAGATTTTTTGTGGCTTGAGGAATAAAGAGGACGTTGTTTAGATGGAGATTTTTCGAGGGTGTGTGAACAATAGATTTTCCAACATGACTAATGTTCATACCTGCACCGTTGGTGGTGTGCACTTGTTCATGCCCGTGGTATTTCTCACGGGTGGTCAGACGGTCCAGCTCGCCTGTGATGTGATCGGTGGCTCCCGAGTCGGCGATCCACTCTCCTCCATGGCCGTTGTTGTTGTAGACAGTTGCAGTAGATCTTTCCTTGGGGACGAAGTCGGTGTCGTAGCGATACCAGCAATCCTTGACCACATGGCCTTGGATGTTGCAGAGCTGGCAACGGGGGCGATCTCCCCTCCGTTCCCGTAGTTGTTCCCGCGGCCACGGCCAGTGTTGTTGTAGTTGCCGTGGCCGTTTTGCTCATTGCCGGTGTAGTTGGGGTTACCGCGTCCGCGACCGGCGTTGCCGTTGTTGTTGTAGCCGTAGCCATTGTTGTTGTAGTTGCCACGGCCACCGCCACGAGAGAAGCCTCCACGGCCGCCACGAGTTGCAGCGTTTGCCGAGGAGTGCGAAGATCCACTGCCATTGAGGAGGTGCTGGCGGTTTTCATAAGTAAGAAGCTGGGCATAAAAATCACTCACGGTGATAGGAGTTTCTCGCGCGAGGACAGCGGCGACCACCGCATTGTAGTTGTCGTCGAGGCCGGCGATGAGGTAGGACACCATGTCCTCGTCGTCCAGCGTCTTGCCGGCAGAAGTCATCTCATCTCCGAAGCCCTTCATCTTGGCCACATACTCGGCCATGCTCATGCCCGGGAGTTTCTTGGTCGTGGCGAGGGCGATGCGGATGTTGACCGTGCGTGCCCGGGTGCGCGCTCCATACATGGTGCCGATGGCATCCCAGAGTGCTTGCGCCGTGTCGGTGTTGAGGACATGCGCCATCACCTCTCGTGACAGCGAGTTGAAGATGAACCCATAGACCTGCTGGTCTTGGGCCGCCCAGATGGCGTAGTCGGGGTTGGGGATCTTCTTTGCTGCGTCCCCGGTGCCGACGGTAAGCTCCATGGCGGGAGCTTTGGAGGTGCCGTTGATGAAGCCCTCCATGAGTGCGCCGCGGATCGCTGGCAGCACTTGGGCCTTCCACATGAGGAGGTTGCCCTTTCCAAGCTTTTCTGGTACGCCGTTTTGGTTGAACGGCGAGGTCATGGTTGCGGTGGTGGACGAGCTGGTTGCCATTGGGTGGATGGAAAGCTAGATGCAATCTATGGAGGTTGGCTCTGATACCATGTAAAGGTACCTAGGTTTTGGGTGAAAGGCGTTAATCCCTTAGGGGCGCCTGTTGCGTGTTTATATAGCCGATTAACCAATAACCATCGGGAGGCAGATTACAATATTTTGTTACAACCCTAGATACTAACCTGATCCTTATACGTTCGGATAGGTTGTTTACATCTTGGCGAACACGCTATCTATCATTATTTCTAACAGTGACAACTTCTGAATTTAGCTCTTGTTGGTAAGAAACAGGTTTAATATTTGCTCACTGGTGCTGGTCTGTGGAACGGCTGTATGTTGCCTGGTTTTAGCACATGGTGTGAATGTAAAACTCGTGTATTTGTGTAATGATTCTTGGTATCTATGCTTTAACTCGTTGTACTACTTGCAGTTGCATTTTCAATCTGAGCCTTGTTTGATTTCTGCGCATTTCTGTAAAACATTTACTAATCCTTGGTATCTATGCTGCAACTAACTGTTTTACTTAGCATTTCAATCTACTAGTGCTTATATTTTGGCATTAGTAAATGTTGTCCCATTTTTGTGAGCTTCTGAATTTAGCTCCTGCAATTGAACGTTGCATATGTAGATTTAGTCTCATACCAACCAGGGACAAGCAATTGGATCTGTTGGATTAAGCTACAGAAGTGTCCAGTCTATTCGTTTAGATTTTACCAGAACACATTAGTATTCGCCTTACTGCTGCTACATCTCTGTCCAGTTGCTGAATATATATCTTCAACAGGATGTATCAATATATTTTAACATGAAGTTATGGAACAGAAGTCCGTGGTCACTGGTATGCTCCTTACAAACTGAAGAGCATGTATTACTTACGACTCTTTCTCATAAGACATTATGCATCTGCCTTTGTAGGTTAAACACAAAGTTCAAGATTTTGTTCCATTTGACTGTACCAAGTACTCCAAAAGGGTTCGAACATCGACTCTCCTTGACCTGCACTTCACCTTCTCTCGAGGTACCAGCAGACACGTTGTACAAAGAGATCAGATCGCAGCCTTGTGATCTACCACTGAATCTTATTTGTATGTTTATCCTACACCATTTAGGGGTTTGATGATGATTGTTCTATAAATCATATTTCTGCTTCTCTTTCACATGTTTCATCTGAAGTACCCTTTATGTTTGATTTTTGTTGTATCTTTTTTTTTTTGAAGGACATTTTTTTGTTGTATCTCTATATGGAGCTCTTTTTTGATGTATCTGTATATGTGAGCTCCATATACAGATACATCAAAAAAGAGCTCCATATACCGATTTTTGTTGTATCTGTATATGGAGCTCTAAAAAACAGTGACATTTTATATACGAGTTATGAAGCCCCACAGCTACATTCTATAATAAGCTTTGTTAGACAGATATGTCACGTAGCGTGACATATCCTCTTGATTCCCTAAATCGTGGAGCGTCCTTATTAGTGTGATCTCCCATTTATGGTTAGGATTGTATTTTGTCTATATATATATCAATGCAATGGAAAGGCCCAAGTGTGGTCAATTCTCTCACATGGTATCAGCCTAAAAATCCTCAACCCTAATTCGCTTCCGCCTCCTCTCTCCAAAACCCTAGCCGCACCATAGCCGGCCGCCGCCGCCGCCAGCCTTCTCCTCCCTCTCCCTCTTCCTCCATGGCGCCCGAGCCCCACCCCGACGCCCCTCTCTGGCGCAGGTGCGGTGACCCAGCACACCACTGCATATTGTAGTGTACAAGTCGTTGACATAACACCCACGGAAGGACTAATCCGTAAATATTACATCACTCAGAGTAGTACAACTGAAACATTGCGGGTCCACTTTATTACACACTGCTAAAGATTACAAGCCAGAAATGCATAAAAACATCGACGTCTTCCTCCGACATGGGAGGAATGTCTATTATTGCTATGTTGACAGGAGTCAACCTACAAGCGATAGATAACAGTAAACTAAGAACCATCTTGGCTCAGCCGCTAAGTAGTACTAGTCTAGTCCTGCAAGGCCAGGTTCATATTATATAGATTCTAGGTCTCCACCTCTTCCTCTTCTTCGACGTCGTCGGCTCCGTAGGCGATGATGTAGTCGACGCCCTGTATTCCTCCAGACAGATCAGGTGCCTCAAAGTACACCTCGTCAGCATGGTAAGCTCCAAAATCGTCTTCAGCGATCTCCTCCGATTCTAAGCAAAGATCAACGGTGGAAAAGGGTGAGCAACACTAGCGTTACCCAGCAAGTTCAAATAATAGATGTTAAAGTGTATGATGCACTATCTACCATCCTGACCAAAAAGTCATGGATGATTATGCAAGTTTTGTAAAACATTTTTAGGAAAAGGTCCATTTTATTTTAGAAAACTATGCCCCCAGCCTCCACGGGTTTATAGTCATCACTTGGGATGCCTTTCCCGCTGCGGTATGTAGTCCCCTCCTGGAACAAGGATGTGACAGTCACAATTTGTTTGTTTAACTCTGCAGAGCTGCACCACTTTACCCAACAGCAGCCTGGCTCCTTTTGCTCTCTTTGCACACCATGTGTGCTATAGCCAGAACTCAGGGCAACAAGTCATGTGGAGTCGCTTCCCGGCACAACGCATATCCGCCCCTTATGACCCAGTCTGGTATAAACCAAAGACTCGTCACCACTCCCGAGCTCCTATTCCAAATCACCCCGTCGGGTGGGGAAGGTATGCGCTCCCACGCTGTTGGCCGCCGCAACGGACGCAACCAGGTAATAGTCTGCCGAGGATATGCGAACGAAGGAAGAAACCTCTGACTAGCCCATCCATAGTGAATCTGTTGGCTGATGCTTCGATACGGCGCTAGGATCACTGGGCCATGGGTTATTAATCCTAGGTATATACTTTCCCGTACAATGGAACCTCCACCACAACATCAATCCGTGGTTCCACTGCCAGCCAACCATATATATAGCATTTCACATCATTCGAAAATAGATTTTTCTTTTTCATGCAATGATAAACCATAGTACTTTGTAATTACTTTGATAAAATTAATCAAGTAGGACATGCAAGTTGGAACTTGCCTTGAGACTGACAGGTAATGCAGTCTAAAGCTTCCGACGAATTGGGAACCTCGCGTTCTGAAAATCAATATCATTGTCTATATGAGACAATGTTGAAAAACCAAATACATGCCAATATGCATAGAATGAGATGATTTTTATTCTTTCCCAAAATTCCCCAGAGTTTTGTTAAGGATTTCTTTTTTATAAATTTCTTTGATTTGAATTTTATTTAGGATGAGTAACATGACAGTCATAATGTAGTTCAAATTATACTTTGAACTTGATATATAATTTTCCCATATTATTTTCTTTTGAAAATAATTTGAAATATTTCAAAGTCATTTCCACTTAAGGATCATTTGAATTTTTTGCTACAAGAAATAGTTTTCAATAAATCAAGTAGATATTTTATTTGGATTACTTATTTTCTTCTGATATTTTTAAATTATTTTTAGGATTTTATTTGAATTTATAGCAAGTTTTGAAATTTGGGAAATTTCATAATTTTAAAATATTTACAAATAGGTCCTTGGTCCAACTTCGTTGAACCAAGTCAAAGACCTGGCTCGGGTCGGGTCAACCGACCGAGCCACTCTCTTCTCTCTCTCTCTCTCGCTCGAGCCCGTGCTCGACCTCCTCTGGCGCTCGTGTCGCCCGCGCCGTCGCCGCCCTATTCCGGCCAGCTCCGACCACCTCCGCCGCCATGGCGTGGGGCAAAACGATCCCCTTGCTCCGCTCTTCCTCCTCACCGGAGCGATTCAAGCCTTGCTTCCTCTCGCGGCCGCGCACAACCCAATCCCTAGGGTTAGGGTTTCGGTGCTTCGCCACTTCTTCTCCTTCTCCGGCGTGTCCACCATGGCTGGGCGTAGGGCTTCGTCCCCTGTGCCGCCGTGGTGTGGTGGTGCTGGTCCACGACCTCCGTGTGCCCCCTCCAACGGTAGCGTGAGCACTGCCTCGCCGCCGTGGAGCTACGGCCATGGACGCAAGGTAAAATCTCTTCTCCTCCCTCTCTTCTCCTTCGCCTACTACCTCTACTCGATCTAGATGCTTCTGGACTTCGGATTAATTATATGTTCCTCTGTTGGTTAGGTTCTTGATGATCAGATGATGATTCTTGATGATTTACTCCTTTATGTGCACTGTCTGCCCATTGTGCACCAATAATGAGATGAATGGTGTAGATCTAGCATGTTTAGATCCATCCATTACCTCTGGATTTAATATTGGGAGCATTTCTTGCTCGCAGAAGATGAAATTTTATTTAGAAAAATAATTCTGAGCTAGAACTTGTACCAAATGATCTAGCTGTGATGAATAAGTGCTTTTAAGAATGATTTAAACAAGTTTTGCTTGCTGTGATGCCTCCTTGTAGAGTTACACAGTGGCTTTCTTGTTTAGAGATAATTTTTTTATGCTTTCCTGTGCTTCTTCCATATGTAAGGATGTGTATAGCTCAGTTAATCCAGCTCTGCTGGTTCACTGGCTTGTGTGCTTTGATAAAAACAGAATAAGAACAGATACTACACTGAAAATAATTCCCTTGCTTTTGTAGATGCTCAATCAAATGCTAAAACACTCAACTGCACTCCCTTACATCTCTCTGTCCTATTTCTTGCACATAACAGAAGTACTCTGCTTGCAAATCATCTTCTATAGCACCACACCTTGCTGAGCAAGGTTCTGTTAAGAACAGATGCTAAATTCAGCACTCAAGCATGGTTCTGTCATTTACAGAACCTGCTAAATCACTCTCTAGCACATATGTTTAACAACCTTGGGTGTAGAGCAGATAAAGCTACAGAAGAGTCTGATCTTGCTCCAAGGTTCAACCGTCTCTTCTGGACTGCACCTTGTGGTTCTACCTTCTCCTCCTTGTTGCTTGACTTCTCCTAAGTTTTAATGGCTTGTGGTGGATGGTTTAGGTAATCTCCATGATTGGCTTGTGATTTGTGGTTGTTCTTGGTGAAGAACAGATGGAATGGTGTTGCTAGATATTCTACTGCTTGTGAAAAGTGTGGTTTGTGATGGCTGTGACTTGTGTGTGCTAGTGGCTACGGTTTGGGTATGTATTTACACAAATTTGAGCACTCATGTGCTTGTGACACCAGGATAATTGGCTGTGGTGACTAACCTGCTTACAGTGGCCCTCTTTGCCTCGAGCTGCTTTATTTGACTCATTCTTGCACACCTTTTCACCTAGGAGATCAGCTCACTGCTGCTACAGCGCAGTTCATCTCCCCCTGGTGATAGCTATGAGTCATTCTTGACTCACTGATCCTATCTGGTCAAGATTTCGGTGTGGCAATGCTTGGCTGAGAATTGAAAGACTTGAGATAGTCGGTTTGAGATGATTAAATTCAAATGTGTGGCCAATTAAGCTGATGGCTAGCTTAGTGAGGGTTTTAGGGTCCATTTGCCTAATTAATAGGCAAATGTGATACCATAATTGTGGGCTAAGTTTTATTTGTTTCCTGGTTTAAATTGTGGAGATGTGAATTCATGAGTTGCTTTGCTTAAATGATCATGAGATCAAAATGCTCAATTAGCACTTGTTGCCTTTGATGTTTGTAGTCTGAAGATGATTTCTGTTAAGTGCTATGCTTAAGCCTTTGCCCCTAATGTTGCCTTCGGTTTCAATGAGCATGATCAACAGATCAGTCCCTTTTGTTGCCTCAGGATTTTATTTGCATTCTCCACACTAGTCTAACCAAACCATAGTTTTGGTTGGGCTGAACCAGGTTTCATATATTAACATGCCAGCACCAAATGGTGTTGGCAACATTTTAATACTAACCCCAATTTCTTCTTATTTTTGTTGTTTGTTTTGCAGGTTGAAGATCCTCTGAAAATTCAGAAGTGAAGATGTAGTTTTAGGATTTTTATTTATACTCTTTTGTAATATCATCACTTGTTGTAATAATCTAGTTGTAATTTTGGTTATAATGGACAGATTGTATTATTTGAGTTGTTTGGAAATGTGTTGATATATTCTTGTAAAGAAAATGGATTCAAATATGTGGTGTTGCAATTAAATTGTGATGATTTAAGAAGAGATGATCATGTTTTTGGAATTCATTTGAATGTTTGAAATTATGTGTATATTTATATCTTGTGTTGATATCATTTGGAATGCTTCATTCCTTTTTGTTATGAATTATATTACTTGTGTTGTTGAAATATATTTTGTGTGTGTATAAGATTGGATAAGATATAGAATTGTTTTAACTTAAGATTATTTCAAATTTCCTTTTGAAATCAAATGAACTCAAATCAAATGAAATCAAAAGATTGTGTTGAATAAGTACTAGTAAAGGTTTTGAAAATATATCGTAGGGTTTATCGACTCCTCTCGACTATCTGTCAATATCTGACTCCCAGACCCTCGACACTCGTCTGATATCGACCCTCGATACTTTTAACACAAAAGCGCGAAAAATTTCCAGTTTTCACTAAAAGATGCATGAATGCACAAATGCAGTTCCTATTTCTACCCTCTCGAGTCCTATAACTGCGGGGTATTACAGCAGGCCACCGCCATCCAGCACGTCCGCTCGCTGGTTCCGATCGTCCTCGATCTCAAGGTCCCCTCCTTCCCCAAGTGGCGCACCTTCTTCACCATCGCCGTCACCACGTACGCGCTCGAGGATCACCTCACCACCGCAACCCCGCCGACCGACCCCACATGGCTCCGCCTCGACGCCACTGTGCTCCGCTGGCTGTACGGTTCCATGGCGATGGACATCGTGGACCTTGTCATGGCCACGGACGCCACCGCCTACACAGTTTGGACGGCCGTCACCGGGCTCTTCAACGACAACAAGAAGTCCCGCGAGATCTACCTCGCCGAGGCGTTCCGCACCATCAGGCAGGAGGATCGCTCCATCACCGACTACCTCCTTCTCCAGAAGACGGCGGCGGACGCTCTCGCGGAGGTTGGCGCTCCGGTCTCCGACTCGGACCTCGTCACCAACGTCATCAAGGGTCTCCACGAGGACTACGACAGCATCGGCGACCTCGCCCCTCTCATCAAGCCGTACCCGTCCTTCCTCGAGTTCCGGAGCATGCTGCTGCTCCACGAGCTGAAGGTGACTCGCCGCGCCTCTGCCTCCTCCACCGCCGCTGCGGCCTTCGTCGACAAAATACAATCCTAACCATAAATGGGAGATCACACTAATAAGGACTCTCCACGATTTAGGGAATCAGGAGGATATGTCACGCTACGTGACATATCTGTCTAACAAGCTTGCATCCATTTTTTTGTACTCGATCTTTAGTGAATGTCCCCTTAATGTCGGTGATGCTTCATATGCTTATATGGTTGCACCAGGTGTACCATCGGAATCACTCAATATGACTATTAATGTCCTGTCAATTTCGATTCTTGCAACACTTGCAAGGACGTTTGCTAGGGCACTACAACTAAAAGCAGTGTCCAAATAACAACCCACCTTAAAGGTCAAAATTATGCCATTGGCGCGGCGTGCCGCCACGCGCGCGTCGGCTAGTAAATATGATAGGTGGAACATGACCAAGCACTTCCATTTTATGCAAGAATGCACTACACCGCTTCATCAAGTACCACTAGGAAGGCAACCAATCCTCAATGCTCTCAGACAATGTCCTGTTTAGATTGCCTTACAACTAACAGTGGGCGCCAAAGAAACAATGAGCGGGTGAGTTTTTTCGGGGAGGTAAAGCACAGTGGGATGAGGAGACGTTTGTGCAGCCACAAGAGGAAACCAGCTACTCAAACCTTCTATCTTTCGGCGAAAAAGAAATGGCTCATCCCTAAGGGCGCCCAGCACCAATCTGGGCCGTCGGATTCAGCGATCCGACGGCCAGGATCGACCGTTGAATTTCAACGGTCGATCCTGGCCGTCGGATCGCTGAATCCGACAGCCCAGATTGGTGCCGGGCGCCATAGCGCATGAGCAAAATCCTTCTTTCGGTGTACTCAAATATCTCATACTCTATGAAATTTGGAGTGGAGTATATGCTCCGACAGGTATCTGCGCCTGCGCCTATTGACGGACGCACTGGCTTCATGTTTCGACCACGCCCAGAGGACTATTTCATTATTGCAAACAAGGAAGTGGTACTCATTATCCAGTTGCAGAGGTATATATAGGCTGTCCAATATATCCGCACCCCTATATATGTATGACAGCCGTATGGCTTTGGTGAACCAACCAAAGTTCGTCATGCAGAAGAAGAATCATATAAATAGGCAGTCATATGACCTCTACGCTCAACTGATTGGCAGACGATCGAGCGCATTACATGCATGAGAGATATCCCCAAACAGAGACCAGCCTGCTAATATTGTGTTGAAGAGAGAAACTACCAGACTTGTACTATACCACCTTATGATGCACTTGAAGTGATGCTCCCACTATCTCGTGTTCAGCAAGTGAACATGAAAGTGAGCGACATACAACCCAAGAGCATTGTCCCAAACTAGTACATGATGGCTCTCAAAGGCAGGTCAAAAACCTTATTAGTGGCGGTTTTACTACGCGAGTATACATTGGTCAGTGATAACACACCAGTACGCTCTTACTTAACTGTACCCTCAGGCTTGTGTACCTAAAAAAGTGGATACCTTGATCACGATTTCATTGTATATATGAAGTTTCACCATGCTTGGTAATCATGTAGAATTAATATTATAGCATTCTTGTGCTCATTGCTTCCATCTTCATGTTTCAGAGGATTTTTGTTTAGAGAACAGAGGATCATCTTTCAAGGGGTGATCTAGGAGAGCAGGCGGATGCGAGAGCATCCGTATCCCCGCTGTGGCCACGCTGCATAGGCCCCCTTGACAGTTTTGCCTGCATATTCCACAGTGCCTACTAGGCCCGCGTGAGTGCATATGGAAGCGTGGAAGGATCGACTGTTGCCTGCGCTGCCTCCTAACTGGCCCGCTGGTCGTCGCGTCTACGATCGAACACGAAAAAGAGATTTACCAGTGACTGTCTAATTATTTTACTATGATCCCAGTAATAATCCACGTACTATGTTCGCCCGTAATAATTGACAGTGACAAATGCAAACAAAAACACACTCAATACAAATTTGTTGGGCATCGGTAGGCATCCTCACGGCGCTTATCCTCACGGAGCGCATCCGATGAAATCTTGAGATCTAAGCTAGTAAGACGTTAGAGGCTAATTAATACAAAAACTGAACCTTGCTAACTTCTTGCATGAACTTCTCAATAACACATGTTAATTTGGCCAATAGCTCGAACATGCATGGTACCTGGCTCTTTTTGTTAGATATTTTATCCTCCATTCCGTACTCTACGCTATATCTCTGACCATGCTAAACCACGAGGCAAACCACTTGACAAGCACACCAAGAACCATTCAAAGGTTACGATGGCTGATGATGCCTTGTACCTGCCTTCATTACCAACCGAGCCCACGCAGCCCGCGTGTAGCGAGATGCTCGTGAAGCCATGCAAAGATACATATGTTGATGTGACCAGTGCGGCTCTTTGCAGGCAGACCGTTAAACTCCTTCAAGCTCTCGGCGCCCATTTGGAGCAGCACAATGAAGGTGTCACTAATGATGTTGGCGTTGAACTCCTTGAAGCTTTCGGCGCAGTCCGCGGCATGATATTTAACATCATAAGCTATATTTTGCTGTACTCCAATATCTTATATCCTATCTAAATTCTTTTTGCGGGTTTATACTCTGCCTAATTTTGTGTGTGTGTGTGGGGGGGGGGGGGGGGGGGGGGGGGGGGGGGGTTCATACTCTATCCAATTTGTTAAGGAATATATGGACTCACTTCATAATTAATTCTCATCAGCAGTGGCAAGTTGGGAACAGGTTGAATGTGTGGAGAAGAGTTCAGTATTTATGCTACTGAGGTAACAACTGTAGCTATATATCAAATAGTCATCTAACTTTGGTGATCCCAACAAACTTTGTCACAACAATCATATAGCTAGAAAGGTCATATAACTTCTAGAGGAAAATGAGAATGCCATCAAACAATTGTCACATTCCGAAAATGCCATCAAACTAATCGTCGTTCTATAAATGTCATCAAACGAGTGTCGTCGTTTCGAAAATGTCACTTACGTTGGTTGACTGCCAGTTCGACTGTTAAGTCTCATGTAGAAAGATTATTATGTCATTGTTGTACACCAGTGCACGTATAACTAGGATAAGTATCACTAGTACAGAACGACACATCGGAAACGGGCCAAAACCCTCATCGGAAACGGAGAAACGGTTCATGTCCCCGTCCTCGATACTGATGTTAAGAACTCAATGGAAACATAGTTGATTAACCGTTGCCCCTAACATGGGCAACATTTATTATATTGCATCATTACTGATATGTTTCACATTAGACACGGAGTTTTTGCTAATCACGGTCTCTAATAAGGAGCACAAGAAAACAAAAAAGCACGGTGACGGGGCTGCGCCGTCGATGGAGCCCCTCTCCATGCGACTAGACGGCCGCTCATTCGTCACCGTATTCCTGTTCGCCTTGCTTTACAAAAGTTCATTGGTGCGCGTGGCTGGAGCTCTGCTTCTATGTCTTCACGGCGGTCGGATGATCATCGAATGTCTTCATCGTGCTGCACAAAATGTACTTCTCCAGGTGACGGTATCGTGTACGGAGCCCCGGTCCTAGGTCTTCACGGCAGCAATATCGTCACCAAGCATCCACCAAGCCCTTCACACAACGAATATTCATTGTTAAAAACAGCAAACGGAGCTAATAAGCAGATCCAATAAGCAGTAAACGGAGCGAATACAGATCTAACTAGAGCAAAATAACATAGCAAACAGTTAAAAAACAAGTGGCTCCAGTCCTCAAGATCATGTGTTCGACAAAGCACACAACTATTATCATCAGTAACTTTCCAATGGCGACGCAGCATCATATCCTTGGTGTTCAATCTGTCATGTATTATCAGCCATGCAAACACCTTATGCTTGGACATGCATTTCGACTTCCAGACCCACTAAGAGGGGCCATCGTCAGGCAGCTGGGAGAACTGCAGGTTATAGAACATCTTGGGAGTATAGACTCCTTTATTTAGATTACAAATCCATTTGTCAGCACAATCCTGGAGATTAATCTCACTTAGCTCCTCTTGAAGGAGATTATACTCCTGGTAGGCCTCCACAGACAAGGGTAGGTGGAAAGCATCTGCAAGTTGATCCAATGCAAAAATCTCTTTGACAGAGGCAAGCTTGTCCTTAACATATGAGAACAAACGAGGGAATTTAGTTGACAGAGATATAGAGAGCCAGACATCTTCCCAGAAAAGAGCAGTTGCCCCATTGCCAACAGCACAATGGGCAATATTCCTCCAACTATCTGTCAAATTGAGTATGCCTCTCCACCAGAAAGAACCACTCAGAAAAACAGCATGTGGAACTACTTCATAATAGTAAGAATCTCTAATGAGCTGGACCCAAGGTAGGTCAGCATTGTTATAGAATTTATCTAGATGCTTCAGAAGGAGAGCCATGTTCTGGACATGCAGGTTGATGATCCCAAGCCCACCTTTCTCCTTAGGTCGACAAACCATGTCCCAGGCAGCAAGGGAGTTTACCCTCTGTTTGTTTTTGTCCTTTCTCCATAAACATCTTCTTCTGGCCCTATCAATAACCTCAATAGCCCCTTTTGGAATAACTAGTGTAAGCATAAAGTACAGAGGCAAAGAGGACAGTACATAATTAACCAGTACCAAGCTGTCACCATAGGAAAGGAAAGAAACAGTAGCAGACATTCTTCTTTCTATTCTGTCAATTATGGGAGCAAAATCCTTGATGGAGGGCTTGGTTGTCCCCATGGGCAACCCTAGATAAGTGAATGGCATTGTGGCCCTCTGACAGTTCATAATCTGGGCAAGACTAGCTGCCTCCTGCTCATCCAAATTTATTGGTATCATAGAGGATTTATGGTAATTTACTTTCAGACCGGTGAAACCAGCAAATGACTCCAGTAGATCCTTGAACACTGTTAGCTGTAAAGGGTCAGCAGGCAGAACAATTAGTGTGTCATCAGCATACTGTACAATTGGATAGCCCTTGCTAGCAAGTGCCAAATTGACAATGCTCTGGAGCAAATCTCCACCAAGCACATACAGCAGGGGGGATAGGGGATCCCCCTGCCTCACACCTCTTTTACAGTGGAACATTTTCCCAGGTATGCCATTCAGCAGAACAGAGGAAGAGCCAAAGAGAGGATTTCCTTAACCCATTGCAGCACCATAGGAGGAAACCCTTTTAGAGCAAGAATTTTCAGAATAGCCTCATGCTCAATTGTGTCAAATGCTTTTTCGAAGTCAATTTTAAACAGCACTACCTTCCTCTTAGACTGTTTGCATTGATGCAGGTACTCAAAACACCAAGCCAGGCAGTCCTGTATGGTTCTACTCTTGATGAACCCATATTGATTAGCATGAATGCATCTCATAATTTCCTTCTGAAACCTATTAGCAATGATCTTTGTGAGGAATTTCAGGCAGGTGTTTGTTAGGGAGTTGGGTCTAAAATCATTAACAGTCTCTGGAGCTTGTTTCTTAGGAACTAGTGTGATATAAGACCCATTGATGTTCTGCAAAGAACTCCTCCCAGCTGTGAAATCATCACAGAGCTTGATGAAGTTTGCCTTAATAATATCCCAGCACTGCTTGATAAAGAGTCCAGTAAACCCATCAGGCCCAGGAGCTTTATCAGGCTTCATGAATTTAACCACATCCTCAATTTCACCCTGGTAAAAGGATCACCAAGATGTTGTAGATTATCCACATGTTTAACACTGCTAGTAATATCAGAGGATACAGCTGTGTTGAAAGAGACCCCCATTCTGGTCTTGTAACAGTGCAAGAAAGCAGCTGCCTTTTCCTCATGCTCCACAAGCAAATTACCATCCCCATCCATGATATTGGAGATGGAATTGTGTCTATACCTTTATGTGGCCCTGGCATGAAAATATTTGGTGTTTTCCCCACTCAAATGTACCCATCTGACAGTGCATCTCTATTTCCAGTATCTGACTGAATACCAAGCAACTTCTTTAGATGTACCTTTACTAGATTTCTGAAGTTAAACTCAGGTATACTCAGACACCTATCATCTTCCAACTGATCAAAGAACAGAATAACCATGTTGCATTTTTCTATCAAGCCCTTGATATGAGATAAGCTCTTCCCCCATTTTCTGAGCTCTTGGAGTAAGCATTTTAGCTTTCCAGAGATGATCCCCACACTGGAAGTGGCTCTGACAGGTCTGTTCCAAACATTGGAGACCAATTCCATGAAACCAGGTTGCCTGACCCAGTGATTCTCAAACCTAAAAACCCTAGCTTTGGGAATTTTGGTTGAAATACGCATCAGCAGTGGTATGTGATCAGAGGTGGGTTTAGCCATAGGGGAGACAGATGTGTTAGGGTACTTAAGAATCCATGCACTAGAGGTGAAAAACCAATCCAGCTGCTCCAGGAGAGGATTTTCTTGCATATTGGACCAGGTGTAAGCACGACCTTTAACAGGGATTTCTGCAAGCCAAGGTGGCTTATTATATCATTAAAAAGGAAGATATCATTCATGTTTGCTCCTGGTTTGTTCCTGTTTTCCACAGATCGAATAAAATTGAAATCTCCCATGATCAGCCAATTATCACTGCTAGGGATCTGTAGGTTGTATAACCAGGTAACAAATACATCTCTTTCTGGCCCAGAGCAAGGACCATACACATTAACAAGTTCCCAGATTTCAGCATTATGAACAGATGTGAATTTCATTCTGATAGCAGATCTATGTATTTCCAGTAATTCTCCTTTAAAGATGGCACTGTTCCATAGCACAATAAGGCCACCAGAAGCCCCAATGGAGGGAGAATAAGCGAATTGATCAAATCTTTTAGGGCAGAAACTTTTAATGAACGAGTGATCAAAGGATTCACATTTGGTTTCTTGTAAACAGACTATTGCAGCGCCACTTTCATCAATCTTATTATAAACAGCAATTCTTTTATCTTTGTCCTTTGGGCCTCTCACATTCCAATAAAAAACCAACCAATCAAGAAATTTTTGAGCCGTATTATCCATAAAAACCAACGAGAGAGGACCATATCTGTAGCCAACATAATTGACTAGCCAGTACATATAAGGTTTAACACTGATACTAAAATAAGTGCTGACATAAACACCACTGATATAAAGCACAAAAGACATGCTAAAGGAAGTCCACAGAACCCAAAAGATAACACATAAGGATAACAGAGCAGAATAAAAGGGCCACAGAGTGTCCACTGGGCCAGAAGTGCGATGGGCCTTATTTATCATTGGGAACAGCTGGGCTTGGTTCAGCAGGTGGATGGGCCGTAAGCTTCTCCACAGTGAGCTCTGCATCAGCAATTTCTAGCAGTTTTCCCGCCTTCTGAAGGACTTCCACAGGTGTATCTGGCAGCACTGGAGCGATTTCTTCCCTTGGCTTAGCATACCTAGGCTTCTTCCTTGGCTCTGGCTTGTCTTGCATAGGCACTAACTTGTATCCCTTGTTTCTGACAGCACTCCTAGTGGTGTGTCTCACTTCTGCAGCGGACATGATCAGAGGTTGTTTGGGCACCCTGTTCCTCTTCTTGGAAGCAGCTGAAGCAGGAGAGGCTGTAAACTAAACAACAGGGAGCTCTGTGACCTGATCACTAGATTGCTCAATGGCCAAAGGAGCCAGTGGGAGAACAACAACATTGTGCATTAACTGATCAAACAAAATTCTGCTCTTGTTCTTCTCATAGTAGGCAGTCCAAGCATGGACTGGATCAGGGAGGAGAATCTGTGAGCCCTGCACATTACCAAGCTGAGTAATGGCAAAGGGCTGGATCTGGGGCACATAGGGAATGACTGCCAAGGGGTTTTCCTCTGCAACATGTTACCTCCTGCTTGGTTGGTACTGGAATTGCTGATGCTGCTCAAGGGGAGGGTGACTAGGCAATGGCTGCATTTAGGACACCGGCTCGACTATTTCCTGGGTAAGTAATCCCTTTATTTGTTTGTTTTTGACATTCCAAAGTCACTGCATATGTAAAGTGATTTTTATCTTATTCATTTTCGTTTGCTTTTTTGTTAGAGAGGCTGTCAAGTTTTGGTTATTGTAGAGTGGTTTCAGTTTTTGTTTTGGTTATTGTACAATGGTTCAGTTTTTGTCTTGGTTTTGGTCACAGTCACGCTTGTGGTGTTGTACTGGACACCCTTTTGGTGTTTCTTCTAACACACGAGGACACACATTTATACGCATATTCGAAAAAATGTTACTGCTTCTCTATATTTCTCCAGTTTTTCTCCTCTTATTCTACTGTACTCCATGGAAAAATATTCTTCTACTTAAGATGAAATTTCGTGACAGCCTACTATTCCATGCTTTGGCTTAATAAAAATAATGATTATTCACGCTGCTCTTATCTTGTATGTTGAGTACTCAACTCCAAATTTGGCTGATATGCGACAAGCTCATCCATTCAACTACCTCTTGGGCTTCTTATATATTCGGAAACACGTGATGGAACTGTGCTCCCCCTAGGTTGTGCCACCACTGTTGCCGCTATACTTCACCCAACAGCGCATGAAACGACGAAGGCACAAATGTGTGGTGAGCAGCAGAGGAGGTGCGCTGATTTTGGGAGATGAATTTTGGAATAGGGTCCATGAATTCTGAAATGAATCTCTTTGTGCCAATCGTATGTTATATGAACTTTATATAGCAGTTCTCTTGTTTATGATTGCAGACATTTGTTCAATATGGTTTTGGAAAAGGGGAATCGAAATTTGTTGCTCAGGTGTACTTTTGTAACGTTGATTCTAATCTTCAGTTCTAAACTTTTAGAATTATTTCACATAGCTAGGATGCACATGGGAGATACCCACCTGTCCATGCACTATGTGCAAAATAATGAGTTGAAACCTTTTGTTCTCTCTTCAAAGTAAACTGTGCTGAAGTCAAATTTATGTTCGGTTATATGAAGTGCACTGCAACAAACGAATATATTTCTATAGAAATGGCCGCTCTTCTATTGATCTGCTGCTCTTTGGAGCAGGAGTTTCGAGTACTAAGCCAGATAATTACTTAAACACAAGACAAATGCTACAATCCATCAGACTAAATGCATCCTTTTATGTATTGTTTTGTTTTTAACCTGTGAAATATCCAACTTTGTTTTTTTCCATGAATGAAATAGATTGTTGTGTGGTACCATCAGTTTGTGCATGTGCAGGCAAATTCCTGTGTCATGAAGCTGAACTTATTGATTGCTTCTGGACATTTTTTATTATGAATTTGTACATTCCTAAAGATATATATGTAGGTAACAGTCTATTGATAGTGTCTGCATGTATACTCGATATGAAATTTCTTACCATGTGAAATTTAGAATACGTAAGTTCCTATGCTAGAGAAGCAGCGCATTACACTTTAGTTACTGGTATCAGATAGTTTGGAAACACGGGAATATATCATGTCTGTTCATTGTGTAGAAAAGCAAGAGGGCTTCTTATATCAGTAAAAAGGTCGGTAGTACTTCTCACCAAATTATATTTGCTAATTTACGTCATCAGGTTCGAAACTAACACAATAGAAAATACAATCAATTTTATTCCACATTGTGAGTGTAAGTAACTTGTCAAATATCGCTACAACAAAAATTAGATGCATAGAGATTATGCAATACATCTTATTATGCACAATAGGAGATAAAATATGAGTAATAATGAAGGAAGCGATTCCTCTATAAATTGGCTAGCTTTCTAATATTTTCAGTAGTCAAACCACTTTCAGGAAACGGATTCAAATATGTCAGGGAGTATGTGATCATCTGCCAGGCTATGTTGTTTGGTGGTATTTCCTACTTGGAGTATCTACGTTACCACAACTTGCATTTATTTGCGCCCATGCAGTTCACATTTGAAGCATGCATTAAATATACTGGCTACTGTACTTGTACAAGTCACCAAGTTGCTACTATGAAAATGAACATAATTATACTTTGTAGATTTTTTTAAATGTGACACTTGGCAAACTGTAATTCCTTTTTTCATTAGCATAAGTTCATCAAAACGTATGTCCTTTTCTCCTGGCCGAGGATGAACATTACTTTGAAGTATGACCAACAATGAGAAAATTAGTGCGCATATAACTAGGTTCTGCAAATTTAAAACCAGAGCTCTTCTGAATGATCTCTCATGCATTCTTGCACTTTTTTCTTGTGTTTACACGCAATTTCTTGATCACACTTTTGATCATCTTCCATTCTATAAAAGTGGTGGACTGGTGAGTGGTGAACTTGTGAGTGGTCTCTTATGCATTCTTGCACTTTTTTCTTGTGTTTACAGGCAATGTCTTGATCACACTTTTGCTCATCTTCCATTCTATATAAGTTTTGGTGAACTGGTGAGTGGTGAACACACATCAAACTGTTGATCATGTTTTCATCAGTGTGAGGTATATTTCCTGCTTTAGGTTAATAGTATGATCATTCAGGCATTGCCTTGTTGACTTTCAGATTGGATAGTGTTTTGTGCAGTTCCGAGACTAGGCATCATCTGTAGAGATTAAGAGATTAAGTGAATGCACTGTTAAGTTCGAATTCAACAAGCGCTTCATGATTGAGGCAGAAAAGTATTAGCAAAGTAGAAACTTTTTCCTCTACATATGTGCTGTAAACCCAAGCATCAATTAAATTGTACACTTTGTTTGTGCTGTTAGTCGTGTCAAGTTGCTAAGAATTGTGTCCATTGGGTGAAGCAGAATCATCTCATGCTTCAATCTTTTTATGTGTCAGGTGAAGCGACACATAATCTTTTTATGTACTGTAAAATCATCGCAAAAGAATCAACCTAGGTTCGCTAAATGCATTCAATCTTTTTATGGTTGGGTGAAGCGAAATCTTCTCATGCAGGCCCTGCTGAATATGGTTTGATGGTGATTTCAACCCTAAACTAAACCATCATTCATGCCCTCATATATTTTGACAAACATGTAAGTCTATATAGACTGAAAGTTTATATTTTTGCTATATATTTGATCAAACTTCACAAAATTTGACTTTGACCAAACCCATAACGCAAAGTAATTGTAAACGGAGGGAGTACATAGAGATGGCAGTAATGTTTTTCCTGTTATTAAGTTGTTGACCATGATATTCTCGAGGGACAACTATTTTATTTTTGATTATTCGATGCTACGACCATTGGCTTATTCTGGCAAATCAATGTTAGTTCTTGCTTTTGCTGCATTGAATATTTATAGCTTTTGTTACCATTCCTTTTATCTGGTTAGCTAGCAGTAAAATCTAAAATGAACCTTTTGATACCACCTATCAAACTTCTGAGTAATCGTGCTAGCACTTTTCAGTCAATATACAGCACTGGTGCACTTTGTCGGATGCTAGAGATTTATTCATCTTTTGAGAGGGTTGTAAATTTTTACATGGTATGTGCTTGTATATATCTTGGAGCTGGTGTTGCAACATGAGCAAGGTTCTTGGTGTTAACTCTGGCCAGAAGAAACTTCTGACCTCTTGTGCTTTACACGTCTAGAATCTAAAGCAACATTGCATTCTATTGATGCACCCAAATATTGATATGTATTCCTGTTATGTATGCATTATTATAAGGCAGTATCATTATCAAATACTCCCTCCGTTCCAATTTAATTGACTTGCTATCCACGTCAGTCACTAACATATTTGAATGTTGATTACATTGTACCGCTTCTTCTTGATCAAATCGACCTAATAGTTTGTGCATGCAATCATTGCCGTGGCGAAGTGCAGTGTTGTACATTCTAATATGCATGTAATCATTCGCGCGGGAAGTGCAGCTTGTACATTCTATTATAGACAAAACTTAAGACAGAGAGGCTGGTCATACAAAATAGTAATTCCACGCCAGGACCGACAAACAAAAAAACACGGCGATGCAGTAAACAAACGGGCGCAGCAAAGCGCGCCTAAGCCTGCTAGTATAAATAAACACTCTGCTTCTTTCCTCTCAACTGCACATCATCACAACGATATTTTTAGAGAGCGAGCGACACCACCGAGAGAATTAGAGAGCTAGCTGAATCTCAAACTCTACGAGTTGGGTGCATGGCGCCGACATACCTGCCACGTTGGCTAGACAGGTCTCGCGGTTGAGCACTTGGGCGCCGTATGATTTGGCGCCGACATATATAAGTTTGGCTCCATGTGAAATGGCACCGAACGAATGGGCCAGAGTTCGAATTAGTTTCTGGAAAAGATCTGCAGATTTTAAATTTGTTTTATAAATAGGTCAGATTTGTTAAAAAATACGGAGTTGGCGCCCGTCCAGGTTGCACCGCGGGAGCTGCAGCTCCGACAAGTTCATCGTGTGCTGTCGGCTCTCCCTGGAACGAAGCATACACGACGTGTGGTGGTGTGAGCCGGGGGAATCAAGCAAAGGCTGACACGTACTTGGAAAGGGACAGCAGGTAGCTAGACCATGCCGGTGAGATAGAGCAACTGAATCAGATGGTAGATATATAAGCCACTACGCATGTATGTACTACATCGGTCCATTACTTAAGCAGCAGGTATATATGCACCATCGTTTGGCAGGTCACTCCCCTGTCTCTGTCTAGTATATATACAGTTGATGATGACTTGTAGCCGCCACACCCTGATTCCCGAGGGCGAACCCGGGCCAAGCTGCTTGCCATCTCATCCGCAAGCATAAACGCTGATCCTCTGTCCGGCGAGCATGCTTTTGCAATGCTTTCACTGGACAGCCGTGTCTAACTCTCTCAGACAACCTAGCACACAGTTTCACAACAGAAGCTATATTTTGTTGTACTCCAATATCTCATACTCTATGTAATATGTAAAGGAATATGTCGATCCACTTCACAATTAATTCTCAACAAATAGTGGCAAGTTGTGGACGGGTTAAATGTGGGGAATAGCTTTTTTTTTTTTTTGAATGTTAGCAGGAGAACTGCTAAATTCAATGAATAGATAGAAGGTTGGTCCAGTTTATAAGGGAAACCGGACCCAAAAACCATACAACACACGCAACCTAGCTAGCCACGGGACCCCCTGGCAGGCTCCAACTCCAACTCCAAAATGACGCCCCCAAGAGGGAACACGACGCCGCAAGGCGCCGCCATCATCCAATCTAGAAGACTAGATCAAGGGTTTCCCCCGGAGAGCGTCGGGAAAGGCAAGGTGAGAACAACTATATCGAGGCCTCCAACAAGGGAGCGACGCCCATAGGCGACGCCATCGACGACTCCGGCCATAGCCGGAGTACGGCTTTCGCCGGCAGTCTCACCTGCAAAACCCGAAACCAGGAGCCCGACCAGTCTCACCTGCAGAACCACTACCCCTGCCTCCACGGCCAAATGCACCTCCCCAGCAAGCTCAACGTGCTTCCGCCAAACCATCCACGGTCCCCACTGAACGGAGGATGCAACCCCCGCTGCGGCGCCATTCTTCTCCCATCGGAAGGATGCAACCAAATACTGGGCGCCATTCGTCTCCTCGAGGATGCAACGCCCGCGGGCCATTCATCTCCCGACTGAGGATGCAACAACCGCAGCAGCGCCATTCCTCTCCCTCCAGCCTCCGCCAACTCTCCCGCGTAGCGGGCACGCCCGCAGCAACGCCATGCTTGCCGAACCACCTTCAGGAGGAAGCAAACGCTGCCGGAGAAGACATCGCCGCTAGCCTCCCACACGGCCAGACGCAGGCAACGCAGCACCACCACCCTCTGCCGAGCACAACGACCTCCGCCAACCCGCAGCAACGGCCAGCACCACCGGCGCCGCCCGCGCCAGAGGTGCAGCGGCAGCAGCCCTGCGGCCCAGATCGGGCCCAGATGGGCCCGCGGCCGCCGCCAGCCCTTCCACCCATCGCTGCACCTCATCCCGGCCTCCTGCTCCTCCCTGTGCTCCGCCGCACTGCACTGCCGCTGCCACTCCGCCGTGACGCCCAACCTCGCCCGTAGACGGCCATAAAACAATGTCATATAACCTGGGTGAACTCAATGTCATATAACCTGTGGGGAATAGCTTAGTATTTATACTACTAGGATAACTACTGTAGCTACATATAGAACAATGTCATATAACCTGGGTGAACTCAACTAACTTTGTCATGCTTTTCGGGAGTCGGGACAGTCATAAAACTTCTATGCTCAACTGATCGTCACAGGCGAAGACGCAGCATGTTCAGGAAACAAATTTTTTTTTTTTTTTGACATTGTTCAGGTAACAAAATTGACAGACTATATAAATTTCCAAGTACTGTACATAAGAGACTAGTCCAGTTTCAGCCATATATTTCTGACGTTGTGACACGCTTTGACCATCATTAGAAAATTGTGATGCCTTGAAGGCTTGAACCACACTTCGAAGCACGATATGTTAGTTATGGATGCAAAATATGGACTGGGATTCAGTGACTGGCCCATGGCCAGTCACGCCGTAACTGTCTCCCTTTATCCACCGTTCATACTTGATCCAATGGATCAGATTGACCCAAAATTTGAACTCGAAATTTAAATATTTCAGAATTTTTTTAAAAATTTCCAGTAAATTGTATATGGTTCGTTGTGTATTCTGAGAAAGTTTCTCTTCATTTGGATAAGTGGTTTATCATTAAACAACGTTTTAGTTTTTGATCTTATAATGCTATTAACTCATAAACGATTGATCCAAATGACGTGCAATTTTGTCAGAATACCCTAAAAGGTGTATGCACCTTACTGGATTTTTTTCAATTTTTTCTGAAATATTTAAATTTCAAGTTCAAATTTTGGGTCAATCTGATCCATTGGATCGAGTATGAACGGTGGATAAAGGGAGACAGTTACGACGTGACTGGCCATGGACCAGTCACTGAATCCCAGTCCGCAAAATATGGTACGAGGTGTGACAATAAAGTAAATGTGGTTAAAACACGTTTACTTGTTTGCTTAACTCTTTTCTTATACTTTATGAATTTTTATAGCTGACATAAAGAAAATTCAAATTGTACAGAATATGTTATCAAATTTTTAAAAATACAAGAAAATACCCTCTAACTAGTGTACAATTTCAGTCCAAACTAAGCAATACTTTAGAAAAAATAGTCCTCAAATTTGTTGTTTCATGGGAGGAGCGTTCGTAGTCATGCAAAATGGGGAATACGTGAGTTTGCCGAACCTCATTAAAAATTGGTGCAATCATCATGTTGCGATTGCTTGATCCTCGGTGATCGATTATGCGCCTACGACGACAACATGTGGCCTATACCAAAATAACAAATGGTAGCAACTATATGTAAATACTCCCTCCGTTTTTGAATGTAGAGTGTATAGTTTTATGTACGAATATTAAGACAGTGGTATTTTGCTTACACCGGACTCATTTTTTCTGGAAAAAATCACGATATATGAGTTCTTAGTAGGCACAAAATGAATAAAATCTGTTTAATCTTAAACTAGGTCTCTTTTAATCTTAATCTTAAAATCACGATATATGAGTACAATCCGTTTAATCTTAATCTTAAAATCACGACAACATGTGGCCTCTTTTGAGACTAGGTCTCATTTTTTGATGGCTCAAATTGCTCATAAATAGCAAATACACCTTATATTATGGATTTTTCTTCAAAAAACTATACACCTTACATCAAGAAACGGAGGGAGTATAAATTTATCAAGAAAATTTGTTTCTCTCAAATAGGACAACATATTAATCTTAAACTTCAAGAATCACTATAATTTCGTACTATAATTTGTAGATATTTTGTTTTTCAGATTTTTTGATGCCGAGAATCGCAAAACTAAGTGGGTGTAAGTGCCATAGTGCATAGAAAAACCACTCCCTTGCCGGGTGAGTATGCTGCAAAGAAGCGTCCCGTGAGACCCGCTAAAATGCCAAGCCAATATACATTAAACTAACTTGTTGTAATCCAGTTAGAAATGATTTTTCAAAAGTTGAATAAGAAGCGGGCCAGATCTGGCGCCGCTTTACATCCCTAAGGGCGAGTAGCCTGCACGTTGTCATGACACGGTTTTGGACCATGAGCCAGGTGGAGAAAAGACAACGGGAGTAACCCAGGTCTCCATATCAGTGGGATGAACTCAGTGTCAACCGATGCTAGATAATGCATGTGGTAGGGCTAAATGCCGAGTATAGGTCGTCCCTGGGGAAATTCTGACAAATTGTCGAGGACAACATGCTTGAGCTGGACAAGCTACAAACAGCGTGTAGTGAGACAGACGAAAACATAAGAGGTACAGAAACTCTCCGACGAACACCATTGAACCAGTTGGTCGCGAACATCATTTACCCAATTGGTCGCCTTCGCCGCACTGCCAACTACTCCCTCCGTTTTTTAATATAAGATGTTTTAGCTTTTGTCCAAATTCACATGTGTCAACATGTATTTGGACATGTTTTATTGTGTATGTACACTTATTTGGGGTGTACACCTAACCAACATGTGATCTATCTAAAACATCTTTATATTAAAAAATGGAGGGAGTAGGTCAATGATTTCCAAGGGAGAGTCTCCGTGTGTCCCACTGCGTGTTGTTTGCATATCAAAAGCACAATGTCGCCATTTTTTTCTTTCTGCTATTACCAAAGTTCTATTCAGTATTATTTCTTTGGATAGTAGCTAACGTTTTGGCACGTCAATCAGCTCTTTACCATCTACTAGCAAACGTGCCCGTGCGTTGTAACGGGGAGAAAAAACGCAAATTGAGCATTTGGGCGTAACGGCAGATCTGTTCCAGCAATCGAACGAGGGTCGCTGCTCCTATGGACAGAGATCGAGCGGGTGGCGACGGTGTGCAGTGGACTGTTTTTTCGGAGGAGGATGTCGTTCTATCGAGGAGATGAAAAGTAGCTTGGGGAGGAGTTTTGAGAAGTGAGTCGAGACAGGAGTGCAGTTTGATATAAACGTTTTGAAGGGGTTAAAAAGAAGAAAAAAAAATGACAAGAGGAAAGCTTCCTCCCTTTGGTATAGGTAGCAAATATGTGTTTGTTTGTACTACCGAACAAATTTATATCAAGTTATCACATAAAGTAGAATATGTCAACATATAGTCCTTACCCTTCAAGCCATTTTTGCTGCTCTCTCGATTTGATGTTCATTTAAGATGAAAAATAAAATTTTACACGGGTCAATAGAGTTTGGGGCAAAATTTATGTCGTTCTGATGTTTTTACCAGAACTTGATTTTTTACTCCCATTGAAACGAAGGGCCATATTTGCTAGTTATGATTTATGTTTGGATAACATAAATTAGAAATAACTGGTTGACGGCATTCCAACTGGCTATATCCTTGTCTGTTATGCACCTTGCTGGTTGTAACTGTTCTTCCTCAGATTGCTTTTGATAGAGGCCACGTACAACTTTCAAGCAAAGTTCACATTGTTCAGCAAATGCTGGTAGCATATCCGCCTCGAACTTCTTAGACCTTAGCGTTAGCATTCTTGTACGTTCTGTGTAAGCCATAACATCTTTATCGTTCACCTCACTTTCAGACTCTTCTGGTTTAGCAGATTCTTCCGATGCAACTACAATTAGTTCATCTTAGCTGTGTCAGATAGCTAGATAAAAGTAGACGATCAAGACTGAAAGGATTTACGCGATCTGAATTTACTGAAACTCTCGCGAGCTAGCAAGAAAAGGCGCAGGAAGAAGTTGGGCGTTCACCTCTTCCCCAGCCGTTCACAACCCGCTGGGCGACGGCCACCAGCTCGCACCGCCAGTGCAGCTCGTCCTGCAGGGCAACATAGCTGGATGACCGGCGCGCAGGGAGGCGTCAACGCCACGATCTTTCCAGCAAGGACAGAGTATGGATGACCGGAACTTCGGGGGCGTCACAAACTCGGGTGGCGTTGAGTGGAGCAGCGCCTTGGAGGTGGAAGGCAGGTCGTGGACCTCTCCGCGACCGGCGAGCTCTGTGTCTAGCCGCCGCTGCAACGGGATCGAGGCCCGCTCGATCTGGGCGGAAGATCTCGAGGAAGAGGCACGGATAATCGTCCCCAGCTAAACGGACGACGGAAAAAAAAAAACGAAACGGTACATGACTTATGGGTGGCAGGGGTGGGTAATTTGTGCGAACTTTAGGGGTATTTTCAACGACGTACGAGAAGAAGACTTAATGCTTTTATTATTAGGTATAGACTAGGAAAGCATGCCCGTGCGTTGCACCGGGATTAAAAAATCCACATTCCTAACCTAATAGCTCCAGACTACATTTGTTTGCATCATTGCGACATTCTCTCACTTAATGAGACAGTCCTCAATGCATTAGCCATGTAATTTATTTACCGACAGTTTAAACATGAAATGCGCATTTATGAAGTGCTACACTTAAATTTTAAAAGCATGGAACAGCTGGCCTCGATGCATTCGATTTGTGTTGGATGTGGATTGCATTATTTTTATTTTTTTTCCACGTAGACATGTGCATCCCTTGAGACATACACAAATAGAAGGTCATCATTTATAATTGGTTGATTTAAATATCTAAATTACCATCACAGTTCAGAACCAAGTGTATAGAGCCATTACCTTCATCGGTTGATCTATTATCGATAGCCAAAATCACAAGGACGGGCTGGACGACACATGTATGTACACAGACTAAAGAAATTTGATGAGTGGGGATTGAGGTTAATACCTCGCTTGCACGTGAGATATAAAGCTTACAGAAAAAAAAAACAATTTTATTTGATACAAAAAACGTAATATGCGGATCTGCACGTACCACACGAAAACAAATTCTTGCAAAGGTTATCTCTACTATATAATACGGCTTAAGGTGATGGTTGGTACGTTATTTCAGTTTTCGATTCTGTCCCTGCGTTTTGGAATATATTACAGTACTGCCATCGCCGAGTGATCAGCCGTACCGGTTCGGTGATAAGAAAAAGAATCCTCATCGATCCCTCACCCTATCGTGAATTGCAGGCGACAGGGGCGGCGACGGGCACGACGCGGCCGTGGAAGGTCGGCGCAACCCAGCCGCAGGCCGGAAGCTCCCCATGGCCGGCCGACAGCGCTCCCCCAGCTCCCTCCCGGACCTCACCTGCTCCGTCGCGTGAGGCAAACCGCCAGCGCATCCCTGCTCGGCTGCTCCCCAGTCCCACTCCATCGAGGCGCACACCAATCCCAGTCCCTCTTCGAGCTCATCCGCCGCTGTCCAGGACCTGGAGCACCTCCGCCGCCGGCCCTGTCCGCCGGGGTCGGACCCGTGTAGGTGAGCGAGCACCGCTTGTCGGCTCGTCGGAGACCTGGCCAAGGGAGCCGGGCGGGAGGTGCGCGGTGGTTAAGGCCGGGGCGCGGCTCTGTCTTGGACGAGGAGGAGGCCGAACGAGGCGTCGATGCGCCACGCGCGCACATGCCAGGCTGGCGGCCACGGGGCCTGGACGGAGTCATCGAGCTCGAGAAGCGGCGGCCAGGCTGCTGGAGGCTTGGAGCACACGGTGGCGGGGCCGGAAACCGTCGACGTCGACCGGGGAAACGGCAGGAGGCGGCATGGCGCTTGAGGTCGCGGCCGCGGCATGGCAGGCGAGGTCGGCCGGAGCTCTTCGGGCGGGGACGGACGAAGAGGCGTCGATGCGGGACGAAGCAGCTTCCTGGTCGATTTCCATCGCTCAATCTTCGACCCGACATAAAATAAAATTAACCGCGCGTCGCTCGGAGCGGCGGCCCCTGCGGGCGAGATTCCTGCCCCGTCAGCCCGTTCCGACGCGCCGTCCCAGCTTCTGGCCCGCGAGCCTCCATGCCCATCACCGAGCGCAGCGTCCTGAGAAGAGGCCTAGGTGCCAGGACGCGGACTAGGCATTGCATGTCTAGGCACACCTCGCTTGAATTCGCTATCCTTGCGGGGCAGACAACGGCCAAATTGCTACTCCATACTTTTATAAATATCTGCTACTCTATGATCGGTGCAAAAGAGAGATACACTGTGTTGTTTTTTACTTCTATACGGTTCTTACTAACTCACTGCAACTTGATACGAAAAATCATATGGCTTGATTTAAGCTTGGCCTACTATGCAAAGACCCAGATGGCATGTCAGCAGCTGAGGCTGAATGTTTCAAACCTGCTGTTTTTTTTTTTGGAAGAAACACCACCTGCAGAACCTTTCAAATGACATATATGTTTGGGGCTATCGAAAGTGTAAGCTGTTATAACATTCAGAAAAAAAGAAAATGTATGCGGAGAAGATTTAGTGCACCCGGGCACCAGTCGTCCCGGTTTTATTTTTTAATTTTATAATTTTGAAAAACAAAAAATACAAAAAAATTTAACATGAATGCGTATATATGGTATATATATCATGCAAAGTTTTGGATGAAAAGACTTTTTTTATTTCAGGCTAAACAAAAATAACAAAATTGTGGATCTATAAAGTAGTAGAAAAAATCCCCTATTCTGTCTCTAATTTGTCTTTTTGTGTAGCCTAAAATACAACGTATTTCAGAAGAAAAAAAATGATGTGTATATAGATAATATGTATTTGTACAAGTATACTTTTCTCCGAATTTTTAAAACCCAGAAGTGTGATTTTCATCATTCTTTTTAGAAAACGAGATCACTGGCGCCCATATGCAAAAAACAATTTTCCAGAGTGTACGCTATCAGTACATATCACGCAGTGGCACGAGCATAGCACCGGTGTATTTTTAGCTTGTATGAATTGGTTATATACAAAGTACAATATTTTTAGCCCGTAGCAACGCACGGGCATTCAACTAGTTCTAGTTATTATATGATGCCAATTGAATAGTATTTGGTAAGGTTAATCAGACATAATGTTTCATGTTTTGAACGTAATACCTTGAAATTTTGTCTTACCCAGCTGATTTAAAACACATGCATTACACACCCTTATTTTTTCTATTGCAAGAGCACTATCGACAGTTCAGCACATACAGCTTGCAAAACCGTAAACTACTACTCCGCATCCCCTTCAGATCCACTGCAAATACTCTTTCGAGCAGCGCCTCTCTCCGTCAGTTTTCAGTAGCCTCCCAATGAACGGATCAAAAACTGCTGCCATCTGATCTAGCCGGCCAAAGCTTGTAGATCTCCTTATCATCGTTAGCGCGGCCGAAGCGCTAGAGAGTCCCAGGCTGTTGTGGTGGTTTGAGGCGTCGGTGACCATGACCTACGTGCACCGGAGCACGTCCCTGAGTGTGACAAGCTTTGATACGACGTACGACACCACGCGGCGCTCCAGGCTCCAGCTCGTATGCGATCTTCTCCTTGTTGGGAGTGACGTTCTGTCTCCTCTGCATGCCGCCATGCCCTAACATCTTCAGCAGGTTGTCCTCATGCTAGCCAGCCATGGCCCATCGGGGACATGATCTTTGGAGGCCGCGCGAGCGAGTCCGGCGTCTGTGATGTAACCGATCTTGTGCTGCCGAGGACTACGAGATTGGGAAAGGTGGGGGCCTGCATGAGACTGAGGTGGAAATCCTCTTCAGCTGTGCAGGGGCCAGGGAGTTGTAACTTCGAGTTCGAGATTGAACGACGTCATCTTCTCCAGCGAGCAGTCGGTGTCGGCCACCAAGAGCGCCAGATGAAGTGGTCGTCGTTGTTGTCTCGGACGTCGCCGTGCTCAACAAGATGATGCGGCGAGAGGCCGTCGCCGGCAGCTGGGCGGACTTGGCGACGGGGCGCTGGCTGCTCTGTTTGCTCTCGTCGTGCATGCACCTGCCGGTGGCGCGCATATGGGCCATCCAAACGCGGATAGCCTGGAACTTGGTGTCCACGGCGTCGCGGAGGAGCTAGAGGCCGTCCGGGCAGCCGTCGTTGCGTGCGCAAGACTGGACGGCGTCGAGGTAAACGCGGAGGCGCAGAGGAGCAACTCGTCTTGTCTAGCACACCCGTCCATCCCCTGGTCCCTGTCTGGCGTGGACTCCACGCCATGTATGCCCCGATTGGTTCAACGCCTAGATCAAGCTCGCCGAACTCCTCGTGTCGGCGCTACAGCCTCCAGGGTGCGTCCTGGCCATCGTCGAGAACCGACTTCTTCTTGGCATGTAGTCGACGGGCACAATTTTGTTCGACGGATGAAACATACGGAAAGGCAGAAGACGGCCAGCAACAGCAAAGGATATCACGTCGAACCCGATCGGTTGCAGCAAAAGACAGAGGAGGCGGTGTCGTCTCGATCTAGCAGATATATAAAGAGAACTGAGAGAACCCTAGCCAAGCTCCCAAACATCGTTTGTTTTGGGCCTCTTTCATACCGTTGCTTTTCCTTTTTTGTTTTCCTAACAGGCTTAATTTTCTTCCAGTTCGTTGCTTTTCCTTTTTTCCAAACGGACTTAATTCTTTCGGCAACTGAAAATGTTACTTGTATATCGATTAACCAACTCACGACTACACTATGTACACATGATATGGGCACACCATCATAAAGGAATAAATACGATTAAATCATGACCAAATTACTAATCACATACTACCACGTGCATGCAACACCACTACACATTGAGATCTTCATCATTTAGTTGTAAGCTTCCAATTGTAGTCCTCCTTCGGATCTTCGATCATTCGGCGCCCACCACGCTAATCGCCACTTGACAAATCTGCAACGACAACAAAACGATCAAACTCAACAAGCAAATGCAGTCATAAAGGGGAAAAGATGAACTATACAATTTTACAAATAAAGGAGCTACCAGGTTTATTACAAACACAACTACCAGATTTAGAACTAGCTACATGTTTCCCAAACAATTATCAGGTTTATTACAAACAGCTACCTAGTTATTTAGCTACCTACTCGATTAAGAAACTGGTAGCTTTGCAAAAATAATCTGATAATTAAGAAAGAACTGTAATAAAAAAACATGGTGGTTCTGCCCCAAAAAAAACTATGATACCAATAGCTACCCTGTTATTCCCTGATGGCTACCATGTTATATATTCCTAGCGATCATGATATACAATTAGTTTTCAGGTTTTCCATCAGTTAACGTGTTCTCTACTGCTAGTAGTAATCAGTTAAATACAATTTCTACTTAAGCAATTAACATATTATCTTCACACAACTAACAGGTTCTACACGAGAAATTACCAAATTAATTTTATGCAACTACCAGGTTATCCACTAAATACTTGCTAGATAAATTCAATACAACTATCAGATTATCCACTGATACTTACCAGATAAAATCAATGTAACTATCAGGTTATCTACCAATGCCATGATAATCTGTAACTTCCACACTGAACACAAAACTCTCAGGATTTTGCTTGCCACCGTTAGAAAGTACAAGCCAATCGCAATATAACTTCAGCTAAATCACTAGAACTGTCAGGAGTAACTTGGAATTTAAACTGAGTTGGACTGCCAGTGTGAAGGTGTTGTCACCAGCACATCCATATGTTGACCTCATTCAAGGCCAATACTGGTCTCCGAAAGCTCCATCTGCATTATATGGCACAAGAAAGAAATTATAATGATGCAATAATTGGATGAAAAACAAACAAGCATGAGACTTCTTACTATAGACAGCTAACGCGTCGTGCTCTTACCGGAATAATTCAAGAAACTACCAGGTTATCCACAAAACACTTACCAGATTAATTCAATGCAACTATTAGATTATCCGCCAACACTTACCTGATTAATTCAGAAGCAACTATCAAATTATCCACAAATACTTACCGGGTAAATTCACAGTGACTACCAATTTATCACACAAAAAGAAAATCATATCATTCTAATTACAGAGATTGCAACATTATCTTATGACATTGCCACGGTTATCACTAAGTGGTTGCAAATGTTATAATTATCAGAATATATGATGACATAACCGGATTATTAATTAGCACTTTATAACCAATTCTCAACAAAAGTAGAAAATCCGAGCCACAATCACATTGAGGTGGATAATCCTAGGAACAGCCACAACACAACGAGGTAGATGTTTTACCATGTTGATGTCCTTGAGGGTGGCACCATTGCACAATGCAAGCAATTACTAGATTAATTATCTACCCAAACAATTACCATGTTCTTTGAAAAAACAATTACTAGATTAATTAGCCACAGTTGACAGATTAATTAGACACAATTGCCAGATTAATTAACCATGTAAAAAATTACTACCATGTTGTCTGAAAAATCAATAGCAGATTAATTAGACATAATCGACAGATTAATTAGCCACAGTTGCTAGATTAATTAACAACATAAACAGTAACCATGTTCTTTGAAGAGGTATATACACTATTAGTCCCACAACTTGCTTGGTACGAACAAATTAGTCCCACAACTTGCAAACTGTGAATCTGTGGTACACAAACTTGTACAGATGGTACAAATAGGTCCAACCTCGTTCGGAAGATGACACGTGGCGTCGTAAATTTTGCAAAAAAATCCCTCAGTAATTTTTTCTGGCACGTGAGACCTGGATGCTTCCTTACGTGTGGGTCCCACATGTCAGTGGAGGATGAAAGAATTAAAAATATATTTGGGATAGCTGGGATTCGAACACACAACCTAGAACTTCAGCTCACGCGCACATAGCCACTACAATACACATAGCTTCATGGTTTAAAGCGTGACTAAACCTTTTTATACCAACTTTACTACGAGTGCAGACAGCAGAGAGCACAACAACCGTATATTGAGTTTTCGCTTTGATCTTTGGTGCGCCGTGCGCGGTGAACAGTGTATCAGGTATATTGCAATGTTGATATAATGCATCCAAAATAAATGTTCAGAGTGTATATGTAATATATCTTTGGTTCATTAGATTTATTGGTGATTTTCTAGGGGACAAACTAATATAAACATTCAATTTGGATTGTTGCTGCACTTTTTTATTTTATAGAAACGACGAAGCGTTTCTATCCAGTTGCTTCGCAGCTCCGCACAAGATTTAGTTAAGATTGTATACCAGATGATTCGGATTCGTACAGAAAGCGAGAGAGCGGGGTAGCACAGTCGTTTTTTCTCCGTGGTTGTAATTCCATTGTGTCTGCATCGCAGGCTATAACTTATTATACAAAGCAAAATCAAATGAGTAGAGATTTCTTGCTCCCGGGCTACAGTGATCACTCTAGTTAAAAGAATAAAAATCATATTTATAAGTTTTAAAATATTCTGGAAAAAATAATGCATGTTGTCAATACTGTTCGACGTGCACCAAACGACTGGTGTTGTGTTCTCTACAGTGCGCTCGTAGTACATCTGATATAAGGAGGTTTAGTCACGGTTCGCTTTATGAAGAAATGAGTACTGTGGTGGCAATGCGTGCGTGATGTGAAGCCCCAGGTTGTCTGTTCGAATCCCAGCCCCCGTCGGTATAATTTTAATTCTTTTATCTGCACTGCGGGACCCACACGCAAGGAAGCATCAGGGTCTCACGTGACAGAAAAAATTACTGAGGGATATTTTTGCAAAAGTTACGGCGCCACATGTCATCTTCAGAACGGGGTTGGATCTATTTGTACCCTCAATACAAGTTTGTGTACCACATATTCATAGTTTGCAAGTTGTGGGACTAATTTGTTCGTACCGAGCAAGTTGTGGGACTAATAGTGTATATACCTCTTCTTTGAAAAGCAAGAAGACTACCCGATTAATTACCCACAACTGCCGGAGTAATTAGCGAGCGTTATCAGATTGTTAGCTATCAGCAAAAAAAATGACCAGTGTATGCAAAACTCACGTTGTGTGTCAGGAATCAGGATAGCTCAGCACGATCCGCCTTTTCCAAGCTTGTTGTGATGTGGTAGGGACTCCATGGGGTAGACCGCCGCGAAACAGCGTTTCCTTCTAAGACAATGTTCGTACCACCAGGTCGGCGGCTTTGCTCCGCCAAGTGCATCGTCACCATGTGAGCACCGCGACCCCTCCATGGCGTGCTCGCCCTCAAGGCGGTCTTAGCCCACCAACGACACGGCGGAGGCAACGCCCAGCGCGTGCGGCCGTCATCTGCCCGGACGAGATCCTCGGAGGCGGCTCCCGTTGCACGACCTCTTGCGGCGCGGCGGCGCCCTCAGGCTGCAAGCCTGCAACCTCAGAGATCGGCGGCTTCCGAAATCGCTCGAGTCGCCAGCGGGGTCACACCCCTCGCATCCCTGCGGTACGCCGGCGTGTGCGGCCTTCATCCATGCGTGCTGTTCCATGCGGAGCCCCTACCGGTTGACGGCGACACGACCTCCGCCTCAACCTCCCGAGACAGCCAGCGCAACCTCGACGGGATGAAACTCAAAGTCTGAACCCCACAGCGACTCGCCTCCTTTGCGCCCATCTCATTCCCCATCTCTCACTCGCTCGATTTCTGGTCAAAGAAGCACGGCAAGTCGGCAACGACAGGATTGAGGAAGGGAACCCTCGGTCTGGGCGAGAAAGAGATTGTGTGGCTATGGCTGATTTGGATCGGACTGAGGGGATAAGGTGGGGTCAGGTCAGAGGTGTGGTCCTACCCGATCGAGCGGACACGCACGCGCCGCACGGAGAGACGCGCGAGCGGCGCCTCCGCTTAGATTTTCCCTTTATTATTAGGTATAGATATACTAGCAAAATACCCGTGCGCTGCAACGGGAAGGATAAAATCTTCATCATCGGGATGTGAGTGGATTTTCGAGGTTGTACTTCTAGAAGCCAAAGTTGAGGCGATTTTTCTTACAACCAATTAATTTTCAGCTCGTATATGTTTCGCATGGCATACCCGAGTAGCTAATCAGGCTTCTCACATTTGTGCTCGTAGAGCTCCTTAAGTCGGAAAATAAATCGCATGGTACTGCTGGAGTCAAAGTTGATCTGATCATACTGGTACATCATGCTACTGGGCCGGCCCATAAGAAATCTAATCGAACGCAACTTGGTGCACGAACCGATCAGCGAACGGATGCAGAACACGCGTGATGGCAGGACAGGCAACGGCGGCGGTGCCGGCGCGGTCACGCAGATAGCATCGATCGTGGGCATCAATCTCGCCACCACGCGCGCCTTGACGCGGTCGTCGAAGTCCGGAATCGACCGCGCTGGCGCTCGGCCGGAGGCGGGAAGATGAGGACCGGAAGCGTCCCAGGCTCCGGCAGGCCTGCTTCCTCTTCCTTTTGTCGTGCAACAAGCATCCGCCGGCGCGTGCTCGACATGGACGTGCTGCTGTTTCTGCATGGCTGACACGGGCCGGAAGCCGAAGGCGCAATGATGGAATCCGGAGCGAATTGGGTTTGCTTTTTTTTTTTGAACAGGAAGCGAATTTAGTTTGCTGTACGTCCCGGTTTGTTTAGCGATCGGTTTTGATCGAGCGTGCGTGCATCGTACCATACCATAACTGGATCGGAATTGGATTTGCTTGTTCTCTTGACGTACCGTCGCCAATCATCACCTTTAACGATATTATATAGTAGAGATTCTTAGCTCATTGGCACGCAAAAACCTTACCTAAAAGTTTGGCTTAGTCAAAGTTTTGATGAGCATCCTTATTAGGCCTAAATGAAACGCACCCACTGGGCCTTACCCTAAAAAACTTTGGTGGGCTTTGACGGTGTCCTGCTATCACCACCGCCTCCGCCGCAGACTCTGCCGGCCGTTGCTGCCGTACTCCGCCCTAATCTCGCGATTCCCTTCGCCCCCCAACAAAATCCCCCTGTGCGATCCAGGCGAGGGAGGAAGATGGCAACGCCCAACGGCCGAGCGGATCCGGCCGGCGACGGCGGCCCATACATCCCGGCGGAGCTGATCCCCGACATCGCGAAGCATCTGACGAACCTCAACGACTTCTTCGGCCTCCGCACCTGCTGCCGCGCCTACCGCGCGGCCCTGCCGCTGCGCCGGGACCTCCTGGCCGCCCAGCCGCCGTGCCTCCTCGTGCCCCACTCCGCCTCCCCCTCGCTCAACCTCTTCAGCCTCCTCGAGCCCGGCTGCGCCTCCTTCTCGCTGGCGCTCTTCCACGTCCCCAGCGCCGCCTCCACCGCCTCCGCGCCCGCCTCCCCTTCTCCCGGGCCGGCGGCATCCTCACCTCCGACGGCGCCCAGGTCGCCGCCCTCGACCACGCCACCGGCGAGGTCGTCGTCACCCACCTGCTCTCCGGCGCGCAGGCCCGCCTCACCAAGCCCCCGCTACCGCACAACAACCACGTCGTCCTCACCGGCGGCTACGTCTTCGCCCCCGCCCCGGGTCGCACGGAGATCCAGTACTGCAGCCCCTGGAATGCCGCCGCCAAGTGGACCGTCGCGTCCTACGGCGGCGACCAGGAGATACAGGACTGGCGCGTCCTCAACGGCGCCCTCTATGGGCTCCTCCCCACCACCTGCGGCCTCGTCATGGCTTCCTCGCTTCCTAAGGACAACAATTCCCCTTTGGAACTCTGGCTGCTTGGGGCCGAACTGAACCCACACATCATCCAGGCCATGCAGGAGAGCAGAGGTGCCATGCTGCTGGGGGACTGCGGAGGTGAGCTCCTGCTCATCTTCAAGGTGGGATCCATCGACCCGGCTTACAAGATTTTCCGGTGGGACGCCAACCAGGGGAACTGGGCGACGGTGATGAGCCTCGGAGGATGGACTCTGTTCCTTGGATTCGATGATTTCGTCGCCTGCATCGGTCCGGATGTTCCGGGAATCCGTGGGGACTGCGTGTACGGATCGTTGCCGTGGGCTGGGGGATGGAGCGAGTATTCTCTCATCGATGGGTCCTGTAAATGCGTCACTGCCAAGTATCCAGGTGAACCAGGGGTTGGTTTCAAGAGGCCGCAGGTTTGGGTACTTCCAAGCTTGTTCTGCACCACCTGAGGTTAAACAAGGAATCGATGGCGCACAAAGGTAACGAGAAGTGTTCCCTTGTTACTTAAAAGGTGTTCGTCACATATATCCTGCAAAACATATAGGCTTCAGCTGCCATAGTTTTAAATTGTTTCCATCCTGTAGACAGCATGCATATTTGGGTTTGTTTGAATGTTATTGTCTGAATAGATGTATCATGTTTGCTGTCAAGGATATCCTAAGTTTGTGATTTGAAGGCACAGCAACCAAAGTTCAGTGCAAATGTTACACTGCCAGAGTTTTGTCATGTGTACTTCCGGAGGAAAAAAAAAACTAGATAAAGTTAACACCTGAAATTAGCAACTCGGCATCTGTCCATTAACAAAGCATAATTATGTATTGCTAGCATATCAGATTGGTAATTCCGAAGATATAAGTAGTCTAAAAAACAACATTATTGCTGATGCACAGCATGTGTCAGGACATGGGATGGAGGATACAATGCAACCTACCATGCTCTATATTTGAAGGTTCTCCGAATGACTGATTGTTTCATGCCCATGTCAAGTTTGTCTTACATGTCTTCTCTGTATAGAGTTCATCTGTAGCGCTCATCGTTTAATTCATTTCATCTGCTACTGCATACCCTAAACAAGGCATGCTATGCACCGTTTGATGTCTATGTGTAGTGTTTTCCAGTGGCCTAGATGCAACAGCTGTACATTCATCATAACTTTTTCGCTTCATTTTGTTTCCTGGAAGAAAAATAATAATATGAGTAATCTATATTCTTAAAACTTACGCTGTCTTTTTCCGTTGTTGCAGGAACCTGATTTAGATGAAGGGTCCTTCCAATGAGCTTAGTTGTTGTGTTTCCGCATTTGGAGAAATAACTTGACGACATGCTTCTCGGTGCAGTCTGGTGTTAGCTCTTAGCTGTAGCCGATGTAGACATACCCCATTATGAAGCCGAAGTGGAGTTCTTGCATATTCCGTACTTGGCTGTAATGCAAAAAACAGGATCATGTTTCAGTTGAGATTGTTATGTTCAGAGATTATACTATGGAGATGATTTTGCTTCGCTTTCTAGGATAAAGATAACAGTATCATTGTACTGTAATATTTGCGGTGCTATCTTAGATTATTTTTTGCAGCCTTGTTATGTTTTACTTTATTTGGTAAGCTCAAGATAGTATTCGTTACCTCCGTCCACTATTCTTTCAGTGGTCCAATCTGACATTAAGAAAATGGAAACTGACATGGTTTTTATATTTCCATCATATACAAATGCACCAATGGAGCATATATATACTTCATTGCAAAATGTACTAATTCTGAATTTCAGTCTGTTGCATTAAGCGATCCACTGTATGTGAGAATAAGAGTGCAAAAGTGTACTGACCAAATTTGAATGTATTGGAAATACTCATTCGAAATTGTATTCAGTCTATATCCAGAATTGATTTTTATCTAATCTGTGTTAGTTGGATAAAAATGTTAATATGACATGGCCAATATCCTGTGCCTTTTCAGTCTGTTTCCTGGCACTGAACTTAAACGCTATGCCGCCAAGTACAGCCAGTTTTGTAAAGCAATTATAAACAGCAGTTAACGTGCATCAACCATTGAGAAGCCATCTTATGATAAATCTTTTGCAGGTGGCAACAGTGCCAGTATTCATGCCCATTCAGAAATGACAGCCTATTGCAGACGACGAACATATTTAACCATCAATCATCAGAGCATGAACAACAGTAATAACAGAACAAATAACAGAACAAATAACAGAACAGAGCATGTCGAAGAACGTAAGGCACAATACTGACAATATACCTGGACAGACTAAATATCTGTTTGAAATGATAAAAGGATTCAGTACCATAGGTCTACATTCAGAATGCTCATGTGAGACAGCATAGCAATTAGGAGGCAAACAAACTCCATTCGGATTACAGAGCCGGAGACTTGCTACTAGAATAGGTACGCTAGCAAGGGGAGTTTGTTATCGTAGAATAACTGCTGCATTCCTCACAGCCAGATATCTCTGTACATATTCCTCAGGAAGCATTCTGACTTGCTTGAAAACCTCTGGATCAGCGTAGCGCAGCTTGGTCCTGGGATCCACGTATGGTGCCTGCATGAAGATTGACAGGGTAAATAGATCAGACTTGCAAACGGTATTCCATAATGGATGAACTAAACGCTTTGTCAGATAATGCATCGGCAGTGCTGCTGAAAATCTATGACAAGAGATGGCATGTACGTGGCAATAGATAAGTCATCAACGTGCTTGAACTAGTTGATGACGTGCTTGAACTAGTTGATGAGATACATCCTCTTTAGTTGTACTTACAAGAAACACACAGTAGCAACATAGACTTTTTTTTTGTCTTTTTAAGTTGTACATTAATTTTTCTGTTTCATGCAAACGCCTACATTGCCTAAATCACAATCTTCGAGCAAAATCCAGAATAGGACCGCTTTCTCTGTCTCCAACTCCAAGCATTGAGTTCGGCCAATAAGATTGTCAGACCATTCTCGATCGCATTTATTTAGGACAGCTCAGTGTGGGCACAAAATGTAAACTAGATATAGATGACAGCGGAGTAATGTTCAAGTTGTGCATGCCTTAGCAAGTTAGCATTACTAACAGAACACGATGCGCAGTAAAGTTTGTGACACTCTATAATACCGAGCAGATCCAAGTTAAAATAAACTCAACATGTTATGCATAAAGGGCGGGAGAGACAAAATAATTGTAAAAGAAGCACTCTATAGCCAAAAGTATTTGGTTTTAATTCATGTACCTATATAATACAATATCAGTCATCAAGCCAAAAAAGCTAATCAAGTTTTCACCTCTAAAACCTAGCATACACGTAATTCATTAAATTCACCTCAAAAACTAATCCTACTGATTTTTTCTGCAATGCCCACTAGTTGAGTCACAAACCATTTGTATGCACTATACAATCTATGAGCTACAATAATCAAGAATCTGCTAGTGTTTCCCCTTAAAAGGTTGTAGCTATATTACATTAGCCTGGCATTATATTAGCCCTGCCACATGGATAAATATAAATACTCAAAATTTGAAGTTTGAGTAAGCCAGCTAGAACAATGGTGACTTAGATCTTTCGATGGGTCGTATATACCGGCAGCCATTTTTCGCGTTATTTGGCAGTTTTTTTACAGTACTTACAAGTCACAAAATACTGTCAAGTTTCAGAAAACGGACATTAAACTTACTACTGTTTATTTGGTTTCAACCTACACAAAGTCTGATCATGCAGTATGAAATGATAAGTTGCACATATAGATTTATTCGTCAATGGTCCATCTGCTTTGCTTTCAAAAAGCGTGCTCTTGGTTCATTCAAAGAAGATAAGTGAGGCCAGTAAAGAACCCCAAACTAAATGTTTCTGGAGAGTAGAAATAAGAGGTACACATGCACTCTTGCATAAAAACTTGCAGTTCAGCATGGACATTTTACTAGTGAACACAAAAGACAGCATTATGATCTATTTCAAATCTAAATACCTTCAATTTACAAATCTTATAGTTTAGAAAAATTCCAGGGAATGTATATCAATAGAAGGAGTTCAGTACTGGGGTGAAACTTACCTCAAAACCTGTTACGTCACAGTATCTCTTTGGTGGATAAATGGATGGCGGTGACTGAACATTGAGATCTGCATAAAACACCATACTGTAAACATTGTATTTGCCACAATTTGCTCTAACGACTATACATGTAGACCAATTGGACACACCAGTAACACAATTTCAGTAATACCAAATTCTTTTTCTATTGTCCAGCCTTATAGTCGTAACTGAGAATCTAAGATAAACAAGTTCAGATAGGAGCGGTCTAAATCATCTTAGCAGTGAAAGCTAATATTTCAAAGGCAAGAAAAAATAAACAAAAGCCAGCAACCTATTGATTCTATAGCATGCCATTCAATTAAGCACAAGTGCAGAACCAACATTTATTCAATGGAACTTACTGCCCGTAAATTGAAAACATAAATGATGATTCAGAATTTGCACCGAAGGCTCTAATTTGAACTGTAAGTTTGTATTTTGTAACATGATAAGCGATCCAGTTGCTGCTATTTGTTAGCACCAACAAACACCAGAATGTGCAACCACCAAGCATTCGTAGGCAGAAAAATCTACCATATAGCTCGAATTCTCAATCTCTAGCCACCACAAGTTTGTGGGCCTGAACTGGGTCATCAATTTAGTCTTAAGAAGACACCTCAACTAACTACAATCAGACGTGTCCACGAACCAAGAAGCGCAGCAGAGGAAGCCCTAAAATCACTAGATTTGCCGATCAAATCTCAGGCAATTGAGCAATTAGCATAGCAGCAGGAACGGTATGGAGGCGCTCACAGTTGGGTTGGTCCGGGGAAGCGAGGAGGCGTCGGCGGCCTGGAGGAGGTGGCGGAGGTGCTTCCACTGGCGGCCGCGGGACTGGCCCTTGGGTACTTGTCCGCCATCTGCACCTTCTTGAACGCCATCGTCGGCGGCAGCAGCATCACTGCCCTCTGTATCTCCGAATCCATAGTCCTCCTCCCGCTTCGAACTCCAAGACAGATGAGGGGCTCCGGCTCCCTCGATGTGCGTTTAGGGTTTGAGAGGAGACGCGATGCGGAAAGAGATTGGCGGTCCGGTCGCCGGATATGCAGGCGGCGCTCGCTCTGTTCCTCTGACGCAAATAATCAATCGATCGACGGGGAGGGCAATTCAGTCCCGGCCCATGGGCCCAAAACGAAAAATCAGGCTAAATTAAATCAGTGTGTGCTTTCTCGACAAAGACCGAAGTAATTGTCAACTTCATCCTGAGAGTAAATTGTCAACTACACCTTTCCATGGGGTACCGGATGGCCATGTGTTGTGGCACGATAGCTCACGGCAATGGTGTCGGCAAGGCTAGTCATAGCTGATGATGATGGTCATAAATTCAGTGACAAGTCATTGACGGCTTCACTCCTTATTATTCTCTCGAAACAGGCTTTCGCCCCGCTTTATAAATAAAGCAACATGCCAAGCAAGTCCATACAAAGTTGCCAACATCGGCGAGAAGCTAGAATAGTTTGCTGGGGCAACAGCACAAGTAAGCCCAACGACAGAATAAAAGAGCTAGAAAGGCAAGGGGGTAGGGCAAGGTGGGAAGAACAAAAGATCGGAAGAACGCGGCCCTCCGGCACTAGCTGCTAGATGAGGAGGAGAGGCGACGTGCAGCCACCAAGAGTCTGTCAAGCATGTCATCTAGCCGCCCCCTGTCTCGCTGTCTAGAAAGCGGGTGCCACTGCTGCAAGAAAGCCAGAAATTTAAACATGGAGTCAGAAGCACGTCGAAGAAACACCCGCTCTATCACCATCTTATTACGAATCGTCCAAAGAGTCCACGCCATTGCCGCGAACACCAACCAGAAGAGGCGTCGCCTCCCCCCGGTACGGTTCGCTTGGGTCTCCAGGAACTCGCCGAGGTCTGAGGCCTGCCAAGCAGGCCCAAGCGCCTCGTGGACGAAGTTCCATAGAAACCTGGCCGCGGACAAGTGAACAGGATGTGAGTTCCCGTCTCGGGGATCCCACACATGGGGCAGAGACCATCCCCCGGCCCATGTCTCTTGCGGACCTCCACCCCCGAAGGGAGGCGGTCCCTAAGAAGTTGCCACACGAAGATTTTAATTTTTAGGGGAAGGGGGGCCTTCCACAACGGTGACGCCCAAGCTCTAACTGGACCACTGAAGAGACTCCGATAGGCCGTCTTTACGGAGAAGGTCCCAGACGGCTCCAAGTGCCATGACACAAGGTCTAGGCCCCCCGGCAGTGCCTCCGGGAGCGAACCCCGTAGCTCCGTCCAAGCTGTAGCCTCGGCAAGTCCAAATGTACGTCGGAACGAGATGTTCCAGACCCCATTATGAACTGCCGAGGCTACCAACAGCATCGGGTCCGAACAAATAGCAAAGAGAGAAGGGAACCTATGCTGTAACGGGCTTACACCAAGCCACGGGTCCAGCCAAAAAAGGGTGCCCTCTCCATTACCGACGGAGAAGCGGGCCCCTTTTCTAATCTCATGCTTAAGGGTTTGGATGGATCGCCAAAATTGGGATCCATCCCGGCGGTCACAAGCAAGGAGGGGGCGACCCTGCAGGTATTTCGCTTTGATCAGCTGCAGCCAAAGCCCCCCTCCTCTCTAAGTATCCGCCACACCCACCGAAGCATAAGCGCGGTATTCATCTTACGAGACGCTAAAATGCCTATGCCCCCCATGTCCTTGGGGGCGCAAACATCCGCCCATTTGACCATATGATACTTCTCGCGCCCATTGGTCGCCTGCCAGAAGAAGCGCGATAGTTCCTTGTCAAATGCGCCATGCACACCTTCTGGGAATTCGTAAACTCCCATCATGTACATAGGCAAGCTAGACATGCAGGAATCAATGAGGACCGATTTACTCCCCTTAGAGGTAAACCGTCCCTGCCAAGGTTCGGCCTTGGCTTTGACACGCCCAATAACCGGCTCTAGGTCCTTAATTAGGATCCTAGAGTCACTAAGCGGCATCCCTAGATAAGTAACCGGGAAGGAGGACAACTTGCAGTTAAGATTGTCCGCTATCCGCTGTTGCTCCTCCAAGGGGTACCCCATGATCATGACCTCGCTCTTGTCGAAGTTAATCTTGAGGCCAGACATGGCCTCAAAGCAGAGGAGCAGGAACTTGAGATTAATGATGTCAAGTTCCGAGCCCTCCACCATGATCATGGTGTCATCCGCATACTGTAGGTGGGTGATCCCACCACCCGGAATAAGGTGTCCGACCACACCGAAATGTGGCCGGCCGCCTTGGCTTTGTCCAAGACAGTCGCCAGGACGTCAACGGCAAGGTCAAAGAGAAGGGGGGAGATAGGGTCCCCTTGTCTCACCCCACACGAGGATCTAAAATAGGGACCAATGTCCCCATTAATATTGATCGCCGTGTTGCCGCTCATGACTATCTGCATGACCCAGCATATGAAGCGATCATCGAACCCTCGGCGCTCGAGGACCAAGCGAAGGAACGCCCAGTCCAGACGATCATAAGCCTTCTGGAAATCTAGCTTAAGGAAGACACCCTTAAGGTGTCTAACCTTAACTTCATGGACCACCTCATGAAGTGCTAGAATTCCGTCATGGATAAATCGTCCCTTAAGAAAGGCGAACTGATATGGGTGTGCGAGTCGCTCCACAACTGGGGCCAAGCGTGCAGCACACACTTTGGTAAGCAGTCGCTGGATGACGTTGATCACCGTGATCGGTCTAAACTGGCGTATCTCCGTGGCCCCTGCTACTTTAGGGATCAAGGTAATTACGCCAAAATTGAGGCGAGACATAACCAATGTTCCAGTGTAGAACTCCTGAAACATCGGCATAATCACCCCTTAATAGTCCCCCAGAATTTCTGGAAGAAGGAGACAGGAAGGCCATCTGGGCCCGGGGCCGAGTTGGCCTTCATCCCCATAATAGCCCGGCTAACCTCCTCAGGGCTGAATGGGAGTGTAAGCTCCACATTCTCATCAGCTGATACTAATGCCCCTAAGGGCCAGAAGCCATCAGCTAACGATACCCCCGTGCGAGGTCCCTCCGTGAATAACTCCTTATAAAAGGAGTAAATGTGAGCGGATAGGTCTTGGGCCTCCTCTAATAGGATGCCATCCGCTAACAAGCACGGTATAGAGCACCTTCGACGACGACCATTAGCAATGGCGTGGAAGTACGCTGTATTAGCATCGCCGCGAAGAATCCAATTCTGGCGACTACGCTGTCGCCAGAAGATCTCCTCGCCTTTGTAGATCTCCATAAGGGAGGTCTCCAAGGCATACCGCTGAAGCCAACCATCAGCGGTAAGGCCCACCGTATCGGACGCCACGTCCAGCGTCTGAATATTGGCAAGGATATCCGTCTTATTCTTTCGCAGCTCTGCACCTCTATTCGCGCCCCACCCCCGCATAAATTGGCGAGCGACTTTAGCACAGTGGTGCCAAATATCAACCGCATTATATGCACGGGGAGGGGACGCGACCGCCGATACCCACTTAAGTCGAACTGCTTCCACAAAGCCCGGCTGACCAAGCCAGAACTCCTCGAAGTGGAAGCGGTTCGACCTAGGAGGAACCCCTCCTCCAGAAGATAGGAGGAGGGGGGAATGGTCCGAGCCAATCCGAGTGAGCGCGCGAAGCGAGCACAACGGAAAGGCAATTTCCCATTCCACCGACACTAGGACCCGATCGAGAACACTCCGGATCGGGTCAGCCTGGTTGTTAGACCACGTATACCTCGCCCCAACACGAGAGATCTCGCGTAACGCAAGGTCTGCAATCCAGTCGTTAAACATGCGCATCCTAGGGAGGTCCACATTATCCGAGCTCTTGTCATCAGGGGAGCGAATAAGGTTAAAGTCCCCCGCCACCACCACAGGAGTGGGGCATCGCTCCACCTTTGACCTGAGCTCAGATAAGAAGTCTGTGGACCTCCGGTGATCCGCGGGGCCATAGACAATAATAACCTCCCAACGAAGGTTAGATCGTCTATGGGTGAGCGACATGCTCACAAAGAATTCCCCGCGATCCATATCCTCTACCTCAAAGGTATCCTCCTTGGCACCAAGGAGGATACCCCCTGAGTGTCCCGTCGCCGGGAGCCAGTGCCACGAGAATTTGTGGCGACTAAGGCTCTCCAGCTCAGAGATCGAGAAGTCCTGCCGAATCGTCTCTTGAAGTCCCACTATGTCCACATCTTCGTCTCTAAGATAGTCGATCAGCTGGCGGCGGCGGCCCTCCTGCCCGAACCCCCGCATGTTCCAAATAAATGTGAGGACATTCATTTGGAAACATTGTCGGGGTTGGTCCCCTTAAGGGGGACCGATCGGGCCCTACTAGAGGTCGAGGGCCGGGACGCTGACTTGGGGGGCCTCCCACGCCTCTTCCCAGCTTGGGAAGATGCGACGGCAGCTGCCGCACTATCCGGCCTAGGAGGGGCTCCACTGCCAGACCCTTGTGCCTCCTGCACAGGTCCAGCGGGAGCCGGGGGCCCCTGCCGCTCGAGCTCCGCCTGAGCCCGAGCTGCCGCGAGGGCCCCCTCATAGACCTCCTTAGCCTTGATAGCCGCAATCTGCTCAAGGCGAGGCCCCCGCTCACCGCGGAAGACAACGTCACAGTCCGCCGCAATCTGGGCGAGGTGATCCAGGGGCACTGTGGCGAGAACCGAGAACCGAGAGCCAGAAGGGGGAGAGGGGGGAGGGGGAGGGGGAGGGGTAGGCGTAAGGTGAGACGTACCAGTCCTACAGTCAAGAGCCTCCAGCCTGCGTGTCGCCACTGCCACAACAGTCGGCTCCACCACCTCGCCCCCGGTCCTAGCACGGGCCAGGCGAGCGCTGTGGCGTGTGGCCAGAGGTGGGGAGGACCGGTGGCGTCGAGGGCGCACCCTGGTGCCAGTCACAGGAGTGTCGGGGAAGACCGTGACTGGCTCCAGGACAGGGGCTGCAGGGGTGCCCGGGGAGCGGGTGTACCAGACCGCCCCCGGGGAGCGCGGGGTGTCAGGCGCCAAGACCTCCATCCCGACACTCGTCGAGTCCTCCTCTCCCTCCACCTCCTCCTGAGGTGGGGAGAGAAGACCCAAGGAGGCCGAGACAAGGCCTGAGAGGTCCACGGATCCCGGCCCGTCACAGAGGTTGGAACCGTACTGTGAGAGCGGGAACCCAAAGGACTGCAGTGGAGCAGGGCGAGAGAAGCGAGGACCATCCACCAGGGCCAACTTCGCCGGCGCACTCTTAGACAGAGTACCCGACGCTGAGGAGTGACGTCCAGGCGAAGATGCCTGAACCTGGGACCCTGCAGGGGTCGGGGCCCCCCCAGCTGGGGGCTGCGGCGGCGCAGGAGTGGGCCCCTCTGGGCGGACAGAGAGCCCTCCCTACCGCGGCGACGTCGTCAGACTGGTCGTCCTCCGAGGAGTCCTCCCCCTCCCTGGAGAGTCGTGGCGCGGAGACGGGGAGGGGCGCGGCGGAGAGGATGGGGGGGACCCTGGAGGGCCCACCACCGCCTCAACCTCCACGCGAAGAAGCCTGCCAGCCCCGTCGAAGTAGATCGGGGGGAGCACGCCGGCCAGCCTGTCGGAGTCTGGAACCCTGACACAGAGGCGGAGAGGCCCCTCCCCCGGCAAGACTCGCATCCACCTCCTGAAGCACACCAATAGTCCTGGCGATCAGCTTGATGATGGGCACCTTCTTGAGCTCACTTGGGACCCCATGGATCCTGATCCACACCGAGGCGAGGGTGGAAGTCGTGTCGGGGTCTATGGATGATGGCTCGATGTTGACCCTGATGTTGTTGACCGGAAGAGTGGTCGAGCCAAACCACGAGACGGCCTGGAGAAGTGACGCCGACGGGAAGGCAACCGCAAACTCGGTAGGAGAGATCTCCCGCACCACCCAAGGAGCCTCTCCATCGAGGCGAAGGAGCTCGGTGCGGATGGTCTCCACCGAGATCACCACGGAGGGATCAAGGTCCTGCTCAGGTAACACGGTGATCCGAGCCATGTGCTCCGGTGCCGCCAGCTTGATGCCACCCGTGTCGATGTAGAAGAAACCGGCGTCAATGCCCTGACCAGCAGCTCCAAGGTGGGCTCCCTGCCGGCGGACACCCCCAATCCAGCCACGGGAGGGGGCGCAGCCACAGCCTCACCCGCAGTCAGAGCGCCTCCAGGAGCCGTACCCGTGCCAGACTTCTTCTTTTTCTTTGTCTTTGACTTCTTCTTCTTCTTGCTTGTGCCACCGACAGTAGCGGACCGAGGGGCAGCGGCATCATCCCTCCGCGGCGGTGATCGATCCCTGTCCACCCGCCACGAGCCATCAGTGGCCTGGGGCCGGCCACCCGCCCGCTGGGACTGCTGCCGGTCCACTAGGGACTCCCGCAGCCGGGCCTCGCGACGAAGGGCCTCCGGGATGCAGCCCGACGAGGCGGCGACCTCTGCCGGCGTGGGCTCCGTCCGCTCCCACCCCGGTGCGGCGACCGCTGGGTCGGAGCCTCCCGGCCAGCCCGCGGGCGGTCCGTCGGCGACCAGCGTCGCGGCGGCGAACGACGACCAGGAGGGCGATACGGGGCGGGAGCAGGGGCGCGAGTCGGGGAGGGCGCGCGGCGCGGAGAGGTCCTGGGATTCCGGCGCGGCGAGGCCGGTTCATCTTCACGGCGGCGCTTCATGGGCGAGCTCACCACGGCGGCGAAGGATCGAGACAGAGGGGGTGGCGGCGGGTGAACAGTGACCGAGCGGGCGAGCTTGCTGTGTCTCGCGATCTGACTCGGCGATGCCTCAAACCCTAGGGACAGGTCCGTTGACCCGCGACGGATCCAGAGCCAGCTCGCGTTGGGCCGCGCTACCTGGGCCGCTAAAGGGCCGGAGGAGGCCACGGTCCGCACGTCCTGGCTGCGCCAGCCCAAAATGGGCCGGCCCAACAACGACCCGCCAGCCTGCCTAGGGTTCCCGTCCCCCTGCGGCCCAGGGCCCAGCAACGATGCCTCCGTGGAGGGAGGAGAGCCTCGCCGCCCGAGCGAGAACGGCCGCACCCCAGAGGGTTGCGCCGCCGCGCCGCCAGCCGCCGGCGCCGGAGCCGGAGGGTCCGCCGGCCCAGAGCGGAGCTCCGGGCGAGGCAGACTCCCCAGTCCAGCACCCGCGAGTCCCAAGGGGAACCCACCAGCAGCCGGCGAGCACGGGCCCGTCAAGGGCTTCTTCCCCACTGTCCGGGCAAGGCCGCCACTCGCCGCCGGCCGTCGAACTCCGCTCGAGTCGCGCCGCCGCGCTGGGGACCGCCTCGCCACCGACATGAAGTCCGCCAACGTCGGGAGAGCTGGCGTCGAGCAAAAGTGCTCCACCTCCAGGCGCTCCGCCTCCGCAGCGTCCGCTTCGTCGGCGACATCCGCCCAACTCCGGCCACGGATGGAGTCCCGCTCCACCGCCGGCGCGGGAGAGGCAGCAGGGGACGGCCGCGACATCGCCGCTAACACGGCGGACCCTTCACCGCAACTCGGCGACGGCCGCATCAAGGCAGCGCCTTTCCGCCATCTTTCCGCCGAGAGCTTTCAAATTTCAACCGATCCCATGAATATACTCCTTATTATTTGGCTTCTTGTCTTCTTTTATCGATCATCCCGACTCACTTGCTCGCCATTTTTTTTTACCTCCAGACGGTCTTTTTCTATCTCGTCGACACAATGATATAACTTAGGTCTTTGCCAATGCAAGATTCTTAGCGCGGTTTCATAGGCATTTTGTTTATGTGGCATACTAATTAATGAAGAGAGAGGGTGAAGTTGTAGCTTAACTAAGATACAACCTTTGCACGTGGCCATAGGCAAAAAATGGTTCTAACCCAATCATATGTATGCATGAGCTCCAAAACATTAAATGTAGATACAACACATAAGAAACAATGCATTGTACTAGTTGTATCTTAAATATTTAATACTCATATGATATCGTGCTAAGAGACGATGCATTGACACATGCCTTAGCTAACAGGAGGTGCAATTGCTAGCAGTGATTAAGGTCATTCGCTCATGAGCACGCGATACCCTCACATTTTTTTAGAAAAGGAGGGTGCGAGTTCCCGGCCTCTGCATCGAGAGATGCACACAGCCATTCGCACTTATTAATTCCAACCAGATTTACAGAGTACAATATTGAAAACAAACTGAAGTCAACCTCTCGACAACAGGGTCGCTACCACTATGATGGGGGTGACTAATCACCAACGCACATCATCTAAAACCTTCAGCTAAATACTCAACGCACACCTATGCACGCTTTAGTCGCTGCCGCCGTCTTCCACGAACCCATCTTCAGAAAGGATCAACACCATGACCTTGCAAAATCAGGTCTGCCGTCGGCATCGCCACGATGCCAGACAGCGCCACCATGCACGATACCCTCACGTGTAATAATAATTGTATCACATTCAAATGTGGAAGTAACGAGTGTGGAACTCTTGAGAGTTACTAGCTAGGTAAGCAATATATTCCATAAAGTTGCATATGTCATTTAATTATACAACCTTTTATGCACTTTTAATGTATACTTGCACGGGCGAAAGAAGCTGATGTTTTGTGTAACGTTTAATATAAAGTGTACGGATTTCTTGCTCCCGGATTTCAGAGCTCCCTCTAGTTAAAAAATTAAAAATCCTATTTGTAAGTTTCACAAAAATCTAAACAAATCATGCATGTTGTCAATGATATATTCTATAAACGATGCAAAATCTCTACTTGAAATACTTTATATGCTGATGTACATAAAAATGATAAATGTGTGGATCTAAATGCACACATTCAAATCTCTAAAATATACAAGATTTGATAATTTTTTATAGCTAAAAATATATTTCAAATCGAGATTTTGCACGTTTGTGGGATACATCATTGGCAACATGCAGGTTTTTTAAGTTTTTTTTAAACTTAGAAATATGATTTTTGATTTTTTAACTAGAGTGAGCACTGGAGCTCGTGAGCAAAACATGTTTTCTATAATAGTAACCGTCATACTAATGATGATGACGATATAGTAATATCGGCAAAATAACTCTTATATAGTTGGTTGGGCCTCCAGGTGCATACATATAGATAAATAGCAAGTTTTTCTTTAAGTCATCGACTTGTTATCAGTCTAAGTATAGGTATTGTGTGATATATTCTCCCTCGATCCAACAACTTGGGGTAAATAGAAAGATAGTGAGCTTGTGTCCTCAACACCTGGTATAGTTTTTTTAAGGAACACCCGGTATAGTTGTCAATTATATTGGTTTCTTAGATTCACAAGATATTAGCATATGGTGATAATAAAAGTATTTGTTTTTATTTTGATAAATAAATGCATAAATATATGTGTAAAACTAATATTTTTAGATTTTAAAGTTGGTGTTTTATATTGGTTGTTACTTATTTTGATTCGCGATACATGGATTCTTAGATTCACTGTTGGCATCTATGATAAACATGGTGGTACGAAATAACATGTGTGATATGTGAATGACATCTCCAAACATATGCAAATATTATTTTTCTTATGTTTTTATATTTATGGTTTGCTTAAATAAAATACTAAACCCCCCAAAAGCATAATTAAATCAAAATGCTATTCCGCAGCAACATTACCAAAACTTTGCTCCCTAAAGTATTTTGTAGTTTATATAAATCAACATGATCCTAAGTTTGTGATTGCAATTACAACTAGAATTACAATATCACCCATTGCATGTTGCAGACATGCTTCCTTCTCGAGAGCATACTTATTTATAATATTCATCTTTAGTCTGGCTACATCTGCCTACATTTTTTGTGCATGAACAATAACAACGAAATGTAGCTCTGGACGCATCCTATTTCAGTCCTTCTATTATTTTCCTAATTTTTTTGTTATGACTACCTTCATCATCTTGGTTGCACCATGTGGAAGCTCCAGTTCTGTTCTTCTAGCTTTCTTCGTTCACTGGCTTTGCTTTTTCCTTGATTATAAAGCGTTGATCTTCTAACATGAGCATTTTACCTTCGACGAAAAACTTAATCTTCATATGCATACCAAAGTAACACGCACAATCCTAGATTTTTGTTTGCACAATGTTTTCGATAATGCTAGGGGACTTTATGTCCTCAGTATTCTTCGAAGACCCATGGCAGGTCGGATATGAGCTCACATGTATACATTGGCGGCGGCGAGCGCAGAATGAGAAGTTGAAAGGACAAGGATGTCGCCTAGAGGGGGGGGGGGGTGAATAGGCGATTAAATTTTTTCCGGTTTAGGCTTGATAATTGCGGAATAAAACTAGGTGTTTAAATTAACACGCCAACTACCTAAACAAACTAGGTTCACCTATGTGCACCAATAACTTATGCTAAGCAAGACAAGCAACAAGGTGATAGCAATAGAAAACTTTAAGCACGAAGGCTATCACAATGTAAAGTGCATAAGTAAAGAGATCAGGTATAGAAATAACCGAGGCACGCGGAGACGAAGATGTATTCCCGAATTCCTCCTTTTTAAGGGAGTACGTCTCGTTGGAGAGGTGTGAACCAACACAATGGTTCAACAACCACAAAGGTTTCACCTTCTTCTCCGATGAACCGCACCACAAAGGTTTGGTTCACCTTCCACTATCGGAATCCTTCGAGGCGAAATCCGGAGCCTTTACAACAATGATCCGGGGCACAACCCACAACGGGATTGGGGGCTCCGAACAGCTACAAGTGACCAACAAGGGTCTCATCCACCACACGGGCGTCTAGGGTCCAAAGACCCAAGAGTAACAAGTTCACAAGCTTTCAACTTCCACGAATCCTCGTGGAGAGCACAAACCGATGCAACGAAGCAAAGGCAAGAGCACAAGTGATCAAATCCTTCACTCTCAAATCCCACCACAAGCAACTAATGCTTATGGGGGGAGAAGAGAGGAAGAACAACGAAGAACACAACAAATGGAACTTCAAGAACTAGATCGAAAGGGTTCCCTCACTTAGAGGAGAGATTGATTGGTGGAAATGTAGATCTAGATCTCCTCTCTCTTTTCCCTCAAAGATATGCAAGAATCATGGGAGGATTGAGAGAGAGGCAAGCTTTGCAAGGTCAACAACGGTGGGGGAGAGAGAGAAAATCGTGCTGGGCAAAAGCTGGCTGGCTGGAGGTAGGTGGAGGGGTATTTATACCCCTCCCAGAAAAAGAGCCGTTGTAGACAGGGGAGTCGGATATTCCGACATAAGTTAGCACCGGATAATCCGACTGTATCGGATAATCCGATTCGACCTATACCGGATATTCCGAAAAACTCCAGTAGCCGAAAACAAGCAAACCTTGAGAACCGGATATTCCGACACAGGCGAGTATCGGATAATCCAATTCAGTCCGTATCGGATATTCCGAAAAACTCCAGTGCGCCACAAAACTGGTTGCTTTAAAGTCCTTAACCGAATTCGAGCAATTCTTGAGAATCGGATAATCCGAATCAATCTTGATCGGATATTCCAAAAAACTCCAGTACGCATTGCTTTTAAAGTTCTTAGCCGAAATCGAGCAATCCTTGAGAATCGGATATTCCGAGTCGGCATGGACCGGATAATCCGATTCCCCTGCTTGAGCAAAACAGACAGAAACAACAAAACCTGAAATGCAAAAACTTTCTCGTTCGAACTCCAAAACAGGTGAAACCAATTTTGTTGGAAATATTAAGGGTCACAAATATAGAGGGAATACCACACATGGGAAGGTGTGGACTCTATCTCGAAGGTGGACAGGTGAAACCAATTTTGTTGGAAATATTAAGGGTCACAAATATAGAGGGAATACCACACATGGGAAGGTGTGGACTCTATCTCGAAGGTGGACCGGTAATATTTCCAACGCTGAGAACACAACAAGTTTTCCAAACAAAATCCATTTTCGAAGAACTTGGGCTTGTCATGAAGATCACGACAAGCACCAAAACCCAACTAGGAGAAAACCAAATAAGAACCAAGAAAGATGATATGCCAAGTATGCAAAGGTTTGAGCTCTCCACAAAGATGCGATCAAGTTACTCACTTGAGAGCCCCTCTTGATAGTACGCCATCTATCCTATAACCCGGTCTCCCACTAACATCATGAGACCGGTAAAATAGAAACCCTATCAAGATCATACCTTTGCCTTGCGCATTTCACTTGAGCTAGATGATGACGATCTTGACCTCTTCAAGTGGACCACCTTTTTTGATTGCGCTTTGCTTGGTGAAGACTCATATATCGCTCCCCATACACCAAGATGGGAGTGTCTCTCTTAGGAACATCTTCACTTGACCATTATCTCCAAATGGGTTGCAAGCTTCAAGCATATGATATCTTCTATATGCCCATCTTGAACTTGCACATCTCAACCTTGATGACGATCACCACTTGACGTCATCCTCCATGAGCTATAAGAAATCTTCCTTTTGATGCAAGCGCATGGAGAGATACCTAACCCCAACAAAGGAATGCCACACACACATAATGGGTTAGTTCACAAAGCTATATGGACAATTTGTTACCATACCATTGGATCACATGATCCCACATGGTATATCATTTAGCTTTGTGTGTTGATCAACTTGAAACCACTCTTTGCACTTAGTCTTGATCAACCTTGTATCTTTTCATCTTCTTGATCATATCAAATATGTCCATTATAATCAGTGATCTTGATGGCATGCAACCTTGAATCCAACACATGGAGTTCAAGCGATGCCAATGACAAACCTACAAGAATAACTCAATACAAACATTAGTCCATAAGGATTGTCATTAATTACCAAAACCACACATGGGGCAACACATGCACTTTCAGAAGTGCTGTGGACGGATCCAACACTAGCCCCCTAGGTCAAATTAGGCCGCCCCGGATGAGGGCCAAAGTGGGTAGGAGACATCGGCAGGAACTCGAGAAGAGGGTCATGGCACCCGGTCGGAGGCGACTGTGAGTTAGGTTTTCTGTTGCTAAACTGGAGGTTGGTGGGATTGTTTTTTGGGATAAGGTTGCAAGCGACCTAGGTGGGCCTGGTGGATGTGCTTTTATACAATTGTGCATAAGGGGAAGAGCTACTTGTTGGCATCAAAGTACGTGTGGGATTACTCCAAGCTACCGAATGAACATCGTAAAATAAATATTTATCAATACACATTTTATTAAAACAGTTACCAAAATAACACCTTAAAACTGAAACATAAATAAATTACAACACAATTGATACAAATTAATATACAACATCTTAAAACAATCTCGTCCATACCATATCAATTTACAACCCGTTGATGTGAAACTTGCAAATGAAATGTAGCGTCCACACACACCATCATGCACTCCAGCTAGAATGGATCTTTGTCGTATGTGCACCCCACACTCTCTTCACGTACCGACCCCAACTCGTGTGGGCGGAGTCACCAAAGAAGCCGATGTGGAATGAACTGTTTTGTATTTTCCGGGCCAAAAATGGTATTTTAATACTAATGAAAGAGGTGTTTTGATGGGAGACTCCCAAGAATTTATGTGCAACTTAGAGGTGTCATGCCCTCTAGATGGAATGGTCGCCGACATCCATGTGGCCGCCACACTCACCGTCACATGCTCACCCCACCCACCTACCTTATGTGGAGAGTCCTCAAAGAAGTCGACATAATGTATAATAGAACTAATTAGCTGCAAGAATTGTTTGGATGTGAAAGAACAATAATTTGTACACACCTTAATTAGAGAAAAAGGGTTGGGGGGGGGGGGGGGGGGGGGACATGAAGGGAACCCGCCACGACCAAAACAAAACCCTCGTTAATGCACCTCACGAGTCACCACCCCTTAGACCTTTAAGTTACACACAAACCCCTTCACGTCATGCAAGACCGCATCAGGCGCTCTAGATGGAACCGTTCTACTATATTTGCGCCCCACGCTCATCATTACATGCCCACACCACCACCTGGCGTGGGCAGAGTCCTCAAAAACTCTTACACCATAGAACTCACACAAACTCTAGCGGACAAAGCATTTATATGGTTGTATCGTCCACGCTCACATCATGCACTCTACACGGACCCTATCTTAATCGTCGATATGCCCCCTATGTTTGACGGTGTCTAACCCCCCCCCCCTCGTGTGGCGGAGTTCCCAAAGAAGGCGACATGAGTTAGAATTTATTACTCCCTCCGTCCTAAAATAAGTGTCTCAAGTTTGTCCAAAAGTGGATGTATTTAGACATGTTTCATGTATATATACATCCATTTTTTGAGAAACTTGAGACACTTATTTTTGGACGGAGGGAGTACTTTCTACACCAAGTGTGTTCATTTAGTAATGAAAGATGTGCTTGATGAAAATAAAAACCATAAGCTGTGTGGTACTTAGAGAGAGAGAGAGCTTTCATTAGTTCTCTCCAAATTTTGGACGGGAAAAGCGTGAGAACTTGTGAGCTGACATAATATATCATTATGTTTATATATTTTAATCGAATACTGCCCATAAATTTAAATCTAAATTTCACTGAAAAGCATCTATATAAGTGCAGAAAAGGAAACCTCTGCAACTACCAATCCCACACGATTCTAACTAACAAACCGTGTTGGACAAGGAGACGATGATGATCCGGACGTCATATTCAGGGCAGGTCCGATCCGCCCAACCACTTACCTTAATCGAACAGCAACACCGTCAGAAATCACCGCTCGAATTCCGCGCGTTCGCCGCCGCGAGCCGTCCAAACAGGGACACGCCAAGAGCGAGACCGGGACGAAAATCCACGTGGACCCGAGGTCGCCAGCAGGCGGCAATCTCCGCCGTCCGCGCCGCCCAGCTGGACCGGATCGCCGCCGTCCGCCTCCGCGCGCCGCTGGCGGAGTCCCCGAAGCCGATACGTGACGGAAATTATTATTTTAGGCCGCACAGCCCCCATCTCGACGGACTCGACTCTACCCCCGCTCCCCTCTCGGGATATCCGCCCGCCCGCGCTCGCTCCACTCTCCTCCGGCACCACGCCGCCGCCGCAAGATCCAACCCGTCCGTCACTCTCGGAGCGCCCCCGCGCGTCGGCCAGTCCGCCTTCCCGAGGTGTGTGCGCGTCCTACTCCGCTATTTATTTATTTATGCCCTCCCCTCCCCGCCATTCCACTGTCGCGCCCCAGATCCGCCGCCCGATCCGCCTCCGCTCCCGGAGGTGAGACCGGCCGCCCGCCGCCGCCGTCCTTGGCCTGCTACTGCTTTGTTTTCCTTCGCGCGCGATGGGCTGGGGTGGTTCGTCCGCGACGTTGGCTTCGGGAAGGGTTTAAGGGGTACTGTGCTCTGCTGCGCTGGGCTTTGGTTGGGGTTAGCGTGCTCTGTTGTTGAGACTCGGCCGAGCTTGGGGATTGATTGCTCGGAGCTCGCGGTGGCGTGCTTGGGTAGTGCCTGCCTGTTGACAGGAGAATGCTGAAATGTGGCTCGTGTATACTGTATCTCCGCGTGCGCGGTAGTGATCATCGGCTGCTCGAAGGTGCCCTGTGCTGTGCGTGCAGGGCATTGGCTTTCTCGGGCTGGGTCCCTGTGCCTTCTGTTATACGTGCTAAGTGCAAGCTGCCTGTGGCGTTACACCATGGCTGTGCAGTAGACGAGTAGTGTGCTGGCAGTTTGTCGGTCGGTGCGTGTTTGCCTTTCGTGTCGATGCTAGGTACTGTGATTTTGCGCGGTGAATGGTAGGTGCATGTTATTAGTTTCCTGTTGGGAGCGTGTTGATGCTACCTACTGTGGTGTTGCACCGAGAATCGTATCTCTTTTGGTAATGAAGTGTGGGTTGCCTGTTTCATTGGAGAATTGCATTTCTTACCTATTTTTAGTCCTAGAGCATCTTGGTTGTTTAAACTTACTGAGAGGTCGTTAATCAATCTATTAAGTTCTTGTTGCATGTCTCTATCTTTATGAACTGACGATTCCTATGCGTATGCATCTGTCAGGTTTCCAAACCTGGGGTTTACACACTCGGTTTATGGCACTGTGCATTTGAAGAACACTGCAACTCTGCTGTCTGTCCAAAGGGAGGGCAATGGGATCTACACATCTGCCCATTGTTGGATTCAATGCCTCCACGACACCATCGCTATCCACTCTTCGCCAGATAAATTCAGCTGGTGCTGCATTCCAATCTTCTTCCCCTTCAAGGTCATCCAAGAAGAAAAGTGGCCGCGTTAAGTCAATAAGGGATGATGGAGATGGAAGCGTGTCAGACCCTGCAGGGCATGGCCAGTCTATTCGCCAAGGTAACCCGAGGACCATCTCCTTTATATTTTGTGGTCAACCTCAGACTTGCATAGATTATTTTCTTGATTGAGAGCATGTTTGTTTTGGTGTAAGATATCTCAATACCGTATCACAAAATGATAGTTAAGAACAAATCGCTGCAGCAATCTGTTTTGCTAGATCCGAGCCGCATTAGATTTTCTTATGCCTGAGTAGACACCCTGAGCCATCCGGTGTCTGTGCATTGAGATTCGCGCAGGGATTGGGGAAATCAAGAATGATCAGAAGGCTAGCACCATCGATTTAGACACAATAAAATCTCTGTCAACTTAGGTGTAGGTGGACTCTATTTTTTATATTCAATTTGATGTTTTCTTAAGGGAAAGGGACACAAAAATACATGTATGTGGCTGTTTAAGTACGTATGACCGGATGTTTTGATTATATAATAGTTCTGAAAAAGGATGCCTAGAAAGATTTCTGATAAATGTAGTTGAAAAAATATAAATAACATTCCAAAAGTTGGCAAACCGTTGCTTCTTCTTAGCTGTTGTGTAGGCTTGCTCAGTTTCCAATGCATATTTGGATGTAGGTCTCGCTGGCATCATCGACCTCCCAAAGGAGGGCGCATCAGCTCCGGAAGTGGACATTTCACAGTAAGTACTTCAGCACACTTACATTGTAGCTTAGTTCTCTTGAAAGAACGGGGAAATTTTTTATAACACATTTATAGTTCCTAGATTTCACTTGTCTTATTATCGGTACGCTTAAATGTTGAAGTCGTAAATTCGTTATTTGCATAGATTTACACTTCTATACATCATAGTTATACACTATGCACCTGCTGTGAGTTCCAAAAATTGAACCATTGTCATGTGGTGCACTGCAATCTGTAAGGTCTTATTTCTGATATAATATAGCAATAAATCATGTACAACCTCGTTACACTGACCATGGTAATGATATTGCTCTTTCTTTTCTAGTGGGTCTGAAGACCACAGGGGCTCCTACCAAATGAATGGGATACTGAATGAATCACATAACGGGAAGCACGCCTCTCTATCTAAGGTGGTTGAATTTTGTATGGCATTGGGTGGAAAAACACCAATTCACAGTGTGTTAGTCGCCAACAATGGAATGGCAGCAGCCAAGTTCATGCGGAGTGTCCGGACATGGGCTAACGATACATTTGGGTCAGAGAAGGCGATTCAGTTGATAGCTATGGCAACTCCGGAAGACATGAGAATAAATGCAGAGCACATTAGAATAGCTGATCAGTTTGTTGAAGTACCTGGTGGAACAAACAATAACAACTATGCAAATGTCCAACTCATAGTGGAGGTCAGTGTTGATCAGCCCTTGATGTGCAATTTATGCACGAGCTCCTCTTTGTTCTCTGGCATGACATGGCAACTTCACTTTTGTAGATAGCAGAGAGAACAGGTGTTTCTGCCGTTTGGCCTGGTTGGGGCCATGCATCTGAGAATCCTGAACTTCCAGATGCACTAACGGCAAAAGGAATTGTTTTTCTTGGGCCACCAGCATCATCAATGAACGCACTAGGTGACAAGGTTGGTTCAGCTCTCATTGCTCAAGCAGCAGGGGTTCCGACTCTTGCTTGGAGTGGATCACATGTAAGCCTCACATTCTCTCTGATAACTCATCGCTTGATATTTGTGGTGGATGCATCTTGTAACCTAATGGCACTTTATTATAGGTGGAAATTCCATTAGAACTTTGTTTGGACTCGATACCCGAGGAGATGTATAGGAAAGCTTGTGTTACTACCGCGGATGAAGCAGTTGCAAGTTGTCAGATGATTGGCTATCCTGCCATGATCAAGGCATCCTGGGGTGGCGGTGGTAAAGGGATTAGAAAGGTACATTATTCATTTGATTGAACTGTACCCAAGAGGTGTGGGCTGTGATATTCTGTGCGCAGTTTTAGCGCTAACCTTTTTAACATCTTAACTCGATATCTCTTGCAGGTTAATAATGATGATGAGGTTAAAGCACTCTTTAAGCAAGTACAAGGTGAAGTTCCTGGCTCCCCAATATTTATCATGAGACTTGCATCTCAGGTTAGACTTCTCTGAAATTTCTATTTTCCAAGCATGCCGTTTCTGAGTTGTATATTGTACGTATGGAAGCTTCCTTTGCTCATCCTTGCAGGCTAGAATTGTAGTCTGTAATCTGTAACATGGTAATTTTCATTTTAATCCCTCTCCCCTTTCCTTTTGTAGAGTCGACATCTTGAAGTCCAGCTGCTTTGTGATCAATATGGCAATGTAGCAGCACTTCACAGTCGTGATTGCAGTGTGCAACGACGACACCAAAAGGTATGCTGCTCCAGAGTGAAACCATCGCTTTTATTACAGATCACCTGTAGTTTTGATCAAATGGTTCAACTGTCTCCATTTTTTTTTGTAACAGATTATTGAGGAAGGACCAGTTACTGTTGCTCCTCGTGAGACAGTAAAAGAGCTAGAGCAAGCAGCAAGGAGGCTTGCTAAGGCTGTGGGTTATGTTGGTGCTGCCACTGTTGAATATCTCTACAGCATGGAGACTGGTGAATACTATTTTCTGGAGCTTAATCCACGGTTGCAGGTTTGTTCTTTTGAACACTCTTCAGGACTTCTATTTTGTTAGCAGTCGTTTACATTGTTAAATGGTCTACATTCAGGTTGAGCACCCAGTCACTGAGTGGATAGCTGAAGTAAATTTGCCTGCAGCTCAAGTTGCAGTTGGAATGGGTATACCCCTTTGGCAGGTTCCAGGTAATAATAATATCATTATAAAATATTTATTTTCTGTCCCATGTTATTTCTCTGTCTAACTATCTCCTTATTCAGAGATCAGGCGTTTCTACGGAATGGACAATGGAGGAGGCTACGATATTTGGAGGAAAACAGCAGCTCTTGCTACTCCATTCAACTTTGATGAAGTAGATTCTCAATGGCCGAAGGGTCATTGTGTAGCAGTTAGGATAACTAGTGAGAATCCAGATGATGGATTCAAGCCTACTGGTGGAAAAGTAAAGGTGGGATTTCCTAATGTGATATCTATGTTTCAATTACACTAGGGTAAGTAAACTGACCTGATCTTGACTTTTTCGTATATTTCAGGAGATAAGCTTTAAAAGTAAGCCGAATGTCTGGGGATATTTCTCAGTTAAGGTAAGCTGTTCATAGCTCTGTCGCAGTGTCATGTTGTTTTTAGTTCCGCAGAAAATTAGTCTGCAAGATGTTTTATTCGAATTAGTATTCTCATTTGGGTTTTGACCAAGTATTGATCCAATCAACAATTTTTTTTCTCCCCTTCATCTGTTTTCAGTCTGGTGGAGGCATTCATGAATTTGCGGATTCTCAGTTTGGTATGTTAAATTTGACCCGGTGCATATTCCTCTTTGCTATACGAAGTGATCCTTACACTGGAAATTTCTCCTTCCATTACAGGACATGTTTTTGCCTATGGAGTGACTAGATCAGCAGCAATAACCAACATGTCTCTTGCATTAAAAGAGATTCAAATTCGTGGAGAAATTCATACAAACGTTGATTACACTGTTGATCTCTTGAATGTAAGTAACAATAACAACTTGTTGAATCCTACTTTTGATGTAATACAACCATTTTATATCCGGCTTTCCTTCAAAATAATCCCATGCTGTGATTTCCGGTATCTTTAATTCAGGCCCCAGACTTCAGAGAAAACACGATCCATACTGGCTGGCTGGATACTAGAATAGCTATGCGTGTGCAAGCTGAGAGGCCTCCCTGGTATATTTCAGTGGTCGGAGGAGCTCTATATGTAAGATAAAAAACTATTTTAATATTACTGCAACTTTTGGCAAGCCAATTGTGAAAAACATAATTAGTGTTTAATTGAAATAATTGTTTTGTGCTGTAGAAAACAATAACGGCCAACGCGGACACCGTTTCTGAATATGTTAGCTATCTCATCAAGGGTCAGATTCCACCAAAGGTATTGTCTTAATGGGCTTAAACTCTGTATATTGCTTGAAGGTGAACATTTCTGACCATTGTTTTTGTGCAGCATATATCCCTTGTCCATTCAACTATTTCTTTGAATATAGAGGAAAGCAAATATACAGTAAGTGTGGCATTCCTAAAAGAAAGACTCTCAGTTATAATGAAATGATAGCTACAACTGATGCTCATCTGCACCATGTCACAGATTGAGATTGTGAGGACTGGACAGGGTAGCTACAGATTGAGAATGAATGGATCACTTATAGAAGCAAATGTTCAAACACTATGTGATGGTGGCCTTTTAATGCAGGTACCTTCTTTCTTTATACTTGCTCATAAATGTGATCTAGTACTGCTTTAAGAGTTCTGATCCCTTAGTTGTAATTTCTCCAGCTGGATGGAAACAGCCATGTTATTTATGCTGAAGAAGAAGCGGGTGGTACACGGCTTCTTATTGATGGAAAGACATGCTTGTTGCAGGTAAGAATATTCTGTCTGTCTGTCTGTCTGTCTGTTCCTTTACTTATAATCGTAGTGTTTGATGGTAGGACTTCATATGCTTAATTATGATTTGTTACTGCATTCACCATTTGGCCATTAGCACTTTTTTAAACACTTCATTTTGAAAGATAGGATAAATCGGTATTATGAAGTAATGGATGGTACAGCATGATGTTTTTCGAGATCTATTCTATTTCAATGGTAAACGTCACTGCGTAAGCAGCCAGACACATCAGGTGATATTAAATTTTATCGACAGCAGGGCATGTGATGTATAAGGACAACTTACATATCTGCAATATAGCTAAGAGGGTTCCAGTTCTGTTATATTGATTCTTCTGTTTCTCAATTCTTGTTTCTCCAACGACACTATTTAGTATTTTCAACAATCATTAATTTATCATAATACGGCGCAAAAAAAGGTTAGAAGGTGTCCTTTAACACTGTCACTTAACCTATGAAAAGCTTGTGATCAAATCATTTTAGTGATACAAAAGAACAATTGAATCCTTTATGAAATTTTCGTTCACTAATAATTTATGATTCTTGATCACGCTGCATTGTATCCTCAACTAAATAATGACAAATCGTTTTGCAGAATGATCATGATCCGTCAAGGTTATTAGCTGAGACACCCTGTAAACTTCTTCGTTTCTTGATTGCCGATGGTGCTCATGTTGATGCTGATGTACCATATGCCGAAGTTGAGGTTATGAAGATGTGCATGCCCCTCTTGTCGCCTGCTGCTGGTGTCATTAATGTTTTGTTGTCTGAGGGCCAGGCGATGCAGGTTATATTACTGCACTTTAGTTGCTTCTGCTGTTAATAACCATTGCATGTGAAGCATCTGAAGTTAATATTTTTTTCAGGCTGGTGATCTTATAGCGAGACTTGATCTCGATGACCCTTCTGCTGTGAAGAGAGCTGAACCATTCGAAGGATCTTTTCCAGAAATGAGCCTTCCTATTGCTGCTTCTGGCCAAGTTCACAAAAGATGTGCTGCAAGTTTGAATGCTGCTCGAATGGTCCTTGCAGGATATGACCACGCTGTCAACAAAGTAAACATCAAGAACCCTATATATCTATTATTTTGTCTCATATTTCCTGGTTTTCTCAAATACCATTTTTTAATATTAAGAATTCTGGATTATTCTGAGTTCCTCATTAGCTTTATCTTCCTTTCGCTACCAAATGGTTTCTTATCTATAGAAGTTCTTGACGCTTGTCTTCGCAAATCTTGATTTTAATGCTTTTCTCTTATGTTCATCATACTCATTTATGATATAGGTCGTATTTACCCTTCTGCTATTTTTCTTTCTCTCAGTAAATCATGATAGGGATGCTCTTTCCCTTATGTGCGTCATGCTCAGTACTTATTATATAAATCGTATTTATCCCTGTGCTATTTTTCTTTCTTTCATAATTGATGTTTTGGTTTGATGGTTCCTGATCAAACTTAGCATTTGATTACTTTTTCCATTTTACTTGCCTTCTTTTTCAGGTTGTACAAGATTTGGTATTGTGCCTAGATACACCTGAGCTTCCTTTCCTACAATGGGAAGAGCTTATGTCTGTTTTAGCAACTAGACTTCCAAGACGTCTTAAGAGTGAGGTATGTGATAATTGATTTAATATGCAGAATCTGGCATAAAGGGACATTGGTACATTTAATGTATGATAAGAAGGGTCTTAACCCTCAGCTAAAAGATCATGTCACGTATCGTGATTTACATTCTACATTGTTCAATCACCTTGGTAATTTGCCTTAACTTATAGTGCAACTTTTAGCTTCATTCTAATAATGTAATTAACATTCAAAATATTTCACTTCAAGCTTCGTAACATTTCGTACTTATTTGATTTTAAACCAGTTCTTGTTCATTGCTTTTCTATGCCTCTTGTGTTCTGCCTCAACGGTTTCTAATTTTTATGCATCCAGTTGGAGGGTAAATACAGTGAATATAAGTTAAGTGTTGACCATGTGAAGATCAAGGATTTCCCCACCGAGATGCTTAGAGAGACAATTGAGGTTAGTTTTTGGTTTCTTATGGCATCCTAGTCTATATTGTACTATGTTTTGTAACAAGTTTTCTTTTAGGAAAATCTTTCATATGTTTCTGAGAACGAAATGGCGACAATTGAGAGGCTTGTTGACCCTCTGATGAGCCTACTGAAGTCATATGAGGGTGGGAGAGAAAGCCATGCCCACTTTATTGTCAAGTCCCTTTTCGAGGAGTATCTCTTGGTTGAGGAACTATTCAGTGATGGCATTCAGGTTATCTTACATTTCAAAACTGAGCAGATCTACTTGATTCATTTTCTAGGGGTCGTTATTTTCCCTTCTTTTAGTATGAAAAATGTATGAACTGATGTCATTCACGTATTATAAATTGCATCATAACCTTTTGGGTGATTAAGTAGCAAAAATATATTTTACATGGTTTAAGACTTATTTCCTTCAGAACACTTAACTCATTGATTTCCTCAAAATGTGCCATTTTGTAGTCTGACGTGATTGAACGCCTGCGCCTACAACATAGTAAAGACCTCCAGAAGGTTGTAGACATTGTTTTGTCTCACCAGGTAAATTACCTTTTGGCCTAATGACTTAGTGCAAGTGATCACTGAAGCAATCTTCATTACTGATAGTTTGATTTTTGTTCTAGGGTGTGAGAAACAAAACTAAGCTGATACTTACACTCATGGAGAAACTGGTCTATCCAAACCCTGCTGCCTACAGGGATCAGCTGATTCGCTTTTCTTCCCTCAACCATAAAAGATATTATAAGGTGACAATTACGACCTAAAGTAATGGAAGCTTTTTGAATAATTTTGCTGTGATATCTTTGGCTAATGAATTACTTTCATGGTAATAATGCAGTTGGCCCTTAAAGCTAGTGAACTTCTTGAACAAACCAAGCTCAGTGAACTCCGCACAAGCATTGCAAGGAACCTTTCAGCGCTGGAGATGTTCACGGAGGAAAGGGAAGGTTTCTCCTTGCAAGACAGAAAATTGGCCATTAATGACAGCATGGAAGATTTAGTCACTGCCCCATTGCCAGTTGAAGATGCACTTGTTTCTTTGTTTGATTGTAGTGATCAATCTCTTCAGCAGAGAGTGATTGAGACATATATATCTCGACTGTACCAGGTATTGCATGAGCTATGTTTTTTTTGATTTATTATACTCTCCCTCAGCATTTCTGGAAGCATACAATAAAGTGCTCAGTTAAAATAAATCCTAGATAATCTAGGTGTGGGAAGATTTGATTTAGAACTACTTGTTGACATGTTACTGCTCTGTAAGTTGGCTAACTTGCCAATGATATTTTCAGCCTCAACTTGTGAAGGATAGTATTCAGCTGAAATGTCAGGATTCTGGTGTTACCGCTTTATGGGAATTCACTGAAGGGCATCCTGAGAAGAGATTGGGTGCTATGGTTATCCTGAAATCACTAGAATCTGTGTCAACAGCCATTGGAGCTGCTCTAAAGGATACATCACAGTATGCAAGCTCTGCGGGTAACACGGTGCATATTGCTTTGTTGGATGCTGATACCCAAATGAATACAACTGAAGATAGGTATGTTCATGTGCAGTGTTAGTGCCGATGAGTTTGCTTTGTGCTATTCTTAAAATAAATTGATCTATTTCTTTCAGTGGTGATAATGACCAAGCTCAAGATAGGATGGACAAACTTTCTGCGATACTGAAACAAGATATTGTCACCGCTGATCTACGTGCTGCTGGAGTCAAGATTATTAGTTGCATTGTTCAAAGAGATGGAGCACTCATGCCTATGCGCCGTACCTTCCTCTTGTCAGAGGAAAAGCTTTGTTATGAGGAAGAGCCGATTCTTCGGCATGTGGAGCCTCCACTTTCTGCACTTCTTGAGTTGGTATGTAACTCCATCAAACTGACTGCACGGTTTTTTGATACACTTTAATGCCTTTTGTTTTATTATTTGCTACTTGTATTAATTTAGCCTACTATTGATACAGGATAAATTGAAAGTGAAAGGATACAATGAGATGAAGTATACACCATCACGTGATCGTCAATGGCATATATACACACTTAGAAATACTGAAAATCCCAAAATGTTGCACAGGGTATTTTTCCGAACTCTTGTCAGACAACCCAGTGCTGGCAACAGGTTTACATCCGGCCATATCAGTGATGTTGAAGTGGGACATGCTGAGGAATCTCTTTCATCTACATCAAGCAGCATATTAAGATCGTTGATGACTGCTATAGAAGAATTGGAGCTTCACGCGATCAGGACTGGCCATTCTCATATGTACTTGTGCATATTGAAAGAGCAAAAGCTTCTTGACCTCGTTCCTGTTTCAGGGTAAGCTTGCATATCGTTCTTTTTGCGGAACATATATTCCTTGCTCTTCTGTTTAGCCTTCTCAACAAGCTTTTCATCTTACTCAGGAACACTGTTGTGGATGTTGGTCAAGATGAAGCTACTGCATGCTCTCTTTTGAAAGAAATGGCTCTAAAGATACATGAGCTTGTTGGTGCAAGAATGCATCATCTTTCTGTATGCCAATGGGAAGTGAAACTTAAGTTGGACAGCGATGGGCCTGCCAGTGGTAGCTGGAGAGTTGTAACAACTAATGTTACTGGTCACACCTGCACTGTGGATGTAAGTTTTATCCCCTTGCCTGCATGGAACTAATGAAACTAAAGTGGACATATGCCACTTATACATGGAACTATCATCTTTGATTCTCATAAAATAAGCTATCATCTTCGTTTAGTTTGTTATCATTTCCACCTCGTTTATGGTCTGAAGCTCATGGTGCTTTTGATGCTTTTAGATCTACCGGGAGGTCGAAGATACAGAATCACAGAAACTAGTATACCACTCTGCCGCACCGTCATCTGGTCCTTTGCATGGTGTCGCACTGAATAATTCGTATCAGCCTTTGAGTGTTATTGATCTAAAACGATGCTCTGCTAGGAACAACAGAACGACATACTGCTATGATTTTCCATTGGTTAGTATCTATCTCTCTCTATATTATGTTAGCAGGTTTGTATTGGTATTACATGTCCTAAATCTGACATGAACTCAAAAATGTAGGCATTCGAAACTGCAGTGCGGAAGTCATGGTCTAACATTTCCAGTGAAAGCAACCAATGTTATGTTAAAGCGACAGAGCTGGTGTTTGCTGAAAAGAATGGGTCGTGGGGCACTCCTATAATTCCTATGCAGCGTGCTGCTGGGCTCAATGACATTGGTATGGTGGCCTGGATCTTGGACATGTCCACTCCTGAATTTCCCAGTGGCAGACAGATTATTGTTATCGCAAATGATATTACTTTTAGAGCTGGATCATTTGGCCCAAGGGAAGATGCATTTTTTGAAACTGTTACCAACCTAGCTTGTGAGAAGAAGCTTCCACTTATCTACTTGGCTGCAAACTCTGGTGCTCGGATTGGCATTGCTGATGAAGTAAAATCTTGCTTCCGTGTTGCATGGAATGATGATAGCTGCCCTGAACGTGGATTTGACTACCAATATCTGACTGAAGAAGACTATGGTCGTATTAGCTCTTCAGTTATAGCGCACAAGATGCAGCTAGATAGTGGCGAAATTAGGTGGGTTATCGATTCTGTTGTGGGGAAGGAGGATGGACTAGGCGTGGAGAACATACATGGAAGTGCTGCTATTGCCAGTGCTTATTCTAGGGCATACGAGGAGACATTTACACTTACATTTGTTACTGGACGAACTGTTGGAATAGGAGCCTATCTTGCTCGACTTGGCATACGGTGCATACAGCGTACTGACCAGCCCATTATTTTGACCGGGTATTCTGCCCTGAACAAGCTTCTCGGGCGGGAAGTGTACAGCTCCCACATGCAGTTGGGTGGTCCCAAAATCATGGCGACCAATGGTGTTGTCCATCTGACTGTTCCAGATGACCTTGAAGGTGTTTCTAATATACTGAGGTGGCTCAGCTATGTTCCTGCAAACATTGGTGGACCTCTTCCTATTACAAAATCTTTGGACCCAATAGACAGACCCGTTGCATACATCCCTGAGAATACATGTGATCCTCGTGCAGCTATCAGCGGCATTGATGACAGCCAAGGGAAATGGTTGGGTGGCATGTTTGACAAAGACAGTTTTGTGGAGACATTTGAAGGATGGGCGAAGACAGTAGTTACTGGCAGAGCAAAACTTGGAGGGATTCCTGTGGGTGTTATAGCTGTGGAGACACAGACCATGATGCAGCTCGTCCCCGCTGATCCAGGCCAGCCTGATTCCCATGAGCGGTCTGTTCCTCGTGCTGGGCAAGTCTGGTTTCCAGATTCTGCTACTAAGACGGCGCAGGCGATGTTGGACTTCAACCGTGAAGGATTACCTCTGTTCATCCTTGCAAACTGGAGAGGCTTCTCTGGTGGGCAAAGAGATCTTTTTGAAGGAATTCTGCAGGCTGGGTCAACAATTGTTGAGAACCTTAGGACATACAATCAGCCTGCCTTTGTATATATCCCCAAGGCTGCAGAGCTACGTGGAGGGGCTTGGGTCGTGATTGATAGCAAGATAAACCCAGATCGGATTGAGTGCTACGCTGAGAGGACCGCAAAGGGCAATGTTCTCGAACCTCAAGGGTTGATTGAGATCAAGTTCAGGTCAGAGGAGCTCCAAGAATGCATGGGTAGGCTTGATCCACAATTGATAAGTATGAAAGCAGAACTCGAGGGAGCAAAGCATGAAAATGGAAGTCTATCTGACGTTGAATCCCTTCAGAAGAGCATAGAAGCTCGAAAGAAACACTTGCTGCCTTTGTACACTCAAATCGCGGTACGGTTTGCTGAATTGCATGACACTTCCCTCAGAATGGCTGCTAAAGGTGTGATCAGGAAAGTTGTAGACTGGGAAGACTCTCGGTCTTTCTTCTACAAGAGATTACGGAGGAGGATATCCGAGGACGTTCTTGCGAAGGAAATTAGAGGAGTAATTGGTGAGAAGTTTTCTCATAAATCAGCGGTCGAGCTGATCAAGAAATGGTACTTGGCTTCTGAGGCAGCTGTAGCAGGAAGCACCGACTGGGATGATGATGATGCTTTTGTTGCCTGGAGGGAGAACCCTGAAAACTATAAGGAGTATATCAAAGAGCTTAGGGCTCAAAGGGTATCTCAGTTGCTCTCAGATGTTGCAGGCTCCACTTCAGATTTGCAAGCCTTGCCGCAGGGTCTTTCCATGCTACTAGATAAGGTACGCATACTTACGGCTTTACCTGCATCTGTTTATTTGCAAGTAGTTTGTCGAGGTTGAGTAAAATGTGGCCACCTTCATATGCACTTGTATGTTACCAAACAATGCTGCTATGTTTTCATACATAGTATCGTATGAAATAATGTCTAAGACGCTTTTCTTTGGAAACTTTGTTCAGATGGATCCCTCTAAGAGAGCACAGTTTATTGAGGAAGTCAGGAAGGTCCTGAAATGATGGAAATGATACCAACACATCCAATACAATATGTGCATGATATCTGTTTCTCTTGAAGTACATATATAGAAGGATAATCTTGGCCAACCATTATTTTTGTGAACTTGTTGGTGGTCTTTATTATTCAAGGTTGCTTTCGGACCCCCTCCGGCTGGTTGATGAGTGTAATTGGATGTGTTAGTTCTGCTGCCACATGTTTTGAGAAGAAATAGGGGTAAATGGGCACCTTCTGATGGCGAGAACACTGGTGATCTATCTAGAGTTCTTGTTCCGTGGTTTTCCTTTTTCTCCGGAGCTGTAGTTCTGTGATCTCTTGGTCGATGCTGTAATTCTAGTCTTGGAGTGTGATTGAGATGTCCATTCAATTTTGAACTTGAATAATATGCTTTGTAGGCCTATGTGTACTGGTACGTAGAATAAATGTTCGTTGAGTTAGCATTGAACATGGGAATCAGTTCGGATTGTAATGTACTCCCTCCGTTCCAATTTAATTGACTTGCTATCCACCACATGTGGATGTATCTATACATGTAACTTGTCTAGATACATCCATATTTGGTGGATAGCAAGTCAATTAAATTGGAACGGAGGGATTATATCGGAATTATGATCATGTAAGCTTCTTTGATGTGGTTTCCACCTGATAGCTTGCCGCCTGGCTTCTGGCAACATGCTATATGAAAGGTTGGGATGCATTAGGTATTACGGCTGAAAGATAATGCTGTAACCCCCAGCCCTTTTCTTTACTTGATCTCTACTCCATGTTTGTCAGCAAAAGGTTTTACTCTGCAAGAGTTCTGAGTTACCAGGACATAATTTTGGTTGGAGCTAATTTATTAGTATAAGTTGGACTGTAGTCTATTGCTTGTGACAGGGATAAGGTTTTTACATGTTTATTTGGGGAGCAATTCTTCGTGACATACTCAAAGTGATGGGTAACAGATGACTTGATATGTGCTACTGATGACACTTCTATGTAAATGACATGAACTATTTCCCTCGAAGTAGCATCCCATTAGATCCGAAAAAGCCCCGCCCCTATAATAAACTTCCGTTTCTAGGTTTTAGGGTGAAAAAAACAATCCGAGCAGATATCGAAAAACGGTCGGGCTGGCATGAGCGTGGCCAGGCGGAGAAAGTATCCAGTGGAAACTGGATTTCAGTGGAAACATGGAAACCCAAAAACGTTCCGTTGGATTGTGAGTAGACGGTCCAAATCAGTTATGTAGCTGTTCAGTGCACTTTGCAAAGAAACGCCCGCTTCCTAGGTGTGAGTTTTGTAAAACATTCCTGCTCTTTCTCCTTATACTGACATGAAGGTCCGAAAAGTGGTAGTACTACTAGACTACTCGTTGGTTCTTTCCGTCTGAACATGGACCTTCGCTCTTCAGTTATGCGAACAATTCATAAACAGATTGGTTTGATCTTTTTTTTCGAAATACTGGTACAAGATCAACCTGATTGTTGGCTAACAAAATATGTACCATGTTATTTTCCAATACTAGTTCATCTACCTGGTACAGGATCAGATGGAGAGAAAACCGCCACCGCCAAACCCTAGCTCATGGAGTCGGGGCAGCTGCCTGTAGTGTCTGTTGCTCGGGAGAGAAAACTGAGCTGCGGAGTGTGGAGTATAGCGAGAGAAAAGGGAGAAAAATAAGGGTTGTTTCTGCAAAATAGGACATAACTTTCGGTAGGACAAAATAGTTCATCTGGACCGCACAATTCCCATCCAACGTTGGTTTCCATGTTTCCACTGAAACCAGGTTTCCATAGGATACTTTCTCGGCCAGGCGAGGGCAGGGGCATGGGAGGCCAGCCGTGGGACGCGCTGTGTGGGCGGCAGGAGGAGGGAACGGGAGGAAGAAGAGTGGAGAAAAAAGAAAATGCAAAAAATAAAAGAAAAAAACTGTTGACGGGTAGGTCCTGGTCCTGTGGGATATAAGTTTTTTTTTCTTTCTATTCTGGGAAGCAAAATTTCATATCATAAACTTTTTTGGGAGAACACTATACCAGTTTTACGGGATCTGCTATAGATGCTCTAAGCTGGTGGCAATACTTGTAACTATAGTAGGGGTGTCCCGCACCAAACGTTTTAGCTAGTGAAAATTCTGATTGGTTTTAATGTTACATGGAATGCATGTGAGCTGTGTATTATCAGTAAGAACCTGTCGGATGGTGTCGTTTCAATGGAATTGGAACCGCCGAGTTGGCTCCCTGTTCATCAGCTGACTGCTGACAGAAGGCTGATGTCGGGTTAGCCACTAATACACGCATACGTTTTGTAGCCATAGTTATCGTGACAACTTTAACTATTGTTATTGTGACAATTTTTTACCCCATCTGTTGATATTGTGACAACTTTAAAACCATTTTGTTATTTTCCTGGATTGAAAACTATACCCACTTGTTAGAACGACACGGTACATAACTAAACAGACAACCAAGACACTTACTCGTTAGTTTTTTTTACCATACCATGTCAATTTTCCTCAAAATCCATGAAATTCTATGAAATGGTGTCAAATTGACTAACAAGTATGGCTAGATTCACGACAATACTTTTGCACCATATTGGATACACCTCTAGCGAATAAAGACCAAGTTGTTTGCTTAGTGATCACGTCATCCAACAACTCGTAATTTGTCTTTCTTGTGCATCCCACAACTAAATACATATATTCATGAAAAATATGTACGTAGTGCATGCTTCACATCTTATATACATTTTTTGTCATTGACATCTGCTCTGCCCCAGGCCCAAAGCACAATACAAAATTGCAGGAAGTCAAAGAAAAATCTAATTGATCTCCACAAAGCATCCACGGGATATGTAATTGATGCATGTGACATCCACAAATCCACCGGCTAAACAAAAGTAAAATTTGCCTAAGTACAACCACTGAGTTTTAGTTACTACTAGTACGGCACCATGTTAATTCTCGAGGTCAAACTTGTGAAAACAAGATCACAGCTACAAACACTGAAACACTCCAGTTCATGGCTTATGATGTAGCAATCATTAGATCCACATGCTTCAGAGACCTATTATCCAAACATGTCCCCCTTGCCACAAATCGTCACTACTGCAAATAATGTCTGGTCAGTACACACATTAATCAACACAATAATATTGCAACATAATCAAACATGATTCGTGAGCATGCATGTTAGGTGCGTTCTTGGACAGTTGTAGTTGGACCTTTGCCTCTCTTGGCAGCACAGCACAGCAGTCTTGCATGCATGACTCACAGTGGTCGTACTGCATATATATATATATATTGCAAATCCATCAATCCATATATCAAATCCATCAAGAAAATATTGTGACATGGACGGCGGCTGTCTCGGGAATAAAACTAGTAGGCCAGCATGTGACTTCTTCCAAGGAAAGATTCGAGATGGAAAGCCCAGAGAATAATACTCGTAGGGGGTCAACGTTCGTACGTACCCGACAAATATACGCAGCAGAATTATTGCAACTCGTGGTATTAATTTTGTGTTCCTTTGTTATTTATTTGCGCTGTGTAGCCACTAGTAGAAAGAAAGGAACATGTGTGACACATCCGAAGTTCTTGCTAAATAATTGCTTCTAGAAGTGAATCTAGTTGAAAAGCTTTTGCTTTTGATTTTATGAAATTTACTTATGCCAAGTTCAAGCATGTATCGCGAAAATAAACAACGAAAACATCAGTTTCTAAGTTGTTTCCGCGAGAACAATTTTTTGCGCAGAGGGTGGGACCGACTACTTCTCACCGCACTTAGAAATATCTATTATTCAGTTCAAATTCATAGCCGTTGGATCATGATTATTCCATCTCCTTGTACGTTATACTTACACAAATATCAATGTTTAGATCAGGTTAATAGTGTCAACTCAAAATGGTGATTTTTCAATCGAGAAATTGATTACCTAAATCCATTTTGAGTTCATGTCACTCAATTTCAGGGGCATAGCCAAAGGGTGATCTGGGTAGTCTCATGACCATCCAACAAAGTTAATTTTATTTACTTTGGAGCAGTCAATATCACTAGAAATTTTCACTAAAACTTCAACACGGACAAAGATGAACATCCAAGAAAAAAAATCTTGGCTCCGACGGCCAATTTCTAAGTTGTTTCCGTGTAATAATTCTTGTGCCAAGGGTAGGAGCCACTGTTTGGATTAGAAATATCCGTTATTCAGTTGAAATTCATAGCCGTTAGATGTCAATTTTCCATCTCTTTATACTTATACAAATATCAATGTTTGGACCATATGGTTAATAGCGTCAACTCAAAATGATGATTTCTCACTCTACTGAGAAATAGCAAACTCATACAATTAATTACCTACACCACGCTTTGAGTTCATGTCACTCAGTTTCAAGGGCGTAGCCAGAGGGTTGTCTAGGTGGTCTCATGACCATTCAACAGGGCAGAAAAATACTTAGAAGTAGTTAACAATACTAATAAAATTCATGAAAACTTCATGAGAGACAAAGCATGAATATCCAAGAAAAAAATCATGGCTCCGTCGGTAAATGGTTTACTCAAAGAGTCTTTCCCTACTTTTAGGTTCCATTTGGCCTACATGTTGACACGACGATACAAGATTGACCAGCTTGTGTGTTCGCTACACATATAGGTTCCAACAACTCATGGAAAAAATGAGGGTTATGACATCTCCAATGGCACCCACCAAAATGTGTTCGGATTTCCCCAAATTGTGTCTGTCTAGGGGTGTCCGGACAATTATTCGAACATATGGTATAATAGTACCCAAGGGCACCCCTAAAGTGTCCGACATGTGTTTGTTTTGGTCATTTTCACAAACATAGATGCCTATGATCTCAAACAATTTATAGACATATAACTAAAACGATGCAATTAGTTGAACATGCTATGGGAGGTGCGGCTCGGGAGCTCCCTGCCTATATGTCCCGTGGCGCGCGGGGGACGCGGTCCAGGTGGTAGCTAGAGCTCGTGTGACGCGATCACGTGGCGGTAGTGGAGGCGGCGCTGCATATTTCGCAAAGGGAAAGCCTGACAGTGGCGCGAGAGGCGCGAGAACGACAATTGGGACGCCGACTGGAGAGACGACGACATGGCAAGGCGAGGTGTGCGCGATAGGTTGGTGCAATGTGTGGAGTAGAGAGTGATGTGGATAAGGTGAGGTAGGGTAGGGTAGAGGATACTGTTATGGTGCCCTACACCCTTACGAGTGAGTCCAATGAGGCCTGCGTCCAACGTGTCGCCGGATAGGCACATAGTCCGGACACACCCAAACCTCCCCCAAATTTAGTGGAGAAAGGGAGGTAAACGAGACACATTCGGGACAAAATGTCCCTTCGGGGTGTCCGGGATGTTGTTGGGGGGTAATTTTTGTCCCGACCCAAGATGGACATATGGGTGCGTTTTGAGCTCCCCTTGGAGTTAGGGGTGACACAAAGCTCGAGGCTCGGCTCGGGCTCGGCCCGGCTCGAAGGTGGGACAAGCCAAGCCTAAACCTTCCGGGCAAGGCTCGAGCCTCGACAAGACGGCTCGGTGAAGCTCGCAAGCCGGCTCGAAGGCTCGATAAAATATAAAAAAATGACATGGTCTTTGCTTAAATTGTATCCATTCACAATTATAATCATGAATAGATCCAGAACACAGTCTACACAGTTTAACAAAGTACCAAAAAACACTACAGTGGCATAGATCACAAGTTTCACCACACAAATTTGAAGGAAGTAGAGGTTGAAGCGATACATACAAGAGACCTTCCAATGCAATACGTACATGTGTAACAATTAACAAAAAGTGAAGTTGTGCGTGCATGCTGTCAATGGTGAAGCAATACAGCATTGACCGCTGGCATATAATGCAGATGTTGAATGGCTACTACGAGTACTTGATTTCAGAAGAGAACAAAAGATGCGAGTGAACTGTGACGAGCAAAGCCTCTGATCCTGTTTGCAATTCGCTGCTATAGCTTAGCTAGCTCTGTAATTGATCCTGTTTGGATAGTGACGACAGCCATCGTGCTTAATTGGTAGTTGGCGGAGGAGACGACGCAAGGTGGTCAGGGCATCGAAGCAGTCTCTCCGGCCGGCGGCGGCGTGAGAATAGATGTGGGTCGCCGGGAGGGGGTCAGAGCACTGTATTGTGGCCGGACCGACGGAGCGCCGCCAGCGGACCGGCCGGAGACGGAGAGGTCGCGTGCCGCCGTGTCAAATCTATGTATGCGATTTTTTTGATCGATGGAAAGCCCGGAGGATGAGGGCGTGTTCTGTTTAGGTCGGGATTAACAAATAGATCGAAGAGGGGATTGGCTTTTGGCGTCCGGCTCGCGAGCCGGCCGAGCCGAGCCGAGCCTCGAGCCCGATTTCTGGGACATGTTCAGCGTCAAGCCGAGCCAGGCTCGGCTCGACTCTTCTCGAGCTTGGTCGAGCCGAGCCTCGAGCCGGCTCGGCTCGATTCCACCCCTACTTGGAGTTGCCCCTAGCTAGCTGTCTTTGTGCTTACATAGTTACATCTCGCAAAAAGAAGGCCTTAGAGCATCTCTAGTGGAACGTGGATATTTGGACGTGTATATCTCCATATACACGTCCATATACACCTGGGTAAATTTTACACCTCCCAGTTTTCCAGTGGAACGTGTATCAGGACGTGTAAATCAGGACATGTATATTCCAACGGCTATATTTTCAAACGGCTATATTCCAACGGCTATATTTCCAACGGCTATATTTTCAACGGCCATATTTCTGGTCTATATAAACCACCCCGACCACCTCTCTTCCAGCATCTCTACCTGTGACTTCTCTTCTCACTCCTTGATTTCTCTATCGTCTCTCACGCAACACAATGAACACATCCTCTTGGGACATGAGTTCTTCGTCATCTTCATCTGGCGACGATGAACTCATACTTGCAGCATTCGCCGAGCGCGAGGAGGAAGAGAGGATGAACGCTCGACGCCATGGTGGTTCCAAGCATGGACGTCGGACAATCGATCGAGAAAGAGATGCCGGATTTGTTCTTCTGTGGGACGACTACTTCAAAGAAGTTCCTCGCTATCCCGAATATTTGTTTCGACGAAGGTTCGTAATTAGTACACTTCTCTGCTTTGGCCCATTTTTCATTTTCCTGTCTCATTTACTTTTTATGCACAGATTTAGGATGTCCCGTAATTTGTTCAACCGCATAGCTAATGGTATACTTGAGCATGAGAAGGAGCATGATTATGATGGTTATTTTGTGCAAAAAAGAAGTGCTTCTGGAGCTCTTGGGTTACATCCTCTGCAAAAGATGATCGCATCAATGCGGATGCTAACATATGAAATAGCAGCTGATGGTGCGGATGAGTACATCCGGTCCGCTGAGACTACTAATTTAGAGTCTTGCAAGAAATTTGTGATCAAAGTTTGTGAAGTTTTTGGGGAAAGGTACCTGAGAACTCCAAATGAAGAAGACATTGCTAGGTTACTTGCAATAGGGGAGGAAAGAGGATTTCCTGATATGTTAGGGAGCATAGATTGCATGCACTGGGGTTGGAAAAATTGCCCCAAAAAATGGCATGGCATGTTTAAAGGCCATGTGAACGAGCCCACTATGATCTTGGAAGCAGTTGCTTCATAGGATCTTTGGATTTGGCATGCTTATTTTGGTTTACCAGGATCTCTCAATGATATAAATGTTCTTCAACGTTCTCCTGTTTTTTCAAAGCTAGCCGAAGGTGAAACTCCTGCAGTGAATTATAGCATCAATGGCCATCAGTACACAATGGGGTATTACCTTGCAGATGGTATCTATCCACGGTGGTACCTTGCAGAAGGCTTTTTTTTAAGATCCATTTCCTTAAACATAATGTGTGCATCGTTTGTCTGCACATACAAATGTATTGTTAAAATATGCACAGCACATATAGAATATTGCACAACACATATAGAAGTAGAAGATAGATGCATACCTTTTCTGCTATAGTCCTTCCGCTTTCTTCCCTATTTAAAATCTGCTGAAGGCAACCACAAAATTTAGAGGTCTCTTTGTTAATACATGTGTAACGGCAATTGATTGCATTAGCATTACGCTTCGGCCATGATGATTCCTTGTGTGCGTTGTAGTACTCTGAAATTCTAGCCCAATAAGTATCTCGGTTTTGATCTGTCCCAACAATATCCAAACTTGTATTTGCCCATGCTGCTATCAGAACCTTGTCCTCATCACTAGACCAATTTTTTCCTTTGTTGGATTTTGCTTCCTCTGTTATTGAAGAACGGTGCTGCGTTGATGGTGTTGCTTGATGTTGAGTTGATGGGGTTGGTTGCTCTCCAATTGGACTTTCTGGTTGTGTTTGTGTGTAACCAAAACCCATGGTCTCCAAGAAGCCTTCATCACCATCCATCTGCAAACAATCACATAGGAAACAACAAATATCTGAGCACAATGCATAGAAATTTGGTAGCAATCTGTATTTCAGACCACAATGCAGTACCAATTTTACCAACTCTACTAGACAAAATCATCAGAAATTTGGTAGCAATCTGTATTCTGTATTCTGGTACCAACTCTATCTGAACAAAATCATCTGCGAACCTGGTACCAACTCTATCTGAGCACAATGCATACAAAAGCATCATCCCACCCAGCCCCAAATCGAACTCCCCAGGCATCTTCCTCCTCCCTCGAGCTCCCATCTCTCTCCTCCCTCGAGCCCGGCGCACCCCACCGCCTCGAGCCCCTCCTCCCCAGGCCGCCGCGCCCATCTCCCTCCTCCCCTGTCCCCGCGCCATCTCCCTCCTCCGTCGCGCCCCAGGCCGCCGCCCCCATCGCCCTCCTCCATCGCGCCCCAGGCCGCCGCCCTCCAGGCCGCCGCCGCCGCACAGGCCCGCGGCCGGAGCTCACCCAACCTCCCCAGGATGGCGGCCGCAGCCCCTCTCTACCCGCCCTCCCCTCTCCATGGCTCGCGCCGCCGCTGCCAGATCTGGCGAGCAGTGCGGCGGCCGCCCGACGGCCGGCGCCTCTTCTCTACAGGCGGGAATGGAAAAAAGGAGGGTGGGAGAGAGCTTACCGGTGGGGATTGGCCGCCGGCGAGCTTGGGGCGTCTTCTTCCGCTCGGCTCCGGACGGGGGCGGGAGAGAGCAGCTCCGTTTCTTGCGTCTCCACGAGCGTGGCGTGCTCGTGTTTACTTCCACGACGAGTAGCGTCGTGGATGGACGTGGATAATTTGCACGCCCCTATACACGTTCCGCTGGAGACGTTTTTCTGCCTTTTTTCTCGCCTGGTCGTCTAAACTTCGTTTCCACGCCCGTTTCCACATTCCACTAGAGATGCTCTTAATTAGCTTTATTTTACCTCACCCGTGCATATGCATAAACACGCACATGCAGAAACGAGGTACTCCAGTCCGGGGTGATAAGGGTCTCCATCGGGAAACGCAAACGCAAACACACATCGTAGCGTTTGCAGTGCAGCGTACGTAAGCCTGTGTAAATGCAGATTACGGGCGACAAATTAACAATCACGGATGCTGCCTAGCTAGCTATCTAGCCATCTCTTTCAGTAGACCTGCGCAGCCAGCTAAATGTTCGTGGGACAACTTTGATCTGATGCAAGCATTAGTGCATTACGCGTGACAGCGAGAGGTAAGTACGTCTAGCCATGTTTGTCTACTGGCTGCGTTTAATTGCAGGGTTTATTCTGCCGTCCATGGAGGAAAACCTGTTACCTACCTGCCCACTACTAATAGCAGCGCGTGATGATTGCCAGGTCGGATATATACAGTGTGCATGCATGCATATATGGATCTTAATTGGTTTTCCGGCGTGCAAATAAATCATCTTGGAATTTCAAGAATGCATGCCCCGTAACTCCTAAAGCAACAGCGTACCTGTATTGATTGTGGGTGATTTAGTCCATGTAAGGGAACTCATTCATGCTACCGTGTGGACTTTGGCCGCATGTATGCTCCCCGGCCGGATGAACAATGAATTCAAAAAATCTTATTTTCTTATTATTATGAACATTTCAATCTCTTTTATGTGCATGCAAATTTTTATGCAATAAAGACATGTCGTGTCATCGGGAAAAACATTGTTTTTAAAAAAGCATTTTTTTATTTTACCCACAACTTAAGAGAGGCTAGTATATATTGTACCCAACATATTACAAGCACATGACAAGTGTAAGCCCATACATACCAATTATTATTTAGCTTCATATTTAATGGGAATACAGTGTTCGAAAATATTTCAGATAACATGCACACCACCATGCGAAAACCTAATTTTGTAAGCACGAAAAAATAATTTCAAACTTAGAAATAAATTTACTATTGCTGCGATTAAAGGAGGTATGTCTTTTGTTCACAACCATTTATGGTGCAGGTCAAAAGTATCACAACGAACTCGTCCTTTTTTTATTTTAGTGTAGACAAATAAGTTTATGGTGCAATCTGGTGCAAGCACAACCTTTTATTTTGAAACTTCAATGATATCTCCAAAATTATGTGGACAAAATAACACTTCTATCTAAAATTTGTAGACGAATATGATTAAGTTTTCTTTCAAATAACGATGAAAGTTCCAAATTCCCCAAAAATATGCAACTATAAATTTGGGTACTTGCAGATTTCGCGCACCAGTTTGGAAATAAAGATCTTAAAATGCATACTCTCTCTGTTTCACTATATCTGTCACACATGCTAAGGAAGCACTAAACATAAGATCAATTTATTCACAAGATTTAATATTCCCCAGTTTAGACAATAAACAACTCAGAATGGCAAAATTTATAAATATGACGCTAATTGCGCTCTCGATTTCCTCAGCTTAGAGATATACACTGAAACGGAATTTCTTGAGAACGAGCAGAGAAATATATATTTAAATACATGGAGTATTTTAAAATAATATAAATACAATATAATTGATATGTAAATGTGATATCTCATAATTTAGTGGTATTAATACATGGCAGGTTTCGATCTTGAGTAAGCGCTCCCAATATTACGGTAACTTATAGGAATCAATTATGTCAAACTGGAGGAACAACTGCAAATTCCTAGCATTGCAATTTATTTTGCTATGTTTTGAAACTGGAAACCCACAATATATGTACCTATAAAATCGAATAGAGTTCGCTCAAGAGTCGATCATTCTTCAAAATTTGATGGCAACATATATTTGATATATGTGTACTGGTTACTATTGGAATCATAATTAGCGGATGGTTAGGTGTTTAAATCGAACATATATACTCGCCCTGTTTCTTGTTATTAGGTGTAGTATTACTTTTTTGAAAAGTCAAACTTGACTATCTTTGAGCAAGATTTTAGGAAAAACCCTCAACACCTAAAATACCAGGAAAATAATATATGTGAATTTATTTCAAAATCAATCTAATGATATTGATTTCGTATTGTAAATTCTAGTAATATTTTCTAGAAACTTGGTCAAAGATAGTCACATTTGACTTTTCAAAAAACCAATACACCTTACGGAAAGGAGGGAGTATAACACGAGCCTAATATATGAAGGCACCACAACGTAGTCAAAATAGACTAGATAAACTTTGTTAGGTTAGACACGATACCACAAGGGCACGGTCCACTGCCCGTGGTAGAGGTGGCTGGCTTGGCCATATCACGGTTGTCGAGATGTATGAGGTCTCGGCAGGCTTTGTCGTTGTTGTAGAATGTCGATGTAGTATATGGGGAGTAACACACGTAGTCATACCTCGGGGAGTAGGCAAACTTACGAATCTCGTCAACAAATTTTGGTATCGTGATGTGATTTCTTGGCTCTCGGTGGATCAATCGTTTACTTCCGATGATAATAACATATTTAAAACACATGATCTTTCGCAAGAGATTTGCAGTCGAGACGGATGTAACGAGTACGCAAAAATAATTTTAAGGCAGTCAAATAAAATATGTGTGATATTTGGTGGTATTGACCGACCTAGTACTGGCTAGTCTTCTCGGGAATATGTGTGTAAGTTTTCAGTGATTGTCATGACGCTAGAACAACACGTACCACACCTTTGTTTTCCCACAAACAGTTACTATTTACTTTACGCGTGCTGTGGACTACCATAACAGAACACGAACGATTCCATGTGCAGGTGTACTTTGTTTATGGAAGGGCTGTACCGCTAGGCTACGAAATTTCGATTTGAAGGGGCCAACCAGCGAGCCAGAGGTGACTGAAACCAAACCAGACAAACGCAAGCCTACACATTGACTTCTTAGAGCATCCACATCGTCGTCTCCCCCATCTCTCCCTCCCTCTCTGATCAACTGTCTCCTGTCAGTCTTATATATTTTTCTTGAGCTCTTGTTGCCTTGTGCTGTCTAGCTCCTCCTCTCATCTGTTCAAGCTTAGCTCTCCTTGCTTTCTGTGCCCTCCAATATATCATCTCTCTTCTGAAAGACAGTGTTGGTGTGTCTTCTAGCTTGCCCAGCGCAGAGGTAGCGAGCTGCCTGACTCCTTGTCTCGGCAGCTAGCGAGCTCGGGAGTGTTTAACAAAAGAGGGTTAGCTAGCTACGAACAGAAGCAGCAGTGGGATTCGGTAGCAGCTGCTAGGTGTCGTCGTCGCTGCCTTTGTAGCTTCCTTCTTCTTCGATCTCACCTGCCTCACATCCATCTCGCCTCATGGGAAGGGCTCCATGTTGCGATAAGAACAACGTGAAGAAAGGGCCATGGTCGCCGGAGGAGGATGCCAAGCTCAAGGAGTTCATGGACAAGCACGGCACCGGCGGCAACTGGATCGCTCTCCCGCAGAAAGCAGGTGTGTGCATATGTATGAACTCTAATTTTGTAGATTTTTACTTAGCTGGTTTGGTTTGGTTTATGTTGACTTGGGTCACACCCGGCCGGCCTCTTATTTTGCGGATGAGATTTCTTCCTAATTCCTCTTTTGATTTGTTTCCGTTCTTTGCGTATTCTTGACTTCGTTCACCCTAGTTTGGATGAAAAAATCTGACGCGTCTAGAACAAATGCCCCCTAATTAAGCATGCCATGACTCCTGAGTCATGAGTCTCTCTCTCTCTCTCTCTCTCTCTCTCTCTCTCTCTCTCTCTCTCTCTCTCTCTCTCTCTCTCTCTCTCTTTAGTATGATGGACAGAGACATCACTAAGCTGAAATGCTGTCGTCTTTTGTGGTAACTTCTTCCTTTCCAATTTATTCTATTCATCATTTTCCTCTTATTTAATTATGATCAGTACCTTCTCTAGGATCATCACTTCTTCTGAGCCAAACAGGCTTTGATATCATCTCTACCTCTTTGTTTATCTCACAAATGCGCACACCTTTTTCCTAGCTAGGGCTATCTGGCATACAATTGGTACATTGAGAATTGTGAAACTTGCTGTGCTATGACTCTTCATTGACACTGATTCCCCTTCGTTACAGCCTTCTCATGAATCTAAAATTGTATGTATGTTGTTTTTGCTCTGTGGTTAACTGCCATGCTACATCTGTTTCTGTTTACCTTTTGCTATGCACTTCTCAATCAGTCTCTGGTTTAATAGACATTATTAATGGCCTCAATTTGCTATCTTCATTAGGGTTGAGAAGATGTGGCAAGAGCTGTAGGCTTAGATGGCTAAACTACCTGAGGCCTAACATTAAGCATGGGGAGTTCACAGAGCACGAAGATAGGGTCATATGCAGCATGTATGCTAGCATTGGAAGCAGGTATCGAGAAGACACACTCTCTCTAAACAATTATGAGAAAGTTCAAGGATGTAGCTAGTAACATGTTAACTCCCAATTTTCATCCAAAAAATATGCCTATTGGTTGCTTCCAGAAATTTTTCCTTTAATATGATTCTGAGTTCATTTTTCCTTTGATGACATTTGACAGGTTTCCAGGTTATACCATGCACTATTTACCACACTAACCCTACAAAACTTGCATGACTGTTTCTTCTCCCAAGAAGAATCTGTCGAAAACAATACACATTTTGTACTATCTTGTGTTCAGAAGTGAAGATCCAACTATCATAGGTCTAGCCAGTTAGAACTTACAACATAGAAGCATTAATTATCCTTAGCACTACTAATGTGCTTTATGCTAGTAGATAGCAAGCTCAAATGATGAGAAACTGATAACAATCAAAGTAAATAAATGGAAAGAATACGCACATATGTATGAGTCGTGAATTAGGGCTGTATATATGATCTAATGTTCCAATTAATTTCAGGTGGTCGATCATCGCGTCGCAGCTGCCTGGCAGGACGGACAACGACATCAAAAACTACTGGAACACCAAGCTGAAGAAGAAGCTCCTGGGAACCACCACCGCCGGCGGTCCTCCGCCGCGCGCCCCACGGCAGAACCACCACCAACAGCAGCACCGGCCGGTCCTTCTCCCCTACTCATCGTCACCCCACTCAAACTACAACAACTTCTTCCCCGACACCGGCTCCCTCATCCAGCAGCAGCAGCAGGCAGAGCCGCACCTCTCCCATACCCTAACCCTACAGCCCCACCAAGACTACATGCTCAGCAGCTCGAGCTCCATGAGCGCCATGACAAACAATGGCGCCACCGCACACCTGCTTCATGCAACGACGGCGCATCGCCAGCACCAGGTGAAGGAGGAATGCATTGGCGGCGGCGCCATGATCGCGTTCGGCTGCGGTGACCAGCAGAGCTGCAGCTCGTCGGACGGGACGACGGCTCAGTACGGTGGGGGCGGCCAGTTCGGAGGCCGCCACCACGGGAGGGAGCTGAGCTTCGACAACAACGGATACAGCAGCTACGGCGCCTACAACAACGGCGCCGCCGAGCAAGATCAGCAGAAGCTGTTCCAGCAGCAGCAGGCGCAGCTGGACTACGGCTACGAGGAGATCAAGCAGCTGCTCATGACAGCCGGGGCCGGCGCCGACGGTGGCGGTGGCCTGATCCACGATTCGGCGGCCGCGGGGCTGATCGCTGCTGGCAAGCTGACGATGATGTAAATCTGAGTAATTAAGCACGTAAAGAAGAAGAAGAAGAAGAAGAAGAAGAAGATCAAGGACGAATTGATCGAAGGTGTGTGTTAGTAATTTTTTTTACTGCGTTTCTTTTTCCATTGATGATTTGTGTAGTGTAATGAAATGAAGAAACTCCCGTGTCACGGCTGCATGCACGTGCGCGACAGCGCTGATTACAGCCTGCTGCTCTCGCTGGACGTGTGTATGTGAGCGTGACACGGGATCTGGGGCTCTCTCTCTTACTTATTGTTACTGTGGTTGTACTGCCCTCTCTCCCTTTTCAGCAGAGGTATAGTGATATGAAGTTCATATCGTACTACTGTGGAAACAGGCTGACAGTGTTTGTAATTTGGCTAGACTTTCATGTTCACTCACTTGGTCTCTGGCACTCTCGCTTGGACCGCAATTCATAATACTGTTTATATCTTCTGTCTACAACCTTTCTCTCTCTCCCTCCTGTGGTTGCAGTGCATAGGACAAGCAAAGTGCATATGAAAACTAACAAGTTGGGAAGCTAAAGCATATATCGGTTGAAGTTGTCAAGAACGTCGACTTCTGATTTTTTCTCCTGTTCATATTGTCCCATAGTTGAGACACCTTGAAACGTTATCACTATAATATTGCAGTTATTTTTAGTAGACACACTCACATGGAATACAAAATTTGACAATATTAATAAAACCTGAAAAAGGGTTATAGCTGGAAAACAGCAACAACAAGATATTTTTACCCCCAAAAGAGGTCGTGGGATTACCCCTAGTACGGAACTTCTGAAGTAACACACAGTATAACTTCAGATTCTGAAAAGCATTTGCAAATTTAAGTCTTAAAACTGCACGAATGTGAAAAAAGACATATTTTTAATGTAATTTAGGCTCTGAGAAAAATACCGTGTCCTCGGCCGACGTACATAAAAATACGATTTTGCATTTGGTTTGTCTATTTTCTAAACTGCAAAGACTACATATATTTCCTTAGTATAGCTCCTCTTGACATAATATTGTTAATTATTGTCAAATAAGTTTAGGTGACATGCTTGATCAAGCCATAAAACTTAAGATATGTTTAGTATAGCTATATTATTAGGGCAACATTCAAAAATACTATTATAGACGAAACATAAAAAGGGAGAAAGTAGAAATAATAGTGGATGATAGAAGTAACTAACATAACCAAAAATCTATGTTTTTTTTGTGCAACTATATATATCTAAGTCAATTAAAAAATTCTTATCGCTCAGTCGAGGAGTCCTGTGCAACTCAAAGTGTATTGTTGTTTCACATTCTAGAACTAAATTTGTACACAAAATTATTGGCAACGTTAAACTTGATAATGTTAAACTCATTCAAGTAAGAACCGATTGTTTCTTAGCTGTCATAAAATTATCAAATCCATTTTTCTTTTGCGGCCCATAATATTTTCTTTCTTTTGTAAGGTTATCAACTTAGAACTCGATCAACTCTTTCTTCCTTTATTTCTAAAAAGGAAGCGTATGTGCTTTGTTCAAAATCAAATAATATAAAGTTTGAGCAAGCTTGTAGAAATAAACTAGCAACGACCATGATACGATATGTCGATATAGATGTAATATGCAAATCTATTTCATGATATATCTAATGGTACTGATTTAAATTTATGATAGTTTTTATGTAAATTTGACCAGAAGTTAGGTTATTTAACTTTAGACAAAATTGCTATTCTTGTTTCTACAAACGATTAAGGGCTCCTTTGATTCATATGATTGGAAAAGTGTAGGAATATGAATCCTATAGGATTGAGATGGCATGTCTAATGGAATCCTATAGGAAGAGTAAGTTTGTTTGATTTTGGTGAAGAAATTTTCCATGAGATTGGAGCTCATTTTATTTTTGTATAGGATTTGCATTACAAGATTTTTATAGAAATAATTCCTATATGATATGATCCTATGAATCAAACACCTTCTATAGAAAAAATTTCTATAGATTTTTTTGGAATCAAAGGGGCCCTAAGTAGGAAGCACAAACCCATGGCGCGTGGGTGGACTGCCGACTGCATGGAACTGACCTCACAGCATCAAAACGAGTCTCCTGTACAGATCAGTGCCTCTTGTCAGTGTGAGGCACCCCGGCCATTGTTTACTGGCACTTGCGGCTGCAGAAGCTGGCATGCATTGCGATGCACAGAGGGAAGAGAGATCGATGAAAGATTCCGTGTGAGATTAGAGACGAAAAGATTCCTCATGTTAATCTATAAGATTAGCTCCTTTTATTAGTGCATGTGTGGACACACTGACAGACATCGGCCAACAACGCGAAGGATATCCGCCTCTCTGTCGTCCTGCCTCGTGCACATATACAATTGTTCTTTTTTTTGGTTGAAACTTGTGTATAGTAGTGAAACCTCTCTTCCCTATCTAGTACTCCCTCGTTAATAAAAGGATGTCTCAACCTAACCAGATTTATATGTATCTAGACATGATATAGTGTGTAGATATATGCAAATTTGAGATAGGTTGAGACATCCTCTTGTGGTCGGAGGGAGTAACAAAAAGCAAATATGGAGTTGTGGCTGTAAATATTGCTATTTTTCTATAAAGTTTGTTGAACTCAATAAATTTGGACTTCGTATAGAATCTAAAAGTACAGATATCTATGGATGGGAGAGTAATGTGGAAATATGCATCCGCATCTAGCGCAAAATGGCAGTACACTCCCTCAACGAAGCCGTACAAAGTAATATAAATAGGGTCTCAGTCATACTCGGTTTTGTTCAAATCTGTTACATTTCTTCTATTCTCTCATGCATGCTCTTTCAAAAAAGGCCTTGTAAATGTCCGATCGTTTTCATCGAGTCAAGACCCTTTGATTGTCACTTTGTTTTTGCGAGTGGACCTTTTGATTGTCACTTGGCTAAGCTCCTGACATGAGTGCGAGTTTTGGGGTCTCCTGGTCCCATCTGTCGGTAATTTGCATGTCCCACTCATGTCTAGGTCACGTGGTCCACCCGTCGGCATTTTCTGGTAGAGAGAATTCCTTGTATGACACTACTTGAAAGTTGGATTCCTTATTTGGCCCTGCGAAATTTTATCTTCCCTATATAACACTTTGTGCAAAAATATTGCCTTATATGACACCACGGTCAATTCTGTTATACTGTTCCGTCAAATTCTTTCATGCTTGACCAAAATACCCTTCCGTGGTCAAAGTGTCTCAGCCCCGATCGAACCCAAGTGAAAGAAAAAAAAATCAGACAACACACGCCCGCCACGACTCCCGTCCCCGATTCCCCACCCTGAACCCTACCGCCGCCGGCGGCGCTGGCCTGCTGGCTCGTAGCGGAGGCGGCGTCGACTGAGGCGGTCATGGCGGGGCGGAGGGCGGCGGCCATGGCGGGGCGGAGGACGGCGGTCATGGAGGGGCGGATGGAGGTGGCCATGGCGGGACGGAGGACGGCGGCCATGGCGGGGCAAAGGGCGGCGGCCTCCATCTCGTTCCTCGAGCATCCGGCGTCCGGCGAGCTCCGTGGGGAGTAGCACGAGACAACCGACCGGGTTGCGACGGCCGTCGCCGCTATCGGAGATGTCGACTGCAACGGCAAGAAGCACCCGCGCCGCCTTGTTGTTAAACGCCGCCGCCAGTGCTGTCTGACTGTCTCCCCGATGGACGTGGTGGGGAGCCTGAGCCTCCGCCTGACGGAGCGGAGGTCGAACTCGAGGCCAGCGCAGGGTACGACCATAGGCGGGCGCTCCTAAGGATCCCGTACAACGCACCGCCTGCCACCGCGAGCGGCAGCGTCGAGCAGGACCCGCCTCGCGTGCTTGCTTCTTTCAGGTCCCCACGGAGTATAGTTGTTTTTCGTGTGTGTACTTGTTTCATCTGTACTGTGTATTGTTGTGTGTTGGCTTGGCTCATGATCAGCAGGGGAGGTTCTCCCCAATTTTTTGATTTTTTTTATTAAAATCAAAAACTAAGTTATACCAAAATGTACATGTCTCATTTGTCATCTATCCATGAAAAAAAATATGTCACGGCACCTGTTGTCTTTGTCTTTACAAAATAAATGTAACATAATGCACTAGGGGCAAAAGCGTCTTTTCATGTTCTTATTTAACACCGTTTGTGCTCAAAATGAACTAGAGTGTCATATAAGGCAATTTTTTTGCACAAAGTGTCATATAGGGAAGAAAAAAAATTCCAGGGCCAAATAAGGAACCCAACTTTCAAGTAGTGTCATACAAGGAATTCTCTCTTTCTGGTACCACTCATGTCAAGAACTCAGACAAGTAACAATCAAATGGCGTTGACCCGACGGAAATTATTCATGTCGGCATTTGTAAGGCTGGTTTGGAAAGAGGAGGGGAAAAGTGAGGAAAATTAGAACTAGTGCAAAGTAGTGTAAATGTAGGGTTAAAACTAGTGCGACATAATAGAGTAGACCCGAGAGAAATCGAGTACAAATTAGTGCAGAAAAGTGGTAGAAACTAGTGTAAAATGCAGTAGAAACAGCTGCAAAATGTAGTATATGCCCAAAAAGGTACAACATAAACAAGCCTAAAATTGCACACAACTAGTGTAGAAATATAGTAGAAACTAGCGTAAAATGTTGTTGACTCTAAAAGGTGCAGTGCACGTTAGTGCAAAATACATTAGAGATTAGTGTAAATGCAGTACACACTACTGCAAATGCAATAGAAAAAATACTAATTTTGAAAATGTCATCAAAACAAAGAATTTTGCAAAAAAAAAGTCGACTTGGACCCTCCGTTTAAAAGACACGACTGATCTACAAAAGTATACATTGAATAGAGGAGATATCTGAAATACACCTCCCCCGTTTCAAAAAAGTTGTCGTGGGTTTTAGTTAAATGATGAACTAAAACCATGTCAACCTTTTTAGAACGAAGGGAGTAGCTTTCAGTTAGGTTTGTAGGAATCGGCTAATTTTCTCTACCTTCGAGCTAAAAACACTAGTTGATGTGTCCAACCGAAAATCTATAAGAAATCTTGTGGACAGTTGTTGAAGGAAATTTCCATTAATAACACGGAAGAGTTTTGCTACCAAAAGGAATGTACAAACCAAGACGAATCCGTAAGCACATGCTTGCAAGCTAGTCAATCATTCCAACAAGAAAGTAGCAACTAGCAACTTCTCTAGTGCTGTGAAGTGAAAGGATCCCTGATTCCCTGTCATTTGTCTTGTACGATCGATCTGAGAGACGGAAGAACTCACATGTTTTTTTTATAGGATGGCACTGTCAGTTGGTGAATTCGATATAGCTGGTCTCATCGATCGTGCATCATGCTAGCTGTGGAATCGCGGTCGCAAATTCGTCAGCTTGCACATCATCTTGTATCTTATCCATCGGAAAAGGTCCCCGCTGTCTAGCGAGTAGTATACTCTGAAACCTGGACCGAGCTATATATATTTTTAGAACAAAGGCTGAAGCCCAGCGTTAAATTAATAACGTCCCAAGGCGGAAGATACAGAGTACAAACCAGCTTACAACCAATGCCACAAAAGAAAAACTAAAGCTCCTAGAAAACAAGGCACCGGAAGTAAGCCTAACCAACAAACAAAGCAAAACAGAAGAAGAGACCAACGCCTAAGGAGAACTACATCGAGGAGTACATCTTTTCTAGACGGGCAAAGTCGTCTCGCCTTCAGTCTTTGTCGTCGAAGGGAACCCCTGTTCCAGGACACACAAAAGACGCAAATGGCGGACCGGAGCTCACCCTAGAACTCGGGTCGGCGCACCATCAAACATTGCACAACGTTGAGACAAGCACACCTCCATCGCAGAGCACGCCACCAGGAGTCGACACCGCCACTGCCCATGCATTGCCGCTGACAGAGAGACGAACAGAGGTCTCCAAGACGGCGCCTTCAGGAAGGACACGACACCAAAGTTCCGCCATCGCCCGATCCGAGGGGATCAAGGTTTTCACCCGGAGACACGGTAAAGATACGGAGATAGCCGGGGCGGCGCTTTCAGGAAGGGAATGGCGCCCATGGGCGTTGCCGCCGCCGGCCCCGGCACGCCGGACAGGTTTTCACCCCGGCAAAGCTCCACATCTGAAACCGAACGTAGACACCCAACTGGGCAGACACCTCACTGTTTGCCGCTCCCCGGTCGTCACGCCGCCCATGCGGCCATGACCACTGGGAGTACTCGAGCCGCGACCCCCGCCGAAGCATCACGACCACCACCTACCAGGGCCGCCGCCCTGAACGCCGAAGATGCCAACCTCGCCCGCCACCGTGGAGGCGACAGCCCACCCCATGCGTAGCCAGCCGACCAAGCTACCGCGCAGAGCAACTCCTTCAAGCTCGACCGAGCTATTTTTTTGGTGTTGGACAACTGTAAGTTTTGGTTGCATTCTGTCTTATCATTTTGACAAATAAGTTGCTCTTTGATGCCGTTTGGTTTGAAAAATAGTCTCAGTTCAACGTAGGGAGAGACCGCGTCGCCGTTCTTCCTAAGGATTTGTTTGTTTCTAGAGTTTTTGTGGAAATTAATGGGTATAATCCCCACAGGGATTGGGTGAAAATCCATACATTCACCCAATCCTCACAATTTTCCAATCCCCAATCCACTAGGGAGGGGTAGTGTTTTGGGTACTGAAAAAATAAACTAGAGTTTGGGGAATTCTAGGGAAAAATGCGGATAAAACATGTCAAATACACTAGAAAGAAACGATACTTTGGTGATATGTGGGGATTTGGGTTTGACCGGGATAATCCCCACCAAACCCCAAATTTTTTTAGAAACAAACAGAGCCTAAAGGGGAGAGGAAGATAAGGGTACTGGTTTGTTGAGATAAAAAAAGAAGACATCGGCACTGATCTGTCTCGATGTGGGATGACAGAGTGCAGATGAAGGAAACGAGCTCGAGAGGCAACGGCGGCGAGCGCCCGAGAGGCAGCCGACGGCGAGCGCCCGACAAAGAGTGCGGCGAGGTCGAGGAAGCGCGGGGTCGTCTGCTCGCTGCCGGCCCCCATCCCCCATCGCCCCGCCGCCGATCGAGGAAGCACGAGGTCAAGGAAGCGCGGCGTGGCACCTCCGGTCCCATCTACAGCGTCAGGGATCGTGGTAGCGGCGGGCGAGCCGGAGCCGGAGCCGGCGTGGTCGTCGGAGACGTAGACGGAGGCGGCCGAGTGGGCGACGATGGGGCGCGGGAGCAGGCGGAGGTGCGGCTTGGACACGGAGGCGCGCGCGTGCGAGAAGAGAGAGGAGCGGTTTGGTGGGGGAAAAGGAGGAGAGAGAGGAGGGTGCCAGGTGGGTGTGGGGGGGGGGGGGGGGGGGGAGTGGCTGACTGTGGGCCTGGCTGCATGCAAACATTAGCGCCGGCGTCCCCAGCTGACCCCTAGCGCCCTGGGTTTGGCCTTGGTGCGCCGGCAGTATTTTTGGCCAAAACGGCACTATTTGGACTCTTGGGGGGCACGACTGGGACGTTTTTTCTGCACTTTTTGCACCGCCGGCGCTAAAAAAGCCTCCTGGGGGCCTCTTAGGGGGGACGGCTGGAGATGCCCTAAGAGGTGATACAGGGAACACAGACGTGGGGCCCTCGAGAGGGGAGCGAAGTGTGGGGTGTTCCAAATGGGGACCAATCACCCTACAAGAAAAGCACACATGGCCAGTAAACATGGGGCCTAACTTTTGATGCAGAGCAATGGGAGGCTAACAGGGGAGCGAAGTGTTCTTAGTATGAGATGGGAACTAAGAGCATCTCTAGCAGTACCCGCAAAACGCGCAAACCCACAAAATAACCGCCGGATGCGGATTCGAATCCTTAAAAACGCAAAGAGCAGAACCCTCAAAACTCCCCGACCCGCAAAAGATTTTGAGGGGCCCCGTGAATCCGGCCCTCGAAACCGTGAAATCTAGGTTTTCCTCACCGGCCCGCAGACTGATCCACATCCTCTTCTATCGTTGGCACGAAGGAAGATTCAGCCCCCGAACCGCCGCCGCCGCCGCCACCGCTTTCTCTTACCCCACTCCGACCATCGTGCGCCATGAGCTCCTCCGACCCGTACCTGGTGACCGTCCCGGTCGAGACGACGCCATCGACAGATCCAGCTGGCCGGGCAGAGCTCGGCACCGCCGCCGCCGTCGCTGCTCCTCCATTGGCGCAGACGAAGCGGAGAAGACTGGGGACCGCAGGCGCGGCCCAAATCTTACTTGCGGCTACCGGCGCCGCCGCCGCTGCCGCGGGCACTCCCGCCCCTCCCGCTGCCTCGGCCGCCGCCGCCGCTGCCGCGGGCACTCCCGCCGCTGCCGTGGGCGCCGCCGCCGCCGCGGCTCCGAAGAAGAGGGCGCCCGTGCGGAAGGTCAGGGTCAGCGCCGCCGCTGCTGCAGACGAACCTACGCCCGCGAATGTCTCCGGGACCGAAAGGTATGAACAAACCACCCTCCGCCGCCTATTTGTGAAATTATGCTTGCTACTACCGAAATTGTTCTTCCAAATTGCAGCATGCAAGCTTTCATGGACGCCCTTGGGTCGGTTCAGATCAACAACTCGCCGCTCGGCAATTTCGGCTACAATGAGGCCGACGGTGGCGTCGATTGTGGTGCGGGCGAAGAAGACAACGAGGTCGAGGAGGTGGAGGGGACAACACTTTCCCGGAGAGGTACGAATTACACCGTTTTGGAGGACCAAACATTGATCCGTGCTTGGGAGAGTATTTCTCTCGATGCAACTCACGGCAATTATCAAACCAAGGATCGGTATTGACAAAGAGTGGAGGACAAGTTCTTCCAACTCATGCCACGCAATGGCCGAACGGTGCCTCGGACCTTTCGATCACTACAAGGCCGTTGGAAAATGATCAAAACAACATGTTCCCGGTGGAGTGGATGTTTGCAACAAGTGATTAATGCTCCTCCGAGTGGTACCGTAGAGGGTGATTGGGTGAGTGAAATAACCATTGCTATTGTTCACCGTTGGTATATGTAACCATTGCTATTGTTCACCATTGGTACATGTAACCATTGTAGGAGCGCATTGCAAGAGAGGTTCATGGACATGCCTGCATCCAAGAAGAAGCCATTTGTCCTTGATCATTGTTGGAAAATTCTCCAACATAGCGAGAAATGAAAGTTGAGGGACCAAGAGCCAAAAAAAGAGGAAATACGTGTTGAGGATGACTCCGATGATGATCAAGGTGGGAGGAACAAGAACAAGCCCGAAGGCAACAAGAAAGCCAAGGAAAGAATGGCGAAGCAACTTGAGGCACAAAACTTGAGAGAGAAGCTTGACGAAATGGTGAAATCCAATGAGACCATGGTGGCCAAGACATTGGAGGCAAAGCACCAATTGGCCGAGAAGAAACCTCAAGAGAAGAAAGAAAAGTGGGAAGTGCTTCGTAAAGAAGGGAAGCGGAAGACCGAGATTGAGGCCAAAAGAGCCTCGGCGGAGGAGAACAAGTCCATGGCCAAGCTCTTGGCCAAAGAGAACAAGATCATGATGATGAACCGAAGTGAAATGGATGAAGTCACCTTGGAGTGGCATGACATCGCAAGGAAGGAGATATTGCATCGAAGGAAACAAGCGATGCTAAAAGCTAGCGGTGGTGGAGGTCTCGGCGGTGGTGGAGGTGATGGTGGAGGTGCCGGCGGTGGTGGAGGTGCTAGCACGGTGTAGGGCCTTTCGATGATGCCCATGGTGTTTTGGAAGCAATTTTTTGGTCACACGGATAGAAAACTATGTTAATTGCCGTCTTTAGATTAAAGGAACTTTATTATTTGCTATATTAATGTCGAATTTGTAAGCAGTTTGGCATACTACGACATTCATGCCTAATTCATGTTTTGCATATGCGGTTTCTGAACGCGGCGCGGCGGAGCAGAAATCGCAAAGCCGAACCGCAAAACAGCCGCGCCTCGTTTCTAGCCAAAAAACTCACGTTCCCCGACACTTAAAACTCTTTTGCGGGTTCGCGTTTTGCGGGTACTGCTAGAGATGCTCTAAGAGCATATCTGATGGAAGGTGTAAGTTTGGTGAGATGTTGCTGTCAAATTCCAAGCATGCATATTCACCCGGCACATGCATAAACTTCTGCAAGGCCAACCGTACGTACGCACAGCACATGTCAACATGCGTTGGCACATACTACATTCGAAGCATCCAACCTAAACACCGGTGGTGATTTTTTTTTTAGAACAAAGACCGAAAAGGCCCGGCGATAAATTAATAGCGCCAGACGGCGAGTAAGATACACAATGCTGAATCCAGCATACAACACAACCCCGCACACACACAAGGAATAGAAAACTACTAGGCGATTACAGGTGAACTCCAAAGACACCGCCACCGTCCACACACGTAGACAGGCTCCACCAGGAGGCCTCAAAGGGAAGCCGAGGAACCATGCTCAACAAGGGGGCCACAAAGCGACGCACCGTGGAGATAAGGTGAGCACTGACGAGCATCGCCACTGAACACAGAAGCTGCAGACACGTAATCACCGAAGATCACCGCCACCGTCCACACAGGTAGATAGGCTCACCAAACCCCTCAACGGGCCGCCGAGGAGACTAGGACGAAAACCATCGCCACTGACCACAAAGCTGCAGCCAGACTCAATAAGGGGGCCACAGAGAGACGCCGGTGAGATAAGGTGAGCGCCGACGAACACCGCCACTGGCCACAGCAGCTGCAGACAGGCACCAGGTAGCTCCAAACAAGAAACGCCGATATGCAAAGGGAATTGTAGACCTTGCCGGAGATAGCTCGGCGAGAGGTTGCCAAACCGCACCGGTGGTGATTTTCAAAGTGAGTTGGTAGACGGAAAAGCTCCGGGGACAAATACGATTTACACATTTGTTTAGGACGACAGCCAACGGAAAATGATATACATTGTTTACTGGAGAAAGTAGTTAGACCGAGATTACGTTTTCAAGTTAAGTCGCATCTAAGTCATCAACAGAAGTGTCCAGGTGAAGGTGGTGCACTCGGAAAAAATAATTCAAAATCCCAGCCTCTGCATTAAAGATTTGATGGAGGCAACTCAGGAAAATACATTGGGAATACTCGGAAGAAATTAACGCTAAGAAAAGCCGACGAAAACATCTTTTCTACACATGAGGCAGTTTCTTGGTCAATTCTAATGTTAATGTCAAAATAAAATTCTATAGAGAGATCCAACCCGACATTCATCCAAATAAAACTTTTGTTCCATCTCCGTTCCCAAGTTATTTGGGGGGTCTAGAACTCTAGATTCAGAGGCGGGAAGTTGAATGATTTTGTGGTTCTATATATCGTGCACCACGATCCAAAAATCACTAAAGCTCCCATTCCTACAAGAAATGCATGCTGACTAGCTGACACACACTTGTAGCCAGGTGTCCAGGTGTTTGAGTTACATCTCTTACATAGATGAAATTCTTGCTTTCTCCTTCCTATTTTACTCTTTGCAAGGATGATTTTCTGACTTGGAGAAAGAGTCTTCAGTGGCATCTAGGGGGGCTTATACACTTCGATGGATGCAGTTCACCCAACACCTCATGCCAGAATAAATAATTATGCACTCTGCTAAGCCGTTCTGTTTGTGAAATCTCGTGCGTTTGGTTTTGACATTACTGTTGTGGATGTCACCTAGAAAATCTCTTCCTATTACGGGAAGAACAGAATAACCTAGCATATGGTTGTTGCAGCGACAACGACGGCGTTTTTAAGGAGCAACCAGATAATAATGTATACAGATCATATGATTGCATTGACCTTTAGCCTTTCACGTATGCTTCGAAACTGTTGCTGACAATCGGCATTTGATTCCGTCTATGATTATGGCTATTCTATGCAAAAGTTATAGACAAAAATGCCATATTGAAGAGCTTATAGTCTCTATCTTTTTTTCGGGTCAAAGCCCTTATAATCTAATAATTTGAATGGTAGCATAAAAAGAATTCTATGCGCTTTTTTATAGGGAATACAAGTCTTGTGTTTCTTATGACATCACTACGCTCACTCGATCCATCGATCAAGGTCACTTCACGCTATTTTCTTTTATGTTTGGTACTTCTCTTCTTCATCAGCTTCTTCTCCGTCTGTTCTTCACCACGACCAAGATTTTCTTAATGGGAAATGCACCTCCTACGCAACTTTCTGTTCTCCACTGCTCCACCTCCCTCCCATGTGGATCATCGTCCTCATACCTGGCCAGAAGAGCACACTGCCACAGACGCCATGTTGGACCTCAAATCTTGTCCACCACACTTTCGATTCTAAGGAAGATGGTGTGGCTAAGGAGAGTGAGTTCTGAATTACTTGATGGCTCTGCCGATCCAGATTTCGCACCGACATGCCTAAGTTGGTGGGTTAGAAAAAATGTAGCCAAGATTAGCATTCAACATGCTATAAAACAAATACATTGTTTGTTACATACACACGGTAACATGTTGTGATGGTTCGGGGTGCATGTTACAAATACTGCATTTATGTTGCAAGTTTTTACCTTTTGTAGGAATTGGCTTTAGTTCACCTACATGCTTATGGACGGATTTTTTTGCATCCATAAAATAAAATTCTGCATCGACAAATGTTCCTTTTGCATTTTTATACATACCGTAAGCGATTTCTTTGATGATGTTCAAAAAAAATTGTGCCAGAGACTTAAGGGGATCGGACAACCGGGGAAGCGATCGATTTTTTCTTCTTCGAGCGCCCAACACAATGATACGTCTCAAACGTATCTATAATTTTTGATGTTCCATGCTTGTTTTATACCAATTGCTACATGTTTTGCATCTACTTTATATCACTTTTATACATTTTTTAGGACTAACCTATTAACAAGATGCCGAAGTGCCAGTTCCTGTTTTCTGCTGTTTTTGTATTCCAGAAAAGCTAGTCTGGAAATATTCTCGGAATTGGACGAAACTACACGGGAGTCCCTATTTTACCAGAACACGCCTGAAGGACCGAATGAGCAACGGAGAGGAGCCAGGAGGGCCCCACATGCACCTAGGGCGCGGGGCCCCCCTCTGCCGCGCCCTAGGGTGGTGTGGGCCCCTCGGGGGTCGTCAGCCGCCGCCCTTTCGCCTACTTATCCCCCCCGACGCGAAAACCCTAAGTGACTGAGCAAATATCCACGAAAAGTTCCAGAGACGCCGCCGCCGTCAAACCTAGCTCGGGAGGGTTCAGAACCTCTTCCCGGCACCCTGCCGGAGAGGGGAATCGTCACCGGAGGCTTCTACATCGCCATGCCTGCCTCTGGAGTGATGCGTGAGTAGTTCATCCTTGGACTACGGGTCCATAGCAGTAGCTAGATGGTTGTCTCTCCACTTTGTGCCATCATGTTTAGATCTTGTGAGCTGCCTTACATGATCAAGATCATATTATTGTAATGCTACATGTTGTGTTTGCTGGGATCCGATGAATATTGAATACTATGTCAAGTTGATTATCAATTTATCTTATATGTTATTTAAGATCTTGCATGCTTTCCGTTACTCGTAGATGCTTTGGCCAAGTAGATGCTTGTAACTCCAAGAGAGAGTATTTATGCTAGATAGTGGGTTCATGCCTCCATTTATCTGGGACAGTGACAGAAAGTTCTAAGATTGTGGATATGCTGTTGCCATTAGGGATAACCTAACGATGCTATGTCCACGGGCATATGTGTTGTTTACATTACGCGCTTTACTTAATGCGATTATCCGTTGCTTGCAACTTAATACCAACGGGGGACTCGGATGACAACCCGGCGGTGGATTATTAGTCATAGATGTTGTTGGATAACGGTCTATGTATCTTGTCGTAATGCCCAATTAAATATCATAGTAGTCATCATGTCATGTATATGCATTGTCATGCGCTCACTATTTGTCAATTGCCCAGCTGTAATTTGTTCACCCAACATGTTAGTTATCTTTTATGGAGAGACACCACTAGTGAACTGTGGACCCCGGTCCATTCTTTTACACTGATTAAACAACCACAAACTGCAAACTGTTCCTTTTTCATTCTCTGCAATTTAATACTCATTTTCCACACCATACGTTTAATCCTTTGTTTTCAGCAAGCCGGTGAGATTGACAACCTCACTGTTTCGTTGGGGCAACGTAGTTTGATTGTGTTGTGTGCAGATTCCGCGTTGGTGATCGAGTAACGGCGCCACCAACAACCTTCTGAAGAGTTGCTGCTCCTACTGGTTCGATAACCTTGGTTTCTTTCTGAGGGAAAACTTGCTGCTGAACTGCATCATACCTTCCTCTTGGGGTCTCCCAACGAGCGTGTGATTCACGCCATCAAGCTCTTTTTCTGGCGCCGTTGCCGGGGACACAGCAGTCTTCTACAAGGGGAGTTTCACGCTTCCAATCTCTTAACTTTTCTTTTTGTCTTGTTTGCTTTCAATTATTAAAAACACAAAAAATTAGTTACTTGCATTTAGTTTATTTTCAGTTTTGTTTTCTGTTAGTTATCATGTCTGGTTCGGCTCATCATGTTTCGGTTCCTGAAGTTGAGGTTCGATCTTTTAAGCAACAAAGTGGAGAAAGTTTGAAAGATGCTTGGTATAGAATCAGCGATGCTCATCGTAGGTGTACTAAAAAATATTCCACTATGATCCTGCTTAGAAATTTTTATGTTGGCATAACTAGTTGGTATAGATATGTCTTGGACACTTTGACAGGAGGTAACTTTCTTGGTACTCCTGCGTTGGAAGCTAGTTATATTATTGAGAGTCTAGTAGGACACCACCTGTTAGTAACATTAAAAATAAGATTACCTTGGAAGATGTTATAAAGAAATTGGAGTCTATAGAGAAAAATTTGCCAAGTCTCCTTGATAGTACTAGCAAAGTTGATGAATCACTGGGAACCATTAATGAAAGAATTGCTGTTTTAGAAACTAGTACTATTCAAGATAATCAAAATCTTAGGATTGGTGAATTAGAGGAGGCTATGGATGTGATAAGTTCTACTTTTACCTCTTTTAAAAATAAAAGCAAAAGGCTTTTGTGGGGAGAGAGTAAAAATTTATGTATGTGCCAAAAATTTCTAAACCAAAACCCACGGGTGTGTTTAAAACGGATAACGTGTTCAATGAGCTTGAGGGCGAGTCACATAATGGTCTATTTAAATTTTCTTCCCAAGAATTACGTAAACTAAAAAGTCCTTGTGTGACAAACCCTATTCTTGATGAAGCTTTTGATGAATTAGACCTTTCTTCACTTGGTAATACTTGATGCATGCTTTGTGCCTAGCTAAAAGGCGTTAAAGAAAAGCGCTTATGGGAGGCAACCCATTATTTTTACTTCTGCAATTTTTCCTTTATTGAGTCAAGGAGGATGTCTACTTCTGTAGCAACTCCTTTGTATCTTTATTTTCTCGCATTGTTGTGCCAAGAGTAGCCTCTAATGTTAAGACGATGCTTAATTTTGATTGCTGTGCAGAAACAGATTTTTGCTGTTCACTGTACGAAATTCCTAAAATCACCAGATTGTTAATTAAATCTGAAAATTTTTGTACGTAATCTTTATGAATGTCTGAATCTTTTATTAGTTCAAAGTTTCTCGATCTGAGCGTCGTAAGTGCCTTGAAAAAATTCGTCTTTGCGGACTGTTCTGTTTTAGACAGATTATGCCTTTTTATTTTGCATTCTCTCTTTTACTAGTGTTGAGAGAAATTCTTTTTTGGGTGGAAGAGCTTCACATAACATCAGTGGCTGTAGCTAATGTTTAAAGTAACAAGTCATATTGCGCCTATATAGAACATGTGAGCTTTTGATTATGCACTAACCGTCTAATGAGATCTACTTTGAGTTTGGTGTGACGGAAGTTTTCAAAGGTCAAGAGAGAAGGATGATATAATAGGATCAAGAAGAGTGAAGAGCTTAAGCTTGGGGATGCCCAAGGCATCCCCTTCTTCATCGTCAAAATTATCAGGTCATCTTTAGTGAAACTATATTTAATTCTTTCACATCATATGTGCTTTTCTTGGAGCGTCTGTGTGCTTTTATTTTCAGTATTGCACTTTTATTTTCAATAAATCTTGACTGGACCCTAGCATTCTTGATTGGGAGAGAGACACGCTCCGCTTTTTCATGAGAATACTCCTATTCTTCACTTATATTTGTTGAGTATTCATATCTAGCGCTGTTCAGCTTTTAGCTCTTGTTTTCATGTATCTCTTGTCAGAACTATTAGCTTTCTTCTGTAGAAATACTCTCTTGCTTCACTTATATTTGTTTGGAGAGTTGATTAAATAAATTGATTGGTGTTTGGTTGGTTCAGAAATGTTGCATGTGGTAATTGGTATAAGGAAAAACTTGCTTAATCTTGTAGATCACTAATTTGGATAACTTGATGCTTGTCAATTGTTTTGAGTTAACAAGTAGATCATGATTAAATTGTGCATCACATGAGTTAAGCCTATTAGTGAAGAACTACCGTAAAACTTGTTGAAAATTTGGTTTGCATCGGTGGTATCTCTAAGGTCTAGATATTTTCTGATAACAGGGTTTGGTTAACAAGGAAGACGGTATGAAGTCTTATAACGTTTGCAATATGTTTGTCATATAAAACTTGGTGTACGGGTTGATATTCTTGTTTGCTTACATAAACCTTGCTAGCCTAAACTCTGTACTGAGAGGGAATGCTTCTCGTGCATCCAAATCCTTGAGCCAAAATCCATGCCATTTGTGTCCACCATAACTACCTATATGTGGTATTTCCTTGCCACTCCAAGTAAATTTTTCATGTGCTACCTTTAAATTATTAAAAATGTTATTATTCCCTTTTTTGTGTCAATGTTTACTAGCTCATGAGGAATTAGTGTGGTTATTCTTTATTCTATTTGTTGAATGGACTTTTACACTTGGACTAGTGGCATATACATCCGCTTATCCAATAACTTGCAAAAAGAGCTGGCAACGGGGTGCCCAGTCCAATTAATTACAACTTTAACCAATTAATTCTCTTCACACTTTTGACCTGATCCATCTGTAAGCAATGACAAACAGTGAAATACCTGAATGTGTGTAAACCAAAGAGAAAGAGGGATGATCTGCCTTGCTGGTAGAAATAACGTCCTTCATGGGAGCCGCTCTTAAAAGTCCGTTTGACAGGTAGAATACTGTTCTCACCCGCTACCATTCGTTCACAATTAACAAACACCTCTCAAAAATAGATACTCCTCCATGGTATGTGATTGATGGAAGGCACCCGAGGATTCGGTTAGCCATGGCTTGTGTTAGCAAGGTTGGGAGGAGTATCAAATATTTTATGCAATCTCTATATGCTTTCAAAAACCTAAAAGCTCTAGCACATGACTTAATCCCTGCTTCCCTCTGCGAAGGGCCTTTCTTTTACTTTTATGTTGAGTCAGTTTTCCTATTCTTTCTGTCTTCCACAAGCAAAAACTAGTGTCAACTTTGTTACAACATGCGTTATATGCAACGTATTGGACTTGTTATACTACTTTGTGTTGACAATATCCATGAGATAAATATGTTGAAAGTTGAAGCAAATGCTGAAACTTAATTCTTCCTTTGTGTTGATTGAATACCTTTTATTAGAGACTATTGCTTTATGAGTTAACACTTATGCAAAACTGTTTGATGCTTTCTCGAAAGTACTATTCATGAAAACGTTTAGCTTGTGTGATTCATTGTTTACTCATTATCTATTTGGTAGCAAATTATAGACCATTGACTTCGATCACTTCATTCATTTACATGTGCCTTGCAATATTATATGATCAAGATTATGATGGTAGCATGTCACCTCAAAAATTATTTTGTTTTTATCGTTTACCTACTCGAGGACGAGTAGGAACTAAGCTTGGGATGCTGATACGTCTCAAACGTATCTATAATTTTTGATGTTCCATGCTTGTTTTATACCAATTGCTACATGTTTTGCATCTACTTTATATCACTTTTATACATTTTTTGGGACTAACCTATTAACAAAATGCCGAAGTGCCAGTTCCTGTTTTCTGCTGTTTTTGTATTCCAGAAAAGCTAGTCTGGAAATATTCTCGGAATTGGACGAAACTACACGGGAGTCCCTATTTTACCAGAACACGCCTGAAGGACGAAGGAGCAACAGAGAGGAGCCAGGAGGGCCCCACACGCACCTAGGGCGCGGGGCCCCCCTTTGCCGCGCCCTAGGGTGGTGTGGGCCCCTCGGGGGTCGTCAGCCGCCGCCCTTTCGCCTACTTATTCCCCCGACGCGAAAACCCTAAGTGCCTGAGCAAATATCCACGAAAAGCGCCGTCAACCCTAGCTCGGGAGGGTTCAGAACCTCTTCCCGGCACCCTGCCGGAGAGGGGAATCGTCACCGGAGGCTTCTACATCGCCATGCCTGCCTCCGGAGTGATGCGTGAGTAGTTCATCCTTGGACTACGGGTTCATAACAGTAGCTAGATGGTTGTCTCTCCACTTTGTGCCATCATGTTTAGATCTTGTGAGCTACCCTACATGATCAAGATCATATTATTGTAATGCTACATGTTGTGTTTGCTGGGATCCGATGAATATTGAATACTATGTCAAGTTGATTATCAATTTTCTTATATGTTATTTAAGATCTTGCATGCTTTCCGTTACTCGTAGATGCTTTGGCCAAGTAGATGCTTGTAACTCCAAGAGAGAGTATTTATACTAGATAGTGGGTTCATGCCTCCATTTTATCTGGGACAGTGACAGAAAGTTCTAAGGTTGTGAATGTGCTGTTGCCACTAGGATAACCTAACGATGCTATGTCCACGGGCATATGTGTTTGTTTACATTACGCGCTTTACTTAATGCGATTATTCGTTGCTTGCAACTTAATACAACGGGGGACTCGGATGACAACCCGGCGGTGGATTATTAGTCATAGATGCTGTTGGATAATGGTCTATGTATCTTATCGTAATCCCCGATTAAATATCATAGCAGTCATCATGTCATGTATATGCATTGTCATGCGCTCACTATTTGTCAATTGCCAGCTGTAATTTGTTCACCCAACATGTTAGTTATCTTTTATGGAGAGACACCACTAGTGAATTGTGGACCTGATACGTGCATTTTATATCATCATTTATATAACTTTTAGTATCATACTAGAATGTTATTTGCATGATTATATGATTGTTTCTACATGTTTTAGATGATTTTGGGGACTTTCATACAAAGTCCCTATTTTTGGTATTTAATTTCTGGGAGGCAGAAAACCTCCTTTTTCTTGTCTTTAATGTTTCAGGAGCTACAGGACCTCAAATAATAAAAGGAAAAATACTGCGTCAGTTTTTCATCGGGAGAAAGGCAGAGGGAAGAAGACCGAAGAGAGGAGAGCCACGAGGGCCAAATGGGGGTGGCCCACGCGGCCCATGTACCTGGCCGCGTGGGACCCACCCAAAGGTGCCTCGGGCACCTCCTCGCCTGGGGCTTTTTATCGACGCCTTCGTCTCGCCCGAAAAGTAACGCCCTAATTTTTCCAAGTCCATCCGAGGTCGCGGCGGCGGCGAAACTCCTGATCCCTTCCGAGGGGGGTCAGATCCTGCTGCTCCGGAACTCCGGAGAAGGGGGAAATCATCGTCATCGTCATCACCTCTCCTCCTTGGCGTGGGAGGAGGCCTCTACATCATCACCCCCATCAAGACCAGCACCATCACCATCATCATCACCGTGATCCACTCCGTTCCCCTCGCAGTTTGAGAGTTGCTATACCCTAGATACTTGTCTTGTGCTACTATTCATGTTTGTGATTGAGTACTTGTCATTATTTGGTGGTGAAGTTATAATTTCAGATTGTGTTGTACCACTTATGCCACTGATTATGATCATGTTCGCACGTTGTGAGTAGTTCCCGTATGTTCCTGAGGGCATAGGATGAATTGGCAATGATTTATATATGACATGTGTTGGTATTTTGTCAAGAGTTTATCTTTTATGTGATTCTATGATGGTGTTGTGCGAACGTCGACTGCACAACACTTCACCTTTATGGGCTCATAGGAGAACACCGTAGTGTAATGAATTGATGGAGACTTGGGAGGACACGTAAACCTGAGACCGAGTCATGAAGTTATATTATGAGGGTATTAGTATCGGGGACCTTAGAGTGTAATGCTATGGTGGGACTTTAGGTCTTAATAATTCTTGTGCAGTCATTTGCTTGGCCACATGATCCATCATAAGGGGTTGTAGTTTATTTATTTAGCTATACCTAATTATGGCTCCGTCCAAAGAGGATTAAAACTTGACAAGATATTCAACGTGTTGTTTAATAAATCTCTATGCCTAGCATCATCCATGCCGCCCTCGGGAACGTTTGCCACATATAAGTTACACATCACTTGAGCTTGTCCTCTTGCCACATAAGAGGATTGGGCTTTCTCTCTTTGAGAGCTTTCACTTGCTACTATCTGTTATCTGCTTGCAACTATACAACAAAAATACCAAAAACACTTGCATCTTTTATTGTTTTATTTATCAATCTTACTAACCAATACCTTCAGCTCCTCGTGGGTTCGACAACCTTTTCTAATTGAAAGGTACTACAATTGATCTCCTGCACTTGGGAGCCATCAAGATACTTTTCTGGCGCCGTTGCCGGGGAGCGTAGCGCTATTGGTAAGAAGTTTGGTAAGGAAACTTGAAAGCTGTTTATCTCATTGTTACTATGGCATTTATGAATCGTGCCTCGCTGCATCTTGCTCTATATGAAAGTGCTTATGCCACTACTGCAAAGGTGGTTGAAACTGCTGTGCCTGAGATACCTAAAGTGGGATATAAAATTCCCATGGGTCATGTTAAAAGAGTTATGAAAAATCCATTTACAGGAGATGGAACTAAGTCGGCACGCGAGCACATGGAAATAATTGAGGACATATGTGGCTTATTCAGACTACCTGGTATTTCAGAGGATCAGGTAAAAAGGAAGCTATTGTATTTGTCTTTATCTGGTAATGCTCGTGATTGGTACAGGTCTTTGGATGAAGAGGTCCAGAATGAATGGAGTATCTTGAGGAAGGTTTTCTTTCTTAAATATTTTACTCCTAAAGAAGCTTATGATAACCGCTGCTATATATTCAATTTCTGGCCACATCTGGGAGAGAGTATTACTCAAGCTTGGGGGAGGTTAAAGGAACTCCTTCGCAAGAATCCATGTCATGATCTTACAAGGAAACTTATATTGATAAACTTTTATGTGAGACTACCTATGAAGCACAAGGAGATTCTGGATAATTCATCTGGTGGAAGTTTTACTAATAACACTGAAGAAGAAGCATGGAATTTATTGGAGACTATTTCTGAAAATACTAGCCACTGGGATCTTGATAAAGGTAATGAGCCATATTTTGATTATGAATATTCATGTGTAGAGAATTTCTCTACTTCTATTTGTTTAAAAATCTGAGTGATACTTTTGGTCTTGATCCTTATGTTATAATTGAAATAGCTAAAGGTTTTGCTGATCATATCTGTGTTCCAAAAAGTGGATTTGAAGTTTATGTTGAACCTGTTAAACAATCTATTGTTGTTCCTAAAGTTATTAAACAGGTTGAACCAATGTCATCTGTGACAATTGAGGAGTATGTTGAACCACCTCCATTTCCAAACCAAGTTAAGGAGAATTTACTTAAAGCTGTTACTAACAAGAGTAACAAAAGATGTTCTCAGCCTTATGAACAGGTGGAAGTCAACACTCAAATTTCTGTTATCAAGCAACTAAATGAAGAAGACCCAGTGGATGTTTATCTATGTGAAGATGCTACCAAAGTCATCAAAGGTAATTCGGCCAAAGTTGGGAAACCTGTTATATCATGCTCTATTGGGACTTCAAGTTATCATGGTCTATGTGATATTGGAGCAAGTATTAGTGTCATTCCATATTCTCTTTATCTTGAGATCAAGCCTGATATTGATCCCATTGTTATGGAAGAGACAGGTATGACAATTCAACTTGCTAATAAAGATTATATTAGTCCATTTGGAATTGTTAGAGATGTTGAAGTATTGATTGGCAAAATAAAATACCCTGCTGATTTTATTGTGCTTGGTTGTCCTCAAGATTCATTTTGTCCTATCATTTTTGGTAGACCTTTCTTACATACTGTTGGTGCTGAAATTAATTTGCCTAAAGAGAAAGTGTTTATTAAATGTGCTGGTGAGAAACTTGAATTTAACTTTTCCAAATTTGCTGATAAACATGTTGAGAAAGAGCCAATTCCTAATAATTTAATTGAAACTCTTGCTCATATAGCTGTAGCTTCAACTGATGTTGTAGAACGTTATATGCTTAATCAAGATGAACCATTTAATGATGAGGAAAAAGAGGCTTTGGAACAAATATTATGGCAACAACCACCACAATTACAATTGCATATCCCACCTGATAATTTAGGAGTGCTACCACCACCTAAAGGGGATCCTAGTTTTGAATTGAAACCTTTGCCTGCAAATCTGAAATATGCATATTTGGATGAGAAGAGCATATATCCTGTCATTATTAGTGCTAACCTTTCAGCTGAAGAGGAAGAGAAATTACTTGATGTGCTAAAAGCTCACCGACCAGCCATTGGATACTCTCTTGATGATCTTAAAGGTATAAGCCCCGCTCTATGTATGCATAAAATTAATCTGGAGGAAGATGCAAAACCTGTTGTTGATTTTCAACGCCGCCTCCATCCAAAAATGAAAGAAGTGGTAAGAAAGAGGTAATAAGACTTATTGAAGCTGGTATCATTTATCCTATAGCTGACAGTAAGTGGGTTAGTCCTGTTCATTGTGTTCCTAAAAAGGGTGGAATGACTGTTGTTCCAAATGAAAAGGATGAACTTGTGGCTCAACGTACTGTAGTTGGTTATAGGATGGTTATTGATTTCAGAAAATTGAATAAAGCAACTCGAAAAGATCATTATCCATTGCCATTTATTGATCAAATGCTAGAAAGGTTGTCTAAACACTCTCACTTTTGCTATCTAGATGGTTATTCAGGTTTCTCGCAAATTCCTGTCCATAAGGATGATCAAGAAAAGACCACTTTTACTTGCCCATATGGTACTTTTGCTTACAGGAGAATGCCATTCGGTTTATGTAATGCTCCTGCTACTTTTCAAAGATGCATGAATGCTATATTTGCTGATTATATTGAAAAGATAATGGAGGTTTTTATGGATGATTTTTCTGTGTATGGTACTTCCTTCGATAATTGCTTGTTCAACCTTAACAAAGTTTTACAGCGTTGTGAAGACCAACACTTGGTTCTTAATTGGGAGAAGTGTCACTTCATGGTTACTGAGGGTATAGTTCTTGGGCATAAGATTTCTGGAGAAGGAATAGAAGTTGATCCAGCAAAGATTGAAGCTATTGAAAAACTACCATATCCAAGGGACCTCAAAGGTATAAGAAGTTTTCTTGGGCATGCAGGTTTTTACCGTAGGTTCATTAAGGATTTCTCCAAAATATCAAAACCTCTAACCAATCTTCTGCAAAAGGATGTTCCTTTCTCTTTTAATGATGATTGCATTGAGTCCTTTAATATTTTGAAGAATGCTTTAATCACTGCTCCCATTATTCAACCTCCTGATTGGAACTTGCCTTTTGAAATTATGTGTGATGCTAGTGATTATGCAGTTGGGGCTGTTTTGGGCCAACGTGTTGATAAGAAACTGAATGTTATTTATTATGCTAGTAGAACACTTGATGCTGCTCAAAAGAATTATGCTACAACTGAGAAAGAATTTTTAGCAGTACTGTTTGCTTGTGACAAGTTTAGACCTTATATTACTGATTCAAAAGTCACAATACATACTGATCATTCTGCTATTAAATACTTGATGAATAAGAAAGATGCTAAGCCTAGACTAATAAGATGGGTACTTCTATTGCAAGATTTGATTTACATATTGTTGATAGGAAAGGGGAGGATAATCAAGTTGCTGATCATCTCTCTAGGATGGAAAGCATACCTGATGATCCTATTCCTATTAATGATAGCTTTGTTAATGAACAACTTGCAATTGTTAATGTTTCTAGTGCTAAAGTTGCATCTCCTTGGTTTGCCAACTATGCAAATTTTATTGTTGGTAAAGTTTTGCCTCCACACTTCACTTCTCAACAAAGAAAGAAATTCTTTTATGATCTTAGACATTATTTTTGGGATGATCCTTTCCTCTATAAGAAAAGTGTGGATGGTATTATTAGACGTTGTGTACCTGAGCATGAACAACAGGCTATTATAAGAGATTGTCATGACAGTCCCTATGGAGGGCATCATGCAGGAGATCGCACAGGAGCAAAGGTATTACAATCTGGTTTCTATTGGCCTACTTTATTTAAGGACTGTGCTGAATATGTTAAATCTTGTGATAAATGTCAAAGAGTAGGAAACATTGGTAGGAGGAATGAAATGCCTATGAATTATTCATTGCCACTTGAACCATTTGATGTGTGGGGTTTTGACTTTATGGGTCCTTTCCCAGAATCAAAGACAAAGCATACTCACATTTTGGTTGCAGTTGACTATGTTACAAAGTGGGTGGAAGCAATTCCAACCAAAAGTGCAGATCATGCCACAGCAATGAAGATGCTCAAGGACATCATTTTCCCCAGGTTTGGTGTTCCTAGGTTCTTAATTACTGATGGTGGTTCTCATTTCTTGCATGGTGTTCTTAGAAAAACTTTGGCAAAATATGATGTTAACCATAGAATTGCATCTCCTTATCATCCTCAAACAAGTGGGCAAGTTGAATTAAGCAATAGGGAAATTAAACTCATTTTGGAAAAGACAGTGAATAAGTCTAGATCTGATTGGCCAATTAAGATTAATGATGCTTTGTGGGCTTATAGAACTGCTTTTAAAAATCCTATGGGAATGTCTCCTTATAAAATGGTTTATGGAAAAGCTTGTCACTTACCTGTTGAACTAGAACATAAAGCTAGATGGGCTATTAAACAACTGAACTTTGATTTTAAAACTGCGGGAGAAAAGAGAATTCTTGACCTAAACCTACTTGACGAATGGAGAAATGAAGCTTATGAAAGTGCCAGGATGTTTAAAGAAAAAGTTAAGATTTGGCATGACAAGAAAATTAAGAAAAAGGAATTCAAAGTAGGTGATCAAGTTTTATTGTACAACTCTCGTTTCAAGTTTTCTGCAGGGAAGCTAGCTTCAAAGTGGCAGGGACCATTAGTGATACAGGAGGTGTACCGTTCAGGAGCTATCCGTCTTCACGGTGACATGAAAGGTAAACCTCATGTAGTCAATGGACAACGCCTTAAACCTTATATTGCAGGAAAGAGCTTCATCGGAAGGGTGGAGGAGTTGAATTTACAAACACCGGAGGAGGTAATTGAGAGAAACCGTGCAGTTTCAGAAACCCAAATCAATAGAAGGTAACTTACTGTTGGAAAGTTTCTCGGAATTGCATAATATTTTACGGAAGTCATTTTTTATGGAAATTAACGTGTGGGACAAGAAAACTGGACGAAACGGAGACCCGAGGAGGAAAGAGGGGGCCCACGCGGCCCATGTACCTGGCCGCGTGGGCTACTCCTTTTCCACCTCGGAGTCCCTTTTCGTCTCGTTTTCGATCCCGACGCTTCGTCTTGACCTAAAAACCCTCAATATATACTCCTCTCTGCCGATCTAATCTCGCACCGAGCGTTCTCGAGCGATCTTTGTTTCTGCTGTTTCTGCCTGTCAGGTTTTAGCCATGTCTTGCTCCGGATCCAACCAAGAGGGGGAGAGCTCTCCCAAGGAGGTGTTGTGAACCGCTACCTCAACTCCGTGATGACACCACCGAAGACCGTGTGCTTCAAGGAGGGCGTGATGCTCGTGGAGGAGGTGAAGGCTCCCAAGGCCACCGGCACGGTGGAGGAAAGGCTGGATGAGTTAGAGGACAAGACCTTCAGGTATGGCACTGTGGTTTACCGCAGCCTTGATGCTCACCACTTCATGAACCTGGAGCTGGAGAAGAAGGTTGAAGAGTACAAGAAAAGGCTTGAAGATCTGGAAGATAGGTACAAGGACGTCATCAACAAATGGGAGAAGTTCCAATGCTTCATGTGGGATGTAGAGAACCAGAACTGCGAATATGAAGAACGCTTCAAGAAGATTGCAGCAGCCGCCACCCTCAGGTACAATGATCCACCTACATCTTTCCGTGATGGAAGGCCTTTCCCATGGAAGATGGCTGAATGGGAGGAAGAATATGAGAAGGAGGAGGCTGCAGCAAAGGAGAATCTGGAGGAACGCCAAGCTTGGGGGAGTTCCATCTAGTCTTTCTCTTTATCAATCTATCATATCTATCTAGTCATGGTGTGCTTTGCTTTTATCGATTAGTTATCAATATCTCTTAGGCGTGTGTGAGCTCATGGAGCATTATCATGTATCCCTATCTTATGGTTTATCAATGAATATTAAAGTATGGTGTCATCCATGATTCTCTTGTTTGGGGATTTATGGGTAACACTCATGCAAATGAGCGTGGCATATTTAGAATTTCAATCACATCTTGCCTTGAAATTAATTAACTTGAGTATGTTGGACAATTATAGAATTATCTCAATATAGAAGAAGTAAAAAGACTTGTGAAAATAGTTTGAGGTTAAGATATGTCTTGTAGGATAAGAAGTTGAGAAGACTTAATGAAAAGGATATAAAACACTCTTGTTACAACCTAGTATCTTTTGAGCAAATTAATGATCATGGATATTTCAATACTTATGCTCTTGAATGTGAATGAAAGGAAGGCACCTGAAATTTCAGCTAGCCATGGAAAGTGTAAGAAAAGGGTTGTGTAGAGCATGGGAACTTGATTGAGATATCCATGACTAAAGTTTGCACTAGTTACTAGTCAAGCAAGAGTGATAACAATTTTTATATCTATCTGTCTTTTCATTTGTCTTCTTTTGAACTTGTTATCCAATGAGAGTTTATCTTGTCTTTGAATTTCAGCAAAGTATAAAAGATTATAATGCTTGCCATGAAGTGCAAAAGCATGTGAAAAACAATATGATTCGATTGTCCAACATACAATGGTTATTTGCTTTCAAAAGTAAGGGGTGATTGCTAGAGTTCTACTTATGTTGCCCTCATATGTATGAGTTTTAGATCATTAATCTTATCTTGCAATTGAATATGATGATGATACAATGCCCGTATTTATTTATCAACCATAAGTCCATTGATGCATGTAATGATCTATGTCCTTACTTACTCGAGGACGAGTAAAGGTTTAAGCTTGGGGGAGTTGATACGTGCATTTTATATCATCATTTATATAACTTTTAGTATCATACTAGAATGTTATTTGCATGATTATATGATTGTTTCTACATGTTTTAGATGATTTTGGGGACTTTCATACAAAGTCCCTATTTTTGGTATTTAATTTCTGGGAGGCAGAAAACCTCCTTTTTCTTGTCTTTAATGTTTCAGGAGCTACAGGACTCAAATAATAAAAGGAAAAATACTGCGTCAGTTTTTCATCGGGAGAAAGGCAGAGGGAAGAAGACCGAAGAGAGGAGAGCCACGAGGGCCAAATGGGGGTGGCCCACGCGGCCCATGTACCTGGCCGCGTGGGACCCACCCAAAGGTGCCTCGGGCACCTCCTCGCCTGGGGCTTTTTATCGACGCCTTCGTCTCGCCCGAAAAGTAACGCCCTAATTTTTCCAAGTCCATCCGAGGTCGCGGCGGCGGCGAAACTCCTGATCCCTTCCGAGGGGGTCAGATCCTGCTGCTCCGGAACTCCGGAGAAGGGGGAAATCATCGTCATCGTCATCACCTCTCCTCCTTGGCGTGGGAGGAGGCCTCTACATCATCACCCCCATCAAGACCAGCACCATCACCATCATCATCACCGTGATCCACTCCGTTCCCCTCGCAGTTTGAGAGTTGCTATACCCTAGATACTTGTCTTGTGCTACTATTCATGTTTGTGATTGAGTACTTGTCATTATTTGGTGGTGAAGTTATAATTTCAGATTGTGTTGTACCACTTATGCCACTGATATGATCATGTTCGCACGTTGTGAGTAGTTCCCGTATGTTCCTGAGGGCATAGGATGAATTGGCAATGATTTATATATGACATGTGTTGGTATTTTGTCAAGAGTTTATCTTTTATGTGATTCTATGATGGTGTTGTGCGAACGTCGACTGCACAACACTTCACCTTTATGGGCTCATAGGAGAACACCGTAGTGTAATGAATTGATGGAGACTTGGGAGGACACGTAAACCTGAGACCGAGTCATGAAGTTATATTATGAGGGTATTAGTATCGGGGACCTTAGAGTGTAATGCTATGGTGGGACTTTAGGTCTTAATAATTCTTGTGCAGTCATTTGCTTGGCCACATGATCCATCATAAGGGGTTGTAGTTTATTTATTTAGCTATACCTAATTATGGCTCCGTCCAAAGAGGATTAAAACTTGACAAGATATTCAACGTGTTGTTTAATAAATCTCTATGCCTAGCATCATCCATGCCGCCCTCGGGAACGTTTGCCACATATAAGTTACACATCACTTGAGCTTGTCCTCTTGCCACATAAGAGGATTGGGCTTTCTCTCTTTGAGAGCTTTCACTTGCTACTATCTGTTATCTGCTTTGCAACTATACAACCAAAAATACCAAAAACACTTGCATCTTTTATTGTTTTATTTATCAATCTTACTAACCAATACCTTCAGCTCCTCGTGGGTTCGACAACCTTTTCTAATTGAAAGGTACTACAATTGATCTCTTGCACTTGGGAGCCATCAGGACCCCGGTCCATTCTTTTACACTGATTAAACAACCACAAACTGCAAACTGCTCCTTTTTCATTCTCTGCAATTTAATACTCATTTTCCACACCATACGTTTAATCCTTTGTTTTCAGCAAGCCGGTGAGATTGACAACCTCACTGTTTCGTTGGGGCAAAGTAGTTTGATTGTGTTGTGTGCAGATTCCGCGTTGGTGATCGAGTAACGGCGCCACCAACAACCTTCTGAAGAGTTGCTGCTCCTACTGGTTCGATAACCTTGGTTTCTTTCTGAGGGAAAACTTGCTGCTGAACTGCATCATACCTTCCTCTTGGGGTCTCCCAACGAGCGTGTGATTCACGCCATCACACAACGCTTTTTTTAAGTTACAAAAATATTGTCTTGTTGCGCCAACAATTGTATATATTTTTGGCTCAAGAAATGTTTTGATTTTCTTTTTGAGACAAATGTTTTGTGTTAGTGCATGGCACCCATATGTGTTGGAGAGTCTGCCAACGGCCCACACAGCCCAAATTATAGCCTAGTTACTATGCCGGCCTTCTTAGCCCATCTGAAAGCAGCAACCATTTCTAGCTAGATATCGAAGCTGACCAACCCAACTCCCTCCACTCAGGTTTAGGGTTCCGGCCGCCGGAGAAACTCTCCCGGAGAAGCAGAGGGCGAGGAAGATGAGCGGGAGCGCGTTCAACGCCTTCAAGTCCAAGGTGCCGGTGGAGTGGAGCCTTCGAGCCACGTAAAATAGACAACTATACACATTTATAATAAGCATTTTCACCTTTTCACTTATAATGCATTCTCTCGACTTATGATTTAACCGTTATATTGTTTATTATTAGCAAATTACCACATGATAGTACAATTATATATGAAGATCTTATTTTTTACATTACATAATTTTAAGTTCAACATTTAATATTGCACTTACACTAAACTTGAGTCATACAGAATAAAAATTGAATGTCTTCACAAATTAAGTCATGCCAATTAGGTGAGCTCCAAATATTTGGAAGTGTCCATGTCTATTTTAGTTTTTAAAAATATCATGATCCTGACTTTAAAATATGGGAGAGGTTTTCTTGAATGCATGAATTTCTATTTTAGTTGTAACGGAAGAGAAGATATAACAATAAATGTGTAAATAGGAATTTCTAGAGTATACAAAATATCTATGTGTTTTTTATAATTATTACATTGCTTGTTCACTAGCTCGCTCATGGACAAATATGTCTTCCACGTTCTCGGATTAAACAATTAGTTGGCACTACATAGTTACTTTTCTATTACTATCGAAATAGTATCGTCTGACTCAAGTGTGATAAAGTTTTGCTTAGTTATTTTTGTGTTTGATCCATAATTTATGAATTAATTGCCATGTACAAGGTAATATATAGTAATCACTTGCCATAGATATGCAATGATTTAATCCATTAGGTTGATGTCTTGGTTTAATTTGTTGTATACATGCAATGTATAGGACAGTGTGTGCCGCACATACACCCAAGATGTTATCTCAAATTGGCTACGACGTGAATTATTTACTACTCACCAGGTAGTGTATGATGCACACCTAATCACATCACTACATCAGTGTGTCGCGATTGACTGAATAAGTTTTTCCCGCACAGTTTACAGATAACTCGGATATGAGATAGAAGTAACAACACATTGGTGCTTATCTGCTCTAAACAACTTTATTTAGTGTGTATGCTAAAAAACTAAGCCATGATATTAGCAAGTTGAACAAATTGTTAGATGACCCCATGACCCAATTAAACAACTGTCATTCAGCTCATAATTGCGTATATATATATATAAACTATACAGTTATATGTGATGCACATATATGGTCCCCTCACTGGTTTGGGCTCTGGGCCGTGCATTTATCGCTTTGCCCAGGGACGGCCATATATATCTCTCCTTGTATGTTACTCACTCTAATTCATATTGATTGTCGCTGAATCAGATTTACATCCGATTTGACGACAATTACTATGTATCAGATTAGTACATTATTCACCTTACACTCCACTAGAAAAAATCAACTTACACAAGTCTTGTTTTGTTTTAAAAAAAATTATTTGCGATGTTGCTGGCACATCCCAACCATGCCTATTCAACCGGAACATTCATAAAATTTCTCAAGGCCAACCATACGTAGCATACGCGCATCACAGGTCACATGCGTTGGCACATACTTGCTCCGTTGCTAAATATAAGCATTTCTATATACTTAAAAATACATGCTAAATATGAAGTTAAACGAGTGATTCAACATACTAAAATACGTTTAGATACATACAAATCATTTAAAGGGTAACAAAGGCTTATAATTTGGAACGGAAAAGTACATGGTAAGCACCAACCTAAACACCAGTGGTGATTATCGAATCGAGTTGGTAGACGATGAAAAAACTACAAGGACACGTACGATTTACACATATGCCGGAAAGATAGCCAATGGAAGATGATATACATTGTTTACCGAATAAAGTAGTTAGACAAGATTACGTTTTCAAGTTAAGTCACATCTAAGTCGTCAACAGAAGTGTCCAGGTGAAGGTGGTGCACTCAGAAAAATAGTTCAAAATCCCAGCCTATGCATTAAAGATTTGATGGAGGCACCTCAGGAAAATACATGCGGAAAATACTCAGAAATAAATTGCTGATAAGAAAAGCCGACGAAAAACATCTTTTGTATGCATAAAGTAGTTTCTTGGCCAACTCTGTTAATGTCAACATAAAATTCTGAAGAGAGATCCAACTCGACATGCATCCGAATAAAACTTCTGTTCTACCTTCATTTCCAAGTTTTTTTGGGTCTAGATTCAGAGGCGGGAAGCTGGATGATTTTGTGGTTGTATATATCGCGCTACACGCTCCAAAAATCAGTAAAGCTCCTAATCCTAAAAGAAGAGCATGCTGACTACGGAGTAGCTAGTTGCGTGACACACTTACAGCCAGGTGCTTGAGTAGACGAAATTAACTGGCACCTTGTGTCTTGCTTTCGCCTTCACATTTTCCTCTCTATAAGGATCGATGATATTTTGATTTGGAGAAAGAGTCTTCAGTTGCATCTAGGGGGGATTATACACATGGATGGATTCAGTTTGTGACATTTCGTGCTTCTGTTGAAGAACCTAGCTTGTGGTTGTTGCAGCAACAGCGACTGCGTTTTTTCAAGCGCAATGACCTTTTACATATGCTTGGAGACTTTTTCCGGCCATCCGCATTTGATTCCGTCTATGACCAGCGCTATTCTATATGCAAAAAAAAAAAACTTTAGCAACAAAGCCATATCAAAGAGCCGATATTTTCTCTCTTTTTTGTGGGTCAAAAGCTTATTGTCGATAATTGATGATAGTAAAAAAGAATATTTGTTTCTCTATCCTTGATAAATCTTGGCGGTAATCATCTGTCGGGAACCATCCTTGAAGAGTTAGCTAAGCTTCCAAACCTTCATACACTGAATCTGTCCGGCAGCAATCTTGAAGGTAACATCCCTGATTCATTAGGCACTAGCAATTCTCTTAGCTATGTCAATCTTGCAAACAATACTCTTACCGGTGGTATCCCTCTCTCATTGTCCAATTGCTCCTCACTCAGCACACTTATACTGTCACGTAATAACCTTTCTGGAGAGATCCCTTCTAGTTTGTTTGATAACTCATCTAAGCTTACTATGGTTGATCTCGAGGTGAATTCTTTCACTGGCGTCATCCCACATTTCCATCAGGTCATAGCTCTCAAATATCTTGGCCTGACAGATAACTTCCTCTCTGGAAGCATACCTCATTCAATAGGAAATGTTTCTTCCCTCACTTTTATATTGCTCGGCCAAAATAAGTTATCAGGATCAATTCCAGAAACTTTGGGTCACCTTGCAAAATTGCTTGAGCTTGACCTAAGCTTCAACAGTTTATCAGGGAATGTCCCGTTGTCTCTTTACAACATGACATCACTCCAATACTTTAGCGTGGGCAGCAACGGTCTTGTTGGACAGATACCATCTTACATTGGTTACTCACTACCAAATATCCAGTCCCTGGTCATGGGAAGCAACAGGCTGAAGGGTGTGATCCCTTCTTCACTGGCCAACATGTTAAATCTCCAAATGCTTGACCTGTCAAACAACTTGCTGCATGGCTCTGTTCCGTCACTTGGTTCCTTGGCAAACTTGGCTCGGTTAGTTTTAGGGAGCAACTTTCTGGAAGCACATGACTGGTCATTCCTTACGTCTCTAGCAAATTGCACCCAGCTGACAAAGTTATCCTTGGAAGGGAATGCTCTGAATGGCAGCCTACCTGTAACAGTTGTTAATCTTTCCACGAGGCTAGAAGATTTATCGCTTGGGTCAAACCAAATTTCGGGCTCCATACCTGTTGAAATTAGCAATCTTGTTAGTCTCACTTCACTTAGGATGGAAAGCAATTTTCTTTCTGGAAGCATACCTTCTACCATTGGGAAGCTGCAAAGCCTATATATCCTAAATCTATCGAAGAACAAATTGTCAGGTCAGCTCCCTACATCGGTTGGAAACATTACACAGCTGGGCAAGCTTTATCTTGATGATAACAACTTGAGTGGAAACATACCTGGTAGTTTAGGTCAGTGCAAGGGACTTCTTGAACTAAACCTGTCTACCAACAGCCTTGATGGATCAATGCCAGCCAATCTGTTTGATGGCCCTCCACTTTCCTTGGGTGTGGACTTTTCGTACAACAAGCTCACAGGAGAAATACCATCAGAAGTTGGTCATTTGGCAAATCTTGCTCTTCTGAATGTTTCAAACAATCTGTTGTCCGGAGCGATTCCTGAAGCTCTTGGAAGCTGTGCAACTCTACTATTCCTGCGCATGGAGAGAAACAAGCTTCAAGGACAAATTCCTGAAAGTTTCGGGAAGCTGTTGTCCATCCAGCAGATTGATCTAGCTCGAAATAGTTTATCTGGTCCAGTGCCAGAATTCTTTGTTAATCTCACTTTCTTGAACAAGCTTGATCTATCATACAACAGCTTTGAAGGGCCAATTCCCTCTGGGGGATGCTTTCTTAACTCGAGTATGGTAGTTTTGGATGGCAATAAGATGTTATGTGAAAAAATCTCCATGCTAGCGCTTCCAGTTTGTGATGGCACTTCATCCACTCATGTGCCTTTGTCAACAATAGTAATTATAGTTACACCGTTACTTTCTGGTTTCCTATTGTTATATTTGGTTGTCACTATTTGGAAAAGAAGGACACAGTGTGTTACTTGGTGCAATAGGATTCTCAGTGTGTTGCGTTTTGTTGCCAACCGGAAGAGAAAAGAAGTTGTTGCCCACCAGAAGACAAGAGAAGTGCTTGCATGTTCTAACCATAAGGAGACACTGAAGAAAATATCATATGGTGACATTCTGAAAGCTACCAACTGGTTTTCTTCGGTCCATACTATCAGCTCAACCTGTACAGGATCAGTTTATGTTGGTAGGTTCAAGTCCGACAGGAGCCTAGTTGCCATCAAAGTATTCAACTTGAATGAGCCTAGTGGATATGATGGTTACTTTATTGAGTGTGAGGTGCTACGAAGCACCCGCCATCGGAATATAATGCGACCTGTGACTCTATGCTCAACATTGGATTCACAAAACCATGAGTTCAAAGCACTGATCTTCAAGTTCATGGTTAATGGCAGCCTTGAGAGATGGCTGCACTCTAAGCAACACAATGGAATCCCACACAGAATGTTAAGCTTTGGCCAGAGGATATGCATAGCAGCAGACGTGGCTTCTGCTCTTGATTATGTCCACAACCAACTAACGCCTCCTTTGATCCATTGTGATTTGAAGCCACACAATATCCTTTTGGATGACGACATGACTGCACGGCTGAGTGACTTTGGCTCAGCGAAGTTTCTGTTACCAGGTCTTGTTATCCGTAAAAGCCTGATTGACGTCGGAGGAACAATTGGATACATAGCACCTGGTGAGTCTGTTTTCTGACCTCACACTTAAATATAGTCTGCCTTGTATGTACGTGCATTCATTCACGTATACAAAGTATTTTTTATCTTTCATATGTATGCGTGGATTATTGAGTCTTAAAGTGCATTACTTCGCTTTTGTAGAGTATGGGATGGGCTGCAAGATCTCTGTAGGAGGCGATGTGTATAGTTTTGGAGTACTTCTACTGGAGTTGCTTACCAGAAAACGACCAACTGATGATATGTTTGCCGATGGACTTACCATTTGCATGTTTTCTGAATCCATGTTCCCTGACAGAGTTGCAGAGATTATCGATCCTCATATGGCACATGAGGAGCATCAAGGGTGCGTAGAAGCATGGATGCAGAGATACATTGTCCCGTTGGTTGCTCTTGGTGTGTCATGTACCGTGGCAGCTCCGAAGGATAGGCCTGGAATGAAAGATGTTTCTGCAAAACTATCTGCCATGAGAGATGCTTTTCTGGAACGTCATGATGATTGAGGAATATTTCAGTTCTGTTGCAGCATGCCGACTTGTTTTCTGGACACACTCTGTGGCAACGCCCTCAGCCTTCAGAAGTATGTTGATCTAGTTTTCCCCGAGAGAATCGCTGAGGTTTCCAATCCCCATATTCCATCCCAGGAGGATTTGGCTACCTCTCCACGTATGCAAAAACTATATTATACCTTTGGTGGAAACCGGGCTAATGTGTACCATGGAATCACGAAAAGATAACCATGAATGTGTAATGTTTGTGCCAAAATTGTGGCAGTCAAAGAGGCATTTGTCGAAACCTTGTGATTATAGCAATTAGTCGGATGGACAGCTAGATATCATGTACAGTTACTACGCTACTTAGAATCTCATATACAATATTTTAGCTGTATATAACTTGTAGAATTGTAAACTTTTTGTATGTCTGGGAAATATTTACCATTACACTAGGGGCCGCCCAACTTTGCCGTTATCTCAGATCGGAGCTTCTTAGCATCCTAGAGAGAACGTGGAAGCTCTTTTAATACTTTTGTCCTACTAAGCACTAGAGGTCTAATTTTCTGAAATGGTAGTATTAATTAGACATGTTTGAGATTAGGTACTGTCAGTTCTGATTTTTTTTTTTTTTTTTTTTTTGCGAGTAGTTCTGATTTTTTCCTTGGAGCCATGTATGTCAATATTTGCAAATATTGGCAATCTGAGCATCTAATATTTAAACATTAAGATAGGAGCATCCAGACTGTTGCAACTTTATGCTTTCCTAAAATTTAGGTTGTGTTCTCAACTCTGCAAGTTAGGAATATCTGGAAAAGGAATTTGAGGCATAGAAAAGACAGGCATAACAGGAAATAGGTAGAGATCTTGAAGGAGGCTTGTGCCTGGGCATGGGCAGCCACACCAGTGACTGGTGCATCGTCCGAGGCTGTCATGACAGGCGACAATGCACCGTCAGACAACGCACCAGATACAGGGTAAGTCGGCAACGATTCAGGATATGCGTCGACTTTGGCTGTGAGCTAAAGCACTACATTTACTATTGATAAAAATTGGGCCAACATTTACCACTGGCAAAAATTAAGAGCTACTCCGTAGATTGCAATGCTAAAAGTAAAACAAGACAAGTGGGACACATAGAAAACAGTTAGTTCAAGCATTGAAGAGCTTCAGAGCACATCCAGAGTACTCCACACCAATCATCCTAACAGATTATGTTTTACAGAAATGCGGAGAAATCAAACAAGGCTCAGGTTGAAAATGCAACTGCAAGTAGTACAACAAGTTAAAGCATAGACACCAAGGATCGTTACACAAATACAAGAAAGTTTTACATTCACACCATGTGCTAAGACAAGGCAACATACAGCCGTTCCACAGACCAGCACCAGTGAGCAAATATTAAACCTGTTTCTTACCAACAAGAGATTGCAAAATTAACAAAGACCAATGAGAGCAACGAGGCAACACGATCCAAATGCAGGAGCTAAATTCAGAAGTTTTCACTGCCAGAAATTAAGCACCATATTGCATTGCTAAGAAGTAATACGAGAGAAGTGGACACACGGACAAAAGATAGCATTAAGCACAGTGGATGCACCATTAGGTTGATACCATGTCGTAATTAAGACATCTTACAGTAGTCCCACCACATGTAATCTCACTTAGAATCAGCCTGTTTCTTGCCCAGAACATGTCAGGGCCTAACCAAACAACAAACCAAAAGACTAGAGAGGACACATGAAGAGTTACTTAGCAAAAGGGCAGCACCGTCAGTCATCAAGATCACCATCCACAAAGTTAGAACAAGATTGGTCGGCACATTATACCATTGGTTGCAAGGCCAGTTCCGAATCCCAGTGGTTCATTGTGTAGCTGCAGAGAAGTTGGATGATCGTGAAAGGACGGGCAGCAACGAGGACAAACTGCTTGTCCTGCTTCACGAATTCGGTGGCTTCAGAGAGCCTCTCTACTTTCTTGTCCTTGAGGTTGTACTTACAGATGTAGGCCGACGAACCTAAGTGTTGAGTGTGGTAGATGCAGTTTGCCTCGATGCCTGGGAACTTATCAGCATCCACAGTCAGGCACCTATGGCAACCAATGAAGATGGCAAATGTGCCCACGCTCTCCACAAGCTCGATCTGACTTATCTCAGTGTTCACCTTGAACACAATGAGGGTTCTTCCTTCTCTTTCGACGTGCAGAAAAAGTTCTGCAGCCAAACCCACTACAAAACACCGGAACCGGATGTTGTTTGCAGCATCTCCAGGAAGATCAGCGGAGAAAAACTTGAGAGAAACGCCATCAGGAGACATGAGAAAATCGCAAATCTTAGCACACGAAGCAAGCAACGCTGGGACAGAGATGTGTGGGTAGGCACCACCTAGGACCGCATCCCTGAAAAAATTGTAAACTCCTTGCTGACAGTCTGTAGAGATGACGAAACCTTCACTTTCCGGAGCGGCAATGTAAAACTTGCGAGAGGAGTCACTGAAAATATAGAGGAATAAGGCGTCTTTGTCACAGTCGACCTCGGCAACCCCCAACTCAGGGGGCACTGGCGCCGCGAAACGGGTCAAGCCGCCGGTGAGAGGGTTGAAGACACGAGCGGCGTGAGGAGAGCTCCTATCCGCCAAGACAAAGAAGCCAGCAGGAGTGGTGCCCATGACATAGTACTCACGGAGCATGGGCAGCTTCCTGTGGAGGAAGCGTCCGGTGACGGTGTTCAACAGAAGCAGCTCGCCTTGTTTCTGGAAGACCTCGTCAAGGACGATCCACCGGCGTGGCTGGAAGCGGGGGTCGGAGGCGTTGTCCCTGGGGTCGTCGGTGGCAGAGCGCCAGCTGGGGCAAACGGCGCGGAAGCACATGTAGTGGTCGAGGTCGCTAGAGGCCAGGAAGGAGTCGGCGATGAGACGGACGAGGTCACCCAGGAGCGAGGACCATCTGGACCAGGCTTCAGTCCCCTCATGTGTGGCTGCCATCGACATTGACACAGCTCTTTCTTCTTGTTGGAAACACTCAATGCTTTGATTCTCCCTGCAATAAAATACGGTTTTGTAAGGGAGCAGCGTAATGGAAATAGCAAGCGAGAATGCAGTTCATCAGCATCTAAACATGATTACGGCAGCACTTTGACAGCATTTCAGCATCACATTGACAACAGTTCAGCATCACTTTTGAGAGCATTTCAGCAGCACTTTTGACAGCATTTCAGCAACACAAACACAGAAAAATTCTAAATTTTCTACTCGCCACGAACAATACTACAGACCATGCGAAATAAAAGAGGAGACTAACCTTGCACTGTCGATGACCGGGGCGGCAGCGCACTGTCGACGCAGCGCTGTACATCGACCAGCGACCAGGCAGAGCGCTGCCCACGTCGTGGAGGTCTTCCGCCTTTGCAGTTTTGGCTGCTCCTGCGGGGGGCAATCAGGGAGGCGCGGCTGCAGATGCGGGAAGCGAGCAGGGAGGACGGACGCGTCGGGGGAGAGCCGCGAGCAAGAATCCGGCGTAGCGGCACTGTCGTGGCGGGGCTCGAGCAGGGACTGGGCGACGGCGAATGCGGGGGCGGAAGGAGGGAGAATTATAGAGAGGGAGAGGGAGGAGCGGAAAGGAGGCGCGAGTGCCGGCGGCGCGGACCCGCTGTTGTATGGCGCGCCGCCATGGTCAGGTCGGGAGGGCGAAGGGGAGAAGAAGATGCTGGTCAGGTCGGGCTGTTCGGGTCTAGAACGGGAGTGCAGATTTGCTAATCCCTCCGTACCAGTTTATAGTAGTATCCTAGGTCGTAAATTTGACGAAAATAATATGAGAAATAAATTATGAAAAAAATATTATTAGAAAATTTAGATTTTATATTTTCTAATGGTATAATTTTTGCGTTGTAAAATATATATTATATTGATCAAATTCACAACCTAAGGATACGCGCATGACTTATAAACCGGGACGGAGGGAGTACCACATCCAAATAACTGATTCACAAAAAAAATATACTGACTCCGTTTTCAAGAAAAAACTAATGACAATAATTTCAATGTTGATAAGTACCTCTAGCAGATAACTTAAAATTCAAACCCTTAAAACGGGTTTAGGGGATGTTCTACGCGACAACGCGCCATACCGTAAAACAATATTGAAATTTGATAAATTCTTACACCCCAAATAAGATGGACATAGGTTTAACGGACCAAACAAGTTGCAAATAAAAACATAACATATGTGTCTCTCCCACCATAACAAATAACATAAATTTATAATTGTTTTGCATAAAATGGCATCATTGTTAAGAAGTAAGAACCGCCACCATGAACCGAACCGAACCACCACCTCCACCTCCACCACCACCACCACCACCACCACTGGCATAAACTGATACCTGCACTTCCTACCTTTGGCGGGGTGTTTTTGTGACTGGGGTCGGGAGAAATCCTTGTCGGCTCGTCTCACACCGACGCGGTGCCGCCTTCGGGTGGCGCCTTTCCTTGTTGGAGGGCGTCGTGGGTAGCGCCAGTTCACTTTACTCCGAGTGCTGGGGGAAACCCTAGGAGCAGTGCGCTGGTCCGGCAGCAACATCGTAGCTACGATGCTCCTCCTGGAGGTGCTGCTTGGCACTCGACGCATCGGGGTGCTGGGAGCGTGGGGGGACAAATCGGAGGGTGCAGCGGTTGCGAGTCATCTTCGCTTCGTCGATTCGCTATGTCCTTCGTTTCTTTTTCCTTTGTGTATTATGTTTGCTGAGGCCCCAGCATGTGTGGTGTTCCGTTTGTTTGCGTGGTTGTATGATGGTCGTTGTTTTATTTATAAAGCGGGGCGAAAGCCTATTTCGAAAGATTGTCGAGTCACGATAACTGTTGGAATTTAGAAAATGAAAGTTGAAGCAGTCACCTAGTCAGCTAGTCCTACTCTCCTCGAGCTGGTATGCGAACCAGGAAAGATTAGTCGGTCACTGAAGATGCCCAAAATTCCACTTGGCCATCGTGGCCGGCATCCGAGTCGAGGTCACCCCCTGTGTAAGTAATGTGTACTCCTTTCCTCTTGTTTTGCCGATCGACGGCTAGAGAGTGTCCACCATAGCTCAAACGAGCATGTGCCACCCGTCTCCGCACCTGTTCTTGCGCATCACCTGTTTGTTTCAATGCCTCGCCCCAGTTCTTGGGCAAAATCAAGGGCGGTTGCTTGACAAACTCCACTACTTTTTAATTAACATTAACATGAGCCCTTCTGTCATCGCCACAGTCATTTTGTTTCCTACGGTCCAAATTGAATCTCCATTCCGTGCTCTTCTCTATAACTAGAAATTTTCTATGCTGTGACGTTTGGTACAGTCGCTGAGATGGAACTCGCTCTCAGGTTTAGAAGCAGCAGCAGTAGTAGTAGCACGCCAAGCAAAGCAAAGTACCGTGTTGGATCAACTTCGTGGAACAGTCTTTGCAGAAAAAAAAATCTTTCCACGTATTTGTCATGTTATCCTGTCATTTCTCATCCACCTGTTGCTCTACCACTGGTGTTTTGGTCTGTGGAGGAGGTTAGAAGCAAGTTCACACCAAGTCTACTCTGGGAGATTCGCATATAGAGAAGGTAACTGCAACAAGATTTGCAATACATTAGACATGGCCCGTGCAGGAACTTCCCGCTCTCTTTCTCCACATGGCACCCTCATTCTCTTCACACACCTTCTCATCTTCTTGTCGTCCAACACCGCCACGCAATCCATCGGCAACATATCCGAGGTCGACCTGCAGGCCCTAATCTCCTTCAAGCGTGACATCACCAACGATCCGCGCGGTGTCCTAACATCATGGAGCACCTCGGTCAGCTTCTGCGCATGGCGAGGGGTCACTTGCGGTACGGCTCTTCCACCCCGTGTGGTCTCACTCAACTTAAACTCTTCAGACCTCAGTGGTCCGTTATCTCCTTGGATAGCTAACCTTACATCAATAGAACGGCTAAACCTTTCATCTAATTCCTTCGTTGGTGAAATCCCTGAGGATCTAGGCACACTTCAGCCCCTACAATCTCTGATACTTGAGAAGAACAAGCTTGTGGGTGCCATTCCTAGATCATTAGGCACCAGTAGATCTCTTCGATTTGTTGATCTCGCTGAGAACCGTCTTGTCGGCCCTGTCCCAGATTTCCATAAGATGTCAGCTCTCCAAATTCTTGACCTTTCTTCTAACCACCTTTCTGGAAGCATACCTTCATCACTGGGAAATGTTTCTTCTCTTATATATATATTGCTTGACACAAACAGCTTGTCAGGATCAGTTCCAGAAACTTTGAGCCTTATTCAGAACCTTAGTGTGTTGAGTTTACGTGCCAACTACTTGTCGGGGCATGTCTCGGACAAAAATTTCAACATATCATCACTCCAATACCTTTATTTAGACCAAAATAACCTTACTGGACGAATACCATCTAACATTGGAAACACGTTACCAAACCTTCAACTGTTGTTTATGTCGAACAACAGATTCGAGGGATTAATTCCATCATCAATAGCAAATGCATCACATCTCCAATATATTGATCGTGGGATCAATTTACTAATTGGACCAGTGCCATATCTAGGATCTTTGTATGACTTACAGATACTAGTTCTGGAAAGTAACTTCCTAGAAGCTCAACTCTGGAAATTCCTTATCTCTCTCGTAAACTGTACGGTACTGGAAATGTTGGACATGAGTGGGAATGCCCTGACTGGAAGTGTACCTAGGTTAGTTGGGAATCTTTCCACAAGTTTACAACAGTTAGACCTTGGAAACAATCAAATCTCTGGCACAATACCAATTGAGGTTGAAAATCTTCCAAATCTCCAAATACTAGCTATGGACAGAAACTTGCTTTCTGGGGTTATTCCTTCTGTTATCATGAACCTAAGCCAGCTAGTTATCCTAAACCTATCAGGAAACAAATTTTCTGGTCAGATTCCATCTACAATAGGCATTCTTTCTCAGCTGAACAAGCTTTATCTAGACAGCAATAACTTGAGAGGAAACATACCGGCAAGCTTAGGAAGATGCAAGCAACTGGCTATGCTGAACCTGTCTTTTAACAGCCTTCAAGGACCAATACCTAGTGAACTGTCCAATATCACTACTCCCTCCGATCCATATTAGTGGGCATAGCTTTGTCTAAATTCATATGTATCTAGTTAAGTATTTAGACTAGATACATGTGTATCTAGACAAAGTTGTGCCCACTAATATGGATCGGAGGTAGTACCATCATTGGTTTGTATTTATCAAACAACAAACTCACAGGATCAATACCGCAAGAAATTGGTCTGTTGATTCAACTTGTCCATCTCGATATTTCCGTCAACAAGTTTTCTGGTCAAGTTCCATTTTCACTTGGCCAATGTGTCCAACTAGTGTCTCTAATTTTGAGGAGTAACATGCTCAATGGAAGCATACCTCAGTCTTTCAGTAACCTGAAGTCCATCAGTGAGATTGATCTTTCTCAAAACAACCTTGGTGGACAAATTCCAGAGTTCTTTGCGAACATGAGCTATTTGCAGCAACTTGATCTGTCCACCAACTTATTTGAAGGGCCTATTCCCACTGGTGGCATCTTTCAGAATATTAGTGCAGTAATATTGGATGGCAACACAGGGTTGTGCGCAAGTGCAACCACCAACTTATTTCAGTTCCCAGTTTGCACCACAGCGTCAGCTGTTGAGAGAAAGACGAATGCACTCTTCTTGGTTGAAGTAATTCCTCCCATTGTCATTGCCTTGCTCTCCATAATATTCGTTACGGTCACTCTTTTGAAGAGAAGGCAACCACAAGAAGGTCCATGCTATAATGCGACAATGAAGAAGGTTTCATATGGTGGCATTGTCAAAGCTACCAATTGGTTCTCTCCAGTCAACAAGATCAGCTCAAGTCATACCAGTTCGATCTACATTGGAAGGTTTGAGTTTGACACGGACCTGGTGGCCATCAAGTTATTCCATCTCGAGGAGAATGGTGCACGTAACAGCTTCATTACAGAGTGTGAGGTGCTACGGAACACACGCCATCGCAATCTTGTTAAGGCTGTCACGGTATGCTCGACAGTAGACCTAGAGAATAATGAATTCAAGGCTATAGTTTTTGACTTCATGGCCAACGGAAGCTTGGACATGTGGCTGCATCCAAAGCTTCACCAAAATTGCCCCAAAAGGGTACTAAGCTTCGGCCAGAGGTTGAGCATAGCGACCGATGTCGCTTTGGCTTTGGATTATATGCATAACCAGTTGACACCTCCTCTAATCCACTGTGATTTGAAGCCCGGCAACGTTCTTTTGGACTATGACATGACTGCAAGGGTTGGTGATTTTGGGTCAGCCAGGTTTCTCTCCTCAACCCCTGGTAATTCAGAAGACTTGGTTGGTGTGGAAGGAACAATTGGATACGTCGCACCCGGTAAGTTTAACTTTGTTTAGAGTATTTCTTATTGGTTTTTCTCTTGTATTAACAATGTCGTAAATGCTTTTACAGAGTACTGCATGGGATACAGAGTCTCAACAGGATGCGATGTCTACGGTTTCGGAGTCTTGCTTCTAGAAATGCTCACCGGAAGGCGACCGACAGATGGAATGTTCACCGATGGCCTCAGCCTTCACAAGCTTGTGAGCTCAGCATTTCCGGGTAGACTTGGAGAGGTTTTAGATCCTTTCATGGCCCACGAGCAGCAGCATACATGTGAGAAAGTACATCAGCAGAGATGCATTGTACCCTTGGTTGAAGTTGGCCTCCTCTGTTCCATGGAATCTCCTAAAGATAGACCAGAAATGGCAGAAGTTTGTGCTAAAATTCTCTCTCTTAAAGAGGCATTCTTTGAGTTCTCCTGATTGACCTGCAGATCTGCACATTCTTGAATAAAAATATGTGACTTGGATATCTTTGATGTATATCTTGGTTCAAAATATCACGTTTTTAATGTGGGAATATATCACCAGAACTCTAGTTATTACAGTTTGAATTCCTAGAAAGAGCGCATGTCCAGTATTGGAGCTCCCTCCTATGCTGTAAGTCTAGCATCTCCTCGTGTAATGTGTACTTTCTTTTATCTAGAGCGGATTCTTGAAACCTAGATACATATGAACCCAATCTTAGGATCTGTGTATTCAAATAAGTAACTACAGTACGGTATGTGCATCTGCATTGTCTGAAATTTCTGAGCAATGTTTTTTAATTCGCGATGGAAATATGCTTTAATCAACACAATTGTTTTTTAAGGATTGATCAATATAGTTGTTAATTTTCATAATTTCTTCTGCAAGTACTACTTTATATTTGCAAATATAACTCTACACTCTTGCGTAACCTACCTAGGATTCCAGAACTATATGCACTTTAGCTAGGTCCATCTCAAAATTCGAACATATGGGCCTTAACTCTTGTCTGAATAACTTGTCAGCGCAATACCTGCAGCACCGCCGTTCAACTCCATATGGGACTCCTCCTTGCGCCTTCCACGCAATATTTGGGACTCCATCCTGCTAATCATCTGGAAAATTTGGGATGCTCGTAATGCTATGGTCTTTAAAAAGATAGACCAACATTGTACGGTAACCATTAGTAACATCATCCAAGACCTCACCCTTTGGTCTTACCGTTTTCGCACGACGGAAACTAGAGAGGTAGCCGACCTGTGGCATGACCATCTCACTCTCCGTAACATGTAATTTCTGTGGGTTTAAGTATAATTCAGGTCCCCCCGGTGACAGCCTAAAAAAACAATCATATTCATAGAGTACATGAATATATTTTCCCTGATAATGTGTTGGGAATTTTATGGGGGAAAAAACAGTCATATCTCATGCACATATAGCAAATGTGTGCGTCAAGAACATCGGATCATATTGAGCAATTCCGATGAGACATCTGGTGCAACCAGATAAGCATATGAATCATCGCCAACATTCAGGGGTCATTCACCAAAGATCCAATACCAAAAATTTGATGCAAGCTTATATTATACAATGGACATATGTGATAGCCGTGGGGCTTCCTAACTCGTATGTAAAATGTAACTATTTTTCAGAGCTCCATATACAGATACAACAAAAATCAAGCATAAAAGATACTTCAGATGAAACATGTAAAAGAGAAGCAGAAAATATGAAGTATATAATAGAACTATCATCATCAAACCCCTAAATGGGGTAGCATAAACATACAAATAAGATTCAGTGGTACTCCCTCCGTTCCAAATTAGTTGTCTTCCATTTGCCAAAAAGTGGATGTATCTAGACTTCCAAATTAGTTGTCTTCCATTTGCCAAAAAGTGGATGTATCAGTCTAGATACATCCACTTTTTGGCAAATGGAAGACAACTAATTTGGAACGGAGGGAGTAGATCACAAGGCTCCGATCTGATATCTTTGTACAACGTGGCTGCTGGTACCTCAAGAGAAGTCAAGTGCAGGTTAAGGAGAGTGAGATGTTCGAACGCCTTTGGAGTACTTGGTACTTTCAAATGGAACAAAATCTTGAACTTTGCGTTTAAACTACGATGACATATGCAGAATGTATTCAATTCCACCAAATGAAAAAGAGTCATAACGAATGCATGCCCTTCAGACTTCAGTTTGTAAGGAGCGTACCGGTTACCACGGACTGGGTTCTGGGGTAGTTTTGTCAGTAGGAGAAGTTTGCACACAGCTCCATAACTTCATGTTAAAATATATTTATACATCAGGTGCAAACTTCGTAGTGAAGAGAGTGATAGATTCAATGGGAATTGTAACAGCCAGATATGTGGCACACTCCGTTGTTTCTCCAACAGAAAGAAAAAGAAAGAATATGTAACAGCAGTAAGATGAATGCTCTGGTCAAATTAGAAGGAAGCAACTCGACAGAGATGTACCAGCAGTAAGGCGAATGCTAATATTCCGGTAAAATCAGAAGGAAGAGATTGGACACTTATGTAGCTTAATCCAACATATCATTAATCTAATTTCTTGTCCCTGGTTGGGATGAGACTAAATCTACATATGCAATGTCTAATTGCAGGAGCTAAATCCAGAAGCTGCCAAGAAATGGGCTAACATTTACGGACTGAGCTTCGGTGACTTGTGCACTACAAGTCACCGAGCGACTTGTGCACATCTGGGCCCTCCATTTTAGATCTGACGTACAAGATTCATCCAAATCTAGATCTTAAAAATAAAAACATTCAGAAAAAATTTAAAAAATTACAGTTAATCATAAATGCTTTGTTAGGTATTCTGTGAAAGTTTCATGCTATTTGGATTAATGGTTTGAGAATAAATAGCGGTTTATGTATTAATCTAAAAAAGCCATTTATTCACAAACCATTGGTCCAAATCAGATATAATTTTCACAGAATACCTAACAAAGTATTTATGATTAACTGGAATTTTTTCAATTTTTTCTGAATGTTTTTATTTTTAAGATCTAGATTTGGGTGAATCTTGTACGTCAGATCTAAAATGGAGGGTCCAGATGTGCACAAGTCGCTCGGTGACTTGTAGTGCACAAGTCACCGAAGCTCAGTCCAACATTTACTACTGCAAAAAATTAAGCATCGTACTGCAATGCTAAGTAAAACAAGACAAGTGGGACACATAGAAAACAGTTAGTTGCAACATTGATGAGCTTCAAAGCACATCCAGAGTACTCGACACCAATCATCCTAACAAATTATGTTTTACAGAAAGGCCCAGAAATCAAATAAGGCTCAGACTGAAAATGCAACTGCAAGTAGTACAACGAGTTAAGCATAGACACTGAGGATTATTAAACAAATACAAGGAAGTTTTACATTCACGCCATGTGCTAAGACCAGGCAACATACAGCCGTTCCACAGACCAGTACCAGTGAGCAAATATAAACATGTTTCTTACCAACAAGACCAATGAGAGCAACGAGGCAACACGATCCAAAGGAAGGAGCAAAATTCAGAAGTTGTCACTGCCAGAAATTAAGCACCAGATTGCATCGCTAAGTAATACGAGTGAAGTGGACACACGGCCAAAAGATAGCATTAAGCACAGTAGATATACCATAAGGTTGATACCATGTCGTAATTCTTACAGTAGTCCCACCACAAGTGATCTCACTTAGAATCAGCCAGTTTCTTACCCATAACATGTCAAGGCCTAACCAAACTAACAAACTAAAAGACTAGATAGGAAACATGAAGAGTTACTTAGCAAAAGGGCAGCACCGTCAGTCATCAAGATCACCATCCACAAAGTTGGAACAAGATTGGTCGCCGCATTATACCATTGGTTGCAAGGCCAGTTCAGAATCCATGCGGTTCATTGTATAGCTGCAGAGAAGCTGGATGATTGTGAAAGGGCGGGCAGCGACGAGGACAAACTGCTTGTCCTGCTTCATGAATTCGGCGGCTTCAGAGAGCCTCTCTACTTTCTTGTCCTTGAGGTTGTACTTAGAGATGTGAGCCGACGAACCTGAGTGTTGAGCGTAGTAGATGCAGTTTGCTTCGACGCCTAGGAACTTATCAGCATCCACAGTCAGGCACCTGTGGTAACCTATGAAGATGGCAAATGTGCCGATGCTCTCCACAGGCTCGATCTTACCTGTCTCAGTGTTCACCATGAACACAATGAGGGTTCTACCTTCTGTTTCGATGTGTAGAAAAACTTCTGCAGCCAAACCCAGAACAAAACACCGGAATCGGATGTTGAGATGATCACCGGAGAAAAACTTGAGAGAATTGCCATGAGGAGACATGAGAAAATCATAACACTTAGCAAGCACAGCAAGCAACGCTGCCGCAGAGATGTGTGGGAAGGCACCACCTAGGACTGCATCCCGGAAAACATTATAAACTCTTTGCTGGCAGGCTGTACAGACGACGAAACCTTCACTTTCCGGAGCGGCAATGTAAATTTTGCGAGACGAGTCACCGAGAAAATAGAGGAAGAAGGCGTCTTTACCATAGCTGACCTCGGCGACCCCCACCTCGAGGGGCACCGGCGCCGTGAAATGGGTCAAGCCGCCGGTGAGAGGGTTGAAGACACGAGCGGCGTGAGGAGAGCTCCTATCCGCCAAGATGAAGAAGCCGGCAGGAGTGGTGGCCACGACGTAGTATTCACGGAGCAGCGGCAGCTTCTTGTGGAGTAAGCGTCCGGTGACGGTGTTCAACAGAAGCAGCTCGCCTTGTTTCTGGAAGACCTCGTTGAGGATGATCCAACGGCGTGGCTGGAAGCGGGGGTCGGCGGCGTTGTCCCTGGGGTCGTCGGTGGCGGAGCGCCAGCTGGGGCAGACGGCACGGAAGCACATGTAGTGGTCGAGGTCGTTGGAGGCCAGGAAGGAGTCGGCGATGCGGCAGACGAGGTCGCCCGGGAGCGAGGACCATTTGGACCACACCATCGACATCAAGACGCCTCTTTCTTCTTGTTGAAAACCCTCAATGCTTTGATTCTCCCTGTAACAAAAATACGGCTTTGTAAGGTAGCAGCGTAATGGAAATAGCAAGAGAAAATGCAATTCATCAGCATCTAAACATGATTACGGCAGCGCTTTGGCAGTATTTCAGCATTTGACAGCAGTTAAGCAGCACTTTTGACAGCAGTTAAGCAGCACACTGACAGCATTTTAGCTACACACAAAGAGAGCAAGTTTCTAAATTTGCTACTCGGCATGAACATACTACAGACCATGCAAAATATAAAGATTTCAGAAACACACAAACACATAAAATTTCTAAATTGGCTACGAGCCAAGAACAATACTACAGACCATGCGAAATATAAAGAGGAGACTAACCTTGCACTGTCGATGACCGGGGCGGCAGCGCACTGTCGACGCGGCGCTGTATACCGACCAGCTATTGGGCAGGCAGGGTTGGCTTCGGGAAGCGAGCAGGGAGGACGGACGCGTCGGGGGAGAGCCGCGAGCAAGAATCCGGCGTAGCGGCACTGTCGTGGCGGGGCTCGAGCAGGGATTGGGCGACGGCGAACGCGGGGGCGGCAGGACGGAGAATTAGAGAGAGGGAGAGAGAGGAGCGGCAAGGAGGCGCGAGTGCCGGCGGCGCGGACTCGCTGTTGTACGGCGCGCCGCCATGGTGAGGTCGGGAGGGCGAAGGGGAGAAGAAGATGCTGGTCAGGTCGGGCTGCCTGTCACTGTTCGAGAGCGGAAAAAGGCGATTTTTGGGGCGCTCCCGTCGACCCGCCGCGTGCTCGCCGCCGCGCCGCGGGATTCCTCTCCTCCGTCGGCCGCTTCGGCGGCGGGAGGGCGGGGGATCCCCGGTGCCGGCTTGTACATATGGTAGGGTAGGGTGGGTTTCCTGCCTGCGGCGCCCAGGAGGAGGTGGTGCGGTTGGTGGGCGTTTTGGGGGCGGCGTGTTCTTCTCCGGCGATGGAGCTCTGCGGGGCTCGGCGTCGACGCGCTCGCCTTGGTGGAGCTCGAGGCCCGGCGTGGTGCTCGAGTCCCACTGTTCCCCATCAGATCTGAGGTGGCGGCGGATCTGGCGGGCGGTTCCCTGGGCTGGACAAGATCCTCGGCTTCTACCGGCGGCGGCTCTGAAGGCGGCAAGGGCAAGGTGGTGTTGCTGGTTCAAAGGGGCGTCTGCCCTGGGTGTTCATCGACAAGGTTTCCGCCGCGGCGCGGCGGAAGGGCTAGGCGGCGTCTCTCATAGGGAAAAGCTCTCCCTAGCAGTGGTGTGGTGGCGGCTGGTGGCCACCTTCGTCTTCATCGCCGGTGAATCTGGTGTTCTTCGTGCTTGCTCCTCCTCCTCGTATTGTTCTTACTTTGTTTTATTTCTATGTACTGTGTATGTGGATCGCTGATGAATATACGGGAAGTTGGATGTGTCAAAAAAAAAAAAAAAAGGTCGGGCTGCCTGTTTGGGTCTAGAACGGGCGCAACTTTGCTACCACATCCAAATAACTGATTCGCAAAAAAATATACTGACTCCGTTTCAAGAAAATAAATACTACCACCAATTTCAATGTTGATTAAGAGCACGACCCTTAAAATGCGTATAAGAAACTATAAAACTGTCTTACGGTATGGCGCGGTGTCGCACGGAACAGATGCCCTAAACCCGTTCCGTAACACCGCGTCATACTGTAAAACAATATTTAAATTTGGTAAATTCATACACCTCAAATAAGATGGACATAGGTTTCAAAAAATAAGTTGCAAATAAGCACATCACATACGTGTCTCTCCCACCATAGGAAATAACATAAATTTATAATGACATCATTGTTAATAACGCCACCATGAACCGAACTATCACCACCACCACCACCACCACCTGCACCACCACCACCATCAGCTGCACCAGCACGAGAAACAGGTGCTTGCTTTGTCCACCGTTTCATGATTTCCAATCTTCTAATATTCCATCACTCTTTTGTCAGTTCGTCCCTTTCTTTTGAGTTTATCATCATCACCATGTTCTCTTCGGCAAGCATGGCCGCCGTCGCCTTTTCCTCCTCTACCCTTGTTTTTCGCTCCCTCTAAAGGATCTCCCCCTTCACCCTTTCATGCTCGAGGTTTAATCTTCGCTACTCTGAACGTTTCCTTGCGCTTCGCATCCTCCCGGATTTGAAGCCACCTTGCCCCCTTGTCTTGGTGCCTCTTCCCGGCCAACGATAACTTTTGAGATTCGATCAAGTCCTTGTTCTTCACCATTTCACCAACATTGGCTTTCAAGTTGACGGCATCGGCTCCCTTCCTTCTCCATGTCCTCCTTTTTCCTTCCATCGGGAAGTGCTAGTAGGTTCAGTTTACAGAAACTTCACACATTTGTTGTCAATTTTTTATGGCTGATATTTAAAAGACGTGCCTTTAGGGTACATCCTGCATTACAATATTAGTAGTCAATTTTAAAGTAGACATAAATATGCATATGAAGTTTAAAGTTGGGACTAGACAATAACATAACATATAAATATTTTTTGCTTTCTAACTATTCATTGCTTGCATGGATAATTTGCTTAGAGTTCCCCATGGCCTCTAGTGATTATTTTAAGTAGTTCTTGAAAGGTGAAATCCTAGAATAGGCACAATACGGACAAGACAATTAATACTTTTTCTCTACAAAATTAGGCATATAAATTTTGATATTATTTTGATATAAAAGGTATATCGAATGATCGATGATCTAATGGCTATTTTGAATGTTAGTCTTGAGTTGATCTAAAAAGGGGTTTGGCATTCCTGCCCATTCTCAGAAACACCATTTGACTGATCGAATAATTAGAAACACCACTGACCCATTAATCCGACAATCTCTCACACGGTAAAGAGATGATGGAATGACATAATTGATTATCGAAGTATAGAGCAGTGATACATATCATTTGAAGATTCCATCGACCAAATGGTTCAAATGAGGAACCCAGAATATGGTCGGTCATAGTGGTACAATGCTAAAACCCCTTTACAAAAACACCGGCGGGTAGCAGGAAACAATTTGCCTCCCAAGTGCATATGCTCGCTTCACCTACAAAACACACACTTTAAAATGTCAAAACTTTTGGAAAAAAAGTCGTGCATACATCTCAATATTCTATGTGCGCACGGATAGTTTCACGAAAACTCAACCTTGTTTGTGTCTTGTGTAAAAGGACAAAAAAATGTCTCGTGAAAAGGCTTATTTTAGCATTGATTTTCATAGAAATATCTTATTTTTGTGAAACAACTTTTGCAGCATATAGAATGTGAGTATATACGTCCGAACATTTTTTAGAATTATTTTGACATCTTAAAATACAAATAAAGGGTGCGAAACTGCGAATATGCACCGAGAGGCAAAACGCTGCTCCCGGTAGAAGTCAATTCGAGAGTACCGAGATTTACCACTTTACCCCTTCCCTTCCTCGCGACCCCTCCGCCGCATTTCTCCCGCTGCCCCTCGCCGCACAGCCAAGGAACTCGCATTCCTCTCCCGCTCCAGCCCGATGGCTCTCCACGGGGCAGACGCCGCTCCATTTCAGGTACGGCATCCGACTCCCACCCTCGTCACCGACCGCCGACGCCGCTTGGAAGGCGCGGGCGAGGAGGAGGGTAGCCCGCCCGTACGAGCGACGGGATCGAGCCGAGGTGGACGAGGCACTGGGAGGGAGGAGCAGACCACCGCGCGTTTCGGCGGCGTTGGGCTGTGGAAAGGGGAAGGAGGCAGCGGCGGCAATGGCTTCATTGGCCGGTAGAAGAGAGGAACGGGATCTGGGCTTAACGGACAAAGGAGGAAGAGGTGATGCTGCTGCTACAATATACCTTGTTCCATGATTCACTCCTGAACAGTTGCATTTCCTCAGATGATTTCTACTCCTACGCAGGGACCCAGTGCTCTGTTCTCTACCTACATTATCCTCCGAACCTGCTACTCTTCCCAGGTTACCAAGGAAGCATTTCAGTTTCAGTTTCAGAAGGATAGTTCGTAGGCAGCCAAGGTGCAAGCCAGATGGTGCTGTCATGTCCACTGCCGGTCCTCGTCAGTATTAGCACGTCGTGGAATTGGATGCTGGGAGCATTTAATTTTGGCAAGCACCTCTTTTGGAATCGTCAGATACTCAGATGATTCATGTGTACAGTCAAAAAAGATGATTCATGTGGTACAAGTTCGATGAAGGGGATAGCTGGACCTTGACTGGAATATGCGACAAAATCAACTGAGAAGAAGTCTTTGGCATGTCCATTTCTCATCCTTGATGACTGACTTGGCACTTTGCATAGTTAACTAAATTGGATACTCCCTAAAACCGTACTGGAATCCGGAAAATCGGTTTCAAGCCAACTAAATTGGAGTGACTCTGCAAATAAACAATTGTAAATTTGGTACCCAATTTGTCCCCTTCTCTGCCGTTCAGTTAAAATATCCATGATCCGGTGGATTTCCTTGGGGTGCAGAAGCTCTGGACTCTATAACAAGCAGAGAATAGTATTTGCATTTTCATAGACTGGTTTATGGACACGTTTTCTTTACCCACATAAAACCTCTCAATCATCTGGGGTTAGTGAATTAGAACAAAGCGAAACAAGACGGCACTAGAGTCAAGTCAAACAAGAAGTTCCAACTCCCCTACCCCTTCTAACATATATCTAAACGTCCACACGGAAATATTTAACAAAGACTCTCCATGAGAACTAGCTAAAGCAGAGACATGGCTCAAGTTTTCGGCACCCGATCTCTGATTCCTCCTTCCCACCATGCACTCTTTCTTCCTTGCACCGTCCTCATATTTCTTTCCTCCAACACAATTGTATTCTCATCAGCGCAAGCTACCAACAGAACTGAAGATGACCGGAAAGCCCTTCTCTGCTTCAAATCAGGCATCTCAATTCTCAAGGGACCCTGCCGGTGTTCTCGGATCATGGCGGAATGACTCGCTCAACTTCTGCAGCTGGCAAGGGATCACCTGCAGCAAGACCCTGCCAATCCGTGTCGTGTCCATCCAATTCAGGTTTAAGCGGCTCACAGGAACACTATCCAGCTGCATATCAGTCCTTACTTCTCTAGTGCAGATGGACCTTCCAAACAATCAACTGTCTGGAAGCATACCTGATGAGATAGGAGAGCTTCCGAGCCTCCAAACACTGATGCTTGCCGGCAACAGGCTAGCACGTAACATCCCTCTGTCATTAGGTACCGCTGCATCTCTTAGACATGTCAACCTTGCAAACAATTCTCTTAGTGGAGTTATCCCTGATTCCTTATCAAATAGTTCGTTGCTTAGTGAGATAATCCTCTCACGTAACAACTTATCTGGGGAGATCCCGGCTAATCTGTTCAAGTCATCCAAACTTGTCGCTGTTGATCTCCAGTGGAATGCTCTCTCAGGGGCAATCCCACACTTCCAAAAGATGGATGCACTGCAATTCCTTAATCTTACAGGGAATTTGCTTTCTGGTACTATACCAGCATCGTTGGGAAATGTTTCGTCCTTGCGTTCCCTCCTGCTAGGACAAAACAACTTAGCAGGGTCAATTCCAGAAACTTTGGGTCAAATTCCAAACCTAAGTGTGCTAGATCTAAGTTACAACAGATTCTCGGGGTATGTCCCAGCCACACTGTACAATGTGTCATCACTCACACTCTTTAGTTTAGGCATCAACAATTTTATTGGGCAGATACCTTCTGACATTGGCCACTCGCTTCCCAATCTCCAAACATTGGTAATGGGAGGCAACAATTTTGGTGGATTAATCCCAGATTCTCTGGCCAACATGTCAAAGCTTCAAATGCTTGATCTTTCAATCAACTCGCTATCTGGCGTGGTGCCATCTCTAGGATCCTTGGCAGACTTGAATCAACTGCTTCTAGGAAATAACATACTAGAAGCTGGTAACTGGGCGTTCCTTACCTCTCTGACCAATTGCACACAATTGTTAATATTATCAATGGACAGTAATATCCTGAATGGAAGTTTGCCAAAAGCAGTGGGCAACCTTTCAACAAAGCTGGAGCGGTTATACTTTGGAAGAAACCAAATTTCTGAAAACATACCAGCTGAGATAGGCAACCTCGTAAACCTCACTGTGCTTGACATGGGCCAGAACATGCTGTCAGGACAAATTCCCCTGACAGTTTGGAACTTGAGCAACTCGTTTGTCCTGAAACTTTCCATGAATAGGTTGTCAGGTGAAATTCCATCAACAGTTGGCAATCTTGCTCAACTCAGCCAGCTTTATCTTGATGACAATGAGTTCTCTGGAAACATATCGGCAAATATAGGACAATGCCAAAGGCTGCTTATGTTGAACTTGTCAGTTAACCATCTTGGTGGATCCATACTGACGAGGGGTAGACTCATCAAGACCCATTGTTAAGGTCCCTAGGTTGTGAATATGGGGGAGAGAACGTGGTAGAGCTGGAAGTATCGTCGGCTGACAAGCAGGGCAAAGATTTTACCCAGGTTCAGGGCCCTCGTGTGGAGGTAACACCCCTACGTCCTGCCTGTCTGTTATTGATTTGCGAATATGGTGGTTACAAGGGTTCCCGGCGAGATGTCAATCTCGCAAGGGTTTGGAGGCTCTGGTGTTTCGTTGTCTGGTTCGATGGCCCTCCCAGCCCTTAAATAGTAGGCTGGGTCTCGGGTGTTCGTAACCGACTCGATTTACATATAAGGAAAGTCTAAACCGGCTATGACTTCGCCAAACTTGGAGGATACTCCATCTTCGTGGGCCTTCCTTCATGGGCTTCATGTAGGCTCTGATAGTTGGGCCTAGTCGATACGTGCACCAGGTACCCTCATGGTAGGGTACCCGATAGGCATACCCATGTCAGTAGCCCCCGAGTACTTGTCTGATTCGAAGAGTCGGGCATGGACTCACACATCTGTGCACATTATATTCTTTGCATCTGTATCATATAATTTGAAATTCCTGTACGAAATAGCACATGTTGGCTATGTCGAGTGTTTCATCGACTATGATTTTTGCTTTTGCTTATGATAATCAAGGGATCTTAGCTTAGCAGGCCTGGCACACACGACGGATCGGGGCCAGTTAACTACCATTCGGGCAAAACCATACTAGCTTTCAATCAAACTCGAGTCCCCGGACTCTAATCTGGAACAAACTGGACAGACTCGAAACGGCCGATGAGGTCTTACTGAATCGAACTGCAGTATAACTTTGAATTTACCCAACGCGTCCGTCGGGATTTTTCGTGATGTCTGCTGACACGGAAAGTTTAAGGATAACGCTGCTGGAGCGGTCCCTAGCCCAACTCGACTGATCGGCGGGTCTTACCTTTGCACTATGCATGCAGCATCCGAGGATCGTCGGATACAACTCGGGAATATTTCGAATATGATTTTGCTTATGATCTGAGCTGAGTATTTGTCGACTGATATTTTGCCGTTATTCTATCGGGTGCGCGACAGCGCTCCCGATGGGAGTAGCCCCCGAGATTGTGCTTTATTACTTGCAATGGAGGATAATCTCAAAATCTTTTTATCCTGCACATGTTAGTCAAAGAAATTTTTTGATATGCTCCCGATGGGAGTATGATGTTTCAGTCGAAAGTCCTTCGACTGGCATCTATGACCTTTGCTGGAAAACCAATCGAAATTCTTGTGAGACATCAATCGAAGAAAGCATCGAGTGACTTTTTGTGCCAGTTGTGCAATATGAAGTAACGTCAGCAATGACGCATTTTGCGACTGCCATCTCTGACAAGCGGTGGCGTGCTTGATAAGACTGATGGGACGCGACCCTGCTCTGTGGGCCCATTACGCAGAGCTGACCAAGGACAACGCCGCTTGGAATTGATTTGACCGTTCTGGCGCGATTTTCACGGGGCGTGATGATGGTTTCCTAGATTCCCGTGCGTAGTGGGCGGAGTGGCCGGCGACGGTTGATCTCCGTGGCCGCCACGTGTATGGCTAGATTTCGCGCGGAGCGTATGCGTTTGTTTCAACGGTTGCGATCTTTTTGTGTCCTGTGGTAAATAGGGAGGACGGCGCTGGCAGAGTTTTTTGCTTGCCATTTGCTCCTAGCGCCGCCCCTGTTCCCCTCATCTTCTTCCTTGCGCTGCGCCTCCATTGCTTTTGCGCCCAAGCTCTCTGCACCACACCCATCCACTCCCGCAATGGCAAAGGGCGGAGGTGCCAAGCGTGGTGGTGGTGCTGCTGCTGCGACTGACGCGGCCAAGGGCAAGAAGAGCGCGGCGAGTGCGTCTGCGACCGCCGCCGCCCTGAAGAAGAGCAGCGGGGACTGGGCGAAGTCCACCATCAAGGACGCCCATCTGATCAAGCTCCGCGAGCAGGGCCTGCTGCCTCCCACGGAGCAACTGGCGGTTCGCGCGCCGTCCTCCAAAGAGGTACTCCCTGAACCACGCGCCAACGAGCGCGTCTGTTTTGCGGAGTTTTTGCCAAGGGGGTTTTCACTTCCCCTCCACGACTTTGTTCGTGGTCTTCTTTTTGCCTACGGGGTGCAGATCCATGATCTCACCCCGAACGGTGTTCTGCACATAGCGTGCTTTATCACGCTATGCGAGTGTTTCCTCGGCGTCGCACCCAGCTGGGCGTTGTGGAAGGCCATATTCATGGTGCGACCGAACAGAGGAGGCGGCCGCACCTACCCTGTTGGCGGCTGCGGGATCCAGGTCCGCAGCGACACCAGGTACTTTCGCCTGAAGACCGTCGACTCCACTCAAGGCTGGAGGAAAGGATGGTTTTATGCGAGTATCGAGCAGGACGCAGCCGCCCTCTTCTCGACTGCTGATATTTGCCAAGACCAAGGCGTGGGATCACCAGCTCTCAGCCGAAGAAATGGCGGAGGCAGGCCCTTTGATGACCCAGATTGGGGGCATGCTGGACAAGCTCACGGGCATCCACCTGATTGCCACCTTCGTGAAGAGGCGAGTGTGGCCACTCCGCGCCCGAGCACACCCCATGTGGCAGTATGAGGGCGCGCACGACCCCACTCGAATGAGCCCGGAGGAGCTGTCAAGGAACGAGCTGGTGGCGCATGTGCGGCACATCACCAACCTGACGGCAGCCGATCCTTGCAACGTCGACTGCCCCGTTGCTCCATACGGGACGGAAAATCCTTTGCTGGAGGTATGATATGCTTGCAATTAAGAGTTGCCACTCGTATGTTGTGCGGTCTTTGATTTTGCCTCTAACTTTGCCTTTGTAATATGTTTTGTGTAGGACCACTCGACTGCTGCATCTCTTCCTCCTCTGCCAGAAGATGGCCCGACTGAAGAAACTCAGGTGCAGGAGGTGGACGCGAAGGGGGATCAGTCGCCAATCCCTTCTGCCACCACTTCGCATGTGGAGGAGGATGAAGAAGACGCAGCCGAAGAGGTGCAGACTGAAGGAGCGGCCACCTCAGATCACGAAGTCGACGCCACACCTTCGAAGCGCCGTCGACTGGCCAAGAAGGCGCCTTCGACTGTGAGTCCATCCACAAAGGAGCAGGGCTTGGAGGATGACGAGGAATCAGGCTCGCCACCCGTTCCCAAGGCCGCTGCCTTGCGTATATGCTCGACGAGCTCGACTCCTCCTCCCAAGTCGAGTGGTGCTCCAGTCTTTGGAGGCCCAAATTTTGACGACTTCGACGACGAGGAAGATGAGGAGCATAGGTATGCATCTTTTGCTTATGATATAGAATTATCCGCGGTTTGCATATTTGTGCTGATTGTTTTTCCATTTGTGCCATTCGCAGCGCTGAAAACGATCAGCCCGCGTCTACTCCAGCCGAGAGAGTTCCGACCCCGGATCACCCGGATGCTTCTCCAGCAGCGCCAGAGGTCGCCCAGCCGATGGCTACCACGGCTGTCGTTGAGGTGGCACAGGTGGCGACTCCAGATGTCGGGACATCAGTCGCGGCCCCTGAACCTTGGATGAACCATGTAAGTATCTTTTTGCATGACCCGTGTAGTTTGGGACTGTGTGAGTTTAGAAATTATGCTGAGTTCATGTGCTTGCAGTCCTTCTACCGCACCTTGGCGGACTCCGCCAAGGCTTATATACCGGTAGAGCAGGAGAGGGATATGCTGCGCAGCGACCTAGAGCGGCTCAGTCGTGAGTTCTCTTTTGCTGCTGATTCTGAATCTTCTTTTTGCAATGCTTGACCTTGCCGAGTATAAAATGCATATGATGTGCTGCACCAGGCGAAAAGAAGGAGCTGGTAGAGGCACTTGCCTCGCAGCGCGCTGAGTCGAAGAAGGAGCTAAACGCTGCCACCAACTCAGCTGCCGCACGCGAGCGAGTATATGCTGAGCAGCTGTCAGGACTCGCGCAGGTCATGGGAGGTAAGTACTATTCTCCTTTGGATTTATGGTGTAGTTGTCAAGTGTCATGTAATGACTTTTGCTCTTTTTGTCTTGTGAAGAAGCTATTGGCATGCCTGCCTCTGCAGACGGCTCGAGTGACGAACTGTCACTCGACCATGTCATGGGCGACCTCGGCGCCGTGTGCACTCAAGCGAAGGATGCACTCGTCAAGTCGGCGAGTACACTTGGCGCCGTGTACGAGGCTGTGTTGCCGAGCGGTGAAGCACCATCGACTGCGGATGGATTTGCCGCCGTGTTTGGCCCGGGGACCTCCACCATGGCGGATTTCGCTCGCGCCCTCACGGTACGCGGCTCGGAGTCCACCCTCAAGCTCCTTCTAGGTCATGGATTAGAGGGTGACTACGAGAAAGCTCTCTCTGACTTCCCGCGAAGGTCAGACGGGAAGCTTGTGCCCCTGAGGGGTGTTAGCGAGCCAGCTGCGCGACTGGCCGAAATTTTTATGGCCACCATGGAGCGCCGGGCTGCCGAGGCTGCTTCTCGTTTGCGTAGGTCGAAATCGGAGTCGACTTCCTAGGCTTAGGGTAGCTGCACCCCTTTGTTTTTTATGCCATGTAATGATACCTTGGAACTGCGCGAGTATGCGCCTGGTTTTGCTACTTGTTTATGCCAATGGTCTTTTGCGAATGTTTCTTGTGCTCGAAAAGCTGTATGCTATTTGTCCTCAACTTACGCATTGAGTTTATGCTTCTGATACAAACTTTGTGTTTATGACTATGCCCTTTGAACAGTCACGGGAACCCGCCGCCTCGACTGGTTCCTCGCAAGCTCCGGCCACCACCCGATCACAGGCTCAGGTGGTAAACGATGCCAAGGTGATGGAGTTTATGAAAACCAAATTTGTGAAGATGGAGCAAGACCTGAAGAACGCCCAGGATGAGCTGAATCGGCTGAGAATGAGGCCCTCGTTGGCCACCCAACGCGAGGAATATGTGCTCGGAGAGATGGAGCTTGTGAACAGGCAACTCGAGTGTGAGTTCGAGTCTTGCTCTATTTACGAACTGTTTGCATAGCTTTCTCCTTTTGATCTCACTGGTGTGCCCGTTTTGCAGGCTTTGTTGACAACTTCCACGCGGAGAAAACCTGCGTGGAGGAGCGTTTGGATAGCGTGGTTGACGACCCCACGACTGGACGTCAACACTTTTGGCTTCATAGGTATCATGCCCGCATACTCGCCACCTTGAAGGATCGCTCCTGGCGGAGTGCCCAATTGCTCGAGTTGTGTCGGATGGCGTTTATTCGTCTCAATGAGATTCTTTTTCCTTTGGGGCCGCAACCACAAGGGATCCACGCCTTGGTGGATGTTTTTCGCCATGTAACTCCTATTCGAGATCTGCTGACCCAAAAACTTGTGGTTGGAGCGAACGCAGCAATGGCGTATGTGCGTAGTCGAAAACCAACTTTGGTGCTGCCTCCACCCGCACACGGAGCGACTCTGGCGCAGGGAGATCTGGATGACACTATTCGTGCTGCGGAGACGCTGATCGAACGTACGCACGAACAGCTTTGTGGTCCTTTGCTGCCCATCAAAGACGAGCCAGAGGATTAGAGTAGCTTGCGAGTGTAATTTTTGTACAGGGGGCAGCCCCCGAGTGTAAATTTTGACTCTATGTATATGAATTGAGTATTTTTGTATTTGCTCAGCCCCCGAGTCGATCGAGTGGGGTTTATGAAATATATGTTGATTATGAAGCAATGACCATATAGCCCCCGACTATTCGAGTGCGACTGCAGAGTTTGTGCGTTCCCGTTTGGATCCTTGTGACACAGCCCCCGAGTGCTCGGGTGCGGCTAAGGTATTATGTTTTTGCAGGAGCGAGGGCTCGTGTGATTGATAACGCAGCCCCTGAGTGTTTCGGGTGCGGTTAAGTTATGAATTATGCGAGTAATAAACACAGAGAAGTAGGAGGAACATTGATTATATTCCACTTTTGAATATTAGGCTGCATGTCGCCTCATTAAAAACCTTCCAGCCCCCTTAGGTACCCTGGTAAGGAAAAGAGCGCGTCTGAAACCTGCAGCCATCCGACATATCGCCTATTACATTGTATGACTTTGAGCACTCTATGCATAGAAACGGCGCAGGTGCGCAACGTTCCATGGATTATGTGAAAGTTCGCCTGTCTTTGCGTGCTTCAGTCGATATGCGCCATCACCAAGGACTTCAGTGATGATGAAAGACCCTTCCCATGGGGAGGCGAGCTTGTGCACCTTCTTCTGCTTCAGTCGAAGAACCAGGTCGCCAATAACGAAGGACCTGGTGCGCAGTCGACGGCTATGATAGTTGCGGAGATCTTGCTGGTAAACAGCTGTGCGGGCCAGGGCCGTGTCGCACGCCTCATCGAGCAAGTCGACTGCGTCTTCGAGTGCTTCTTGTGCATCGTCTTCGTTGTGTGCCTCAACTCGTGGTGAATTGAACCGCACGTCTGATGGCAGGATTGCCTCTGCGCCATAGACCATGAAGAATGGTGTGAACTGGGTCGAAGAGTTGGGGTTGTGCATAGGCTCCACAGCACAGATGGGAGTTCTTCGACCCAAGCCCCCGCGGCCCTTTTGAGTGGCACCAGGAGGCGCTTCTTGATCCCGCTGGTCACGAGTCCATTGGCCTTTTCGACTTGGCCATTGGATTGCGGGTGCGCCACAGACGCGTAGTTGAGTGTGATGTCTTGCTCTTTGCAGAAGTTTCTGAACTCCTCAGCCGTGAAGTTTGTGCCATTATCAGTGATGATACTGTTTGGGACACCGAAGCGTAGATGATGCTCTTTATGAAGTTGACTGCCGTAGTAGCAGTCGAATTTGTGATGGGGACCGCCTCGATCCACTTTGTGAACTTGTCGACTGCCACCAGGAGGTGAGTATGCCCGCCATGCGATGATTTTTTGAGTGGCCCAACCATATCGAGCCCCATTGGGCGAAAGGCCAGGCCAATGGTATTGTCTTCAACGCCGATGCGGGTGCGTGCGGCTTGTTGCGAATTTTTGGCAGCCGATGCACCTTTTGACTATGTCCTCCGCGTCCTTGAGTGCTGTAGGCCAGTAAAACCTGCTCGAAAGGCTTTGGCTACGAGTGATCGACTGCTGGCGTGATGCCCGCAGGTACCTGCATGAATATCTCGAAGTATGGCTTGACCATCTTCGAATGCGATGCATCTTTGGAACATACCTGATATGCTGCGCTTGTATAACTCGCCGTTGATGACGGTGTATGCTTGGATCTTCGAGTGACGCGCCGGGACTCGGTTATGTCATCTGGTAGCTCGCCGCGGAGTATGTAGCCAGAAAAGGTTGAGTCCAAGTTGGCTCTGAGGAGTACCTCGACTGGAGGATCCTCTGTGCTGGGTGCTTTGCTTGGCTGGCGTAGTCGATGTAGGAGGTGCTCGTTTCTCCTTTATGGATCTGTGTCTCGATGCGCTCGAGGAAGACACCAGGTGGAACTTGCGCGCCAGTTGAGCCAAGATTGGCTAGCATGTCTGCTTCTTCGTTGCTTTCTCTTCCTATGTGCCGCAACTCGCAGCCATCGAAGCTGCCTCCAGTGTGTTGTACAGGTCGCGATAGCGATCATGTTGTCTGCTATGGCGTCGCAGGCCTTCATTGTTTGCTGCACCACAAGATTCGAGTCGCCGTAGATCATCAATCGAGTGCACCCAAGTGCTTTTGCCATCCATGCCATGGATCAAGGCTTCGTACTCAGCCTCGTTGTTGGAGGGTAGTTTGAATCCCATCTGCAAACATAGCGAGCTTGTCGCCTTTTGGTGATATGAGGATGACGCCTGCTCCTGCGCCTTCATGTTTCTTGGACCCATCAAAGTACATGGTCCATGAGTTGGACACATCTGGTGCTCCAGGCAATTGGGCTTCTATCCACTCGGTTGTGAAGTCAGGTAGGACTTGTGCTTTGATGGCCTTCGGGTGCTCGTACTTGATGTCCTTGGTGCCAGCTCGATGAGCCATTTTGCGACTCGCCCGTTGCATTGGGGTTTGTGAGGATATCACCGATTGCTGAGTTACTTACCACGGTGATCGGGTGCTGTGAAGTAGTGCGTCAACTTCCTTGAGGACATGAATACAGCGTATGCCAGCTTTTGATAGTGCGGGTACCGCTGTTTTGATATGGAGAGAACCTCGCTCAGGTAGTAGACTGGACGTTGTATGCTTTGGATGTGCCCCTCCTCCATGCGTTCGACTACCAGTACGGTACTCACCACCCTGTTTGTAGCCGAGACATACAGGTATAGTGGTTCCCGTTCCTTAGGTGCGACGAGGATCGGAGGGCTTGTGAGGATCCGCTTGAGATCTGTGAAGGCTGCTTCAGCTTCTGGCGTCCACTCGAACTTGTCCGCCTTCTTCATCAGTCGATAGAATGGTAGTGCCTTTTCACCCAGTTTGCTGATGAATCGACTGAGCGCTGCCACTCTCCTGCTAGTTTCTGCACATCGTGAAGCTTTGAAGGCCTTTGCATTGTGAGGATGGCCTGTATTTTCTCCGGGTCTGCTTCGATTCCACGGGCAGAGACTAGGTACCCTAGAGCTGCCCGGCTGGAACGCCGAACGTGCACTTCTTAGGATTGAGCTTGATGGAAGCGTTTGAGGTTTGCGAACGTCTCCCTCAAATCGTCGAGTAGTGTGTGTTCTTCCCTTGTGGTAATGACAATGTCATCCACGTAGACCTGGACGTTGCGTCCAATTTGCTTTTTGAGGCAGTCTGCATCATGCGCTGGTATGTTGCACCCGCGTTTTTGAGCCCAAAGGGCATAGTTGTGTAGCAGTAGACCCCGAGTGGGGTTATGAACGCCGTTTTTTCTTCGTCTTCTTGCTTCATCCTTATCTGGTGATAACCTGAGTAAGCATCCAGAAAGGAGAGTCGTGCGCATCCGGCGGTGGAGTCGACGATCTGGTCGATTCGGGTAGCGGGAAGTGATCCTTTGGACAGCACTTGTTCAGCGCTGTGAAGTCCACGCACATCCGAAGGATGTCTGTATGCTTCTTCTCTACGAGTACGGGGTTGGCCACCCATTGTGATTTCTTGATTTCCCTAATGAATCCTGCTGCGAGTAACCGGTCGACTTCAGATTCGACTGCGGTTCGCTTTGGGCCGGAGATTCGACGCATCGTTTGCTTGACTGGCTTTGCATCTGGAAACAATTGGAGAGAGTGCTCGGCGAATTCCCTGGGAATACCTGGCATGTCGGCTGGACACCACGCAAATATTTCCCAGTTCTCACGGAGGAATTCGACGAGCGCGCCTTCCTATGCGATAGGCAGGCTCGAAGATACGTTGACTGTCTTGGACGGATCGGTCGGGTGCACCTGATGCGACCTTGTGTCATTTGTAGCATTGAAGGATCTGTCGACTGCCAACTTTTTATGCTCCGGAAGGAGTGTGCGGTCGTTGGAATCGCCAGTCGGCGAGTGATTCTTCCACCGAACATCTCGGAGATTTTGCTGAACTCGCGGTCGCAAGCATCGGACCTTTGAAAGTTTCCACGGACAGTGATGACTCCCTTTGGTCCTGGCATCTTCAGCGTGAGGTACGCGTAGTGTGGCACCGCCATGAATCGAGCAAACGTCGGGCGACCAAGAATAGCATGGTATTGTGATTTCCAGTCGACGACCTCGAACTCAATCGACTCTGTCCTGAAGTGGCTTTTGTCCCCGAACGTAACGTCGAGTTGTATGGTGCCTTCTGGGCTAATTGCTTTGCCAGGAACGATACCGTGGAAGGTATTTGAAGATTTTGGGAGGTTTTCGACTGACCTGTTCATTTTGCGGAGCGTGTCCGCGAAGATGATGTTTATGCCGCTGCCTCCATCCATGAAGACCTTGGTCATGGCGTAGCCTCCTATTTGCGCGTCGAGTACCAGAGCGCGTGCCCTGGTCGAACTACAGCTGGGGGATGATCCTCCGACTGAAGCTTATGATGGTTCCGATCCCTTCAGAAATTCGGGCACAGCAGGAGGTGCCATGACAGCCATGTTCACTGTCGAGTGATTAGCTTTTGCTGCCTGTTGGAGGGGCGACCCTTTTGTATCATGTACATCTGCCCGTGGGGCTGTGGATATTGATCATCTTCCGCCCGTAGTACGGGTTGTATGGCACCTGCGATTTGCGCCTGGAGCAGGCTGTGGTGGTGGTTGCTGCGGTGGCGGCTGTGGTGCCATGAGAGCAGGCACAGCGTTTGGCTGGGTACGGTGCAGGCGTGGGCTGAGCGGTGCAGGGCCGTACCTTTTGAGTCGTATCATGTAATCAGTCGCCATTTGGTCGAATTCCCTGCAGTTCCTTAGGGTGTGATTGGAGTGCAGTTTTCCGTCGTCCCCCTTGAAGAGGTGGAATCTGCACCAGTCGTCCATTTTTCTTCGAATGACCGCTCGGGTTTTGCGTCGCTGCGTTTGCGCCACTCTTGCCTTTTGTCGCTCCGCTGATCGCGGTCTCGACTGTCCCGTCGATCATCCGAGCGCCGGTTGCTTCTATCTTGATCATCACGGGATTGTGTGTACCCAGCCGCCATGAACTCGGGTCTGTCATCATCGTAAGGACGTTTGGAGCGTTTGCGCCTGCGATCATCTCTGTATGAGTGTCTGCGGCCTCGACTGCCGCTGTCGTGGTTGTCGCGTGGTGGAGAAGCGCGGGATCTGCGCACAGAATCCTCTCCATCTGCCCACTCAGTCGCGATTTTTATGAGTTGAGCCAAGGAACTTGGCTTTTCGCGACCAAGTGCTTCCTTGAAGTCCTTCCGGGCGAGACCCATTATGAAGGCATCCATGGCCCTATCTTCTGATATTGTGCCAACCAAATTGCGTATTTCGGTCCTGCTCCGTATGTATGACCTCAACGACTCGTCTGATCGTTGAGTGCATGCTCTGAGCTCTTCGAATGTCTTCGGGCGCTCGCAAAGAGGCTCGAAGTTTTTGATGAAGTCTCTGCGGAAATCGTCCCACGAGTCGTATGATGATGGAGGGAGTGCTTTGAGCCAGTAGCGGGCTGTTCCTTCGAGCATCAGTCGTATGTACTGCATTGCCGTGGTGTTCGTGCCACGCTGGCATGCCACGGCGAGTCTGTAGTCCTCGAGCCACCCGGAAGGTTCCTGGCGACCGTTGTACTTGGGTTGTTCACCTGTTAACTTGAACCCTTTGGGCATCCGTGTCTCGTGGATGCGTCGAGTGAAGCACAACGCTCCGCATGGCTCTGGTTCGCGATCAGAGTATGAGTCGCTGCTGTAGGACCTTCGAGATCTGCTTCTGCTATGCCTGTGCCGGCGTGTGCTTCTCCTTCCTTCATCCGAGTGGTGGCTGCGACCACTACGGTTGTGTGCTGCGTGCCGGGAGTCGACTACGTCGCGATCTCGACCCCCTCCTGGAGTTTTGTCTTCTGGCTGTATAGCCTTTGCAGCTAGAGCTAGTGATTTGAGTTGTTGTCAATGCAGGGCGGCAGTAGGGTCGTCCGCCGGAGGTTGCAGTGCTTTGAGGTAAGCACCTACGGAGAATAGTGCACCCGCAGCTGTTTTGGGTACTGGGATTCCATCAGCGTCTTCTGTCATGAATGACAGGTTGCGAGTGTTTTTGCTCTCTCATCCTCTGGGAGGCCTGCCAGCCTCGATCTCTGTCTTGGGGCTGCTTGCCCCGTGGAGCTAAGGGACAGCTGTCTCCTTCGCGCACTCGAGAGGCTGGCTTGCCTTTTGCGTTCTTCGAGCGTCGCTCGGTAGTTTTGCAGTCGAATTGACTCTTGCCAGTTGAAGTACTGGAAGGTCAACATCTCTTCTGGGGTGGAATTTGGTGGCATCATTGTGCACCCCTTGATGACTTTATCTGCTTTTGCTGCCATCTCTTCAGTGATCGTCAGGGTTGTGACCCCATCCGGCATGGTTACCGTGCATGGGAATTGTGTAGGCCTACGAACGGCTGCGGCTGCGGATGATTCTGCAGAGAACGCCATGTAGACCTGATGGGGCGTGACCCGTGGGCACGTGTATGTGCTGTCGATTCCAGTCATGGACTTGACGTCGTCGTCCAGGCTCATGTCAGAGCCAGTATGCTCGTCGAGTAGATCTTCTAGGCGAATTTCGTTGTCGATGTGCTCATCGCTTATGCTCATCTCATTGTTGGCGAAGCCATGGTGGATCTCCGAGTCGAGGTTGGTGTTGGTGAAGATCTCGGAATCGACGTTGCTGTCGTTATGAGTTGCGGGCTCGTATAAGTCATCGAGGGAGATCCCGCAGTCGAAGCTCTCGTCGAGTGGGAGGTCGAAGTTGAAGTCGCTTGTGTGGTATGCTGATTCGGCCTCCTCACCTTGGAGTTCCCTCATCATGAACTTGTCGATCTCGCCAGTCGACATGGTTGTTGCGGGTGAGCAGGCTTCAAGAATCGACGACGTGGCGAACGCAGTCGACGGAGCCTCGGGTGCGCCCAGCGCGAGTTGTCGCGGATCTGTCAAGTCCCGCGTACCAAGATTGTTTACGAAAAAACTGAATGCTCCAACAGTTAAATCCAAACCTGACTCGAGAAAACGTCTCCTGAAGATCTGGTGAGTGCGGATCGAAGTTCATCACAGGAGCAAATGCGATTTTTGCGGGTGAAGCGAGCGGGCTGCCGCTTTTCGAGTGGGCCGGCGAGTCGCCGTGTGTCGCCTGGACCGGCGAGTTGCCGTTTGCAGATTCGATCGGCGAGTTGCCGTTTGCTGATGTGATCGGCGAATTGCCATTTGCAGATGGGACCGGCGAAACTTCGAGTCCAGCGCTATTCGTTCCCACAGACGGCGCCACTTGACGAGGGGTAGACTCATCAAGACCCATGGTTAAGGTCTCTAGGTTGTGAATATGGGGAGAGAACGTGGTAGAGCTGGAAGTATCGTCGGCTGACAAGCAGGGCAAAGATTTTACCCAGGTTCAGGGCCCTCGTGTGGAGGTAACACCCCTACGTCCTGCCTGTCTGTTATTGATTTGCGAATATGGTGGTTACAAGGGTTCCCGGCGAGATGTCAATCTCGCAAGGGTTTGGAGGCTCTGGTGTTTCGTTGTCTGGTTCGATGGCCCTCCCAGCCCTTAAATAGTAGGCTAGGTCTCGGGTGTTCGTAACCGACTCGATTTACATATAAGGAAAGTCTAAACCGGCTATGACTTCGCCAAACTTGGAGGATACTCCATCTTCGTGGGCCTTCCTTCATGGGCTTCATGTAGGCTCTGATAGTTGGGCCTAGTCGATTCGTGCACCAGGTACCCTCATGGTAGGGTACCCGATAGGCATACCCATGTCACATACCAAGTGAACTCTTCGGTATTTCTTCACTTTCCCTTGGTTTGGATTTGTCAAACAATAACCTGACAGGATTGATACCACAAGAAGTTGGTAATTTGATCAATCTTGGGTCACTCAATGTTTCCAACAACAAATTGTCTGATGAACTTCCTTCTGCAATTGGCCTGTGTGTTGCAATGGTATCCCTTCACATGGAAGGGAACATGTTTACTGGGATTATTCCTGAGTCTTTTAGAGAACTGAAGGCCATACAACAGATAGATCTGTCTGAGAACAATTTAACTGGTCCAGTGCCAGAATTCTTTGTTGATCTCGCTTTCTTGGACAAGCTTGATTTATCATACAACAGCTTTGAAGGGCCAATTCCCTCTGGGGGATGCTTTCTTAACTCGAGTATGGTAGTTTTGGATGGCAATAAGATGTTATGTGCAAAAATCTCCATGCTAGCGCTTCCAGTTTGTCATGGCACTTCATCCACTCATGTGCCTTTGTCAACAATAGTAATTATAGTTACACCGTTACTTTCAGGTTTCCTATTGTTATATTTGGTTGTCACTATTTGGAAAAGAAGGACACAGTGTGTTACATGGTGCAATAAGATTCTCATTGTGTTGAAGAGAAAAGAAGTTGTTGCCCACCAGAAGACAAGAGAAGTGCTTGCATGTTCTAACCATAAGGAGACACTGAAGAAAATATCATATGGTGACATTCTGAAAGCTACCAACTGGTTTTCTTCGGTCCATACTATCAGCTCAACCTGTACCGGATCAGTTTATGTTGGTAGGTTCAAGTCCGACAGGAGCCTAGTTGCCATCAAAGTTTTCAACTTGAATGAGCCTAGTTGATATGATGGTTACTTTATTGAGTGTGAGGTTCTACGAAGCACCCGCCATCGGAATATAATGCGACCTATGACTCTATGCTCAACATTGGATTCACAAAACCATGAGTTTAAAGCACTGATCTTCAAGTTCATGGTTAATGGCAGCCTTGAGAGATGGTTGCACTCAAAGCAACACAATGGAATCCCAGACAGAGTGCTAAGCTTTGGCCAGAGGATATGCATAGCAGCAGATGTGGCTTCTGCTCTTGATTATGTCCACAACGAGCTAACGCCTCCTTTGATCCATTGTGATTTGAAGCCACACAATATCCTTTTGGACGACGACATGACTGCACGGCTGAGTGACTTTGGCTCAGCGAAGTTTCTATTACCAGGTCTCGTTATCCGTAAAAGCCTGGTTGATGTCGGAGGAACAATTGGATACATAGCACCTGGTGAGTCTGCTTTTCTGACCTCACACTTAAATATAGTCTGCCTTGTATGTACGTGTATTGATTCACATGTACAAAGTACTTTTTTTTTCACATGTATGCATCCATAGGTCAGGCTGGACGCGAGCCGGCTCGGTCCAGCTCGGGGCGAGCCTGGAGAAAGCCCGAGCTAGAAATGGCGAGCCCCGAGCCGGCTCGACTTTGCGGCGAGCCATGAAACGGAGCTCGGCCCGAGCTTTGCACTAGCTCGGTCCAGCTCGGTGCAGCTCGCGAGCCTCGCCGTCGTGGGTCACTGACAGATGGCCCCGTCTTTCCCGGGAGCGGCGGATGCAACCATCTGTGGTGCAGGGCGGCGCAGCGGCGTTTGCTGCTTCCGGTGGAGCACGAATTCGAGAGGATGGCGTGCACGGTCATGCGCGGCGTCGACGGTGTGGGTCAGTGTATGTGCGGGGATGGCGGCGGCCGGAGTCAGGAGCGCGAGTGGTGCGGATTGGCATGGGGGCGGCCGGAGTCAGGCGCATGAGAGGCACGGGATTGGCATGGCGGCGGCGGCGGCCGTTTCTTGTTCGTGCGATTTGGGGAAGAAGGCACCTGTTGACCTGATTAGTACGTGGATCAGCCAAATGGGCCAGCACATTGAGCCCAACTCTGTGAAATTCAGTAACGAAATCTGTAAAAAACAAAGACCACGGGCCAAACGAGCTGGACCGAGCCGAGCCTGGCTCGGCCCGAGCTCGCCGCGGTCCAACAAAGGGAGCTCGGCTCGGGCTATTTTTCTCACGGCCGAGCTGAGCTCGGGTCGAGCCCAGAAAACTCGGGCCGAGCCCAAAAGCTCGGGCCAGAGTGTCCAGCCAGATGCATGGATTATTGAGTATTTAAGTGCACTACTTTGCTTTTGTAGAGTATGGGATGGGTTGCAAGATCTCTGTAGGAGGCGATGTGTATAGTTTTGGAGTGCTTCTACTGGAGTTGCTTACCGGAAAAAGACCAACTGATGATATGTTTGCCGATGGACTTACCCTTTGCATGTTTTCTGAATCCATGTTCCCTGAGAGAGTTGCAGAGATTATTGATCCTCATATGGCGCATGAGGAGCATCAAGGGTGCGTAGAAGCATGGATGCAGAGATACATTGTCCCGTTGGTTGCTCTTGGTCTGTCATGTACCGTGGCAGCTCCGAAGGATAGGCCTGGAATGAAAGATGTTTATGCAAAACTATCTGCCATGAGAGATGCTTTTCTGGAACGTCATGATGATTGAGGAATATTTCAGTTCTGTTGCAGCATGCCGACTTGTTTTCTGGACGCACTCTGTGGCAACGCCCTCAGCCTTCACAAGTATGTTGATCTAGCTTTCCCCGAGAGAATCGCTGAGGTTTCAAATCCCCATATTCCATCTGAGGAGGATTTGGCTGCCTCTCCACGTATGCAAAAACTATATTATACCTTTGGTTGAAACCGGGCTAATGTGTACCATGGAATCACCAAAAGATAACCATGAATGTGTGATGTTTGTGCCAAAATTGTGGCAGTCAAAGAGGCATTTGTCGAAACCTTGTGATTATAGCAATTAGTCGGATGGACAGCTAGATATCATGTACAGTTACTACGCTACTCAAAATCTCATATACAATATTTTAGCTGTATAACTTGGAGAATTGTAAACTTTTTGTATGTCTGGGACATATTTACCATTACCGTTATCTCAGATCGGAGTTTCTTAGCATCCTAGAGAGAACGTGGAAGCTCTTTTAAAACTTTTGTCCTACTAAGCACTAGAGGTGTAATTTTCTTAAATGGTATACTAGTATTAGTGAGACATGTTTCAGATTAGATGCTGGCAATTCTGATTCTTTCCTTGGAGCCATGTATGTTTCAGATCATTAATCCAATTGCTTGTCCCTGATTCGTATAAGACTAAATCTACATATGCAACGTGCAATTGCCGGAGCTAAATTCAGAAGCTCACAAAAAATGGGACAACATTTACTAATGCCAAAAATGAAGCACTAGTAGATTGCAATGTGAAAACACTAGTGGGACACATAGAAAACAGTTAGTTGCAGCATTGATGATCTTCAAAGCCAATCCAGAGTACATCCTAACAAATTATGTTTTACATAAATGAGCAGAAATCAAACAAGGCTCAGGATGAAAATGCAACTGCAAGTAGTACAACAAGTTAAAGCATAGACACCAAGGATCGTTACACAAATAAAAGAAAGTTTTATATTCACACCATGTGCTAAGACCAGGCAACATACAGCCGTTCCACAGACCAGCACCAGTGAGCAAATATTAAACCTGTTTCTTACCAACAAGAGATTGCAAAATTAACAAAGACCAATGAGAGCAACGAGGCAACACGATCCAAATGCAGGAGCTAAATTCAGAAGTTGTTACTGCCAGAAATTAAGCACCATATTGCATTGCTAAGAAGTAATATGAGAGAAGTGGACACACGGACAAAAGATAGCATTATGCACAGGTGATGCACCATTAGGTTGATACCATGTCGTAATTAAGACATCTTACAGTAGTCCCACCACATGTAATCTTACTTAGAATCAGCCTGTTTCTTGCCCAGAACATGTCAAGGCCTAACCAAAATAACAAACTAAAAGACTAGAGAGGAAACCTGAAGAGTTACTTAGCAAAAGGGCAGCACCGTCAGTCATCAAGATCACCATCCACAAAGTTGGAACAAGATTGGTCGGCGCATTATACCATTGGTTGCAAGGCCAGTTCAGAATCCACGTGGTTCATTGTGTAGCTGCAGAGAAGCTGGATGATCGTGAAAGGGCGGGCAGCGACGAGGACAAACTGCTTGTCCTGCTTCACGAATTCGGCGGCTTCAGAGAGCCTCTCTACTTTCTTGTCCTTGAGGTTGTACTTACAGATGTAGGCCGACGAACCTAAGTGTTGAGTGTGGTAGATGCAGTTTGCCTCGATGCCTGGGAACTTATCAGCATCCACAGTAAGGCACCTATGGCAACCAATGAAGATGGCAAATGTGCCCACGCTCTCCACAAGCTCGATCTTACTTATCTCAGTGTTCACCTTGAACACAATGAGGGTTCTTCCTTCTCTTTCGACGTGCAGAAAAAGTTCCGCAGCCAAACCCACCACAAAACACCGGAACCGGATGTCGTTTGCAGCATCTCCGGGAAGATCAGCGGAGAAAAACTTGAGAGAAACGCCATCAGAAGACATGAGAAAATCGCAAATCTTAGCACACGAAGCAAGCAACGCTGACACAGAGATGTGTGGGTAGGCACCACCTAGGACCGCATCCCGGAAAACATTATAAACTCTTTGCTGCCAGACTGTAGAGATGATGAAACCTTCACTTTCCGGAGCGGCAATGTAAATCTTGCGAGACGAATCACCAAGAAAATAGAAAACGAAGGTGTCTTTTTCATAGCCGACCTCGGCGACCCCCACCTCGGGGGGCACTGGCGCCGCAAAACGGGTCAAGCTGCCGGTGAGAGGGTTGAAGACTCGAGCGGCATGAGGAGAGCTCCTATCCGCCAAGAGGAAGAAGCCAGCAGGAGTGGTGGCCACGACGTAGTATTCATGGAGCAGGGGCAGCTTCTTGTGGAGGAAGCGTCCAGTGACGGTGTTCAACAGAAGCAGCTCGCCTTGTTTGTGGAAGACCTCATCGAGGACGATCCACCGGCGCGGCTGGAAGCGGGGGTCGGCGGCGTTGTCTTTAGGGTCGTCGGTGGCGGAGCGCCAGCTGGGGCAGACGGCGCGGAAGCACATGTAGCGGTCGAGGTCGTTGGAGGCCAGGAAGGAGTCGGCGATGCGGCGGGCGAGGTCGTCCGGGAGCGAGGACCATTTGGACCAGGCTTCACTCCCCACATGCGTGGCTGCCATTGACATGAACGCGCCTCTTTCTTCTTGGTTGAAAACCCTCAATGCTTTGGTCCTCCCTGTCCCTGTAAAACAAATATGGGTTTGTAAGGGAGCAGTGTAATAGAAATAGCAAGAGTGAATGCAGTTCATCAGCATCTAAACATGATCACGGCAGGACTTTGACGGCATTTCAACGTCACGGTGACAGCAGTTCAACTTCAGCAGCAGTTTTGACAGTATTTCAACATCACGGTGAGGTCGGTGACAGCAGTTTAACATCACGGTGAAAGCAGTTGAGCAGCAGTTTTGACAGTATTTCAGCAGCATACTGACAGCATTTCAGCAACACACAAAAACAGGAAATTTTCTATACTTGCTAAGTACTTTTTAGATAAAAGGCACACGCCCAGCTTTGAGTTAACAAAGCCACTATACTTGCTACTCGTGGAGGAGCAACACACAAACACAGCAATAGTACAGACCTTGCACTGTCGATGATCGGGGCGGCAGCGCAGTGTCGATGAGGCGCGGCTGCAGCTGCGGGAAGCGAGCAAGGAGGACGGACGCGTCGGGGGAGAGCCGCGAGCAGGAATCCGGCGTAGCGGCACTGTCGTGGCGCGGGCCGAGCTGCCGAGCAGGGATTGGGCGACGGCGAACGCGAGGGTGGCAGGAGGGAGAACTAGAGAGGGAGAGGGAGTAGAGGCAAGGAGGGGCGAGCGCCGGCGGCGCGGCTCGCTGTTGTACGGTGCTGACATGCCCAAACTACGAAATCAAGCAAGAACTCAAATCACAGGGCGAAGCATCTCTCAATCACTCTAAATATCGATTGTTTATTACAGAGGGATGCTTAAATTCAGAGGAATGCTTAAATCTGGAGGAATTACAGCTTTGGCTTCACCACGAACAGTGGCGGCCGAGAGGGGAAAACCCTAAAAGTAGATAAGATGCTTTCTTGCTAGCTAATCCAGGCGTTATATAGCACGGCGGAGAGGCGAGTCGCGACCGCAGAGGAGTCCATGGCGGGAAAAGCTGACAGCGGGAAAAGGTAGTTCGAATAGCGACGTTGGAATTCATCTGAGCCATCGATCCACGGATCAATGGTCCACGTCGCGACTTAACACGAAGGGGTAAGTTGCGATATGGTCCCTTGATCAGAAGATCTACGGTCCAGAATCAACTCGACAACGGCGCTTGTCTGAACTTCTTCTCCACGCTGCAATTCTTCAGTTAACTTCAGAGTTTCTTCAGGATGGATTCATGCTGGGGTGTGACAACTCCTCCCACGCGAGCTCAGACTTGCCTCAAGGATGAAATGCAGGGAAAACCTTCTGTATGAAAGAAGAGTCCTCCCAAGTAGCTTGCTCCTGTGGCAAGTTCTGCCACTTGACCAACCATTGTACCACAGGGACAGAAATTGATCCTTGGACCCTGGGTATGAGCTTCCTCTCCAAAACAGCCTCTGGTGCAATGAGAATAGTGCCATCAGGGTTGAGTAGTGGTAAATGAGGTGAAGGGATAGCTTTGGGACCCAGATGCTTCTTCAGTTGGCTGACATGGAAGGTGTGATGTAACTGACAGCCGTCAGGCAGGAGTATCTTGTAAGATGTATTGCCAACTTTCTGTAGAACCCTGAAAGGCCCATAGTACTTGGAATGTAGCTTCAAGCATTTGTGTATGCTGAGAGATGTATGCCTGTAAGGCTGTATCTTCAGGTACACCATATCTTCTACTTCCAGTGTCCTCTCCTGCCTATTCTTGTCAGCCTGCAGTTTCATTCTCTCTTGTGCCTTGACCAAATTTTCCTTGATTTGCTGTGCAATTTCAGTGACAGTGGAAGAAGGAGTGATGTCAGATGAACCATCTTCAGAGGGCAATAGCTGCTCAGCTAACTGTGGAGGAGGCCTGGCATACAAAGCCTGAAAGGGTGTCATTTTCAATGAAGTGTGGAATGAAGTGTTATACCACCACTCTGCTAGAGCAAGCCACTGGTGCCATTTCTTTGGCTGCAAGAATGCCATGTTTCTGAGATAGTTTTCTAGGCATTGATTCACCCTTTCTGTTTGCCCATCAGTTCGTGGGTGATATGCAGTGCTGAAATGTAATTTCACTCCCAATGACTTGAATAAATTCTGCCACAATGTACTAGTAAATATTCTGTCTCTGTCAGTGACTATCACTGTGGGCAACCCATGTAATTTGAATATGTTTTCTCTGAATGCTCTGGCAACAGTTTGGACAGTGATAGGGTGTTTCATAGATATGAAATGAGCATACTTGGTGAATCTGTCTACCACTACTAAGATGATGTCTTTGTTTTCAGAAGTAGGTAGTCCCTCCACAAAATCCATACTGATGTGTGCCCAGGCAAAATCAGGAACTGGTAATGGTTGTAACAGACCTGGGTATTTGGTGTGTTCCCCTTTGTTGATCTGACATGTAGGGCACTGTTTTATAAAATCTATAACCTGATGCTTCATGCCAGGCCAGAAGAACAACAGCTTCAGCCTGTGATATGCTGCTTGCTCACCAGAATGACCCCCCAGTTCTGAATTGTGCAGTGCTTCCACTAATTTTACTCTGAGATCAGTAGTGCTTCCCACATAGATCTTTGATTTGTACCTTATCAGCCCTTTGGAGAAGGTGAAATGCTGAACTGCATTTGGTGTGATGGTGAGCTGCTGAATTAATTCCAAGCACTTCGTGTCTTGGGTATAAGATTTCACCACCTCAGTTACCCACACAGGGACAGCTACACTAGTGAACATAGAAAAGATTTTATGTTTCACTCTAGAAAGAGCATCTGCTACTCTGTTTTCCTTCCCTTTCTTATATTCCACTGTATAGTTGTACCCCAAGAGCTTAACCAACAATTTGTGTTGAATTCCTTCAGTAAGTTTCTGGTCCTGGATGTATTTCAAGCTCTGTTGATCAGTCCTGATCACCAGTGAAGATGCTGAAAAATAGTGCTTCCACTTCTTTATTGCTTCCAGAATGGCCATAGCTTCTTTGTCATATGTAGATAACCCTGCAGATTTAGGACCAATTGCTTTGCTCAAGAAGGAAATAGGCCTGCCTTGCTGCATGAGGACAGCTCCAATTCCATAATCAGAAGCATCTGCTTCCAATGTGAAAGGCAGAGAGAAATTGGGTAGTGCCAGCACAGGAGGATTTGTCATTTTCTGTTTCAACAACTGGAATGCATCTTGTTGTTTCTCAGTCCTTTGGAAATTATCTTTCCTGAGTGCTTCAAATAATGGCTTACAGATCAGGCCATAATCCTTGATGAATCGCCTGTAATAATTTTCCATTCCCAGAATGCTCCTTAACTGAGTGATATTTTCAGGTGTAGGCCAGTTGACAATTGTTTCTATTTTCTTTGGATCTGTTGCAACACCAGCAGCACTGATTATGTGTCCCAAGTACTCCACCTGATCAGTAGCAAATGTGCACTTTTGCATCTTGGCAAACAAACTGTTCTGCTGATGAATAGTGAAAACCTGTTTCAGGTGTTCTATGTGCTCAGTCAAATTTTTGCTGTAGATCAAAATATCATCAAAGAATACTAGAGCAAATTTCCTCAGGACAGGTGCCAGTACTGTGTTCATCAGCTGCTGAAAAGTGGCAGGGGCATTGGTTAAGCCAAAAGGCATTACCACATACTCATAATGGCCCTGATGTGTGGTGAAAGCAGTTTTACTAATATCCTCCTCTTTCATTCTAATCTGATGGCATCCACTTCTCAGGTCTATTTAGAAAAAATAGTAGCTCCATGCAGCTCATCCAACAAATCCTCAATGATGGGAATAGGGTATTTGTTCTTGACAGTTTGTGCATTCATTTTTCTGAAATCTGTGCATTTCCTCCAAGTATGGTCTTTTTTCTTAACCAGGACTTATGGAGATGAATAAGGACTGACACTGTTCCTGATCACTCCTTTGTGCAATAAATCCTTTATGATCTCTTCCAAAGCATTTTTCTGGTGATGAGGTAAACGATAAGGCCTCTGATTAATTATTTTGGCATCATTCATGAGAGGGATAGCATGATCACAGTCCCTTTTTGGTGGCAGTTCTTGAGGTTCAGAGAAAATGGATGTGAATTCAGCTAGTAATTTCTGTATGGCCAGAGGATACTGCTGCTTGTTCTCTGTTTCAGGAGCAACTGATTTAACCATTAGTACTGCACCACCAGTGGAATGAAGCAGTAGCCTATCCATATCCTGAGCATCCTCTACTTGTGCTGTTGATGGCAGGCTTTCATCAAGAAAAGTAACAGTACTGCCATCTGCCTTAGTGGCCTGTAAAGTCATTTTCTTGTAATCCAGAGTGACAGGACTATATTGATAAATCCAGTCAGCTCCCAAGATGATATCATAGCCTTGGAGCTGTAGTATCCTGAAATCAGAAGAGAATTTTGTTCCCTGTACATTGTAAGGGCAGTCAGGGCACACATATTCAGTCCATAATTTCTCCCCATTTGCCACAGTCACTCTTTGTTTCTTGACTGGTAGTAATGCACATTGTGCTTGCTGAGCAATTTTTGGAGTCATAAAAGTGGTTGTACTACCACTATCCACTAAGGCCAGAGCAGGAGTGTCACCCAGCATTATATTCAGTGTAAATGTGGTCTTGGATTTGGCTGTACCATGTAAAGCATGCATGGAAATCAGGAGTTCAGTTGGTGGTTGTTGCTCCTGTTCCTCTTCTTCATTGTCAGAATTATCCATGACATATATGATATTCCTTGTTTCAGCTTGCTCAGCTTGCATGGCCTGTATCTGATTTCTGTTCCACATCTTACAAACCTTCTTGTGTCCTGGGAACCATGGTTCCTTGCACCTGTAACATTTCTTTTCCTCAGTAGCTGCTTGTATCACACTAGCTGGTGTGGCATTTGGTGGCTTTGCTTCAAATGTTACTTGCCTTCTGACATTGGATTGTGGCTGATAAAAGGGTCTCTTGGGTGGTGTTGCTGCTTCTATCCTTCTTGCTAGCCATATGGCTCTCTGCATAGTGGTTGGGTCATGACATTGTATGTGTGCCTGAATATGATCCTGCAGTCCAGAGATGTAACTGTGCACATAGTAATCATCAGGAACAGCTGGGTTATCTCTTCTCATTAGGTTCATGGCAGCTTCAAATGTCTTGGTATAAGCAGCTACAGTGCTTGTCTGTTTCATTTCATGAAAAGTTCTCACATTGTCACAGATAGATGTTTCAGAAAACCTGTCTCCCAAATATCTGCAGAACCTATGCCATGGTACATTGGTGGTATGATAACCAGTACCTCTCCACCACTGTATAGCATCTCCTTTCAAGTAAGTGACAGCCAATTCAGTTCTACTTTCCAGAGGTGTTCTTGCTGATTCGAAATACAGCTCCACTGTTTGGATCCAAGAATCCACATCTGATCCATCACATTCAGGTATCACTACTAGGAAACAGGCCATTAGTGGCGCACCGAAATGCTTTCTGTGGCGCATGGAGGATGCGCCACAGTTAGCTCGCCACGAAAATGTGTTTTCTGTGGCGCATACCTGGGTGCGCCACAGAAAGCCCAGGTTTCTGTGTCGCACCGCACAGGGTGCGCCACAGAAATATTTCAGTGGCGCATTGCCCTGGCGTGCGCCACAGAAAAAAAAAACATGCGCCACAGAATAATTTACAGGTATTCTGGAATTGCTGCTGCCTGCTGTATAAATACATGTATATTACAGGAAATACAGGTATATATACAGGATTTATACAGATATAATAGAAACAATAATATATTTGACACGGTATATAAAAACAGACACATTACTATGTCATCACATTACTTGGAGCCCGAGATACATAAATATAGTGACAAGTGCCGAATATTTACACAAGTTATGATACAAAAGTTCATCGATCATGTCACACGTTACAAATGAAGTGTTCACCGCCTACACTAGGATCAAATAGAGAACATCGGCGATGATGGTGAGCAATAGCGGGACCACGATCATGGAGCCTTCTTCTTGAGCGGCGCCGGGAACGGTTTACACATCTCCTTCGTCGTCCACGTCCTGGTGTCCTGCTGAGCCTCTAGGTGTTCTTCGATGTCCCTCTGGCACAACCCTGGAGATGGATTGGGATATATATTGGTTAGTAATATAAATAGAGTATGATTTATTCATCGAAGTGGATAAGGTCTATAATAAAGAAAATAAAGAAGCACTTGTTGCGAGTGAGGCAAGTCTTTCTTTTATAATACATCGTCCTACCTCTGGCGTTGTGGAAGGACCCCGGATTCGTGCTGACATCTTCGACGATGATGTGCGATAGCTCCATCTGGATGTGATGGAAGTCTTCTCTAAGATCATCATCGGTGATATTCCTCGCAGATTTGGTCCATTCTAAGAGACTAGATGGCATCCTCGTTTTTTCTGCATCCCGGACCAACCCTTTAATGTGATGGAGGACGTAGAAGGCCTCCTTGACGCTGCCAGGCTGCTGCTTGATGCACTGGAACTCGGTCCCATGCCTGAACCGGTGTTTCTTGTCACTTGTGAAATATTCCCCCTTCTTTTCGAAGGGGCCTCCCTTTTGGGCGTAGCCCTCGAGAGCCTCATCTAGAACACCCTTTATTCTGGTGTAGTCTTTCTTCCTATCCAAACTCCCCGAGTCGAAATAAGTGGCAATGGACCACTTCGGGCTTAGGACAATGAGTATGCAATACTTGTCCCTGGTCAACACACAATTGAAACGGAATGTTGGAAAGGATCAGCAATGGAAGAAATTGATAAGAAAGCATAAGATACGATGGCGGCGAGCGGATGTGTACTTACTCGGAAAGAAAGGCAGAAGAAGGGTGTTCTTCCTCTTGTTGGTCAGCATGAACCTCTGGAGGTACTCCTTCGCCATGGTCCGTGTGCTTGATCCTTCCACCAGCTGGTTGTCACGCATGTAGTAGGGATCCAGTACCGCGACGTACGAGGTATTATCTCTCCTGATCTTGATCGCCATATTGAGCGCGTATAGGCGGACCATGTTATAGTCCAGCCGTCTAGAGTGAAACAGGTTGAAGACGTCCTCGAAAGCTATGAAGAACAGATCCGTCAGGGCTTCATGGACGAAGTCCAAGTCCTTTGGCACCTGGGCCGTGAACACCGGGTAACTTGGATTCGCGTCTCGAAGAAGGATGCCCTCTAGCGTCAAGATACTTTCATGCAAAGTGCGCATGGGTCCTTTTGCGAGGCGGAGCAGCTCCGGAGGCAGTATCGGTTTACCAGCTTCATGAAGTCGGGTCAAGCCATCCGCACGGGGTGGTACCATGTCTTCATGAACCCGGATAGTCTTAGGAGCTGGCTGGCTCGCAGAGGCGCCTGGCTTACTTCTCTTCCTGTGCTGCTGCATCTTCTTCATCTCTGGGGATTGCACTCCCTCCTTAACGGACTTATAGATTGTGCCAGGGCTGAAAACGTTAGCCGGTTGGGACTGAATTCCGGCCTCCGGAGGCGTGTCTTGTTGAGATAAACCCTGGAAGTTCAGGCGCTGCGTGCATGTAGTGGGACGAGCAGGTAGAGCGCGGTGAGCGCGGAAGGGTTCGTCATCCATATGTATATCCGGCATGAACAAATCTTGGGTGGCGCCAGTGTTGATGAAGCCATCGACGTCGACATTATCGTCATCTTCGTCGTTGTTGGCACCAATTTGAGGTGCAACGGCTTTGTCTTTGGACGGTTGCGGTTCAGACGTCCCCAACAGTTGTTTGTGTCGGTTGGTGGCGGCGACGACCGGCGGCTCCTTCCGGGTGGTGGCGACGACCGGCGTTTCCTTCTGGGTGGTGGCAACGGCTGCTTCTGGCGCCGATTCCTTCACAACAAGTTTTCGTGGCGGCCTCGTCGAGGGCCGAACGATCGGGGGCCGGCGCTTCGAGGTGGCGCCGGTGGTGCGCTTGACCCCCCCAAGACGAATCTGGGTCTTCGGCCATTCGAGGACCCACTTGGGGCATTCTCCAAGGACCAAGTGTTCATCGGCTCCCGGAGGTTGCATGGGGGGGTCGATGTGACGAAACTCGGGCACTACCGCAGTCAACCTGACCTTCATCACGGCATCGCTCATTCTGACGTTGTGCATATCCCGGGTCAAAGGTTGTATGAGAGTGCCCTCTGCGACTTCCTTCAACTCGCCGCCGGCCCCCACCGTATCCAGGAGTATGCAAGGCATGTCCTGGGAGTCAACACATGTTGGGCATCATGAGACATGGCAGAACCTTGTACTAAAACATGTCTAGATGCATGCATGTAGAAACTAGCTATAAAGTTTTATATTTTGATACGGAGGGAGTACATTTTTACAGTCATCAAAGGCGCATAGCTATAGAAGATGCCGCGGACTAACTAATTAGCTACCTTGGTGATGGCGTCGAGCTCGGCAATTGTCGAGACAAGGGCGCCGGTGCCGACGGCCGGCCTATCATTCTCCGGCCGGTCGTGTGCATTCACCGCCGCCACCGGCAGCGCCTCGGTATCTTCCGCGGTAGGGGGCGCCGGTGGGACCAAATGGAGCTGCTGCTGCGCCGCGGTGTTGGGCGGCGGGGTCACCAGGTCCGGCGACACGTTACGGCTGGAGTTGCTGCCGGCGAAGCTGGGCACGTGTATCGGCCCCTGTCGACCTGCCGCGTTCCAGGCAGCTAACCCCTCCATCAACCCAGCGGGTAACATCGCCCGGAGCTTCTCCTCCACTAACTGGTCCACCTTGGCGGAGTCCACTTTCTCCTGCTCTAGTGACTCCACCTTCTTCTTTAGCTCCACCACCTCGGCTTTATCCTTACTCGACTTCCTCCTCTCCTTTCTCTTCTCGGTGTCCGTGCTGTAGTACTGGAGGAACTTCATGCTCGTACCAAAGCCGGACACACGGCCAGCTGACGTCGGCGGCGCCGACTTGTCCCTTTCCTTGTAAACGTTCATCGCCCTGTTGAAGGTCGTGTCCCACGGCTCCGTCGACCCCTGGGACGACGGGCCGGCATCATCGTCAGCCTTCAACTCTTTCTCCTGTGCAGACAAAGGAAATTTAGGTGAACCCATTTAGAAATATGACTTCGTTATCTAATTAGATCAACGCAATGGACTTTGAGATATCCGCGGTAATTAAATTCCTTACCAGCAGTTTCTCGAATTCCCTCACTGGCATCGTCGGTGACGAATTCCCCCGTCCCCTCCTTCAGATAGTAGCGGGACCGGACAAAGTTCCTAACCTGCTCGTCCGTGAATTTGTGCCAGGGGTTCTCTTTTCCCATCTTTGCAACCTCGGCATCCTCCTTGTCCCAAATGGGCTGTTTTCCTCGGTAATCGCCGCTTCCCAAACGGTGGTTACCTAAGTTCAGGTCCCGCATTTGCTTCCCCCAGGCGGTCCATTTCTTAGCCTCCTCAGTTTCCAAGGACAACTTGAATGCCTCGAACTCTTCTTGGTCGAGCATCGGCTCTTTGACCCTTATCTCCTCCCAGCTCTGACCCTTATCGATCTTCTTCTTCACCCGGCATTTCCAGCTGCTCAAGGCGGTGCTCATCTTCGTGATGGCTAAACTGTCCACCTTTTTGTTGAACGGCTCCGGGAACGTGTATCGTTGGTGAAGCTTCTGGAGGAGGTGTACGACCAAAGCCTCATTGTCCGTGCTTCTGAGGTCCTTCGTGTTGATCGACACGCTTTCACGAAGGATGCACCCTAGTTGCATGCTGTACCCTTTGGCAAGATGCTTAGGCTCCACTGGTTGGCCACTTGGCGTGACCTCAGTGAACGCGTCCGTGACGTTGGCGAGCGCTTGCGGTGTCCGATCTCTCCTTGGCTTCTTCTTCTTCGGAGCGGTCGGGTTACTGCCACCACCGCCATCCGTGTGGTCGCCGCCATCGGTGGTGGTGTCATCCTCATGGCCGCCACTAGTAGCTCCATCGGTGGCTTCGGCGTCATCCTCTTGCTCATCGTCGGCACTGTCGCCACCACTAGCAGCTGTGGCGGCCTCGGCCTCCTCCATCATCTGGGTCATCTGCCAGAACGGCATGTTGGCCTCTCTAGCTTCTTCTTCGACGCTCATGTGCTTAGCAGGGCCAGATCCCGACATGTTTGCACTGCATTAATAAAAAGAGGCAAAAGGTTAGTACAACAAATATAAGAATAAACCACTTAATTTAGTACTAAGATACCCCGGCCCATGCATTAGTCGCAATACCCCATATGTCCCTTTTTTAGCAAAGTCATGCCAAAATTCACGAAAAATTTCGGCATGACCTTTGCTAAAAAAGGGACATATGGAGTACCCGAATTTGCCGGAACGGAAGTTAATCGACATTCCGGCAATCTCAAGGGCCTCTCGGGGTACCTGCAAACATTTCACAAGAAATACACATCTCCGGCCGGCATCTTCGGCCGGCATCTCCACGACACGATGGTCGGAGCACAAAAACCACGACACGATGGTCGTGGACACATATATATCCATCAACACCATTCACACATCTCCACGACACGATGGTCGGAGCACAAAAAACCACGACACGATGGTCGTGGACACATATATATCCATCAACACCATTCACAACACATCCATAATTTCTCACCACTTGTCGACGAGCTCCGGAACAGCAGCGTCGAGGTCTCCTCTTCAAACTGCATAGTACATAAAAAAGTCAAAACTTGTGAATAAATTAACTTCACTTGTGCTATATTCCTTGACAACCATATCTAAAAACTATGCAGCAAGCAACTATGCAGCAGCCAACTATGCAATAACTTAGCAAATTTCTTGAACATGGCAAAATTTTCCTAACTAGGCATTTACGCAAACACCTTGCGTGCAGGTTTTGGGAGGAGAAGGAGGAGGTAGAGATGGGAAGCTCACCTTGGGCGGGAAGGGGAGGGAGGGGACGTCGAGGTCGTCTACGTGACGAGGAGGCGACGCCGGACTTGATCGGGCCGGCTAACAGAAGGCGACGGTCGGAGGCGGACGAGGCCGAGAGCGCGCGGCACAAAAGAGGACGGCGGCGGACGAGGCCGGTACTCCGAGGATGCAGGGGAGCAGGGGAGTTTGGGCGGGGGCGGCGGCGAGTTTGGGCGCGGCGGCGGCGAGTTTGGGTGGGGGCGGCCGGCGTCGTGGAGTTGTCGACGGTGAGGGGTGCAGGACGCGAGCGCGCGGGAGGTTTCGATGTACTTAGCGAAATTTGGGGGAAGAAGGGGCAGCGCGGGGGCGGGCCCGCATGTAAGTGGGCGGAAGACATTTCTGTGGCGCACCGCGGCAGGGATGCGCCACAGAATTCTCAGGATTCTGTGGCGCATCGTCCTGCGGGATGCGTCACAGAAATTGTTGGCCTGAAACTTAAAAGGCTGTGCTGCTGCTTTGTTACACAAATACACAACACAGCCCAGTGGTTGGAAACCACTTGAATTAACCTGGGCAGCCAGGTTCGAATCCTGGCTGCTCACTTTTTAAATTTTTATTCTTTTAAATATTTTTGATTAAATTTGGTTCAAAAAATACACACAATGTATTTGGTACATATTCAATTCATTGAATACATATATATGGTCCTGCATTGTCTCACACACAATGTCTCATACATATCATGATTATACATATATATGTGCTTGCATTGTCTCTCACACACACACACAAATTAAATACACCAAAAAAGTATTCTTCGTCTCGGTTCCGAGCTAGCTTCTCTTCTTTCCCTTCTTCGCGGTTGAAAACTTTAGGCCGGTCACCTTGAGATTTCTTCGCGTGAACGGACAACCTTTAGTAGGTAGGGAGGTCTTCCTTCTTTGTGTACTAGTAGTAGGCATGTCGAAGAACTTGTCGAATTCCTCCTCGATCTTTGGCTCGTTGTCCAAGTCTTCCTCGGTGGCGTCTCCTTCCATTCCGATGATGCTCCTCTTGCCCCTCCTCACGACAACACGGCTAGGCTTTGACGGGTCGGTAATGAAGAAGCATTGCTCAACTTGGCTAGCGAGTACCCATGGCTCATTTTTCGCGGAGGCGTTCTTCGATTTGGCATCGGGTATTACCATGGTGGTGAAATACCGGCCTTCTTTGACGACGTCCTTGGCCCATCTCACACGGAACATTGGCACCGACTCTCCACAGTAGTTGAGCTCCCATATCTCCTCGATCCTTCCGAAGAATCTTTCCTTGACAGTAGCCTCGTCATCGCCGTAGGATAGCATAGTTACTCCTGAGTTTTGAAATTCGCTAATCCTGTCCTTTTCCTCGGTGCTGAATCTGAAACCGCTGATGTCGTACGACTGATAGGTCCTTACGTTCTGCCCGGGGCCCTGTGATAAGGAGAATATGAGTTTTTCATCTTCCGTAGATGGCGTTTTGCTCTTTGATTCAAGAAGTTGCCTTTTCTTGAACCAACGCGTGAAGGTGGAGTTGTGCTCTCTGATTACGTCTCCCTTCTTCCTCTGTCGGCCCAGGTCGATGTAATTCTGCTCGATTAAGATTTTGTGCTCTTCCACCCAAGGTTCGATCAATTGTAAGTGTTGTAGCGCGACCCGGTGAGCCCTGTCGAAGTCGTCTTTTCGACCATGAACACCGACAAAGAGTGAGCGGTAGCCCTCGCGGTGACCATATCCATCGAGCCTGCCGAGGTGCTTCCTGGTGGGCAGACCAACATCCTGGTTCTCGGTGCTTAGATAATTCTGGCAAAAGGAGATGCACTCGTAGGTTAGAAAGCCCTTGGCCATGCTTGCGTCTGGACGGGCCCTGTTGCGAACGTATCCTTTCATGACACCGTTCTGCCTTTCGAACGGCATCATGTAGTGCAGGAACGTCGGCCCGAGCTGCCTGATGTCATCAACGACATGGAGAAGGAGATGCACGCAGATATCAAAGAATGCGGGCGGGAAGTAAATCTCGAGCTCGCATAGTATCAGCACGATCTCTTCCTGTAGCATGTCGAGCTGCTTCACGCCGATCGACTTCCTGTTGATGACGTCGAAAAAGTTGCAAAGGGCAAGCAGCGTATCTCGGACGTGCTCGTCCATTATCCCTCGGATCGCAACGGGAAGTATCTGCGTCATCAGCACGTGACAATCGTGAGACTTCATCCCGCTGAACCTCTTCTTCGTTGCGTCCAGATATCTGCTATCTTCCCCGCGTAACCGTGAGGAAATTTGACTCCTAGGAGGCACCTGTAAAACTGCTCGAGCTCCTCCGGACTCATAGTGAAGCAGGCAGCGGGAAGCACCACCGTGTTCTTTTTTACCCTTTTGCGGCGACCTTGAGTCCCTTCCGTCTGATCATCATCATCATCATCATCGTCGTCATCACTATCGGGTGCCTGAAGATCTTCCTGACGCCAAGCCATTTCAGATCGTATCTTGCTCTCGTCCCATCCTTGCCCTTTTCCGGCATGTTGGAAAGAGTGCCAAGCAGACTCTCGGTGACATTCTTCGTGATGTGCATCATATCGAGGCTATGTGGCGTCTTGAGGACCTTCCAGTACTCCAAGTCGTGGAAAACAGACCTCGCTTTCCATACACCCAGCAGCGGATCTACCCTCGGTCGCTTCTTTCCCGGCGCAGGGCACTCCTCCCAATTTTTCAAAAGCTCGTCGATTTCGGTGCCGCTCCTCGGGCGCGGGGCTCTTTTGGGCTCGTGTTCACCATTGAACAGCTCACCGCGTTTCCTCCACGGGTGATCCATGCGAAGCCACCTTCGAGCCCCTGGGTACACGGTTTTCGAAGACCCATCCCTTGGTAGCTGGAGATGCGGGGTCTCATCCATGCACCTGACACATGCGCAGAATCCGTGGCCTACCTGGGCCGATACATATGAGCAACCAGGATAGTCCTGCACCGTCGTGAACAACGCGGCTCTCATGTCGAAATAATCTCCAGTGTATGCATCCCACGTACGGGCTGGCGTCTCCCACAACGTGGCTAACTCCTCTTTCAACAGCGCGAGATACAGATGTATGTCGACACCTGGTTGTTTCGGCCCCTGAATGAGAATACTCATGTGTATGTACCTTTGCTTCGTGCACAACCACGGGGGAAGGTTGTAAGGCCATACAAACACGGGCCAGGTGCTGTGCGTGCTACTCTGGTTGCCGAACGGATTGAGTCCATCGGTGCTCATACCCAGCCTGACGTTCCTTGCGTCGCCCCGAAATTTTCGAAGGCGTTGTCCAATGCTTCCCACTGGCTAGCGTCTGAAGGGTGTGTCAGGATCCTGCCCTTCTCCGGATCTTCTTCGGGCTTCTCCCTTTCCGCGTGCCATTGCATGAGCTTTGCTTCCTTAGGGTCCACGAAGTACCGCTGCAGACGGGGAGTGATAGGAAAGTACCATACCACTTTTCGAGGAACTTTCTTGGTCCCAGTACTCTTGTACCGTCCTTGGCCGCACACCGGACATGTGGTTATGTCCTTGTACTCGCCCCGATAAATTGCGCAATCATTGATGCAGGCGTGGTATTTAACGTGCGGCAGGTCAAGAGGGCACACGACTTTCTTGGCATCCTCGATACTAGTTGGCAATGTGTTCCCCTCGGGAAGACGATCGTGCATGAATTTCAAGTTCTTGGTGAAGCTCACGTCGGTCCATCTGTTCTCCGCCTTCATCTCCAGAGCATCAAGCGTTACTTGCAAGCGCGTATCCTGTGGTCGGCACCCAGGATACAACGGAGTCTTCCCGTCTATCTCCATTTGCGCCAGCTTGGCTTTCTCCTGGCTGCAGCTCTGGTGTTGCTCGTCTCCTTGAGGAGCAGTTCTTGAACATGAGAGTCCTGCAAGGCCGACATTAGCGGGTTCTGCGTGTTCGCGTCTTCTCCACCACCATCTACTCCTTCATCATGACCATCTTGCCCGCCGACATCTCCTTCGTCCTGATAACCATGTCCGGGAGACTCTTCGTCTTCTCCCCGGCCGCCCTCGTCTTCATGCGCACCATTTGCTGTCGGCGCCTCGTTTAAGCCTAGCATGAAACCGCGCCTGAGCAGGTGATCCTCCAATTGTCCGGAATCAGGGTCGATCCACCTCTCGAGTTTGCAATTTCGACACGGACATCTTATCTGGCGCCTGTTGCACCGAATCATTTCCGCCTTCGCTTCTTCCTTGTATCTACTGATTCGACCGGAGCTCATGTTGACGACCATGGTTGCCTACGCGGTATACAAAGAGCAGAAACGAGAAACGAATCACACATGCATGTTCGACGGAAAAATTCGGCATGACTTCTCTTGAAAGTAGGACGTATGGGTGGTGCAAAAATTTGCCGAAATGGAAATTAATCAACATTTCGGCAAACATCCATGCACCACGCCGGCACAAGCAACAAAAAAAAGCAACAACATGCAAATATCCACAAGCTTCATCTATAAACATCGTCTCGCCATCGTGCAAACCGCGACGTCAAGCGCTTCACCTAGAAGAAACATCCATACATGTACACCGCCGGCCACACAAAAACATGCATATGCATGCATGTCCATCCAACAAGACTCACCTAGTAGATTCGTTACCGAGACGTGACCGTGGTCGATGAGAGAGAGTGTGTGGTGTTGGAGAGAAAATAGGAGAAAAAAGAGATGTATTGGGAGAGGAGGAGAGTGTATATGGAGGCTCTCCCCAATCCCTCACCAATTATCTATCAAAAAAAGTAGGTTTAACTACAATAAATGGAGAAAAGTATGGGCAAAATGGGATAGGAGAGAGAAGGAGGACGAGTTAGGTAGGGGGGAATGAAGGGAGAAGGCACAATGGGGTGGTAGGTAGGGGAAGCTACCTTTTATAGATCTGGAACACATATTCTGTGGCGCATGCATCCCCATGCGCCACAGAATATGTCCTTTCTGTGGCGCATCAGACCAGGTGCGCCACAGAATATTTCATTTCTGTGGCGCATGAGTCATGGTGCGCCACAGAATGTCCATGCATCCAATTATTGGGGGCGGGGCCCACCTTATTTCCGTGGCGCATGAGTCTGGATGCGCCACAAAATTTATGTTTCTGTGGCGCATGCAGTTCGATGCGCCACAGAAATAGGTGGTGGGCCTCGAATTCAAACGTGGGTGGTGGGGCCCACTCTATTTCTGTGGCGCATGGTTCTGCATGCGCCACAGAAATGCCATATTCAGTGGCGCATGGATATTGTATGCGCCACTGAAATTTGTGGCGCACCACTGGGGATGCGCCACTGGTAAAGTTCTGTGGCGCACCGAAAAAAGATGCGCCACAGAATGATCATCCACCTATAGCTAGTTTCCTAGTAGTGTATGTTCATTTTAGCTGGTTTCACAGAAGGAAGGCATCTTCTAGCATCTAGTTGCTGCTCCTCTCCATCTGTTCTTTGCTGGTGAATATGCTCAGCTGGCCTGTGCACATGACCATGAACAGTGTTCTGCTGGAACAGAGCCACTTCCTTGTTCCTTTGGTGAGCACCTCTGTTATTGTCTTCATTGTTTCTTGCCTGACCACCTAGCTGAGGACCCTTAGCTCTCATGTCAGGAACTAGTGTTGTTACTTGTCCATAATTAGGGTGTCGATAAGTGACCTTTGGTGTGCCATCCATGTTCAGCTCCTTGCCTGTCATGTCCTGTAAGATCTGCTTACCAGCAGCCTTATCTGTTTCTTGTGCATTTTTCACTGAAGTAGCTGAGGCAGAAGCATTAGGTGTGTCAGGTGTTGTGCTATCCTGTTCAACTAAAACCACTTCTTCCTGTACTGCCTGCTTGGCAGCAAACAGCTTCTCAAAATTGGACTGGATATTATCAAAGCTCTTCTGGATACTCTCGAAATTCTTGTCTACTTTGCTAGTAAAAGCTACGAATTCTTCCTTATCCTCTTCTCTATACTTCTGCAGGCACTTCACATCTAACTGAAGAGACTCAACAATCAGAGAAGTTGTGTCTGTGGAGTTGTCGGCCATGATGATGAACAGTACTCTACTGGCTACCAACGAACAAAGACTGCAGACGATCAAGGAAATTGCTTTACTGACCCCCAAAGGTGTTACCTTTCAGCACTTTGTCGCTGCTACCGCCGCCAACACCGTCGCCAAACGCCGTCGCGCCGCCGATGATGCACGGATCAGGGTGGGATGGTGGGATTTTACCACCGGAGAAGTGTTCCCCAGTAACCACGTCCGGACCCCAGATCTGCACCCGAGCTGTGCCACCGCCGCCAAGCCACCGCCGACAGCTCCTGATGTGAGCTCCACACCGCCGCCGGAACCCGAAGCAGCAGAGAAGGATTTCACGAGAGATCCCAACTTCTCAGTGCTCCAGATCCAATTCGCCGCCGAGAACCGTATGGCTCTGATACCATTGACATGCCCAAACTACAAAATCAAGCAAGAACTCAAATCACAGGGCGAAGCATCTCTCAATCACTCTGAATATCGACTGTTTATTACAGAGGGATGCTTAAATTCAGAGGAATGCTTAAATCTGGAGGAATTACAGCTTTGGCTTCACCACGAACAGTGGCGGCCGAGAGGGGAAAACCCTAAAAGTAGATAAGATGCTTTCTTGCTAGCTAATCCAGGCGTTATATAGCACGGCGGAGAGGCGAGTCGCGACAGCAGAGGAGTCCATGGCGGGAAAAGCTGACAGCGGGAAAAGGTAGTTCGAATAGCGACGTTGGAATTCATCTGAGCCGTCGATCCACGGATCAATGGTCCACGTCGCGACTTAACACGAAGGGGTAAGTTGCGATATGGTCCCTTGATCAGAAGATCTACGGTCCAGAATCAACTCGACAACGGCGCTTGTCTAAACTTCTTCTCCACGCTGCAATTCTTCAGTTAACTTTAGAGTTTCTTCAGGATGGATTCATGCTGGGGTGTGACAGGCGCGCCGCCATGGTCCGGTCGGTAGGGCGAAGGGGAGAAGAAGGTCCTGGTCAGGTCGGGCTGTTTGGGTCTACTAGAACAGGCGCAACTTTGCTACCACATCCAAATAACTGAAAATAATACTCCATTATGTTTACGAACTTTTCCATTATGTTTACGAACTTTAGTCAAAGTCAAAGTCAAACTTTGTGAAGTTTGACCAAATATATAAAAAAGGATAAACATTTACAACAAAATTTTAACATCATTAGAATCTTCATATGATATATTTTCATATTATATATATTTAATATTATAGATGTTGACATTTTGTCGTATATACTTGGTCAAACTTTAAAAATTTTGACTGTAAAAATCAAGAAAGCGAAGTAAATAAAAACGGAGGGTTGACAACAATTTCAGTGTTGATTAAGAGCATCTCTAGCAGATCCCTAAAACTGTTTTACGATATGACACGGTGGTACGGGTTTAGGGGATATGTTCCGCGTCACACCGCACTATACCATAAGATAGTATTGAAATTTGGTAAATTCATACACCACAAATAACATGAACATAGGTTTAACACACCAAATAAGTTGCAAGTAAAACGTAGTGCCTCTCTCACCATAGCAAATAACATAGATTAATAATTATTTTGCATCAAATGACATCATTGTTAAGAACCGACACCATGAACCGAACCACCACCACCGACATCACCTCCACCGGCACAAGCACAAGCAGCATCCTCTTGCTTTCTCCACTGTTTCATGATTTCCAATCTCCTCATATCTCACTACTCATTTAACTCATTTGTTACTTCCTACATTTCTTTTGGGTTTATTATCATCACCCGGTTCTCCTCGGCAAGCAGCTGCCGTCGTATTTTCCTCCTCTACCCTTGTTTTTCGCTCCCTCTCAAAGATCTCCACCTTCACCCTTTCCTCCTCGAGTTTAAACTTCGCTTCTCGAATATTTCCTTGCGCTTCGCATCCTCCCGTATTTGAAGCCACCTTGCCTCTTTGTCTTGGTGCCTCTTCTCGGCCAACGACAACTTTTGAGCTTTGACCAAGTCCTTGTTCTTCACTATTTCAACAACCTTGGCTTTCAAGTTGGCGGCGTGGACTGCCTTCTTCTCCCTGTCCTTATCCTTCTACCCTCCATTGGGCTTTCCCTTTTTTTTCTTCCCCCGTTGGTTCATCACTATCATCATCGTCATCCATGGAATTCAAAGCACCCTTCTTTGGTGGAGCTTCTTGGTCTCTTGACCTCCATTTCTCACTATGTTCAGGCAATTTCCAAAAGTGATGGAGGAAAAATGATTTTTGTTTGGAAGCCGGTATTTGCTTGAACCTTTCTTGGGCAACGCGATCCGACGTCCAAAATGCAAACAATGTGAGGTGTATTGACAAACACAACATATTCATAGCACTTGATCACGTCCCACCGACCTTGGAGTAATCTTTATGAGCGAGCAGATGAGACACCTTCCGGCAAGAGACGATGATACTTGTCCTCGACTCGTTGCCAATATTTTCTGTCGGTTTGATCATTGCCGACGACATCAAGTGATACGGACTCCCATGCCTTTATCAAAATTTATCTTCAAGTTCAGTATAACTCAATGATCTCTTCTGGAGTGGCGGCTGAGATGCATCGAACACTTCCTCCTCAATCTCCTCGCAATCATCATCATCTTACCCCCATCCATGTCGGTGTCATAGACCGAAAGGGCACACTATGAATGTCGACTGCATTCTCCTCTTAACATATTCACGTAGGAAGGAGGAACCAGATGCAAATTGAAACTACAAAACGAAATAAAGCACAATTAAGCTATGAATTGATGATCTCTACTCGAAAAGGGGCCGAAATTCATACCTATCGGACGTATTGTCGAACACGTCATGCTTGCCAGCGGGCGGCACGAATGGCGGAGTGTGGGCAGCAGGCAGCGCTCCTCGACCGATAGCCTTCTTCGTCGCGTATGGCGTCGCCTTTGACCGGCCCCAAGACGGAATCGGCGTGGTGGCCACCGGGACCGGCTGCCCCGTTGAAGGGCCACCGGCTTCTTGCACCACACAGGCGCCCTGCCGACGCCGTTTGGTCTTGGGCGCCTCGACAGTGGCCCCCGCAGCGGCGGCATGGTCGGGCAGAACAGATACCGCAGATTTGTACCAAAAATTTAAGAATGAACTTTGCCCTGGATTTCATCGATTCTATAGTTCATCCGCCAAAACATAGTGCAACGACATGGAAACTAGATAAAGTTTACAAACATAGAAACAAAAGGGCTTCTCCCATCCGAGGAAGTCGTCGCACTAGTTGGTCGTGCGCCGAAGTTCGTGCGGGATTTGGTGGTGGGCTCGGTGAGCGAGGAGATCTCTTTGATGTGGCCTCCCGGGTACTCTTCCTCGATGGAGTCCTCCAACTGCGGCAGCCACTCCGACGGCACATCGCTGAAGCCGTCGGTATGTCTGGGAAATATTTACCACTCCACTAGGGCCCGCCCAACTTTACCATTATCTCGCATCGGAGTTTCTTAGCATCCTTTGTCAAGAACGAGCTGACAACTACAGGGGAAGCGGCTCGGGCTAGGGAAAATTTATTCCCCGGCATGATTTTTCTTTTTTGAATCTTTTATTAGATTATTATGGCAGTCTTTAACAATTAATAGATGCCTTTTTCCGGTCGAGGTGAAATGGTGGTCGGGACGTGACTCCAGATTTGAGTGCGTCTGTGGAGACTGCCAGTCTACAAGAAGCTGGCAAAGCTTTAGCCATTGGACCACATGCATCCATCCTCCTACCTAAACAGTGACGCCTTTTCTTGTTCGTTCTTAGAGAGAACGTGGAAGCTCTTTGAAAACTTTTGTCGTACTAAGCACTAGAGGTGTAATTTTCTTAAATGGTAGTATTAGTAAGATATGCTTCCGATTAGACGCTGTCAATGCTGATTCTTTCCTTGGAGCCATGTATGTCAAATATTGCAACTATTGTCATCTGAGCATCTAATATTTAAACATTAAGATAGGAGCATCAAGACTGCTGCAACTTTAGGCTTTCCTAAAATTCAGGTTGTGTTCTCAACTCTGCAAGTTAGGATTTTGGAAAAGGAATGTGAGGCAGAGAAAAGACAGGAGTGACACGAAATAAGTGGCGGACGTCGATCTCCCGTGGAAGCTCTCCATGCCATCGATCTTGAAGGAGGCTTGTGCCTGGGGATGAGCAGCCACACGAATGGCTGGTGCATCGTACGAGGCTGTCATGAGAGGCGACAGTGCACCGTCAGACAACACACCAGAGACAGGGAAGTCGGCAACGATTAAGGAGATGCATCGACTTTGGCTGTGAGCCCATCGGGCAGTGGCTAGAGACTAGTGTGAGTGGGTGGCTGATGAGTGTAGCCGTGTGTGAGGTGTGTTAGAGCATCTCCAACTGACGCCCAACGCGTTGGCGCGCTAAATTTTTTTTGCAGCGCCAAAATAGTGTTATAGCGCGTTGGGCGCCTGTTTTGTTTTAGCAGACGCGCTATACTTCAGCGCGCGGAATAGCTGCCTTTTGGGACGCGTTAAAATAACGCGTCGCAAACACGTTTTGTTGTGTTTGCAAACGGACAGAAGATCAAAAAATAGGTTGAAAATAAAATTTTATTGAGAGAACAGACGCACGATCGTTGACAAGTTTGAACTTTTAACTAAACTAAACATAGAACAGACTCGCTTAAACTAAACTAATCTGATAGACTCGAACTAAACTAAACTAATCTAATAGTCAAAGTCGGAGTCGAAGTCCGGGTCCTCCGATGTGTCGGAGATGTCGGAGAACAGATGCTCCCACCTGGGGTCTTCCTTGGCCCATGTAGTGTTGTTGAGCTGCACCTCCGCCGCGGCCTTGCGCCTCCGCCGCTTGGCCCGGAGCTCCACCCGCTCCAACCTCCGCTCCGCCCGCTTGCGTAGCCTAAAGCTCCTCCTCGGCGGCGGCTTCTTTCGGGTGGCGCCGGCGCCAGTCCGCCACCAGTTGCCCGTCTCTGTCCGCGACGAGGAGGCGGGCCTAGGTCCGGCGGTGGGCGCTCCACTCTTCGGCGGTGACGAGGCGCGGCGGAGGCGCCAGATCCTGCACCTGCTGGATGGTGTGGACGTCCACGAAGTTCATCTGGCGCCGGGGCCGGCCGAGGCGCCACGCTGCCGCGTCGTAGGCGTGGGCGGCCTCGTGCGCCGTCTCGAACGTCCCGAGGGAGATCCGCTCATCGCCGGAGCGGATCTCCGCGTAGAACGCGTTCGGTCGCGCGCGCACGCCGCGGTAGCCAGACTGGCTCCTGCGGCGTGGTGGCGGTGGCGGATTCTGAGCGCGCGCGGGAGAGGAAAAGCGGTTGGGGAGAGGAATGAGAGACGCGTGGGGTGAGCGCGCGCTAGACACGGGGCGGGTTATATAACGCGAAAAGAACCGCTTTGGCCAGCGCGCTACGGTTTTTTCCCGCCTCTGCCGGAGCCCGCGCAAACGCTCCGCGCGCGGGAAAAAGCCGATATTTGGCGCGCGCGGGCTATTTCACGCGTCTGTTGGAGATGCTCTTATAAACCTCTGTGCGACCTTCGTGTGAGACAAGTTAATGAGAAATTGAAAAACACTATTCTGACTACATTTAGTATTGACAAAAAATGGGCCAATATTTACCACTGCCAAAAATTAAGCACTAGATTACAATTCTAAGTAAAACAAGACAAGTGGGACACACAGAAAACAGTTAGTTGCAGCATTGATGAGCTTCAAAGCACATCCAGAGTCCTCCACACCAATCATCCTAACAAATTATGTTTTAAAGAAATGCGCAGAAATCAAACAAGGTCAGATTGAAAATGCAACTGCAAGCAGTATACCGAGTTAAAGCATAGACACAAGGATCATTCCACAAATACAAGAAAGTTTTACATTCAAAGCATGTGCTAAGACAAGGCAACATACAGCCGTTCCACAGAGGCACAGACCAGCACCACTGAGCAAATATTAAACATGTTTCTTACCAACAAGAGATTGCACAATTAACAAAGACCAATGAGAGCAACGAGGCAACACGATCCAAATTTAGGAGCTAAATTCAGAAGTTGTCACTGCCAGAAATTAAGCACCATATTGCATTGCTAAGTAATACGAGAGAAGTGGACACACGGACAAAAGATAACATTAAGCACAGTAGATGTACCATCAGGTTGATACACCATGTGATAATTAAGGCATCTTACAGTAGTCCCACCACAGGCGATTTAACCTAGAATCAGCCTGTTTCTTTCCCAAAACATGTCAACGCCTAACCAACTAACAAACCAAAAGGGCAGCACCGTCAGTCATCACGATCACCATCCCCAAAGTTGGAACAAGATTGGTCGGTGCATTATACCACTGGTTGCAAGGCCAGTTCAGACTCCATGCGGTTCATTGTGTGGCTGCAGAGAAGTTGGATGATCGTGAAAGGGCGGGTAGCGATGAGGACAAACTGCTTGTCCTGCTTCACGAATTCAGCGGCTTCAGAAAGCCTCTCTACTTTCTTGTCCTTGAGGTTGTACTTACAGATGTGAGCTGACGAACCTGAGTGTTGAGTGTAGTAGATGCAGTTTGCCTCGATGCCTAGGAACTTATCAGCATCCACAGTCAGGCACCTGTGGTAACCTATGAAGATGGCAAATGTGCCGATGCTCTCCACAGGCTCGATCTTACCTTTTTTTGAAAGCCTACGTATATTCACCAGAGTACAAAGTACAGAGTACAGAGTACAGAATACGAAAAACAGAACAACATACGTAGAGGGTAGACCAACAACAGGCAAACGACGCCAGCACCACCGTCGTCGACGAAGAAGAAGGCCGACCACCACCATTCCACCATCCGAAGGCACCTTCTCCAAAGAAAACCGCCGCAGGGGCCGTCCGCCACGCAGTGACGGAACTTGAGCCGATGAACGAGCACGGCGAGCGCCCTCACGAACCAGCTCCTCCACCTTCCAGCAGCCATCATCATCTTCAACGCCGGCAGGAACCGCCGACCGCACCCGAGGTTGACACCCGAGCTCCGGATCCACCACCTACACGGATCCTGCCGGGCCTTGACGAACTCGAGCACAACGCCGGTCCTCGAGCTCCCAGAAGTCGAGTGCGCCGCCGCAGAGCCCCGAAGAACTCCACCGCCGGAGAAGGAACGCGCCGACACCAAAACACCCACCGCCAGCTCCTCCACCTCCAAGGCGCAGGACCCCCATCTACTTCTACCATATGTACAGGCCGGAATCGGGGATCCCCCACCCTCCCGCCGCCGGAGCGGCCGGCGGAGGGGAGGAATCCCACGATTCGGCGGCGCGCACGGTGAAGCGACGAAGCGAACCCAAAAATCGCCTCTCTCCCTTACTGTAGACGGAAGGGGAAGAGGATAAGGTCAAGTGAGTACACAGATATATTAGGCTCGATCTTACCTATCTCAGTGTTCACCTTGAACACAATGAGGGTTCTACCTTCTGTTTCGATGTGCAGAAAAACTTCTGCAGCCAAACCCAGTACAAAACACCGGAACCTGATGTTGTTTGCAGCATCTCCAGGAAGAGCACCGGAGAATAACTTGAGGGAATCGCCATGAGGAGACATGAGAAAATCGTAAAACACAGAAATCACAGAATGCAACGCCAGCGCAGAGACATGTGGGCAGGCACCACCTAGGACGGCATCCCGGAAAAAATTGTAAGCTCCTTGCTGACAGTCTGCAGAGACGGTGAAACCTTCACTTTCCGGATCGGCCATGTAAATCTAGCGAGACGAGTCGCTGAGAAAATAAAGGATGAAGGCGTCTCTGTCACAGCTGACCTCGGCGACCCCCGCCTCGGTGGGCACTGACACCGCGAAACGGGTCAAGCCGCCGGTGAGAGGGTTGAAGACACGAGCAGCGTGAGGAGAGCTCCTATCCGCCAAGACGAAGAAGCCGGCAGGAGTGGTGGCCACGACGTAGTATTCACGGAGCAGGGGCAGCTTCTTGTGAAGGAAGCGTCCGGTGACAGTGTTCAACAGAAGCAGCTCGCCTTGTTTCTGGAAGACCTCGTCGAGGACGATCCACCGGCGCGGCTGGAATCGGGGGTCGGCAGCATTGTTCCTGGGATCGTCGGTGGCGGAGCGCCAGCTGGGGCAGACGGCGCGGAAGCACATGTAGTGGTCGAGGTCGTTGGAGGCCAGGAAGGAGTCGGCGATGCGGCGGACGAGGTCGCCCGGGAGCAAGGACCATTTGGACCATGCCATCGACATCCTCTTTCTTTTTGTTGAAAACCCTCAATGCTTTGATTCTCCCTGTAAAAAATACGGCTTTGTAAGGGAGCAGCGTAATGGAAATAGCAAGAGAGAATGCAGTTCATCAGAATCTAAACATGATCAGCACTTTCAGCATTCAGCGTCACACTGACAGCATTTCAGCAACACACAAAGAGAGCAAGTTCCTAAATTTGCTACTCGGCACGAACAATACTACAGACCATGCGAAATATAAAGATTTCAGCAACACACAAACAGAGAAAATTTCTAGATTGGCTACCCGCCACGAACAATATTACAGACCATGCGAAATAAAAGAGGAGACTAACTTTGCACTATCGATGACCTGGGCGGCAGCGCACTGTCGACGCGGGCAGGCAGGGATTGGGCGCTGTATACTGACGAGGCTTCTGCTGGGGGGGGGGGGGGGGGGGGGGGCGGACGCGTTTGGGGCGAGGGGGAGAATTAGAGAGAGGGAGAGGGAGGAGCGGCAAGGAGGGACGAGCGCCGGCGGCGCAGGCTCGCTGTTGTACGGCGCGCCGCCATGGTCAGGTCGGGAGGGCGAAGGGGAGAAGAAGATGCTGGTCAGGTCGGGCTGTTTGGGTCTAGAACGGCCGCAACTTTGCTACCACATCCAAATAACTGATTCACAAAAAAAATATACCGACTCCGTTTTCAAGAAAAACTACTGACAATAATTTCAATGTTGATAAGTTCCTCTAGCAGATCACTTAAAATTCGAACCCTTAAAACGGGTTTAGGGGATGTTCTACGCGACAACACGCCATACCGTAAAACAATATTGAAATTTGATAAATTCTTACACCCCAACTAAGATGGACATAGGTTTAACAGACCAAATAAGTTGCAAATAAATACTACTCCCTCCGTTCCAAATTAGTTGTCTTCCATTTGCCAAAAAGTGGATGTATCTATACTTGTAACATGTCTAGATACATCCATTTTTTGGCAAATGGAAGACATCTAATTTGGAACGGAGGGAGTACATTGTCACATCCCAAATTTTGGAACTAAGAAAAACTTAGTTTCACAAGACCCAAAATTCAGAACCAACAAAAACTTTTTGAACTACTTCACTAATGATTGTGTTTTCCTTCCCATGGCTCTGTTTGACCTTGTGTGACTTGTGGTTTAAGTTGTTTGACTAGTAAATATTAACTTAATGACCCAACCTAAGTAAACATATATTAAACTTTGGCGATCATGTCATGGCAAGAAAATATTCCATATATCTTTTGCCACTCTTATTTTAGTCAAATGCCATTTCAATAATAATTTGGTTTAGGCAACAACCAAAATACCCATTATTGAGAAAGTAAAAGTGTTTCCCAAAAAATTATGTGTTTCCAAAATATGGGGATCTATATGCTATCCCCTACCTGTTCTTCAACCTTGATATTTTGCAACCCCTATTTTATAAACTCCTATTTTCACCCTTTTGGAAACAATAAAAGTGGGGAATACACTACCCCTATATTTTAGCAACCCTTCTTGAAAAGTATCAAAATAATTGAGTCAAGCTTGTTTCAACATTATTCTTGTCATGATGATAATTGATTACCATCCCACCACCTATCCATATAATTGAAACTTGGTTGAAAACTTATATTGTTTGCTTGTTTGATTTATAATTGTGTTGATTGTTTTATCTTGTATGATTGTCGCTTGTGTGAACAAAGAACTCATTTGTGCTTGATCTCAAAAATTAAAATCACTCTCGACAACAATTTGGTATGTGACTTCAATAAAACAAAACTCCTAAAATTATTCAACAATTCGATTTAGGATCATAAGTTAAAAGAAATGATCCTAGTATATTATTCTATCTACCTAACTCTCTATTTCTTTCAAGTAAATATTGTCTTTATGAAAATAATTCCATGGATAAGGTGAAAATATAATCATCTCATTTTCATACACCTCTCTTCTCAAAATTATATAGCTGCCCTTTTAATTCTATTTAAATTATGAAATTCTATTTTATTTCTTTTAACTCAAAGAATATTCAAAAACCCTAATTTCAATGTTTTACATGAAATGATAAATATTTTCAAAATAAAAAATTATTAAAAACCAGTTTTGTGTTCTCCACTATGTATTATCTCACCTCACTTTAACAAAAAGTGTTTTCGGCCATTTTTAATAATCTTTATTGATTCTTTTCAAAAAGGGCAGAAATGAATTTTAAACTATTTAGTGAATAAAAGTATTTCTGAAAAATTGGGGAAAATTCCCTGAACTGCCTATGGTCATATAGGACCTACCTATGCAAAAAACCTCATCAAGTTATGTTCAAAAATTTGGACTTATTTCAAAAGTTCAATTCTGGACATTTTGTAAGTCCACTTAAAATAAGGCCAAATCACTTCCGAAAAATGTGAGACCACTTTCCCTAGACCCAACTTTTCATCCTTGATTTCCTGGACATCATTTTTGTGCCATGTGTTATTCAAAATTTTGGAGTAATCCTCATTTTCTTCTCTGGGCAGAAAATGAGTTAAAACATAGAACCCCAATAATTGATCTCTCTCTCCCTCACCCAACCAGAGCTAGACCACTTGATCACCATCGACTTGGACGTTTCTCTCTGTCGTTTCCCTCTGTCCCTCTACTTCTCTCCCCTATCCATCCCGTACCGCTTATGAGAGGAGAAGATGGAGGCCGGGCAGCAGCCCATGCGCACGCCACCGTCCACCCCTGCTTCCCCTCTGTCGATGGAGCATAGACATACAAGGAGATACATCTCCCCCTGCTCCGAATCGAGCTCGTCCAGCAGCCGCTCGCCGTGTCATGGGCGCCGAAGGCGTGCTCGCTGACCACTGCAACCCAGCACGCACGCCTCGCCCTGGCCACTCCCCAGCCTCGCCGTGACCACCACGACACCGCTAGGCGCAGCCAAACCCTCGACCGTGCTCTCTCGCTCTCTCCCGCGTTGCTACACCGAGACCACCGTGCACCCGTCCCTCTGCCTATAACAGAGCACCCCGAGCCCCTCTCCCACTCACAACACCCTCACTCGCCTCCCCACTCCACTCTCTCTGTTTTGGGCAGCAGCAGGCTGCGACGCTCGCTCTCGAGCGAGAAGCTCGTGCTCGGCCGCGTCACGGCCGTGTGATGGTTGCAGCTGCCCCGACGCTCTCCACTCCGCCATTTTCGACCCTTCAAGCTTCTCTAGCCCAGCACCTCACTCCCCGTGCTCTCTCTTCCCAGGTTCACCAGAAGCTCGACGCAAGGCCGGAGGAGCGCAGCCACGGTGAGCTTCCCGTGCCAGCGAACCAGGGCGTCTCCGGCCACTTCTCCACCACCCTCTGGACGCCCTCGACCTCCTCCGCCGCCCTGCACACTCGCCATCGACTCCCAGCCACCCCACGGTGAGCATCCAGCTCGTCCCGCTCGTCCCGAGCTCTCTCTTTCTTTTCCTGTGCGTCCCTGCGTTGTGAGGAAGAAGACAAACCTGGCCCGTTGATCTTTAGATCAAGGGCAGCATGGCTGCATGCCCTCCATGCATGGCTGACGGGTGGGTCACGCAGGACCCGCTGTCAGATTTTTTACCATTTTCGAGCTGGAATTTTCCTGTTCGAGTTCCCTCTCTGGACCCTCACTAAAATTAGTGTATCTTGCGTTTTATAAGTCCAACTAATATGAACCAAAATTCTGTGGAAAGGTTATGAAAATGCTAAGCCATTGGCGTTGGCCTCACCCAAAAATAGTTAACAGGCTAAGAGCAGTTAATCTTTTCCCACAGCAACTTTTCTGGACTATATGATTTTTAGCGCTTGTTTTAAAAGGCCAACTGAGTTGAATCCAATTGTGTTGTCTCATGTATGCTTAGGAGTATCTGTACCTAGGTTTTCATGATTTTAGGAGTTACAAAATAGGCTTGGTGATGTTTTTAGTCTTTTTCCTTTTCTGTTTATTCTTTTTCCTCAGATCTGTTTCTGACCCTCCATTTTAAATCTGTTTAAAATACTTATATCTGGGTTTTGTCCAAACCAAAAATCACAGTAATACTAGTACATTTTTCTGACCACATGCAACTTGCAGAATTGAAAAATATGAATTACTGTGGATTTGATAAATGTTTGGCTCTCACTGGTCTGAAACACTGTTTCAATAATAACTTGAGTTTTCTTAATCCAAATGGAATAAATCCAATTGATTTGGATAGCCTTTGACAGTATCTTCCACTAGAATTTTGTCCCATGTGATTTGAATGTTTAGAACAAAAGTTGTGTGCATTCCTAGAATCAGCCAGTAAGCACTTTGTGCATTTTTAATAATTTCTGTAGATAAAATTTTGTACCAAACTCAATTGGAGTAGTTTCTAATAGTAACAGAGAACACAAATCCAAGTTTTCATGACTGTTTGATTAACATAACTCCCTAGGAGTAATAATTAGTAAAAGTGTAGTTTCTGCCTCAAATAAAGAGAAAGGAATTTAATTGCCTTGTTATTAAAAATGTGTTTTATCCTTGTTAATGTTTGTTTTGGTACTGTTGCTGGCTTGTTACTGTTGTTTAGCATGATGGCATATGTTAGTACTGTTAGTGACCTATGCTATGCTTATTTTGTGATTAAACATGTGTGATAAGGAGAATATGTTGTCTCCAACAATTAAGTAAATTTTGCTTGTGTGCTTGAAAATTAAAATGAGCTAATTAAATCTTTTAAACCAATATTTTAGATACTGGTGGTTCAAGATTGTTAATTGTGCTTAGTCTTTCAAGTTAGTAGTGACCCCTAACAGATGCTTAATCACTACTTCAAACCTACCTTATAAAAAAAAGGAATAGAGTTGTAATTGCCAAACTTGTTTGTTAAATATAAATCTTGCCTCATGATTGTTGTTTGATAGACTTGCGTGATGTTTGGAGTGTCATGCTGTATGATTGATTGTGTTTATTCTCCCTTTTTCGACGCTAGAAATAACGATGTCGGAGTGACCCTTGGAGGGGATTTCTGAAGAAGGATTGGATTTTATTTTTATTAACGTATGAGGAGAAGTCCAGGGACATTATGCTGAAATCAGGCAAGCTACTTCTCTGAGCTTGCATTTACATACATCTATTTTGGTTCACATGTTTTACTTATAAAGAGCATAAGTGATTTATGTGGTGTTTGCCACTAAAGCTATGATTTGGAAAAAAACCTTTCCTCCAAAATATACGGATATTATTTTGACACCTTATACGGAGGTGTGAGATGGGGACTCTTTTTCAAACCATCGGTTGGGACAAAGATTTGTCTATTCAAAACTGATTTGAAAATCCTTGGGTGGATTGTGGTGTGCCGAGATGTCGGTACTGAAGTGGAAAAATGGAGAATGGTGGTTTTTATAAAATGCACATTGTGTCTTTATACTTACGTCGACCAGCCGATACCCTGTGCGACCACATTTACCCACACATGGGCAAGGGCGTAGTCATATAATTTGCTCATATTAGTATGGGATGCCTCATCAACGGAGATGACTCCGTTATGCATGAGGGGATGGTTTGGCACCTGATGGATTGGTGACCTACCCCTGACCTGGGTCCTCGCTCAAACTCTATGATGAAGATAAGGAGGAGGATAGAAGGCTCCACCATAAGCCGCCGGGAAAAACTATGAGTCCTCACACTTAGATTCCGAAGGGCTGGGTTAAGTGTGCTGGAAAGTGTCATAAGGGCAGGGTCCTATACTAGCATGAGCAAAGGACAGGCTATGGTCGGTGACTCAACTCCGCATACACCTGGTATGGCGGGACGTGGCTGACACGATGAGTTGCCGGATGGATGTGGGAAAAGCGTGCTACCTCTGCAGAGTGTAAAACTATTCGAATAGCCGAGTCCTCGGTCATGGACAGTTGGAAGGCCCTACTTTGACCTATGTGCAAGTTTTACAAAGTTTTAGGATTTTAAAAGAAAATGGAGATGTGGGATTTAGGCAACTATACCGAAGGGCAGGTATGAGTTTGCTGGAGATGATTGACCATGGAAGGCTATGGTCGAGAAAGTGCAGAGTTTTGGAGAAATAACCCAATGGTGGTTTCCGGAGAAAATGTTTATAAAAGAGACTTCTTACCTTTTTCAACAAAGATGTACTTTCGGGAAAAAGATTTAAAGGTGATTTTCTTACAAGGACAAATTTATGGGAAAAGTTTTAAAAGCCTTCTTCCTTCTTCAACAGAGATATCGAGATGTCTTTCGAAAAATAAAAGTCTTGAGATAAAAGTAAAACTGGTGCCTGATCATGTTGGGGGTAGTTGGCGAGTACAATTCCAAATTGTACTCATATTGGATTCATCCCTGGCTATTGTCTTAGCCAGGTTTTGAAGAAGGACAGGTTGAAAAAGAAGGGATCACTGACGTCCATGCGAACTAGGGCGCTTCCCAGTCAGCTGCCTGTAGGGTTATGGCAAATGACTTGGGCTCCACGTTGTTGGATGATTTCCGCTGCAAGTACCTGTTGAAATTATGTCTTCAATCAAGTAAGTAAATTTATTCGGTAAATATGGATGTTCTTTTGATATCAGTTTGATTGTGCTCAGCGACACACTGATCATGGGATCGCTGATGTTGTAGGCACAAGGGAATTTCGGACGGTTAGTCCGGGTCCCCACAGACATGGTATCAGATCCATCCTGACTGTAGGAGTCCTTAGTTAGCATGGACGTTAGTTAGGAAAGGAAATATTTTGTTAAAAATATATTACTACCAAAAATATATTTTTATCTAAGGAAGTCCAAAAATGGCTTCCACTCTTCTCACCTTCTCAAATAATTCCTGAGTCTTATCCTTCTATTTTAAGATTTTCCAAGGATTATTCTACTCCCTCTTACCTGTTCAACACCAAGAGTATACTTGACGATGAAACCCAGTGAGACCTAATTAGCTAGTACCCAGAAGGAGAGGAAGTTCCATTTCAAATACACCACAATCAACATCAAGGTAATTGATCTGCAAATACCAAGACCATCGATATCAACAAAGCAAGAGATCTCCGACGACCTCAGCTCAACATCAACAACTCTACTCAAGTTGCAACTTCGACAATCTCAATTTTTCCAGCCGAAGCCTAAGGCGACAAAGTGAAGACTTCACCAACTATGTTTAACCGAGACCATAGGATAAAAATGACAGGAACCTTGGTTGTACTACCCGACTACCACGAGTATTAGACGTCCGTTGGTACTAAATGTACCTTGTGTGGTTCTGCTTGTGTGATTTCTATTTATGTGTGGTTTTTCATGTGTGTTTCACAATTATGCCTTGAAGCCAGTATAAAGTAACCCCAAACATCGAGGAGTGACACCCAAGACGAAGATCGTCAAGCTACCCAGGAAGAACGATGCCTCCAAGACAACCCCAGATGCAACCTTCAACATGACCCTTCAAAACCCCTTTTTAAGGGGGGAAGACCTGCAATAGGTATACCCGAACATATTAATAATCAGTTTCTTGCGCCTTAGCCTTGTAGCATCTGGAAACAACCCACCAAGACTATCCATCCGAGTCAATCGTCAAGACAACCCCATCATCAAGGATCTGAATTCAGCACAGAAGTATATCGACAAAGAAAGCCTCGCATCATCAAGTTGTCAAGATCTCAAATGACAACCTCACTGAAGAAGCATCGACCTCGGAGGTATAGCCAGCCCAAAAACCGTGCCCTCGTACTCCCCTGTTACCCCACCTAGCAAATCTCGAGGACGAGATTTATTTTAAGGGGGGAAGATCTGTCACATCCCAAATTTTGGAACTAAGAAAAACTTAGTTTCACAAGACCCAAAATTCAGAACCAACAAAAACTTTTTGAACTACTTCACTAATGATTGTGTTTTCCTTCCCATGGCTCTGTTTGACCTTGTGTGACTTGTGGTTTAAGTTGTTTGACTAGTAAATATTAACTTAAGGACCCAACCTAAGTAAACATATATTAAACTTTGGCGATCATGTCATGGCAAGAAAATATTCCATATATCTTTTGCCACTCTTATTTTAGTCAAATGTCATTTCAATAATAATTTGGTTTAGGCAACAACCAAAATACCCATTATTGAGAAAGTAAAAGTGTTTCCCAAAAAATTATGTGTTTCCAAAATATGGGGATCTATATGCTATCCCCTACCTGTTCTTCAACCTTGATATTTTGCAACCCCTATTTTATAAACTCCTATTTTCACCCTTTTGGAAACAATAAAAGTGGGGAATACACTACCCCTATATTTTAGCAACCCTTCTTGAAAAGTATCAAAATAATTGAGTCAAGCTTGTTTCAACATTATTCTTGTCATGATGATAATTGATTACCATCCCACCACCTATCCATATAATTGAAACTTGGTTGAAAACTTATATTGTTTGCTTGTTTGATTTATAATTGTGTTGATTGTTTTATCTTGTATGATTGTTGCTTGTGTGAACAAAGAACTCATTTGTGCTTGATCTCAAAAATTAAAATCACTCTCGACAACAATTTGGTATGTGACTTCAATAAAACAAAACTCCTAAAATTATTCAACAATTCGATTTAGGATCATAAGTTAAAAGAAATGATCCTAGTATATTATTCTATCTACCTAACTCTCTATTTCTTTCAAGTAAATATTGTCTTTATGAAAATAATTCCATGGATGAGGTGAAAATATAATCATCTCATTTTCATACACCTCTCTTCTCAAAATTATATAGCTGCCCTTTTAATTCTATTTAAATTATGAAATTCTATTTTATTTCTTTTAACTCAAAGAATATTCAAAGACCCTAATTTCAATGTTTTACATGAAATGATAAATATTTTCAAATAGAAAATTATTAAAAACCAGTTTTGTGTTCTCCACTATGTATTATCTCACTCACTTTAACAAAAAGTGTTTTTGGCCATTTTTAATAATCTTTATTGATTATTTTCAAAAAGGGCAGAAATGAATTTTAAACTATTTAGTGAATAAAAGTATTTCTGAAAAATTGGGGAAAATTCCCTGAACTGCCTATGGTCATATAGGACCTACCTATGCAAAAAACCTCATCAAGTTATGTTCAAAAATTTGGACTTATTTCAAAAGTTCAATTCTGGACATTTTGTAAGTCCACTTAAAATAAGGCCAAATCACTTCCGAAAAATGTGAGACCACTTTCCCTAGACCCAACTTTTCATCCTTGATTTCCTGGACATCATTTTTGTGCCATGTGTTATTCAAAATTTTGGAGTAATCCTCATTTTCTTCTCTGGGCAGAAAATGAGTTAAAACATAGAACCCCAATAATTGATCTCTCTCTCCCTCACCCAACCAGAGCTAGACCACTTGATCACCATCGACTTGGACGTTTCTCTCTGTCGTTTCGCTCTGTCCCTCTACTTCTCTCCCCTATCCATCCCGTACCGCTTATGAGAGGAGAAGATGGAGGCCGGGCAGCAGCCCATGCGCACGCCACCGTCCACCCCTGCTTCCCCTCTGTCGATGGAGCATAGACATACAAGGAGATACATCTCCCCCTGCTCCGAATCGAGCTCGTCCAGCAGCCGCTCGCCGTGTCATGGGCGCCGAAGGCGTGCTCGCTGACCACTGCAACCCAGCACGCACGCCTCGCCCTGGCCACTCCCAGCCTCGCCGTGACCACCACGACACCGCTCGGCGCACCCAAACCCTCGACCGTGCTCTCTCGCTCTCTCCCGCGTTGCTACACCGAGACCACCGTGCACCCGTCCCTCTGCCTATAACAGAGCACCCGAGCCCCTCTCCCACTCACAACACCCTCACTCGCCTCCCCACTCCACTCTCTCTGTTTTGGGCAGCAGCAGTTTGCGACGCTCGCTCTCGAGCGAGAAGCTCGTGCTCGGCCGCGTCACGGCCGTGTGATGGTTGCAGCTGCCCCGACGCTCTCCACTCCGCCATTTTCGACCCTTCAAGCTTCTCTAGCCCAGCACCTCACTCCCCCGTGCTCTCTCTTCCCAGGTTCACCAGAAGCTCGACGCAAGGCCGGAGGAGCGCAGCCACGGTGAGCTTCCCGTGCCAGCGAACCAGGTAGTCTCCGGCCACTTCTCCACCACCCTCTGCACGCCCTCGACCTCCTCCACCGCCCTGCACACTCGCCATCGACTCCCAGCCACCCCACGGTGAGCATCCAGCTCGTCCCGCTCGTCCCGAGCTCTCTCTTTCTTTTCCTATGCGTCCCTGCGTTGTGAGGAAGAAGACAAACCTGGCCCGTTGATCTTTAGATCAAGGGCAGCATGGCTGCATGCCCTCCATGCATGGCTGACGGGTGGGTCACGCAGGACCCGCTGTCAGATTTTTTACCATTTTCGAGCTGGAATTTTCCTGTTCGAGTTCCCTCTCTGGACCCTCACTAAAATTAGTGTATCTTGCGTTTTATAAGTCCAAATAATATGAAACAAAATTCTGTGGAAAGGTTATGAAAATTCTAAGCCATTGGCGTTGGCCTCACCCAAAAATAGTTAACAGGCTAAGAGCAGTTAATCTTTTCCCACAGCAACTTTTCTGGACTATATGATTTTTAGCGCTTGTTTTAAAAGGCCAACTGAGTTGAATCCAATTGTGTTGTCTCATGTATGCTTAGGAGTATCTGTACCTAGGTTTTCATGATTTTAGGAGTTACAAAATAGGCTTGGTGATGTTTTTAGTCTTTTTCCTTTTCTGTTTATTCTTTTTCCTCAGATCTGTTTCTGACCCTCCATTTTAAATCTGTTTAAAATACTTATATCTGGGTTTTGTCCAAACCAAAAATCACAGTAATACTAGTACATTTTTCTGACCACATGCAACTTGCAGAATTGAAAAATATGAATTACTGTGGATTTGATAATGTTTGGCTCTCACTGGTCTGAAACACTGTTTCAATAATAACTTGAGTTTTCTTAATCCAAATGGAATAAATCCAATTGATTTGGATAGCCTTTGACAGTATCTTCCACTAGAATTTTGTCCCATGTGATTTGAATGTTTAGAACAAAAGTTGTGTGCATTCCTAGAATCAGCCAGTAAGCACTTTGTGCATTTTTAATAATTTCTGTAGATAAAATTTTGTACCAAACTCAATTGGAGTAGTTTCTAATAGTAACAGAGAACACAAATCCAAGTTTTCATGACTGTTTGATTAACATAACTCCCTAGGAGTAATAATTAGTAAAAGTGTAGTTTCTGCCTCAAATAAAGAGAAAGGAATTTAATTGCCTTGTTATTAAAAATGTGTTTTATCCTTGTTAATGTTTGTTTTGGTACTGTTGCTGGCTTGTTACTGTTGTTTAGCATGATGGCATATGTTAGTACTGTTAGTGACCTATGCTATGCTTATTTTGTGATTAAACATGTGTGATAAGGAGAATATGTTGTCTCCAACAATTAAGTAAATTTTGCTTGTGTGCTTGAAAATTAAAATGAGCTAATTAAATCTTTTAAACCAATATTTTAGATACTGGTGGTTCAAGATTGTTAATTGTGCTTAGTCTTTCAAGTTAGTAGTGACCCCTAACAGATGCTTAATCACTACTTCAAACCTACCTTATAAAAAAAAGGAATAGAGTTGTAATTGCCAAACTTGTTTGTTAAATATAAATCTTGCCTCATGATTGTTGTTTGATAGACTTGCGTGATGTTTGGAGTGTCATGCTGTATGATTGATTGTGTTTATTCTCCCTTTTTCGACGCTAGAAATAACGATGTCGGAGTGACCCTTGGAGGGGATTTCTGAAGAAGGATTGGATTTTATTTTTATTAACGTATGAGGAGAAGTCCAGGGACATTATGCTGAAATCAGGCAAGCTACTTCTCTGAGCTTGCATTTACATACATCTATTTTGGTTCACATGTTTTACTTATAAAGAGCATAAGTGATTTATGTGGTGTTTGCCACTAAAGCTATGATTTGGAAAAAAACCTTTCCTCCAAAATATACGGATATTATTTTGACACCTTATACGGAGGTGTGAGATGGGGACTCTTTTTCAAACCATCGGTTGGGACAAAGATTTGTCTATTCAAAACTGATTTGAAAATCCTTGGGTGGATTGTGGTGTGCCGAGATGTCGGTACTGAAGTGGAAAAATGGAGAATGGTGGTTTTTATAAAATGCACATTGTGTCTTTGTACTTACGTCGACCAGCCGATACCCTGTGCGACCACATTTACCCACACATGGGCAAGGGCGTAGTCATATAATTTGCTCATATTAGTATGGGATGCCTCATCAACGGAGATGACTCCGTTATGCATGAGGGGATGGTTTGGCACCTGATGGATTGGTGACCTACCCCTGACCTGGGTCCTCGCTCAAACTCTATGATGAAGATAAGGAGGAGGATAGAAGGCTCCACCATAAGCCGCCGGGAAAAACTATGAGTCCTCACACTTAGATTCCGAAGGGCTGGGTTAAGTGTGCTGGAAAGTGTCATAAGGGCAGGGTCCTATACTAGCATGAGCAAAGGACAGGCTATGGTCGGTGACTCAACTCCGCATACACCTGGTATGGCGGGACGTGGCTGACACGATGAGTTGCCGGATGGATGTGGGAAAAGCGTGCTACCTCTGCAGAGTGTAAAACTATTCGAATAGCCGAGTCCTCGGTCATGGACAGTTGGAAGGCCCTACTTTGACCTATGTGCAAGTTTTACAAAGTTTTAGGATTTTAAAAGAAAATGGAGATGTGGGATTTAGGCAACTATACCGAAGGGCAGGTATGAGTTTGCTGGAGATGATTGACCATGGAAGGCTATGGTCGAGAAAGTGCAGAGTTTTGGAGAAATAACCCAATGGTGGTTTCCGGGGAAAATGTTTATAAAAGAGACTTCTTACCTTTTTCAACAAAGATGTACTTTCGGGAAAAAGATTTAAAGGTGATTTTCTTACAAGGACAAATTTATGGGAAAAGTTTTAAAAGCCTTCTTCCTTCTTCAACAGAGATATCGAGATGTCTTTCGAAAAATAAAAGTCTTGAGATAAAAGTAAAACTGGTGCCTGGTCATGTTGGGGGTAGTTGGCGAGTACAATTCCAAATTGTACTCATATTGGATTCGTCCCTGGCTATTGTCTTAGCCAGGTTTTGAAGAAGGACAGGTTGAAAAAGAAGGGATCACTGACGTCCATGCGAACTAGGGCGCTTCCCAGTCAGCTGCCTGTAGGGTTATGGCAAATGACTTGGGCTCCACGTTGTTGGATGATTTCCGCTGCAAGTACCTGTTGAAATTATGTCTTCAATCAAGTAAGTAAATTTATTCGGTAAATATGGATGTTCTTTTGATATCAGTTTGATTGTGCTCAGCGACACACTGATCATGGGATCGCTGATGTTGTAGGCACAAGGGAATGTCGGACGGTTAGTCCGGGGTCCCCACATACATAACATAGGTGTCTCTACCACCATAACAAATAACATAAATCTATAATTGTTTTGCAACAAATGACATCATTGTTAAGAACCGCCACCACACTAGTAGAAAACTGCCCTTTCGTTCGGCCCCTTTAGTCCCGGCTGTGACCTGGGCCGAGACTAAAGGTCCGGCCACGTCGCCCCGAAAACGTTGAAGGGTACGGCACCCTTTGGTCCCGGCTCATTAGGGACCAATAGTCCCGGCTTGTGATACAAACCGGGACCAAAGGCTTCCGCGGCCGTTGCGTTCTAGTGCCACCCTTTTGTCCCGGTCCTAGACACAGTCCGGGACTAAAATGTGTTCAAACGAGAACGCTTCAGTTCCCGCGCTGGTCTTTGATCACACGGGGAATGAAGAACACCTTAATGGATTTGGGAAGCTAAATCACTTAATTCAATTTTGGAAGTTGAAACAAAGGGCCGGATTAACTACCATGGCCTTTCAAATCTCTCTTGCTAGCTATATAAGAGAGCTAATGGTGTCATTTGGCAAATGCACCATCTCCTCTCTCTAATCTCTCTTTTCTAAAATCCTCTCTCGAATCGCTGCCGCGCGCCATGGAGCCACTCGCGCGCCCACCTCCATGCCAGGAGTACGAGTACAAGGACATCTCCGTCGACATGGACTTCAAGGTCGTGGTCACTCTCCGCGCATCAACCGTGGAGAGTTGGATCCGCGACGTCAAGAGGCGCTACCTCGACGTCGCACCGATGAAGATCGTGGGCCTCGACTGCGAGTTCACCGACGCCGCACCCGAGGAGAGGCAGCGTGCCGCCGTCCTGCAACTCTCCGTGGCGACCGACACATTGGTGTTCCATATTTGCCACGCTGATCGGGTGCCGCAGGCCCTCAAGGATTTCTTGATGGACACAACCATCAAATTCTGCGGCGCGGCTATCAACAACGATGAGCGTATGCTGGGGCCTTACGGAATTCATATTCCGTCCACCGTCGACCTCCAGCGGGCCATTCACCCTAACCCAACGTTCCCTAATCTTCCGAGTCTCTATACTCTAGCCAATTTTACTATTGGCACAACGCTTGAGAAGAAGAAGATCAACAAGAAGAAGAAGAAGAAGGAGGGCGAGAAGAAGAAGGAGGAAGAGGAAGAAGAAGACCTCACATTAGGTTGGGGCAAGTTTCCATTGAGCTTTTATCGCATCAAGTATGCCGCTCTGGACGCTCGCCTAAGCTACGAGATTGCTAGGAGGTGTCTCGGTGCTATGTGATCGTATGTTTCAATGTGTCGATCTAGATCGTCTCAACAATAATTGTCATATGTGAGACATTTGATTGAAATAAAAAGTTATGTGATCTTTGGATTTATTTAGCCCTTGTTTTCCTTTTATATTGTTAATTATCTCTGGTCCGTACTAATATTCAGCAATAGCAAGTTTGTGCACGTATCAAAAGTAAAAAAATTTGATTATAAAGTGTTCTACACATTCTAAGGATTTAAATGACTACAAATTTGTTGAATTTGGCCAAGTGGATCAAAAGTTATGGAATTTCAAATATTATGCTTGAATGTTGAAAGTTTTGTCAGATTCAAAAATTTGCAAAAGATAAAAGTTAATGCATTTTTTAATTCAAAATGGCAAAATGGTTAATAGTTTGAATAGTTAGAGTAATTATTTTATAAAACAGAAAATGGTTTTGAATTAGTTATTGAAATTCAAACACTTTTCATGTTGAAAGTTTTGTCAGATTCAAAAATATGCAAAAACTGCTTAATTCAAATGTTTAAATGTTTAAAAAAGGTCCTGGTTCTGTTAAAAAAAATTGAGTTGCGCGCGCAATTTTTCGGCCTTTAGTCCCGGCTTGAGATACAAACCGGGACTAAAGGTCTGCGGCCACCTTTAGTCCCGGTTTGTATCTCAAACCGAGACTAATGGGCTAGCCCTATATATATGGCAGCCCCTCAGACCTTTAGTCCCGGTTTGTATCTCAAACCGAGACTAATGGGCTAGCCCTATATATATGGCAGCCCCTCTCCCCCCTCTCTGTTTTTTTCCTGGTGGGAGGTGGAGTAGGTTTGTGCTAGTTTTTTTTCTTCATATGCACTAGAGGTGTTCGGTGAAATGCCTGTTAGAGCGATGCCACTTGAGTTCACACAAGACAAACATGATATGAGGTGCCCGAGCCACACTTAAGCTTCCTCCTCTTTGTTTCCAAGTGTCCTAAAAGGTTAGCAACTATTTTCTCGTTTAGACCGCGCGGTAATAATTTTAGCATCGTGATTGCGTTTGATATATAGTTCTATGATGCAGATGAGCCATCCATGGATGTACGGTGACCGACGCTCTGCCGCTTACAGAGAAGGCGTGCGTTCTTTTCGCCTTGCGGCCGAGGCGAACAAGCATGGGGTTGGCTTTATGTTTTGTCCATGTGTTGAATGTCGGAATGAGAAGGATCACACTTCCTCAAGAGTCATTCAGAGCCACCTGCTTCGGTCCGGTTTCATGTCCGGCTATAATGTTTGGACCAAGCACGGAGAAAGAGGGGTTATGATGGAAGACGGCGATGAAGAAGAGAACGATGATGACAACTACCGATCTATGTTCCCTGAATACGCTGATACCGAAATGGAAGACAATGAAGAAGAAGAGGGTGAAGAACGGGCACCAGATGAGCCCGCTGATGATCTTGGTCGGGTCATTTCTGATGCAAGGCGAGGCTGCGACACAGAAAAGGAGAGGTTGCAGTTCGAGCAGATGTTACAGGACCACAACAAATTGTTGTACCCAACTTGTGAAGATGGCCAGAAGAAGCTGGGTAGCACACTGGAATTGCTGAAGTGGAAGGCAGAGACCGGTGTGACTGACTCGGCATTTGAAAAGTTGCTGGTACTAATGAAGAAGATGCTTCCAAGAAAGAACGAATTGCCCGCCAGCACGTACGAAGCAAAGAAGCTTGTCTGCCCTCTAGGATTAGACGTGCAGAAGATACATGCATGCCCTAATGACTGCATCCTCTACCGCGGTGAGAAGTACGAGAATATGGATAAATGCCCGGTATGCACTGCATCACGGTATAAGATCAGAAAAGATGACCCTGGTGATATTGAGGGCGAGCCACCCAGGAAGAGGGTTCCTGCCAAGGTGATGTGGTATGCTCCTATAATACCACGGTTGAAACGTTTGTTCAGAAACAAAGAGCATGCCAAGTTGTTGCGATGGCACATGGAAGACCGTAAGAAAGACGATGTTGAGGCACCCCGCTGATGGTCGGCAGTGGAGAAAAATCGAGAGAGAGTTCCCGGACTTTGCAGGTGACGCAAGGAACTTATGGTTTGGTCTAAGTACAGATGGCATGAATCCTTTTGGGGAGCAGAGCTGCAGTCACAGCACCTGGCCCGTGACTCTATGTATCTACAACCTTCCTCCTTGGTTGTGCATGAAGCGGAAGTTCATTATGATGCCAGTGCTCATCCAAGGCCCGAAGCAACCCGGCAACGACATTGATGTGTACCTAAGGCCATTAGTTGATGAACTTTTGCAGTTGTGGGCCGAACCAGGTGTACGTGTTTGGGATGAGCACAAACAGGAGAATTTGACCTACGAGCGTTGCTGTTCGTAACCATCAATGATTGGCCTGCTCTTAGTAACATTTCAGGACAGACGAACAAAGGATACAATGCATGCACGCACTGTTTAGATGAGACTGAAAGTATATATCTGGATAAATGTAGGAAGAATGTGTACCCGTACAATCGTCGTTTTCTTCCGCCCAGGCATCACTTAAGGAAAAAGGCAAGCATTTCAATGGCACGCAGAACCCCGGACGAAGCCTGTCCCCGTACTGGTGCTGATGTATTTGGTATGGTCAAGGATTTAAATGTAATCTTTGGAAAGGGTCCTGGCAGACAGCCTGTTCCGAATGACGCTGACGGACACGCACCCATGTGGAAGAAGAAATCTATATTTTGGGAGCTACCCTATTGGGAAGTCCATGAGGTCCGCTCTGCAATCGACGTGATGCACCTGACGAAAATATTTGCGTGAATATTCTAGGCTTCCTGGGCTTGTATGGGAAGTCAAAAGATACACCGGAAGCACGGAGGACCAGCAACGTCATAAAGGACGAGACGGCATGCATCCAGGGCAGTTTCAAGGGCCTGCCAGCTACGCTCTTACCAAAGAAGAGAAGGAAATCTTTTTTGAAGTCCTTTTCAGTATCAAGGTCCCGTCTGGCTTCTCGTCGAATATAAAGGGAATAGTAAATATGAAAGAGAAAAAATTCCAAAACCTAAAGTCTCATGACTGCCACGTGCTTATGACGCAATTGCTTCCGGTTGCATTGAGGGGAATTCTACCGGAAAATGTTCGACTAGCCATTGTGAAGGTATGTGCATTCCTCAATGCAATTTCTCAGAAGGTAATCGATCCAGAAAGTCTATCAGGGTTACAGATTGATGTGGTGCAATGTCTGGTCAGCTTCGAGTTGTTGTTCCCGCCATCCTTCTTCAATATTATGACGCACCTCCTAGTTCACCTAGTCGAAGAGATTAGAATTCTCGGTCCTGTGTTTCTACACAATATGTTCCCCTTCGAGAGGTTCATGGGAGTCTTAAAGAAATATGTTCATAACCGTGCTAGGCCAGAAGGAAGCATCTCCAAGGGCTATGGAACAGAGGAGGTCATTGAGTTTTGTGTTGACTTTCTTCCTGACCTTAAGCCGATTGGTGTTCCTGAATCTCGGTATGAGGGGAGGCTGACTGGAAAAGGCACACTAGGAAGGAAAGCAACGGTATGTAGGGACAGGGATTCTTTCACTCAAGCACACTACACAGTTCTACACAATTCCACCGTGGTGGCTCCGTATATCGAGAAACACAAGAATATTCTACGCTCCGAAAACCCGGGGAAGGCTGACTCCTGGATTAAAGGGAAACACGAGGCGACTTTCGGCAGTTGGTTGCAGACACATCTCATGAATAACACCACTGTTGGAGATCAGCTGTACTTGTTGGCCAGGTCACCATCTTCGACTATATGTACTTTCCAAGGGTACGAGATAAATGGGAATACATTTTACACGATCACCCAAGATAAAAAGAGCACCAACCAAAACAGTGGTGTCCGCTTTGATGCAACAGACGACAATGGGCAGAAGGACACGTATTATGGGTACATAGAGGAGATATGGGAACTTGACTATGGACCTACTTTTAAGATCCCTTTGTTTCGGTGCAAATGGGTCAAGCTGACAGGAGGCGGGGTAGATGTAGACCAAAAGTACGGCATGACAACAGTGGATCTCAACAATCTTGCGTACATGGACGAACCATTCGTCCTAGCCAACGATGTGGCTCAGGTTTTCTATGTGAAGGACATGTCTACCAAACCGAGAAAAATAAATCAGCAAAAGAATACATCGTCCGATGAGCCAAAGCGCCACATAGTTCTTTCAGGGAAAAGAAACATCGTGTGGATGACAAGACAGACATGTCAGAAGATTATAATAAGTTTCATGAAATTCCGCCCTTCACAGTGAAAACTGACCCATCATCCTGTTAAATGATGAAGATTCTCCATGGCTACGGCGCAGAAGAAAACCACAACACTAGATAGGGATGTTGGTGATGTGTTAAACGTAATGTAATGTATTAAACCTTTATGTGATGTGTAGTAATGTATTAAACCTTTTAGAAAACAAGTGACCATATGTAATGCATGGTTCCCGAGCATTCTGAATAGTTCCCAATACAATCTCTGCATATAACTGATGTTGGTGAAAACCATAATACATAGCTCGGGTCCATTTTTATTTAACCATAATACATCACGAATAATATCACCATCTTTTGCCAGGTCCTAAGCCACGGGGTGCTGAGCGGCCGGCGCTGCGCACCCAAAGAGCAGGAACCATCACAGGGTCAATACTCACGTGAGAAGGATCCTTATGAAGAACCATCCATGTACTGTCATACACCGCTGGCGTATCCAACATAAACACATAGCGATTGACGTGCTCGTTCTCCTCCCTGATACGGCGACGTACCACCTTCTCGGGGGCCGGCTCCCTCTGCACCGAGTGTGGCCCACGCAACTTCCACCAAACAAGATCCGGGTTGACGACGTCACCCGGATTCCTCACCAAGCGACGCGTCCCGGAAGATACCACCTCCCAGTGCCAGCCCGGCGGAGCCCAGTCCCGGACATCGCCCCTCGCATCCAACAGGCCGGACATCGTCGCCGAGATCTGAAAAAATGTGTGGGGAATTTGACGGAGGGCGGTGTGGAGCCTCCTTATATATAAGCAAAAGTTAAAAGAAAAAAAATGCAAAAACAGGAAAAAAAAAACCTCACCCACCCGATCAGCGCGCCCACCCGGTAACTGACCAAAACACACGGTTTTCCCGTCATACAGCCCAACGGTGACTCGTGAGTGACTGCATATCAAATGCACGTTGGGCTCTATGACGGAAATCCGAATGCTTTGTATACCAAAATGAACTACAAGGAGTAGACACTGAGTGCCGAACATGTCGGGGAGGGGCGCTATATATAGGGTCATATGGCTCACGAGAAGAAACACACCCCTGATCCAACGGCTCACAAGCCCTCAAAAGAAACACACCCCTGATCCAACGGCTCACAAGCGCTCGAAAGAAACACACGATCCGTGTGCTTCTTCCTTATTGGTGGGATTCCCTTTAGTCCCGGTTGGTAAAATTGCGCGGGAAGAAATAAGCCCCTTTAGTCCCGGTTGGTGGCTCACAAAGTGGTTGTGCTGATCCAACATCTCACAAGCCCTCAAAAGAAACACACCCCTGATCCAACGGCTCACAAGCGCTCGAAAGAAACACACGATCCGTGTGCTTCTTCCTTATTCGTGGGATTCACTTTAGTCCCTGTAGGTAAAATTGCGCGGGAACAAATGAGCCCCTTTAGTCCCGGTTGGTGGCTCGAACAGGGACTAAAGGTCTGTTTCTTCCCGCCTTATTTCTTCCCGCGCTTTCCACCGCTTCCCGCCTCCGTCTTCCCACCATTTCTCACTATATATATGTAGTCATGGTCTCCATTGGCATAGCACATCTAAACTCATATCTGCACCCTCATCACTCTCCCATGGCTTCCACCGTACCCACTCTAACCTACTCGGAGGCGGAGGCGCTTTGCGCCTCGAACTACCCTGCCCGCCTGGCTACGACGTCCCCGCCGGCTGGAGGCTGAGCACCGGAGGCGTGCCGGTCCCTCCTGTCCCTCAAGGTTTGGCGTGCCGAGCGGCCATCACGAACCACTACTACCTCGAGCTCACTCCGGAGCAGTGGATGGATCCCCGCTGGGATCCCGACTACCGCCCGACTTGGGACGCCTTCTTCATCAATCGGCGCGAGAGGGCGCTCGCCAGGTACGAGGAGGACGGCCCGCCTCCTTCGAACTTCAACGAGGCCGGCCGTCGGCTGTGGTGGGGCGGCCGGACTCTCCAGGGCGTCATGAACTACATCACGGCCGGCGATAACCCCCGCCTGCGCTACCCTCACTTCCAGTCCAGACGAGCGCTGCCCGACGACAGCGACGACTACGACGACTACTAGGACGAGTATTATAGGCCTAGGCAGGAGTATGACTAACCTGAGCCACATCATTGGTTAGGACAAATGGTTCGTCTATGTACCCAAGATTGTTCTCATTCCCTACTGCTGGTCTAGCTACGACGACGATCGTATAAAATGTATTCTTTATCTCTGCATTTCCAACTAATGATCTTTAGCATCTGAATAAGTAATCTGGTTTTGAGTTAGTTATGCAAAAGATAAAAGTTAATACATTTTTTAATTCAAAATGGCAAAATGGTTAATAGTTTGAATAATTAGAATAATTATTTTATAAAACAGAAAATGGTTTTGAATTAGTTATTATAATTCAAACACTTTTCATGTTGAAAGTTTAGTGAGATTCAAAATTATGCGAAAGATAAAAGTTAATGTATTTTTTAATTCAAAATGGCAAAATGGTTAATAGTTTGAATAGTTAGAATAATTATTTTATAAAACAGAAAATGGTTTTGAATTCGTTATTCAAATTCAAACACTTTTCATGTTGAAAGTTTTGTCAGATTCAAAAATATGCAAAAACTACTTAATTCAAATGTTTAAATGTTTTAAAAAGGTCCTGGTTCTGTTAAAAAAAAAAGAATTCAGTTGCGCGCGCAATTTTTGGGCCTTTAGTCCCGGCTTGAGCCACGGGACGTGACTAAAGGTGTGGGTAGCGCGGGAACGCGAAAAGCCCTCCCACCCCTTTAGTCGCGGTCTGTGGCTCAAACCGCGACTAAAGACCCCCCCTTTAGTCGCGGTTTGAGCCACGGGCCGCGACTAAAGGTCCCACCGCTACATAAGCCACGGTTGGTTCCTTAGCCATTTTTCATCGAAGAAAAGCGCAGAGGAGCAGAGGGACGCCGTCAGGCTGCCAAAATCCATCGCCGATTCGTCGCCGTCCGACCTCCCCCGCCTTCACCGAGCCCCTCTGCACGCTCCTGGTGAGCTTCTAGTCCTTCTGGACCTCCTGTTCTTCCTCCTCTCCCCTTGGTTCGCCCTGCCGCCATGCTCCTTTTCCGGAGAAGGAGGCGACGGCGGCGCGGCGGCTCTGTCGCGGACGATTCCGTCGTTCTGGTGGTCCACTAGGTCCAGGAATACAACGTCGAGGTGCAGTGCGGCGAGGCGGGCTCGATGGTGCGGTCTACGACGCGACGGAGCAACGCACGTGCCGGCGAGCTCGATGGTGCGGTCTACGACGCGACGGAGCAGCGCACGCGCCGGCGAGCACGGCGGATGAGTAGGAGGTGGTCTGGGGGTCGGGGGTTTGCTCACCTCGCCAGAATCGAAGAAACGTGGCGGCGGCCGTGGAGAACTCCGGCGACGAGCGCGCTGGACGGTTGGGGAGACGACCCCGACAGGTGGTGAGAGAGAGGGAGGAGGGTGAGCGGGCTGGGCTGATGCTGGGCCACGGGACGTCTCCCCTTTTTTTTTGTCATTGTCATTTTCTTTTTCTGTTTCATTATTTGAACTTCAAATCTTGATTCAAAATGAAGTCAAATGCTTTCTGAAAATATCCTTTAAATTGGATATATTCAAATCCTCCAAAATATATTTTTGTTTGTTATTAATATTGAATAATCTTATATGTTGCTTTATAATGTATATTTTTATCTCAATTGAATTCTAGGAATATTAAGATTAATATTTTGTAAAGTATGATAATTGATTTGTAGTGGATATATCTCTAAATGGAATAAGTTATGAAAACCAATTTATGTTTTAAAGTATGATAATTGATTTGTAGTGGATATTGTGACTTAGTAATTGATTTGTAGTGGATATATTGTGACTTAATAGATTGTTAATTTGTAATTTTAGATGTTAATTTTAGTTGTTAGAAAAAAATTGTTGTTAGAAGTAATTTTAGATGTTAATTTTAGTTGTTAGAGAACAATTGTAATTTTAGAATTAATTTGTTAAAAGATGCAAATTAGATGTTAGAAAAAATTTAGAAGTAATTTTTTGTAATTTTAGTTGTTAAAAAAATTGTTGTTAGAAGTAATTTTAAATGTTAATTTTAGTTGTTAGAGAACAATTGTAATTTTAGAATTAATTTGTTAAAAGATGCAAATTAGATGTTAGAAAAAAATTAGAAGTAATTTTTTGTAATTTTAGATGTTAATTTTAGTTGTTAGAAAAAAATTGTTGTTAGAAGTAATTTTAGATGTTAATTTTAGTTGTTAGAGAACAATTGTAATTTTAGAATTAATTTGTTAAAAGATGCAAATTAGATGTTAGAAAAAATTGATACTCATTTTATTTGATGCATTTTGAAATAATATTGTGTGCATTTTGCAGAAACTATGGATCCACCTAGTCCAATCCGCAGAGACCTAAGACAGGAAGAAATTCTCGAGGATATAATCCACGACGCCCCAGATGAAGCCGAATCTCCTTGGATACAATCCAGCCGAATCTTCGTCGTCGTATCTGAACCCCTCCGCGGATGGAATGGAGGTCGACCGACGTGAGGATGAAGCCGACGGCTCCGATGATGGAGAAGGCGATAGCTCCGATGATGGAGAAACCGGTGGATCCTTAACGAAGTCCGGCGAGGTATATATATGAAGTTCGGCGATCAGTAGATGCACTACTTGAATTGTATGTATATAATTGACGAATGTTTCTTCTCTTAGGCCTCCACATCTAGCAAATCTTCCAAACGAGGCCCGACCAAAAAGTTGGCCCCATCTACGCATTATACATTTGAGGTCATATCCCCTACGGGCGAACCGAAGGAACCCAAGAAGGCTGACGATGTATTTAAAAAACAATGTGTTGTTCTAGTTAGGGATCACGTCCCGATCAGCGTTCGAGACTGGAATAAGCGCAAAGGGGCGAACGATATTGAGTATGTCGCCGAAAGGTACAAAGAGGGTCTTTGGAATGACCTCATGGCACATTTCACCCTGCCAGAATTGGAGGATCCTGCCGACACTGCAAAATTGAGGCGAAAGTCAAGCAGTGGACTCTCTCAAAGATGGCTGAACTATTCCGGATGTGGACGAAAATATTATGGCAAGACTATCGGAAGAAAAAGACTGCTCCAGTATTCGAAGGCTATCTAGTGAAGCAGACGGATCACTGGAACACATTTAAGGAGTACAAGGAGTCAGAAGATGCCAAGGAGATGTCAGTAAAAAACAAGAAAAATGCTGACAAGAAGAAATATCACCATAAATTGGGGCCAGGGGGCTACGAGACTGCCATGCCAAAGTGGGATAAAAAAGAGCAAGAGCTGCTTGCTAAAGGGATCGAACCAGAATGGATGCGCGAAGAATGGGAATTGAGGGCAAGAAATTGGTTCCTTGCGCATGGGAGTTCATACGACGAAACAACAGGGGACCTTATTTGCAGTGACGGGATTAGGATACCCAGGGACAATTGGCTTAAAGTGGTGAAAGAAATTAAAGAGGGGAAGTTAAAGTTCCGTCCCGATAGAGAGAAAGACTTGCTAACACTGGTCCTCGGGAATAAAGAAAAAGGAGGATGAACACGAGGCCTTGGCCCTAATTATCCGTGGTGGCTTGGGTTTGCCAAAGACATAGAAATTTATAGAAGCCGATCGAGAGCAAAGCGGCGACAATAGGAGGAGGGAGACAAGTTCAACCAGTTGCTTGCCAGAATTGACCACCAGCAGTAGCATGACGAGGTGTTAACTCGGCAAATCCCATGGTAGCGCACCTAGGGTTGAGAATAGGAACGAGATTGCTAGCACTGGCGATTATCTACGGCTGACAAGCAAGGATTTACCCAGGTTCAGGACCCTCGAGTGGAGGTAACACCCCTACGTCCTGCTTGTCTGATTATTGATGAGGTGAACACAGGTGTTACAAGGGTCTCGGCGAGATATCGATCTCGCCAAGGGTTTTGAGGCTATGAGTACTTGCGAGTATGCTATTGTGTTCTTGATCGGCGTCCCTCCCAGCCCTTATATAGGGGCTGGGTCTCGGGTTATCGTAACCGACTAGGATTACAGATATGGAAAGTCTAAACCGACCTAATCCATGCCTAACTTGGAGAGCAATTCTTCCTTGCGGGTGCCTTCATGGGCCTTGATTTCGTTATCTTGATGGGCGTCCATATCCCGTACGTGCACCAGGTACCCTTACAGTGGGTCACACGAAGGGTAGCCCCACGTCAGTAGCCCCCGAGTGCCTGGCTGACTCGCAGATTCGGGCAGGGACTCCTCCGTAAGTGCACGTCTTATCTTGCTTGAGTATCTACTCAGTCGACAAATCTTTCGACTGACCACTGGTTACTGTGATATAGGAATGCGTTGGAGCCAACTTTTAAGTCGACTAATGCCCTGGACAGCTTTACTGCCTTTATGAATGTGTTGGGGATAGTGACATAGTAGGCCTGGTACACTCGACGGATCGGGACCAGTTAACTGCTCTTGGGCAAAACCTTACTAGCCTACATCAGATTCGAGTCCCCAGACTCGAACCCGGAATCGACTGGTCAGGATCGACTCAGGCCGCGGAGGTCTTACAGAGCCGACCTGCAGTATAACTGTTGAGGGTACCTAGCGCGTCCGCCAGGATTTTCTTCGTGCCGTCAGACACGGAAAACTTCAGAGCTAACGCAGTATGTGCGCGCCCCGGCCCACTCGACGGATCGAAGGGTCTTACCTATGCACCATGCATGCAGCTTCCAAGGGTCGAGGATACATCTTGGGGAGATTGTGATCTGGTTTGCATTATGCGTTCAGCTAAGCAGCTGAGTCGAACGCTATTCGACTGATCATGATATCTTTTGTTCTGACTATCGGGTGCGCGTCAGCGCTCCCGATGGTAGTAGCCCCCGAGATTATGCTTAATTGTTTGCAGTTGAGGATAATCTCATTCGAAAAATTTAAAACAGTCGACTAAATGTTGAGTCGCTCCCGATGGGAGTGTTTTTGTGCGCATCAGTGTAACCCGAATAATTCTTTTGCTTGTCTTCCACTCTCCCCCATGACATCAGGGATGACGTTAGTTGGCGACTGCGCCATCTGACAAGTAATGTCACGCGCTATGTGATAGATGGGACGTGACCAGTGGGCCCAACTGACAATGTTGACTAAATGCGACGCCTGTCTTGACGGGACTTGACTGTCCTGGCGCGATTTTCACGGCGTGCGTGATGATGGTTCCTCGTTTCTCGCGCGTAGTGGGCGGAGTGGCCGGCGACGATTGCCCTCTTATGCCGCCACGTGTACGGCCAGATATGCTATTGCTCACGGAGCCCATTTTGAACGGTTGTGATTTGAGGGCCCACAGTGGTAAATAGCGCTGCGGTGGGAGAGATTTACCCTCACTTGCCATTTGCTTCCGCCGCTGCTTCCTCTGCATTGTCTTCCTCCTTGCGCCCTTGCCATTGCTCTGCCTCGCACTCTCTCCACAACTTTTGCTCCACGCCATGGCCAAGGGAGACAAGCGCAAGAAGGCCGCCGCCGGCGTGGCTACTGTTGCCAAGGCTGCTCCGGCCACCGCTTCTGCAAGCACTGTGGCCCCCATGAGGAAGAAGACCGGCGACTGGGCGCGGTCTGACATCACGGTGTCCAAGGTCGACGAATACCGGCGCGACGGCCTGCTGCCGCCGGCCGATGTGCTGCCCACACGCATCCCTGGCGACGAGGTAACTCCGCAGCCCAGGGAGCATGAGCGTGTGTGCTTCCACGATTTCGTGGTTAGGGGTCTTTCCTTCCCCATCCATGATTTTCTGCGTGCACTGATGTACGCATACAAAGTGCAACTGCACGATTTCTCCCCCAACTCGCTTTTGCACGTTGCTGTTTTCGTTGTTTTGTGCGAGTGCTTTCTGGGCGTTCACTCGCATTGGGGACTTTGGAAGAAGATCTTCAATGTGAGGAGAAATGCGGGTGCCGGTGGTGTGTACACCGTTGGTGGACTCATCATCCAAGCCCGCAAAGAAGTCGAGTATTTCGACATCCGCCAAGTTGACTCCACGCAGAACTGGCGCAAGAAGTGGTTCTACTTCACCTCTCAACAAGAGGGGCTGCCAGATTTCGCTGAGCACACGCCGCTGGTGAAGACCCGAGCGTGGTTACACCAAACTTCGGCTGCGGAGGAGCCGGAGGCCAAACCTTTGATGGAGAAGATTGAGAAGCTGATGAAGACCACATGTCGCGTAGTTAGAGGCCTGCATTTGATTTCGACCTTCATCAAAAGGGATGTGCAGCCGCTGCGAGCTCGGGTGCACCCAATGTGGGAATTCCAAGGCGTGCAAGACCCGACTCGCCTGACGACTGATCCTTTGCCTGTGAAGAAAGCGATTGAGGACCGGGTTCGCGCAATCGCCAAGCTGACGAGGAACGACCCATGTCCTCTCGACTGTCCAGTGGCTGCCTACGACAGCGAGCATCGACTGCCTGAGGTATGCATTTCACTTTGCCGAATTTGCTTCGCCTGTATTCATGCGCAGTTATTCGAAAAAAAAGTTTGTGTGATGTTTTATGTATGTAGGGTCATCCCTCCTTTGTTAGCCTGCCTCCACTTCCTGAAGGTGGAGAAAATTCCGAGGTGGAGGTGCTGGATGCGGATGTGGAGGAGATCTCCCTGGCCTCCGCGCACACACCCGAGGAAGGTGAGGGGTCAGAGCAATCGGAGGAGGAAGAGGGCCAAGAGCAAGCTCGCAAGAAGCGTTGCCTGAAGAAGGCTGCTTCGACTGCCAGCGCCCTGGAACCGACCGAACTAGACGACGATGACTCGAGCTCATCATCGCCCTTAGAAAGGGATCCTGTTGCAGTGGCGCCCCTTCGCATGGCGCCACCTCCAAGTGTACCTGGGTTTGGCACACTGCTCGACTTCCACGACCTTGTGGATGTCGACGAGGGCGAAGATGCCAGGTATGCCATTGTTGCTGGTTTGCTTCATTATGTATTTCCCTTGCATCATATATTGCTGCCTTACTGATTTTGTTTTCGGGTTATGTTGCGCTTCAGCCCCAGGAGGAATGATGGCCCGCTGGACGTCACTCCTCCGAGTGCACCGGAGGTGAGCCCAGCGACTGAGGAAGTGGTGCGGGTTGATCTGTACCCGACAGCTGAGGCGAGTGCTCCTCCGAACCCTCCGGAGTTCACGCCATCCACCTCGGGCACAACTTCACCCCTGCCTCGCGACCACGTAAGTTTGTTTTTGCTTGAATTTCTATAGGGTGCGCGTCAGCGCTCCCGATGGGAGTAGCCCCCGAGGGTATAGGCAACTAGCATAGTTGTCTATAGGCTCAAAGAAACATCTTCCCATTTTTGCTCTTTTTGCTAAGTTTTTCCTGGGCAGCACTTCATCCACCGTATGATGGAAGACGCCGCCACATACGTTCGAATGGAGCAGGAGCGCGACCAACTTCGAGTGAAGATGGAAGAGACTGCCCGTAAGTGTGTTTCTACTGATCTTTATTTTGACATCCTTTGCTCTTTGATTCAAATTTCATCATTATGCAGGGGAGCACAAAGCCACACTCGACCGCGTGCGAGAGCTCGAAAAGGAGCTCGAGTCTCAACGAGCGGACGCCGAGCGAAAGGCTAATCAAGCGAAGGAGTTTGAGGGCCTCCAGGCGGCGCGGCTCCGCGCAATGGCGGATGTGGTTGAAGGTAGGGTTTTGTTCATGTACGGAAATCGACTTGTGTAACTTTCTGCTAATCCAGTACCTGCATCCACCAGGCGCTCTTGGCACGGAGCCTGCACCCGAAGATGCTGCGGATGAGTCACTCGAAAGTGCCGTCGGCGCTTTTGATTTGCTGTGCGCCCAAGTGAAGGATCGCCTGAGCCAGTCGAAGGACGCCCTTGCTGCTGTCTACCACAGCATCTTCCCCCAAGGGTCCGTTCCGTCGTCGACTGAGGAGCTGACCCAACTCTTTGGCCCAGGATCTTCGACTTTGGCGGACTTCGTGCGCGCCCAAACGGTATGTGGCTCGGAGTCCGCCTTTATGCTGATGCAGCTGCACGGGGTTGTTGCTGATTTTGAGAAGATAGTATCTGGCTTTCCCAAGAGAGCCGAAATGCCTACGACTCCCCTGGAAGCCATCAAAGAGCGATCAACCCAGCTGGGGAAGGACATGATTGCCATGATGGAAAAACGGGCCGCTGCCGTGGCTGAGCGTGCGGCTCGCACTGCTAGGGCTAGGTCGGAGTCGGTATCTTAGGATGTAGGTTTTTGGACTTTAGGGTAGTTCCACCCTTTCTTTTGCTGCCATGTAATGATACTTTCGATCGCGCGAGTACGCGCGTGATGTTGGTGTACTTTGTGGCTTTACTCGAAGAGCTGTATGCTTGTTTATCTCAACGTGTGCTGTGGATTTTCTCTTCTGATTCGAATTTTGAATTGTGATTGTGCTCTGAACAGTCACGGGAACCCGCTGCTTCGACTGGCTCCTCGCAACCTCAAACCACCACTCGATCACAGGCGCAAGTGGTCAACGATGCCAAAGTTATGGAGTTCATGAAAACTCGATATGTGAAAATGGAACAAGAGTTGAAAAGTGCCCAGAACGAGCTAAATAGGTTGAGAACGAGGCCAGGGCTGTCCACCCAGCGAGAAAATTATGTGCTTGGCGAGATGGAGTTTGTAAACAGGCAACTCGAATGCGAGTGTGATCTTTGCCTTGTTTACAATTGTGTGTTCGTTCCTTTCTTTTTGTGACCACTTGTATGCTTTGCAGGCTTTGTTGACAACTTCCAAGCAGAGAAAACTCGTGTTGAGAAGCGTCTGGATAGCGTTGTTGACCATCCCACAACTGGACGTCAACACTATTGGCTCGATAAGTATCATGCTCGTATACTCGCCACGCTGAAGGATCGTGCTTGGAGGAGTGCTCAATTACTCGAGCTATGCAGGATGGCTTTTATTCGACTCAACGAGACACTGTTTCCCGCGGGTCCGCAACCACAAGGTATCCATGCCTTGGTAAATATTTCCGTCATGCAGGTCCCACTCGAGAACTGCTGACACAGAAGATTGTGGTTGGAGCCAACGCGGCGATGGCGTACGTGCGGAGTCACAGGCCATTTTTGGTGTTACCACCACCCGCAATTGGGGCGACTCTAGACCAAGCAGATCTGGATGGCACTGTTCGTTCTGCGGAGCTACTGGTTGAGCGCACCCGTACTCAACTTTGCGGTCCCATGCTGCCTGTCAAAGACGAGCCTGAAGACTAAAGCGAGTTGCGAGTGTAAATGTTGTACAGGGGCAGCCCCCGAGTGTAATTTTGACTGCGTATATAATATGAATTGTTTATTGTAGCATGTGCCCAGCCCCCGAGTCAATCGAGTGGGGGTTTGTGAAATGATGACCGCGCAGCCCCCGAGTATTCGAGTGTGGCTGCGGAGTTTTTATGTTTTTGGATCCTTGTGACGCAGCCCCCGAGTCTTCGGGTGCAGTTTAGATGTTATGTTTTTGTAAGAGCGAGAACTTGTTTGATAGAACAGCCCCCGAGCCTTCGAGTGCTGATAACCAAGTACTTGTAATTTTAATGTCCTAGCCCCCGAGTCTTCGAGCGTAGCTAAGGTAGATTGCGTTTGATCGTATGATGCAGTCCCGAGTGTTCGGGTATGACTAATTATGTGTTTATGCGAAGAAAGAAATGAGAGGAACATTGATTTTAATTCCACTTTTTGTAAGCTGCAGGCCGCCTCATTAAAAACCTTCCAGCCCCCTTAGGTACCCTGGTAAGGAAAAGAGCGCGTCTGAAACCTGCAGCTATCCGACATATGGCCTATTACATTTGTTGACTGAACAGTCTAAGCATAGAAACGGCGCAGCTGCGCAACGTTCCAGGGTTTGAGAGGCTCTCCCGTCTTCGCGTGCTTCAGTCGATAAGCTCCACCATCGATGACCTCCGTGACGATGAAGGGTCCCTCCCATGGAGAGGCGAGCTTGTGCACCTTCTTCTGCTTCAGGCGAAGGACCAGGTCACCCACCATGAAGAGCGAGTGCGCAGTCGATGCTATGATAGTTACGAAGGCTCTGCTGTAAACAGCTGTGCGGGCAAGGGCGATGTCGCGGGCCTCGTCCAATGTGTCGACGCCGTCTTCGAGTGCTTCTTCCGCGTCGTCCTCTCGTATGCAGTGACTCTTGGTGCGTCGAATCGAATGTCGAACGGCAAGACTGCCTCTGCTCCGTACACCATGAAGAAGGGTGTGTACTGTGTCGACCTATTTGGAGTTGTGCGGAGGCTCCATAGGACAGATGGCAGTTCTTCAACCCATGCACCTGCTGCTCGTTTGAGTGGGACCAAGAGTCGCTTCTTGAGTCCGCTACACACGAGTCCGTTTGCCTTTTCCACCTGACCGTTCGACTGTGGTGCGCCACCGATGCGTAGTTGAGCTTGATCCCTTGGTCCTTGCAGAAGTCCTTGAACTCTCTGCCGTGAAGTTGGTGCCGTTGTCCGTGATGATGCTATGAGGGACCCAAAGCGGTATATGATGGACTTGATAAAATTGACCGCGGTGGAGGCAGTCGAACTTGTGATGGGGACCGCTTCAATCCACTTGGTGAATTTGTCGACTGCACCAGGAGGTGAGTGTGTCCGCCCGAGAGGATTTCTTGAGTGGCCCGACCATGTCGAGTCCCCATTGGGCGAAAGGCCACGCCAACGGGATTGTCTTCAGCTCTGACGCAGGTGCGTGCGGCTTAGTCGCAAATTTCTGACAGCCGACGCACTTTCTGACGATGTCCTCCGCGTCCCTGAGCGCAGTGGGCCAGTAGAACCCCGCTCGAAAGGCTTTTGCACGAGAGCTCGACTGCTCGCATGATGTCCGCAGGTCCCTGCGTGTATGTCTCGAAGGATGGCCTCACCATCTTCGTGTGCTATGCACCTCTGAAGTATCCCAGAGATGCTGCGCTTGTATAGTTCACCGTTGATGATGGTGTATGCTTTTGCGCGTCTGGCCACCCGCGCTTCTGCTACGTCTTCTGGAAGCTCGCCGTTCTTCAGGTATGCCAGGAATCGATGCGTCCATGTTGGCTCAACCAAAAACTTCGACTGGTGGATCATTGACGCTGGGTGCAGCGCTCTGGGCTGCAGTTTGCAGTCAAGTTTTCGACTCGCTTTTTGCTTTGTTTTGATGGAGCGATGCTCGATTTTCTCGAGGAAACCCGGGTGGTACTTGTGCCTTTGTGGAGCCGATGTTGGCGAGTTTGTCTGCTTCTTCATTGCTTTCGCGCCCAATATGGCGCAGCTCGCACCCGTCAAAGCTGCCTTCCATGATGTTGTACAGGTCGCGATAGGCGATCATGTTATCTGCTGTAGCATCACAGGCCTTCATAGTTTGCTGCACCACCAGGTTCGAGTCGCCATAGATCATGAGTCGAGTGCAGCCACATGCTTTTGCCATCCGCATGCCATGCAGGAGTCCCTCGTATTCTGCTTCGTTGTTTGAGGGTGTGGGGAAGTCCATCTGTAGGACGTAGCGGAGCTTGTCGCCTTTTGGTGATATGAGTATGACGCCTGCCCTGCGCCTTCATGCTTCTTCGACCCATCGAAATACATTGTCCAAGAATTGGACAAGTCCGGAACGTCGGGTAGCTGGGCTTCAATCCACTCGGTGGTGAAATCAGGAAGACTTGTGCCTTGATTGCCTTCGGGTGCTCGTAACGGATGTCTCGAGGCCCCAACTCGATGACCCACTTGGCGACCCGCCCGGTTGCATCGGGGTTTGTGAGGATGTCTCGCAGCCCTGCTGAGCTAACAACAATGATCGGGTGCTCAGCAAAGTAGTGTGCCACCTTTCGTGAAGACATGAATACAGCGTAGGCTAGCTTTTGATAATGCGGGTACCGCTGTTTTGATACTGAGAGGACCTCGCTAAGATAGTAGACGGGTCTCTGTACGCCATGCGGGTGTCCCTCTTCCATGCGCTCAACCACCAGGACAGTGCTGACCACCCGATTAGTCGCAGAGACGTATAGAAACAACGGCTCGCGCTCATTGGGTGCCACCAAGATTGGAGGGTTTGTCAGCACTCGCTTGAGATCTTCAAAGGCTGCTTGTGCTTCGGGTGTCCACTCGAATTTGTCTGTTTTCTTCATCAGCTGATAGAACGGGAGCGCCTTTTCGCCCAGTTTGCTGATGAAGCGGCTAAGTGCTGCGACTCGACCGGCCAGTTTTTGGATCTCCCGAAGTTTTGTTGGTGGTGGCATGGTGAGGATGGCCTGCAGCTTTTCCGGGTCCGCCTCGATGCCTCTGGCGGAAACAAGGTAACCCAAAAGTTGTCCGGCTGGCACGCCAAAGACACACTTCTTGGGATTGAGCTTGATCTTGTAATGCTTCAGGTTGGCGAAGGTTTCGCGCAGGTCGTCGAGGAGTGTCGACTCCTTTTTTGTTTTGATGATGTCGTCGACGTAGACTTGGACGTTGCGTCCAATTTGCTTTTTGAGGCAGTTTTGCATCATGCGCTGGTACGTAGCACCCGCGTTCTTGAGCCCGAAGGGCATAGTTGTGTAGCAGTAGACACCGTAAGGGGTGATGAAGGCAGTCTTGTCTTCATCCTCTTCTCATCCGAATCTGGTTATAGCCCGAATAGGCATCCAGGAAGGATAGGCGCTCGCATCCCGCCGTTGAGTCGACGATCTGGTCGATACGTGGCAAGGGGAAGTGGTCCTTGGGACAGCATTTGTTGAGGGAGGTGAAGTCACGCACATGCGAAGGACAGTCGAATTCTTCTTTGGCACCAGGACAGGGTTGGCAACCCAGTCAGATTTTTTGATCTCCCGAATAAATTTTGCGTCGAGTAATCTGTCGACTTCTTCTCCAATAGCTACGCGTTTCGGCTCAGAAACCGTCGCATTGTTTGCTTTACAGGTTTTGCATCTGGAAAGAGTTGAAGAGAGTGCTCGGCGAATTCCCTGGGAATACCTGGCATGTCAGCTGGACACCAGGCGAAAATTTCCCAGTTCTCACGGAGGAATTCGACGAGCGCGCCTTCCTATGCGGGTGATAAGCTGGACGACACGTTGACCGTCTTGGCGGGTCCGTCGGGTGGACCTGATGCGACGTTGTGTCGTTTTTTGCATTGAAAGCGGCGTCGGGTGCCTGCTTTTTTGTTTGAGGGAACACTGTGCGATCGTTGGTGAGGGAGATCTCCTTGAGCTGTTCCTGCATCCCGAATGTCTCGGATATTTTGCTGAATTCTCTGTCGCAGCTATCAGATCGCTGGAAGTTGCCCTTGACGGTGATAACTCCTTTGGGTCCTGGCATTTTGATCATCAGGTATGCGTAGTGCGGGACCGCCATGAACCGAGCGAACGTCGGGGCCCCAGGATCGCGTGATATTGCGATTTCCAGTCGACGACCTCAAAGTCGACCTTCTCCGATCGAAAGTTGCCTGGCTCACCAAAAACAACTGGGAGCTGTAGTGTCCCGAGTGGCAGGACTGCTTTGCCTGGGACTATGCCATGAAAGGTTGTGTCTGACTCAGGTAGATTTTCGACTGAGCGATTCATTTGCGAAGTGTGTCAGCGAATATGATGTTGATTCCGCTTCCACCATCCATGAAGACCTTGGACATGGCGTAGCCACCGATTTGAGCGTCGAGTACCAGGGGCGCGTGCCCTGGCCGCACCACAGCTGGGGGATGATCGCACGTGAAACGTTATGCTTGTTTCTGACCCCTTCAGATATTCAGGTACTGCTGGGGGTGCCATGACCGCCATATTGACTTGTCGAGTGATCAATTTCTGCTCCCTGTTGGTTGGTCGCCCTTCTGGATCATGTTCATCTGTCCGCGAGCTTCAGGGTACCGCTCTGCCGGTTCTGGTGGGGCTTCTATGCGAGCTTGATTTTGCACCGCGCCTGCACATGCGCGTTTTGACCTGCGGGTGGAGCAGGAGGAGGAGGAGGTGCAGGGGCTCCGTCCGCCACCGCACTTCGAGCTGCTTGCAAGCGTTTTATGTATGCGTCTGTCATCCTGGTGAATTTTCTGCAATCCTTCACCAGGTGGCTCAAGTGTAGCTTGCCATCTTGCCCTTTGAACATGTGGAATCTGCACTCCTCATCCAGCTCCTGATCACCCAAGCCTTCGGGTGAGTCCTCACGGCGTTTGCGCCACTCCTGTTTGTGATATCCATCTCTGTGTGTTTCGTAGTTGCGGCGGTCGTCCTGGCAACTCCTACCACGATCATCTTGACGACCCGCGCTTCGGTTGCGATCGTCGCGGTTGTCGTAGCCAGCCGCCACAAGTTCGACTCCATCCTGGTCGTCGTAGCGTTGGGATTTGTGTTTGCGTCTGCCGCGGCCATCTCTTCGATCCCAGCTTCCATGGTTGCTGTGACCGCGCGGAGACTCCTGATGCTCTCGCACCATGTCTTCTCCGTCCGCCCACTCGTTGGCTACCTTCATGAGTTGTGCTATTGATGTTGGCTTTTGGCGGCATAGCGCCTCCCGAAAGTCGTGCCTGGCAGCTCCCGCGATAAAAGCGTCGATTGCCCTGTCCTCTGACACCACTCCTACAGAGTTGCGCATCGTAGTCCACTTTCTGATGTACTCGCGCAGCTGTTCGTCTGAACGTTGTCTGCAAGCTTGCAGCTCTGCGAATGTTGCAGGTCGATCGCATGTTGCGAGGAAGTTTTTGATGAAGTCCTCCTGGAAGCGTTCCCAGGAGTCGTATGAGTTTTCGGGTAAGCTTTTCAGCCAATCCCGCGCAGTCCTCGACAGCATGAGCTGGAAGTACTGCATCGCAGTTGTGGTTGAGCCTCGTTGACAGGAGACCGCAGTTCTGTAGTCCTCCAGCCAGGACGAGGGTTCCTGCCTGCCGTCGAACTTAGGTGTTTCAGATGTGAGTCTGAACCTTTTGGGCATCTTCGCCTGGCGGATGCGTCGAGTGAAGCATATGCCCCGCAAGGCTCCCACTCGCCGCCTGAGTCTGAATCGCTGCTCCGAGATCGACTGGATCTTCTGCTTCTGCCTCTGCTAACCCGATGCTATGTCATGACATCGCGGCGATCACCACTCGCCTCGCGATGCTGAGTTTCGCGTCGAGCTGGTCCTGACCGGTCTCGGTTATCTTGGTTTGCGACTGCGCGGTCGCGGTTCTCCCTTGGCTGTACCTCGCGTCGCGGGGTGGCCTCACGACGGGTTCTGCTCCTCCAGGGTGCTCTTCGACTGTGGCTAGGGCTCCACCCGCCATATGGAGCGACTTGATTTGCTAGCGGTGCAGGGCCGCGTTCGGGTCATTGTCTGGAGGTTGTGTCGCCTTTAGGTACGTGGCCACTGACATGAGGGCTCCCTGAGCCGTTTTGGGGATGGGGATTTCATCTTCGTCGTGTGTCATGAACGACACATCTAGATCGCGGGTCAGCGCCGCCCTCTCGCTTGCTATCAGGTGTGCTAGCCTAGATCGCGAACGATGTTGCGTTCCTCCAGAAGAATAGAGTGACGACGGTTGAGTGCGTCGTGCGCTCGACGCGCTTGCAGCCTTTTTGCGTTCGTCGAGTGCTGCCTGCAGGATTTTCAGCCTTAGGTTCTCCTGCCAGAAGATGTATTTGTGCGCCGCGAGTTCTTCGGGTGTCGAATCCCGGGCATCATGGTGCACTCATGTATGGCCTTGATTGCTTTGATCGCCTGTTCCTCGTGATGATGATCGTGCTGCCGTCTGGCATGGTTGCAGTCATTGGGTAGTTCCTGACGTCAGGACGGCTTGCACCACTCGCCGATGTTTCGGGTGCTCTGTCCTCTTGGTTCTCGATCTGCACCATGCAGATCTGATTTGGAGCGTCACGCGAAATTTTGCCTTTTTCACCGTTGCTGCGATTGTTGATGAAGGCAGCGGCGGTGTTGAAGTAGAAGTCGATCATGGCCTGACGTCCGCAGCCGTCGTCGCTGTGGACAGACTCGAAGTCCATCGCGTCGTCTGACGCGGTTTCTTTTGCTGATGAAGGCGCGTAGTCCGCAGTCGAAGGAGACGCGGGTGCCGTTGGAGACGTAGCGGGTAGCAAGTCCATCAGAGATTCCATCTCTGAAGGTGTTGGTGAAGGCACCGGAGTCGATGCAGGCGTGGCCATCGACGACATCATCTCCGAGAGCGTCGGCGATCTCGGCGGAGTTGATGCAGGTGAAGTCGCCGATTTTGCGGGTGATGACGGAGCCGCAGGAGCAGATCCAGTCGATGGAGATGCGGGTGTTGAAGGTCGATTCGAGTCCGCCGTGACAAACGTCCCTGTCTGGTTAGCAGTAATGCTTGAAGGACAAACGGGTACGTTCTCACCTGATCGCAGATCCGAGTTTGCAGGTTGTGATCCCGGCGAGTGCGGGTTGTAGTCGAAGGAGCCGAAGGGGATTGGCCCTGTGATGGTGATCGGCGAGCTGCCGTTTGCGGATGCAGATTGAGCCGGCGAAACCGTGAATCCAGTGCCACTCGTTCTCACAGACGGCGCCAATTGACGAGGTGTTAACTCGGCAAATCCCATGGTAGCGCACCTAGGGTTGAGAATAGGAACGAGATTGGTAGCACTGGCGATTATCTACGGCTGACAAGCAAGGATTTACCCAGGTTCAGGACCCTCGAGTGGAGGTAACACCCCTACGTCCTGCTTGTCTGATTATTGATGAGGTGAACACAGGGGTTACAAGGGTCTCGGCGAGATATCGATCTCGCCAAGGGTTTTGAGGCTATGAGTACTTGCGAGTATGCTATTGTGTCCTTGATCGGCGTCCCTCCCAGCCCTTATATAGGGGCCGGGTCTCGGGTTATCGTAACCGACTAGGATTACAGATATGGAAAGTCTAAACCGACTTAATCCATGCCTAACTTGGAGAGCAATTCTTCCTTGCGGGTCCCTTCATGGGCCTTGATTTCGTTATCTTGATGGGCCTCCATATCCCGTACGTGCACCAGGTACCCTTACAGTGGGTCACACGAAGGGTAGCCCCACGTCACAGCAGATTGACGAACTTAGAGGAGTAGTGCGCCTGCAAGATCCTCCACTCGATATTACCGCCGGCCCGTCTCAGCGGAAAAGCAGCGTGGGTGACTCGGAGGTCCCGGCTGACGATGCACAGCGGATGATAGATGGCGGTCCCGGCTACCCTTGGATGGAATCAAGGATTCAATATCTTGTGAGCTCCATCAGAAATTGAAGAACATATCCATGAAGGTGGCGGTCGGATATGTTGTACCTTGTCCACCTGACGCACGCTGGTATGGCCATGAGATTCCAGCTGGCTATGCTAAAGTCTTGGTGGATGAAATCGTAGCGGAGTTTCATGATATGTTGCTTGACATCCCTGGACCGCAAGATGAGAGGACACTCGGAGAATTAGTGGGTGGTGTCATACAATTTCGACGCCCTCGACAAATCTCTTATGAGTTGCTACTGCTGTAAGTTGTTGAATTCATTGTCTACATATAAGTTGTTCAGTTTTTCAGTTGTTCAGTTCATTGCATTTAATTATCCTCATTATATCCTTTTGTACTCTATTATGCAGAATGAGGATCCGGGAATGTAAAAGAATGATCTATAGTGTTGGGTTCATTGACCTAGATAAAGTACATATAGGTACTTTAACGACGAAACCCGACGAGACGGCGGGAAACCTTCTAAGGTTTCTAACGGAGCAAAATTTCTATGACCACATACTGTTTCCTTACAACTTCAGGTGAGGGTCTTACTCTGTTGTACACATTCACTTTTGCTTACTCGATGTTAACTGTAATTGATGAGTTACTGACGTATATATAAACGTGTGCAGGTTCCACTGGATTCTGCTAAACATTCGAGTTGATAAGTGAATAGTTGAAGTCATGGACCCGTTAAAGAGACACCTAGAAGAGTTCCGCAGCATGCAGGACATGCTCCAGAGGTAATTTTCGCGCTATATCGGTCTGTTTCGTTGATTTCATGAGATATCAGGTAATGAATAACTCATTCATTAATTCATTTTCTTTGTCGGGCAGGGTTTGGAACCAGTTCAAGAGTGTGGTGACGGGTTCCTTTAGTGAGAAGCTGACGTTTAATCCGATCTCGGTAAGTAGTACGAGATATGTCCACGCACCTCTTTACTTCTAGTTTCAATACAATTATAATGCTAGATTGTTATTTTGATTGAATTCTATTCTCGTAAAGTGCGCGAGGCAGCCACAGGGGACGAATCTATGTGGATACTACGTTTGCGAGTTCATTCGCACGTTTACCACTGAGCACAATGATTATAGAGTCGACGTAAGCAATACATTCACAACATTGTTTTATTACCGTCACTTTTTGTTATCATGATTGATGTTCATATTGATCTCCTTTTCTTATATAGTTCGACAGAATGCGGGGTCAACTCCTACCACAGCAACGCGTAATAGGAATTGCTGAGGAACTGGCGGGATTTTTGTTGAGCGAGATGGTAGACGACGCCGGAGAATTTAGTGTGAATAGGAGCTACTGATGATCCCCGGTCGTGTAATCGAATATACGGGCTCTAGTCCCGGTAATTGTGATCTCCATGTAACTATCAAAATTGTATATATTTGTATGCTCGATCGTAAGACAAGTTATCTTATATATGCACGAACATGTACGGTATGTGATAGCGTAGAAATACCGCTAAAAGAAAACAACTATCTTTGTATGCTCGAAGAAAGAAAATAAAAGAAAACAAATAAACCCTAAACCCTAAAGAAATAAATAAAAAGAAAACAAAACTATTAGTCGTGGCCCGTTATACGAGCCGGGACTAAAGGGTTTGCCCCCAGCGGGCTCCGCATGCGGCCACGTGGTGGGCCTTTTGTCCCGGCTGGTAACAGGCCCGGGACTAAAGGGTTGGCCTTTAGTCCCGCCTGGCCTGTCCCGGTTCGCGAGCCGGGACAGAAGCCCCTCACGGACCGGGACAGAAAGCCCTGTCTCCACTAGTGCCATGAACCGAACCACCACCTCCACCTCGACCACCACCACCACCACCGGCATAAACTGATACCTGAACTTCCTACCTTTGGCTGTAGCATTGTAGGTCATCAGTTGTCACAAGCTTTCATCGCGGGTTGATCAACTGAAACGTTGTCCCATCTACTGGGAACCGCCCTTTGCCTTCAGATAACTCGTATCCCTTTGTATCTTCTTGCTCCAAAGTCCCAAAGATTGTTGTCATGGTTTCTCTCAGTTCTTGTGTTTTGATTCTAACTCGATGAGTGGAGCGGCCTTAATCGGAGCATAAAAAATGTTACAATTTGGATCTGTAACGACACTGTTTGTTCCCTCCACATCGAACGGCTTAACTGTGTTTTGTGCCTCACTATTGCCAAGAGTCCTCTCACCCGAACCCTTCCCTCTCCCGCGCCCGCGTCACCCCCGTGGCGGCCGGCGTGGCCCTTCCCCGCCTTTCCTCGCCCCATCTGGCCTCTCCCCTTCCACCGCCATCGGCGCGTGCCGCCGAGCGAGGCTCGAGCGGTGCTGGCGGCGGCGATTGTCCTTTCCCCGCGCACGGAGGAGGTCACACAGGGCGGCGAGCCTCCGGCGGCGCTGTGCTTAGGGAGGCGGTGGTTCAGAGCTCCCCGAGTGGAGCTGGTGCGGCGGCCCCGGCAGTGGTGCGGCGGGGAGGAGCGGTTGCGGCGTCCTGCCCAGATCTGGGCCCGGCGGACCCCATCTGGGCTTGGGCGGGCCGGGGCGCCTGCGACTGCCCGGCAGGAGCTTTACGGGCTTGTTCTAGGCTCGGTCGGGCCAGCGTGGACCTAGTTTGCTCTGGCGGCTCTCTCCGGTCGACTACCGCCTCTCGGTGGTTGAGGTTGTTCCCTCTCGCGGATCTTTGATGTTGTTGTCCCTCGATTCTGTGATGCCGTATGCTACGTCTTGGAGGCCGCGGGCCAGTATTGATGAAGAGACAACGATGATGACGGCAAGATCGTGGTGGCGCATGCAGGTGGGCGGAGAAGCGGGTGGTGGTGTTCCGGTTGCGCCGAGGTGTTTTTGTGGCTGGGGTCGGGAGAAATCATTGCCGGCTCGTCTGACACCGACGCGGTGCCGCCTTCGGGTGGCGCCATTCCTTGTTGGAGGGCGTCGTGGGTAGCGCCAGTTCACTTTACTCCAAGTGCCGGGGGAACCCAAGGACCAGTGCGCTGGTCCGGCAGCGACGTCGTAGCTACGGTGCTCCTCCTGGAGGTGCTGCTTGGCACTCGACGCATCAGGGTGCTGGGAGCGTGGGTGGACAAATCGGAGGGTGCAGCGGTTGTGAGTCATCTTCGCTTCGTCGATTCGCCATGTCCTTCGTTTCTTTTTCATTTGGGCATTATGTTTGCTGAGGCCCCATCATGTCTGGTGTTGCGTTTGTTTGTGTGGTTGTATGGTGGTCGTTGCTTTATTTTAAAGCGGGACGTAGAGAGATTGTGCATAACTGTTGGACTTTAGAAAATGAAAGTTGAAGAAGTCACCTAGTCAGCTAGTCCTACTCTCCTCGAGCTGCTATGCGAACCAGGAAAGATTAGTCAGTCACTGAACATGCCCAAAATTCCGGCGACCAGCTGAAGATGCCTAAAATTCCACTTTGGCCATCGCGGCCGGCATCCGAGTCGAGGTCACCCCTGTGCAAGTATTGTGTACTCCTTTCCTCTTGTTTTGCCGATCGACGGCTACAGAGAGTCCACCATAGCTCAAACGAGCATGTGCCACCCGTCTCCGCACCTGTTCTTCCGCATCACCTGTTTGTTTCAATGCCTCGCCCCAATTCTTGGGTGAAATCAAGGGCGTTTGCTCGACAAACTCCACTACTTTTTAATTAACATTAACATGAGCGCTTCTATCATCGCCACAGTCATTTTGTTTCCTATGGTCCAAATTGAACTCCACTACTTTTTAATTTTCTATGCTGTGACGTTTGGTACAGTCGCTGAGATGGAACTCGCTCTCAGGTTTAGCAGCTAGCACACCAAACAAAGCAGCAGGCGTGTTGGATCAACTTCTATGACGAGTCTTTGCAGAAAAAAAATCTTTCCACGTCTTTGTCACGTTATCCTGTCATTTCTCATCCACCTGTTGTTCTACCGCTGTGGTGTGTTGGTCTGTGGAGGAGGTTACAAGCAAGTCAACACCAGGTCTACTATGGGAGATTCATATAGAGAAGGTAACCGCAAAAAGATTTGCAACACATTAGACATGGCCCGTGCAGGAACTTCCCGCTCTCTTTCTCCACATGGCACCCTCCTCCTCTTCACACACCTTCTCATCTTCTTGTCGTCCAACATCGCCGCGCAATCCATCCGCAACGGATCGGAGGTCGACCGGCAGGCCCTCCTCTCCTTCAAGCGCGGCCTCACCAACGATCCGCTCCAGGTCGTGGCATCATGGAATGCCACGGTCGGCTTCTGCAGATGGCGAGGGGTCACTTGCGGTACGGCTCTTCCACCTCGTGTGGTCTCACTCAACTTACGCTCTTTGTCACTCAGTGGTCAGTTATCTCCTTGGATAGCTAACCTTACCTCACTAGAACGGGTAGACCTTTCAGTAAACGGCTTCCTTGGTATCATCCCTGAGGAGCTAGGCACACTTCAACGGCTACAATTTATGAACCTTTCATTGAACAACCTTGAAGGAATCATTCCTAGATCTTTAGGCATCAATAGATCTCTTAGACATGTCGATCTCTCAGACAACCGTCTTGTTGGCACTATCCCAGATTTCCACACGATGTCAGGCCTCCAAATTCTTGAACTTTCATCTAACTACCTTTCTGGAAGCATACCTTCATCACTGGGAAATGTTTCTTCTCTTACATATATATTTCTTGACACAAACAGCTTGTCAGGATCAGTTTCAGAAACTTTGAGCCTTATTCAGAACCTTAGTGTGTTGAGTTTAGGTAGAAACAACTTGTCAGGGCATGTCTCGGACAAACTTTTCAACATATCATCACTCAAATACCTTGATTTAGCTGATAATAACCTTGCTGGACGAATACCATCTAACATTGGAAACACGTTGCCAAACCTTGAGGGGCTGTCGATGTCGGGTAATAGATTCGAGGGATTAATTCCATCATCACTAGCAAATGCATCGAATCTCCAAGTCATTGATCTTGGAATCAACTCCCTAACTGGACCAGTGCCATATCTAGGATCTTTATCCGACTTACAGCTACTTAATCTGGAAAGTAACTTCCTAGAAGCTCAAGTCTGGAAAATCCTCATCTCTCTCGTAAACTGTAGTCTACTAGAAATGTTGGAATTGAGAGGGAATGCCCTGACTGGAAGTGTACCTAGGTCAGTTGGGAATCTTTCCACAAGTTTACAAGGCATAGCGCTTGGAAACAATCAAATCACTGGCACAATACCAATTGAGATTGTCAACCTTCCAAATCTCCAAATACTAGATATGGACAGAAACTTGCTTTCTGGAGTTATTCCTTCTGTTATCGGGAACCTAAGCCAGCTAGTTTTCCTATACCTATCAGGGAACAAATTTTCTGGTCAGATTCCATCTACAATAGGCAATCTTTCTCGGCTGAACAAGCTTTATCTTGACAGCAATGACTTGAGAGGAAACATACCGTCAAGCTTAGGAAAATGCAAACAACTGGTTATGCTGAACCTGTCTTTTAACAGCCTTCAAGGACCAATACCAAGTGAACTCGCCAATAGCACTACCATCATTGGTTTGTATTTATCAAACAACAAACTCACAGGATCAATACCGCAAGAAATTGGTCTGTTGATTCAACTTGTCCATCTCGATATTTCCGTCAACAAGTTTTCTGGTCCAGTTCCACTTTCACTTGGGCAATGTGTCCAACTAGTGTATCTAATTTTGAGGAGTAACATGCTCAATGGAAGCATACCTCAGTCTTTCAGTAACCTGAAGTCCATCAGTGAGATTGATCTTTCTCAAAACAACCTCGGTGGACAAATTCCAGAGTTCTTTGCGAACATGAGCCTTTTGGAGCAACTTGATCTGTCCACCAACTTATTTGAAGGGCCTATTCCAACTGGTGGCATCTTTCAGAATATTAGTGCAGTAATATTGTATGGCAACGCAGGGTTGTGTGCAAGTGCAACCACCAACTTGTTTCAGTTCCAAGTTTGCACCACAGCGTCAGCTGTTGAGAGAAAGACGAATGCACTTTTATTGGTTGAAGTAATTCCTCCCATTGCCATTGCCTTGCTTTCCTTCGTATTCTTCATGGTCACTCTTATGAAGAGAGGGCAAGCACAAGCTGGTCCATGCTACATTGAGACAATGAAGAAGGTTTCATATGGTGACATTGTCAAAGCTACCAATTGGTTCTCTCCAGTCAACAAGATCAGCTCAAGTCGTACCGGTTCGATCTACATTGGAAGGTTTGAGTTTGACACGGACCTGGTGGCCATCAAGTTATTCCATCTCGAGGAGAATGGTGCACGTAACAGCTTCATTACAGAGTGTGAGGTGCTACGGAACACACGCCATCGCAATCTTGTTAAGGCTGTCACGGTATGCTCGACAGTAGACCTAGAGAATAATGAATTCAAGGCTATAGTTTTTGACTTCATGGCCAACGGAAGCTTGGACATGTGGCTGCATCCAAAGCTTCACCAAAATTGCCCCAAAAGGGTACTAAGCTTCGGCCAGAGGTTGAGCATAGCGACCGATGTCGCTTTGGCTTTGGATTATATGCATAACCAGTTGACACCTCCTCTAATCCACTGTGATTTGAAGCCCGGCAACGTTCTTTTGGACTATGACATGACTGCAAGGGTTGGTGATTTTGGGTCAGCCAGGTTTCTCTCCTCAACCCCTGGTAATTCAGAAGACTTGGTTGGTGTGGAAGGAACAATTGGATACGTCGCACCCGGTAAGTTGAACTTTGTTTAGAGTATTTCTTATTGGTTTTTCTCTTGTATTAACAATGTCGTAAATGCTTTTACAGAGTACTGCATGGGATACAGAGTCTCAACAGGATGCGATGTCTACGGTTTCGGAGTCTTGCTTCTAGAAATGCTCACCGGAAGGCGACCGACAGATGGAATGTTCACCGATGGCCTCAGCCTTCACAAGCTTGTGAGCTCAGCATTTCCAGGTAGACTTGGAGAGGTTTTAGATCCTTTCATGGCCCACGAGCAGCAGCATACATGTGAGAAAGTACATAAGCAGAGATGCATTGTACCCTTGGTTGAAGTTGGCCTCCTCTGTTCCATGGAATCTCCTAAAGATAGACCAGAAATGGCAGAAGTTTGTGCTAAAATTCTCTCTCTTAAAGAGGCATTCTTTGAGTTCTCCTGATTGTCCTGCAGATCTGCACATTCTTGAATAAAAATATGTGACTTGGATATCTTTGATGCTCCGTTCGGATGTTGATATTGAGAGGGTAGATATTATATTGGGCTGAATGTCAATATCCAGGGATATTGATATTGAGATTGAATGTCAATATTTTCTGTTTGGATGTGTTAGATATTCGAACCTAGACACAATATTGAGTTTGAATGTCAAATGCTGTTTGGATGTTATAAAAGCAGTTTTTCGAGACAATGATCATTGTATTGTTATATTCATGCAAAAATGTGTTAAACAGCCACATATTATGGTACAAACATCAGCTAGACAAATATGTAAAATTCTCCAATATTTCAACAACAACATTATATCAAATTCAATGCATAATCCATCATAAACGACAATTTTTGAAGTCTCAAACAAACAAGATACACAATCTCATACGCAATATGACATGTTATTACATAGCAATCACAAATGACAAACCCTCAAGGCAACATCAGCAGCCATTCCTTCCTAAAGTCCACTGGGAGCTCCATAAGTGCATGAAATAAACGCTCGCTAAGGATTAGCTTCCCATAAGCTCGCAGTCTGTCAGACCGAGACAAGTCTGGTATGTCATCAAGTGCAGCAAGTATCGCAGAAGGGGAGTAACCTGGAACAATACGGGACCACATCCACACAAACTTTCAACTACAACAATTTCAGTATAACAATACAGGAACGGGAGGGAGGAACGACGGGAGAGGGAGGCGCAGGAGGGGAGGGAGAGCTGTCGATCCGTACCTCAGTGAAGCTGCAGCGGCAGAATCCCGTGCGCCGGCCGCCGGAGCTCCTCCTAGCCGGTCCCTGCAAGCGAAGAAGAGAGGATGAGACGCGCGTGAGGAAGGAGATGAAGGAGATTCCCACGTCCATACCTCACCTCGTCGCTGCAGCGTCGAAATCCGATGCACCGCCGCCGGAGCTCCCCAAGTCCCTGCAATCAAGCAGCGCACGCATCAGATCGAAGGGGAAAGGAGGAGGCGGGCGGAGTCGCCGCCGGGAAGCACGAGGCGGGGCGGGGCTGGCGCGGGGAAGGAGGAGGCGAGGCGGGGTCAACGCGGGGAAGGAGGAGGGGGCGGCGGTGGCCTACTAGATGCGCCGCCGCCGAGGCGGTCGCGAGCGAGACGAGAGGGCGGGGAGACGAGGATGGGGCAGTCGCGCACGGGAGCGGAGGAGAAAAGCCGAATATCGACCCAATGTCTACCTGTTGGGCTCGACATTCGCTCGGGTCAGTTTTTCACTACGGAGGCCAAACTCGATATCGTGTGCGAATACCACGCTCAAATATCACATACATCTGAACAGGTCGAAACTAGATATTCAGGTAAGAAAATGTCCGAATATCCAATATCTTGTCTCAATATCAACATCCGAACGCAGCATGATGTATATCTTGGTTCAAAATATCACGTTTTTAGTGTGGGAATATATCACCAGAACTCTAGTTATTGCAGTTTGAATTCCTAGAAAGAGCGCTTATCCAGTATTGGAGCTCCCTCCTATGCTGTAAGTCTAGCATCTCCTCGTGTAATGTGTACTTTCTTTTATCTAGAGCGGATTCTTGAAACCTAGATACATATGAACCCAATCTTAGGATCTGTGTATTCAAATAAGTATACTACAGTACGGTATGTGCATCTGCATTGTCTGAAATTTCTGAGCAATGTTTTTTAATTCGTGATGGAAATATGCTTTAATCAACACGATTGTTTTTTAAGGATTGATCAATATAGTTGTTAATTTTCATAATTTCTTCTGCAAGTACTACTTTATATTTGCAAATATAACTCTATACTCTTGCGTAAGGGAGGTCCTGTAGGTCGCCCCGCGGCGACGCTGGTTCGCTCCGTCGCCTGAAGCGATTGGTTCGTGGGCCGGCCCAATGAAGCGTTCCTCTTTTTTCCTTAGCGCTCATAATTATTTTTTCGAATTTGAACAAATTTTAAATAGGAACAAATTTCAAAATTAGAACAAAAATCAAATCCGAACAAATTTCAAAAACCAAACAATTTTTAAAATCTGAATAATTTTCAAATCTGAATGAATTTCGAATCTGAACGAAATTTCAAATCTGAACAAAAATTCGAATCTGAACAAATTTCAAAACCGAACATTTTTTTAAAATCTGAACAAAATTTCGAATCTGAACGAATTTCGAATCTGAACGAAATTTCAAATCTGAACAAAAAATCGAATCTGAACAAGTTTTAAAATCTGAACGAAATTTCAAATCTGAACAAAAATTCGAAATTCGAATCTGAACGAAATTTCAAATCTGAACGAAATTTCGAATCTGAACAAATTTTGAATCTGAACGAAATTTTAAATCTGAACAAAAATTCGAATCTGAAAAAAATTCAAATCTGAACGAAATTTCGAATCTGAACGAATTTCGAATCTGTACGAAATTTCAAATCTGAATAAAAATTCGAATCTCAACAAATTTTTATTTTGAAAAATTTCCGAAAAATATGAAAAAAGCGAAAATAAAAAACAAACGAAACAAAAACAGAAAAGAAAATAAATACAACAGAAAAAAGAAAAAGAAATTAAGAAAAAAGGAAAACGAAAAAAAATGCCGAACTGGGCCGGCCCACTAAGCGCGGCATCCCCGCATCCCTTACGGCGACGCGCCTCCGACGTCGCCGTAAGGCGATGTATAGGAATTGCCCTTGCGTAACCTACCTAGGATTCCAGAACTATATGCACTTTAACTAGGTCCATCTCAAAATTCGAACATATGGGCCTTAACTCTTGTCTGAATAACTTGTCAGTGCAATACCCGCAGCACCGCCGTTCAACTACATATGGGACTCCTCCTTGTGCCTTCCACGCAATATTTGGGACTCCATCCTGCTAATCATCTGGAAAATTTGGGATGCTCGTAATGCTATGGTCTTTAAAAAGATAGACCAACATTGTACGGTAACCATTAGTAACATCATCCAAGACCTCACCCTTTGGTCTTACCGTTTTCGCACGACGGAAACTAGAGAGGTAGCCGACCTGTGGCATGACCATCTCACTCACGCGCCGTGCCAGGGGGGGACATCCCAGCGTGGTTGTTGAGAGCGTGGATGTGGAGGATCAGGCTGCGGAAGGGGAGACGCAGCAGCTCTTGCCATGCCTCGACCCGCTGGGTCAGCAGGTGATGCTGTTGGACGCGAGGAGGTGGCGCACGAAGACGGCTTTGAAAACGACGGCGACCCGGTGAGGTCGGAGTTTCAGCTCGTTGTCGATGACGCCGACGCGGAGGCTGCTACGCTTGGAAACCTGCTCGTTGTCGATGCCGATGAGGACACTGACGATGATGACGATGCTGACGATGGAGGTACTGCTCCGTCATCAAGAACCGTGATACGCTGTGTCGCGGATCTGTTCAGCCTGCCGGCAGTGCCGTTACTGCCCACACCTCTTCCGTCAATGCCACGTGCTTCTGTGGCCCTGCCCACCCCCGAACGTCGTAGCAGCAGCAGGCTCGCGGCGAAGCCACAACTCCCAGCGGTCGAGAAAGCGCAGCGTGTCCTCCACAAGAAAATGGGGCTCGACGTTGGAGATATGCCCCTTGTGCAGGCTACAAAAGAATTCGCAAACACCTGCAAGAAGGCTCCATTCTCTGATTCGGCAATCAACGGGTTGAGAACACTCTTCAGCTGAACTTCGGCAGCGGATGAAACTTTGATTGGCCTTGCTGGCCCAGGGGAAGCGATTTCCCGCCACCGACGGCGCTGGACGTCTCCGCCTGATCTGCTTCCCGATCGCCAGATCACGTCGCGTAGTAGCATTTTGAAGAAATGACGATATATATTTCTGAGAGATTAGACGGAGTAGGTTGATCTGGATCCTCACGGGGCTACTTTTTTTCGTTTAGTAGGCCCTGACATGTATGACTTTTTCCTTTTTGGCCTTGGCCGTGTCATGTTTGCTTCTCCTATATCAATATAAAAGGCAAAGCTTTTGCCTCGTTTCAAAAAAAAAACTCTCCGTAACATGTAATTTCTGTGGGTTTAAGTATAATTCAGGTCCCCTGGTGACAACCTAAAAAAACAATCATATTCATAGAGTACATGAATATATTTTCCCTAATAATGTGTTGGGAATTTTATGGGGCAAAAAACAGTCATATCTCATGCACATATAGCAAATGTGTGCGTCAAGAACATCGGATCATATTGAGCAATTCCGATGAGACATCTGGTGCAACAAGATAAGCATATGAATCATCGCCAACATTCAGGGGTCATTCACCAAAGATCCAATACCAAAAATTTGATGCAAGCTTATATTATACAATGGACATATGTGATAGCCGTGGGGCTTCCTAACTCGTATGTAAAATGTAACTATTTTTCAGAGCTCCATATACAGATACAACAAAAATCAAGCATAAAAGATACTTCAGATGAAACATGTAAAAGAGAAGCAGAAAATATGAAGTATATAATAGAACTATCATCATCAAACCCCTAAATGGGGTAGCATAAACATACAAATAAGATTCAGTGGTAGATCACAAGGCTCTGATCTGATATCTTTGTACAACGTGGCTGCTGGTACCTCAAGAGAAGTCAAGTGCAGGTTAAGGAGAGTCAGATGTTCGAACGCCTTTGGAGTACTATACTTGGTACTGTCAAATGGAACAAAATCTTGAACTTTGCGTTTAAACTACGATGACATATGCAGAATGTATTCAATTCCACCAAATGAGAAAGAGTCATAACGAATGCATGCCTTCAGACTTCAGTTTGTAAGGAGCGTACCGGTTACCACGGACTGGGTTCTGGGGTAGTTTTGTCAGTAGGAGAAGTTTGCACACAGCTCCATAACTTCATGTTAAAATATATTTATACATCAGGTGCAAACTTCGTAGTGAAGAGAGTGATAGATTCAATGGGAATTGTAACAGCCAGATATGTGGCACACTCCGTTGTTTCTCCAACAGAAAGAAAAAGAAAGAATATGTAACAGCAGTAAGATGAATGCTCTGGTCAAATTAGAAGGAAGCAACTCGACAGAGATGTACCAGCAGTAAGGCGAATGCTAATATTCCGGTAAAATCAGAAGGAAGAGATTGGACACTTATGTAGCTTAATCCAACATATGATTAATCTAATTTCTTGTCCCTGGTTGGGATGAGACTAAATCTACATATGCAATGTCTAATTGCAGGAGCTAAATCCAGAAGCTGCCAAGAAATGGGCTAACATTTACTACTGCAAAAAATTAAGCATCATACTGCAATGCTAAGTAAAACAAGACAAGTGGGACACATAGAAAACAGTTAGTTGCAACATTGATGAGCTTCAAAGCACATCCAGAGTACTCGACACCAATCATCCTAACAAATTATGTTTTACAGAAAGGCCCAGAAATCAAATAAGGCTCAGACTGAAAATGCAACTGCAAGTAGTACAACGAGTTAAGCATAGACACCGAGGATTATTAAACAAATACAAGGAAGTTTTACATTCACGCCATGTGCTAAGACCAGGCAACATACAGCCGTTCCACAGACCAGCACCAGTGAGCAAATATAAACATGTTTCTTACCAACAAGACCAATGAGAGCAACGAGGCAACACGATCCAAAGGCAGGAGCTAAATTCAGAAGTTGTCACTGCCAGAAATTAAGCACCAGATTGCATCTGTCGTGGTGGTATCACGGCAGATGCCATAGGATGGATAAGAGTGGGACCGATGGACGCTGGTGGATCCGGGAGAGGGCTAGCACACTAAGCAGCGCACACAGATGAACAAACAGACACAATAACACATCACGATCTACCCAGGTTCGGGGCCCTCGTGTGGAGGTAACACCCCTACTCCTGCCTATCTCTCTCTCTGTATATCTCTGAGTCACAAGTATAAGCTGCTCCTCGAGCTGTATGATCCAACAATGGAAAAGAGCACAAAGTAGAAGATGCAGCTATGGGGTGAAATTTCTCACAGGGGTTCGTCCCTCACGCAGGAGGGGGTGAAGCCCTATTTATAGGCTAAACCGAGCTACGGTCCAAACTCGGCACTGTAGCCACGCACTCCTGTGTCAGCTATTTGGTCATCATTGTGGTCTCTGCCACGGACAGGACGTGGCCTGCCCATGCCTCGCCTTGTAGTATGTTCCCATATTCCCACGTTTTCCGTCAGCGGTTAGGTGAGGCCTGTCACCTCGCTCCCACCGCACGCTCCCGTGTCAGGCGCTTCCGTGCCAGGCGCTCCCGTGTCAGACGGGACATGACAGGAGCATTGACTGCTCTCCGACACCAAGATATCTCGCCTCGCCTGATCCGACATAGACATGTCGGACTCTCCTTCGTTGGTTATCTCTTCCTGCACACAACAGAGGACACGAAGATACCGACATACACATGTCGGTTGACCTATCCCGGTTAGCATATGCCGGTTTGCACCAGCATGGTACCTCGGTCCCTTTTGGCCCTGGTTACCTCGGTTTGCTTATGTCGGTTAGCACCAACATTACACCCCGGCCACTTCTGATGTCCAGGTATGTCGGCTTTTACTGTAACCTGGCCCGCACCTGGGCATAGCTTTTACCGTATCATGACCCTACCCGGGGGTAGCCCCCCGAAATTAGTCCCCGAAGCTGGTGCGGTCCTGCAGCCTCGGATGAAGGGGCACACCAGGTTTACAAAATCAAACCAACTTGACCAACTATCCGACATTCTTATGTCGGTCCACCTCACAAATCAGGAGCCAAACCTCCAACTACTTTTGACATTTATCCTTATGTCGGTCTCCCCGACACAAGAAGATTTCCTCGATCTCATCAAAGATGTTGCCATAGCACGTGGCAACAAAACTCTGCGGGCTTCCTCGATTCCGATGCGCGGACAGACATGCCTCTGCATGCATGCCAGCCGCGTCATGCGAGCTCTACGAATTGTCACGTCCTTGGTGCACTTGAGTACTTTGACCACGCTGGCATGCACATTACCGCACGTCTCCTCGATTCTCGCACCAGTAACTGCGCAAGTAACCACGAATGAGCAGTTACCACCTTGCGGCCCACCATGCGGCCGAACGTGCGGCCGTTTTCACCGCACAACGCGTAGATCGCGTGCAGTAAATCCGCGCGGCGGTTTCGAGGATCGTGCGCGGTGAAATCGCTAACCGCACACCTCCCTCGCCCATAAATAGGGGAGCGGGGCACCCCTCTTCCTCTTCTTCACCATTCCTCTCCTTCTTTCTTTCTCTTTCCCGCTTCTCTGCGCCATTGCCGCCGCCACACAGAGCATATCGCGCAGAGCGCTCCGCCACCGCACCGGAGTTCTCCATCGACGCATCTTGCACTCCTCTGGTAAGTTGCTTGCCTTTAACCTTGCCGACGAACACGTTCATCTTCCGCGATGAACTTGTTCATCCTCTCCGATTAACTTGCTCATCCTCTTCGTAGTTACTTTTAGTTCGTCCGCTCTAGATCTCTTTTAGATCTTCTTCACCGCGCTTTTTATTAACCTTGCACTAGTTCATCACTATGCTTCTTTAGATCCAACCCGTAGATCTTGCATTTATCTTCTATTTTTCCTTCTCCGTAGATCCTTCCGCAAAACACTTGGCCGCAGATTTGTGTTTCCCGCCATTACTCATTTTCCCCTTTGTTGCTCAAATATTCCGAGATACTTCTCTCGGTCGAATCTCTGCCTCTTTTCAGAATTCTTCCGAGATGTCATCCAGCCATACCTCGGATCCCACCGATATTGCCATGGAAGAGGGTGAGCGCGCCGGATGGGAAGGCTCAGATGTCTCTCAAGAAGAGATAGACTGGCTGATTCGAACTCGGCGCATTCCGAGACAAGTGATATGCCGGGCTCCTGGCAAAGAGACCGAGCCGAGTTTGCAACCCGGCGAACGCGTGGTCTTCGTCGCGCACTTCGAGCGCGGCTTTGGGCTCCCAGTAAGCCAGTTCTTCCGAGGCTTCCTAAACAAGTTTCATCTCCAACCCCACCATCTTCTAGCCAACGCCATCACCACTCTCTCGGCATATGTCGCTTTCTCCGAGGGATATCTCGGTCTTTGGCCCACTGTTGATCTCTGGGCCAAGTATTTCCAACTCCGGAAGCAGAGTGTCCCGGATCCGGAGAACAAGAACTTCCCCAAGGAGATGACCCCGTGCGGAGCCGCCACAATCATACCTCGGAGAGGCTCCATCTTTCCTCGGATTCTAGGCCTGGAGTTATGCCGGAAGTGGCAACGCACTTTCTTCTACGTGAAGAGCCCGGACAACACTGATCTCCTCAACTTGCCGACATTCACTCTCGGCGCCCCCAAGGAGCAGCATAACTGGAATTTCAACCCAAAAGAGACCAACCCCGAGATCAACCAGATTCACAAATACGTCATCTCGTTCCAATCGGAAGGGATGGTGGCTGATGACCTCTTGAGGACCTTCATCAGCCGCCGAGTTCCCCCCCCCCCCCCTCTAGAACCGAGTTCACAAGATCTGCCACATGAGTGGCCGATACGACCCTACTCGGGTCAGCACTCATGAGCTAAGCAAGGCCGAGGTCCGGAGGTGCGTCAAGTCCATTGCCAAGACGAAGATGCCCGAGGAATGGGTATGGGGTAAAGAACCCCATGATAGAACTCGGCTTCCGGAGCCAGTAAGTAACCTGCAATCTATACTGACATATCTTGTCTGCCGAGATTACACTTATGTCGGCACCATCATTTGCCCATAGAATAACCCGGTTTTACTGCATCTGCATTGCAGAGATTTGCCCGGCAAAAGACTGAAGACGGAGTGAATCCCTCCAGCAAATGGGGCCAAGATCTACCTGCCCCGGCCATCACCGAGGTTGAAGACCCGGACGATGAAGATCACATGCCCATTCCGGCTGCTGGCGCCCCTGCCTCGGGTAATGATGACGATGATGATGATTGTGAAATTTTAGAGGTACTTGATGCTCGTCCTCTCGCATATGCTCACCCAATACCCTCGGCACCAGTTGACCCGGCAGGCCAAGTTCCGAGTACGGGCCCTGCTGCTACGGACAACCGAGGTGCGTCTCGCAAACGCGCAGGCACCGGTACCTCGGATACCGAGACTTCCAACGCACCAGACTCTGCAGCGAAGAGACCGAAGCTGCGGAAGAAACCGGGACTGAAGCCTCGAGGCAAGAAGATGCCGCCAGTTACACAAGGGTAAGATAATCTCTGCCGATATAAGTCACTTCCCTTTCTTCCTTTAACCGAGATAATATTTCTCCGAAGTAACACCTTTTCCTGTCTCGATGCAGTGCCGCCCTTGAAGTTAACCAGAGTGCATCTTCTGTGCGCTCACCTATCCCTCAGCCAGCGGTATCTCGGCCAACCGAGGCTGGAGCTGCTAGCTCAGCCCTGGCACATACAACTCCACCCGTTATACTGCTACCGGCTTCTGATGCCGCACCTGGAGGAGGCCAAGATGCCCCAGAAATCTCTGTCCTCGACCAAGATAATGATCCCGGTGCCCCCATTACGGACTCCGAGACGGAGCGGACCGAGACTCCGTTAGCACCGGATCAGCAGCAACAACCACAATCACAACAGCAGCAGCAACAACAACAAAAGCAGCAGCAACCGCAGCCACAACAACAGCAACAAAAGCAGCAGCTAGCGCCGAAGTCCACTACAAAGTCCACCGAGTTATCAACTCGGAAATCTACTTTACCGCGCAAGCCGCCACAGAGTCAAGTGGCCACCGGGAAACAACTTGTTAACCCGGCGAAACAAGTGGTGCCGACTCCAACCACTACACCGGCCCACCAAACTCTCACTGCCTCTGTCTCCCGAGTTTCCACTGGCAGCTGGGGTTTTCCTCGGCTTCGAACTCAAAGCGGACATAGCTTGGGCTCGGAGGAGCAGTACCATATGGATTGGAATGCCGCCGATACTGGCGAGGTCTCTTCTGCGAATCCGGCCAACCGACATCCAGCTGGACCCAGCGCACTCGCTCAGTCCATGCACAACTTGCAAGTTGCGACCCTTCGAGCCAGCAAGGTCGCCGAGGTAAATTTTCCTCGGCCACACCTTTCTTTCCTCTGCAATAGATGATAAACATATACAATCCCCAGTCCCCGAGATTCGGATCGAGTGATCGGCGCTCACCCGAGTAAAGATCACTCGGTGCGGATCTTCACAAAATTTCCACCATCAAGTTCAAAAAATCCGACAACCAGTCCCCGAGATTCGGGTCGAGTTTTACTCGGCACGAATCTTCAAAAAATTATACTAACATTTTGCTTTTTTCAGGACTGCACCAATGCTCGGACTGGAGTATTCCAGAAGCTGCTCCTGGACCACAACAAACTCAAGAGCTCCTACAAGCAGCTACAGGAGATGCTGCAGAACAAGGAGAACGCGCACAACGTTGCGCTCCAGAAGGAGAAAACCGAGGTGTCTCGGCTCCAGAAGGAGCTTGAACGGGTTCAAAATGAGAAATCCGAGCTGGAGAAAGCTCTGAAGCAGCGGGAAGAAGGAGCTTCAAAGCAAAAGGAGCTCCTCGACCAGACCGAGGCTCGCGCCACCTCGGTTCGACAAGAACTTGATGCCCTTAAGGCCAAATGCGACAGGTGGTTGTCCAAGGTCACCCGGATCAACAACGAGATGGACAGTAAGTTTCCTTTATTCTTTCTTTTCCTTTCCTTTGCTTCCACCGACATTAGGAATATGCCGGTAAATGGCTTAACTCGGTAACAACTATTCTTTCTTCAGAACAATTCTCCCATTCCAAGGCCGCTGCAGCAAACACTACCCGCAAGGCACGAGAAAAGAGAGCAGAATCTGGCCCCATCTCGGAGGAATGGGATATTGAAGATCATCTGACGGCCCTGGATGCTCGCATATCTCCTCTGAAGTGCATTGGTACCGAGCTCCTTGACGCTGGTATCCGGGTTTACCGGACTTTGTGGCCAGATTCTGAGCCTCCAGCTTCGGTCGCCGAGTTATCCAAGTGCTTGCTGACTGCCGAGACAAGGCTCCGAGAGTGGAGATCTTCCTCAGCTCGGGCCGGTGCAGATCAAGCTCTGACCTTTGTTCTTTCATGGTACGAGTCAATCGACTTGAGAGCACTGCAATCTCTGCGCTCCAACTCCAAATGGACGTCGGATCCAACACAGATCCAGAGCCGCAAAGAGGCAGTTTCCTTCATGGCCAGTTACGCTCAGACCCAATTTCTCATTCCTGGCCCAGCCTACTCCGATGGCGAAGAAGATGATGTCGAAGAGGATGAGGGTGATGACGGGGAAGAAGAAGCTGATGAGGAGACCGAGGCTGAACCTCCCAACACTGCCAATGTCGCAGCGGCCGACACCGCCGAGCAGCCAGCAACCGACATATCTCCTGCGCCTCGCACCGCTCCTATCGATCAGAGTTCCTCCAACGCAGCTGCTTGAACTCATCAAAATTTGAACCGTTAAATCCTCGGGATGCCGGGTGCAGATGTATATATACTCTTAAGTATTTCGCAGTGCTACTCTTATCTCACTATTCTTATTGAAAACGGCTTAATGCCGGATCACTTTGCATCAAGTCCCCGAGTTTACTTTCTTGTTTACTATACTTAGTAATCTTTGCTCTTGTCTACCATCTCGGCGTTCGACAGTCGAGTCACAAGACCAAAATTATAGCATACAGTACTTGTAAATTTTGAGGTAAGATTCAGAGTCATCCGACATAAAGAAAAGAAATGAAAAAACCGGGTTAGTAAACAACATATGTCGGATCATTTTTGAACCAAGTCCCCGAGTTCGTTTTCATGTTTACCACATACCCTAACCTCTGCTCTTGACTGCCATTTTGGCGTTCGTCAGTCGAGTCACAAGATCACAACAAGATAGCATACATTACTTGAACTTTGAAACGAGGTCAAAAAACCATCCGACATATAAACAACATAAACAAAACTGGGATAAAACACATGCATATGGACAAGGCAGTCCCCGAGTTTCTTTTTGGAGTGTCGGCATTTTATTCAAAGGAAACCGAGATACATACATTGCGCCCTTATGAGTAAAAGGGTCGGAGTAGAGCTACATTCCAGGGTCGTTTGGTCTCCTCTCCGGATTTGTCCATTACATTTTTCCTCGGTGCCTGCGCATCTATAAGATAGTATGAATCATTGTGTAGAGCCTTGCTCACAATGAATGGTCCCTCCCATGGAGGTGACAATTTGTGTCGGCCTGCAGAACGCTGCACCAAGTCTCCTTCTCAGAATACCCGAGGGCTGATCTTCCGGCTATGATAGCGTCGGAGATTTTGCTGATATATCGCTGACCGAGACAAGGTCAGCTCTCTTGCTTCTTCGAGCAAATCAACAACGTTTTCCCGAGCTTCTTTTGCCTCGTTCTCAGTGTACAACACAACTCTCGGCGCGTCATACTCCAGGTCGGTCGGCAAGACCGCTTCTGCTCCATAGACCAGAAAGAATGGCGTGTAGCCAGTTGATCGATTCGGTGTGGTCCTTAGACCCCACAATACTGCTGGTATCTCCTCTATCCAGCATCCCGGAGTTCGCAACAGTGGTTCAATCAACCGAGCTTTGATGCCGGCCAACACCAACGCATTTGCTCTTTCCACTTGCCCATTTGCTTCTGGGTGCGCCACCGAGGCTATGTCCAACCGAATTCTCTTTTCAGCACAGAACCGAGCAAATTATCCCACAGCGAAGTTTGTGCCATTGTCCGAGATAATGCTATGGGGGTAACCATATCTCAAAATGATGTCCTTCAAAAAGGACAACTGTGTGGCCATCACACTTCCTGATTGGCTTCACCTCGATCCACTTGGTGAACTTGTCCACCATCACCAGCATATGAGTCATGTTACCTCGGGCTGGCTTGAATTCCCCACCATATCCAGACACCAAACTGCAAAGGGCCAAGTGATTGGAATTGTTTGAGTGCCGAAGTTGGCAGGTGGATCTTCTTAGCAAATCTCTGACATCCCTCACATTTTCGGACGATATCTTCTGCCTGATTCAAAGCACTGGGCCAATAAAACCCATGCCGGAATACTTTAGCCACTAAGGCTCTTGATGAAGCATGATGACCACACTCTCCTTGATGAATCTCCAGGAGCATCTCTTGCCCTTCCTGTGGTTCAACACAGCGTTGCAGTACCTCGGTTACACTTCTCTTATATAACTCCTGGTTGATGATGGTGTATGCCTTGGATCTTCTTTGCACTTGCCTGGCCTCAACTATATTACTTGGCAAATTTCCATCCATCATATACGCCATTATAGGTTGTGCCCATTCCGGCACAGGATGCACAGGAAATACCGGATCATCCACCTCCATGAGATCAACCGACATTGCTTCCTCCGACATTGAATAACCAGTCCCCGAGTTTTGCCAAGCAGTCCCCGGGTTTTCCCAAATGCATCCGACATCAACGTCCATGGGCATAGCTCCAGATTCCGGTTTCGCCGGGATAAATATTGATTCAGACTCTGGAGATGGTTTGATCGATGGCTTCCTCAGATGCTCCAAAGATATGCCGGGTGGAATTGGATCCCGAGATGATCCCAGTTTGGACAGTATATCGGCTGCTTCATTTTCCGCCCGAGGCACATGTTTGAACTCACAACCCTCGAAAAATCCCGAGATTTTCTGAACATGGAACCGATACAACGCCATGTTGGCATCTAAAGCATCCCAATTTCCCGAGGATTGCTGTACCACCAGATCCGAATCTCCGAAACACTCTATCCGGCGGATCCCAATTTATTTGGCCACATTGAGCCCATGGACCAGTGCCTCATACTCGGCCACATTGTTAGATGCTGCAAAATGAATCTGCAGTACATATCTCAGCTGGTCTCGCTTCGGCGAGGTAAGAACTATTTCGGCACCTAAACCAATCTTGGTCTTGGAGCCATCAAAGTGCATCCTCCAATAATTGGAGTCAGGCAGTGGTGGTTCATATTGCATCTCTGCCCAATCTACCAAGAAATCCGGCAGTGCCTGAGATTTGATGGCATCTCTTCTTTCATAATGTGGTGTGTAAGGGGACACCTCTATGGCCCATATGGCTACTCGGCCACTTGCATCTTTGCAACCGATGATCTCCGAGATAGGAGCCTCACATACCACTGTGATTGAATGCTCCTGGAAGTAATGTTTCAACTTCTTAGCAGCCAGATAGACACCATATGTCATTTTCGGGTAGTGAGGATAATTCTGCTTGGATAACGAGATCACCTCGCTTAGATAATATACCGGCCTCTGCACGGTTTTCCCATTTTCTTCTCGCCCCACCACCACTACAACACTCACAACTCGGTTTGTGGCTGCAATGTAGAGCAACATCGGCTCCTTGGGCAATGGTGAGGCTAGTATTGGTGCAGTTGCCAACATCTTTTTTAACTCGGTGAACGCCGCATCTGCTTGCGGAGTCCACACAAAATTGTTACTCTTTTTCATTAATTGGTACAGAAGCAAAGCCTTTTCTCCCAACCTACTAACAAATCGACTCAAGGATGCCAAGCATCCAGTGAATTTCTGCACGTCCTTGAGACATGTCGGTAACCTCATGATTTCGATAGCACGGATCTTTGTCAGGTTTACCTCGATACCTCGGCTTGATACAAGGAAACCGAGTAACTTGCCTGCCGGCACACCAAACGTACACTTATCCGGATTAAGCTTCATCCGGTATTTCCTCAAGTTTATGAATGTTTCTTTGAGATCATCAATCAGAGTGGATTTATCTTTAGTTTTTATGACGACATCGTCGACATACACCAGCACATTTTTGCCTATTTTCTCATGCAAACATTTCTGCATACATCTCCGATATGTGGCACCAGCATTTCTCAAGCCAAAGGTCATGACGCGATAGCAGTAAGCCCCATACGGGGTAATAAAAGCAGTTTTCAATTGATCAGCCGGGTTCAAAGGTATCTGGTGAAAACCAGAATACGCATCTACGAAGGATAACAGCTCACACCTGGCTGTGGAATCGATCACTTGATCGATCTGAGGCAGCGGGAATGGATCCTTAGGACATGCCTTGTTCAAATTCGTGAAATCGATACACATGCGCCACACCTTGGCCACCAAAGGTTCATCCTTTTTCTTCTCTACCAGGACCGGGTTAGACAACCAGTCCGGGTGCAGCACCTCCATGATGAAACCAGCCGCAAGCAACTTGGCTAGCTCATCACCCACTACTTTCCTCCTCTCATCCGAGAGACGTCGTGTCGGTTGCTTCACCGGTTTCATGTTCGGTCTGACGAACAAAGAGTGCTCAGCGAACTCCCTCGGAACACCTGGCAGGTCCTAACTCGACCATGCAAAGATATCCCGATTCTCACGGAGGAAGTGACTGAGCTCGCTTTCCTATTTCTCAGTTAACCCGGAACCGATGATGACGTTGTGCTCCGGGAATGCCGGGTCAACATTGATCCTCTTGGTCTCCTTTGGCACGTCGAAAGTTGCATTCTGCTCCGGGTTAGCCATACCCGGCATGCCGAGTTGCGCGGACTGAGCCAATGCCACCACTTCATGGATCTTCTTCTTCTCTGCAGCAATAATCAGTGACTCGGCCAAGCACGATCCCGCCGAGGCACACTCCAATGCCCGCTTGTAATCACCCGAGATGGTGATGATGCCATTAGGACCCGGCATTTTCATCTTGAGGTAACCCACATGGGTTGATATCATGAACTTGGACCGCAGGTCTGCCGAGTAAAGCGTGGTATGGACTTTCGAGGTCCACCACCTCGAACTGGATGCTCTCAGTTCTGCAGTTGTCCTTGGTGCCGAATAAACCATCCATCCAGATCTTGCCCATAGGTGCACATGAGACACCCGGCACTATGCCATGGAAGGTTGTGTTACTCGGCTGCAGCATGTTCATCGAGATACCCATCTTGACCATGGTGTCTCGGTACATGATATTGATAGCACTCCCATTATCAACGAGAACTCGGGTGAACCGGACATTGATGGTGGGTCCAATGAATGTCGGATCCACCACCAGAGCCTAACCGCCCAGAGTTGGCATAACTCGAGGATGATCCTTCCTGCTCCAACTAATCTCTTGCTCGGACCAGTGCATATACTTCGGCACTGCCGGCATAACTGCGTTCACCTCTAGTGCCCGCCTATGCAAGCTCTTCTTGTCAGTTGGCTCGGTCACAAAGACCACATAGCTCTGATGAGCTTCTCTGTAATCTCCCTAGGGATACTCTCCCTGCCTGCTGGGACCAGCATTGTTGTTGTTCCCTCCGACATTCACCTGATTCACAGGTTTCGGAGCTGCTTGCCTCTGAGCAGGTGGATTCACCGGGATAGCATTTGCCCCGGTAAGCGGTAAGTTTTGCCTCGGTGGAATTCTCTGAGGTGCACCCACCTGATTTGCTCTAGATCCTCCTCCTTCCCTCGCCGCGCGCTGATACCAGCTGCACTGCCGAGTTGTATGATTCGCCGGCCTGCGGATGTCTTGGGTGTGGAAGCTGCAAGGTCCATCCAACATAGCCTCATAAGTGATGGGCTTCCTCTGGTCACTCCATGGCTTCTTCCCTCTTGATTCTGGCCCCATGCTGGGCCATTGATCTTCGGACGCTGGCTTCTGCCGGCATCTGGCTGATCTTGGTCCACTGCAGCAACCTGGTTCGAGCCATACCGGTAATCCGGCGCTCTCCTCTTGTTGCCGAAGTCCTGTCGATCATTCTGCCTGACTAGCCCGGGTCTGTTATTCACACGGTATCTTCTACTCGGCTCAACCGAATTTAGCCAAGGCTGTGTCGGGTCTCCAAGTGCATAGCTATCCGCGATTCGGATTGTCTCGGCCAAAGTTGCCAGCATTTCCCTTTGCAGCTTCTGCCAGAGCATGGAGCCATGTCGGCATCCTTGCGCAAACCATGAAATGGCCTGCGCCTCCACAACTCCTTCGCAGGAATTGCGGACATTGCTCCACCGAGTTAAGTAATCTCGGTCGGTTTCATCATTCCTCTGCTTGCACATGGCAAGCTGCTGAGGACGATTCGGCCTCTTGTACGTGCTGGAGAAATTGCTAACAAAGGCTTCCTCAAAGTCCAGCCAACAATCAATGCTGTCCTCTCGCAAGTTATTCAACCAGATCCGAGCTGGCCCTTCCAACATTTGCGGGATATATCTCACCGCCCATCGGCGGTTACCTCCCGCAATGTGCGCTGCCGACACATAATCTATCAACCAGTCCTCTGGCTTGGTAGTGCCATCATATGTCTTCGTACCTCGGCTCAATTGAAAGTTCTGCACCGGTGGTTCCCTCATGATCCGAGGCCCAAAGCATGCAGGGCCAGGTGGGCCTTGCTCTTCCAGCATCTCGGACATATAAATTCTGTCCAACTTGTAGCGCGCATCACTTGGTGCTAACAGGCGAGGTCCCAACCAGGATTCTAGTGCATTCTCATATCTCTGATACCCGGCTCTCTCCATAGCCGAGTAACCATCATCATAACGGTTTGCCACCTGGTCACCACCGTGTGGCTGCTGAACACGCGTGACATTTTGTGTCGGATACCGAGGTGGATAACCTCGGCCAACCGAGTTAACTTTTCCGGCATCTGGATTGCCCGGACCGGGATTACTTTTGCCCCGGCCGACACTGCCTTGCACTACTAACTGCTTTCCGGCGTACGCCGGATCATACGTCTGCATTTGCTTATTTTTACCGGAATTTACATTCCGGTCACGATCTCCACCGACATGCGGTGATGAAGCTTGCCCCTTAGATCTTTCACTGGATCCCTTAGCCGAGTGAACTATCTCGGACCCACCTGCTGCTGTGTTACCCTAAGATAGACCTCATTCTGCCGCACAGCAACACCTAGCAGCTCATGAACTCGGTCTTGTTGCCTACGGAGAGCTTCTCTGGATAAACCAGATAACTCGGCTCTTGCTGCCTCGGCAGCTCTAAGAGTCTTAGCAGGGGAACTATACTTGGGCTTTTCAGCCGACATGTGGCTAGGAGTTCTACTAGAACTTGATCTACCCTCTCTAGCAATCTCGGCATTGAGACATTTGCCCCTTTTACGCACCTCTTCTAAGCGCTTAGGATGAGTAGCTATCGGGGTAAAACCATGAGCTTGGTTATACTCCTGGAGGGTTATCCCGAACTCTCTCCTTATCTCGGCCACCTCAATGGCCTCCTGATGCAGCTTCTGACGCTGCACCTCTAGCTCGGCAGCTGTTTGGACAGCATCTGCCTCGGCAGTCACCGGCACAGCCAACTTCTCGATGATATCTTCCAGAGGAGCTGGCCTGACCGGCACACTGGATGCACCAGCCTGGAGGTGCTCCTACCCTTCCAGCGGAGGTTTCGCCGTTCGGGTGGATTTGGTGGCAGGCTCGTCGGTATTGCCTTTGCCAGCACCACCCACAGGCCCGGTCATCATTACCTCGACGCAGCTCCCAGGGCGATCGATACGCCGGCCGCGAGCCGCGCAGACAGCAGGAGGATCCTCGGCCACAAGCACCTGCTCGGGGTACTTGCAGATAACCTCGGTGGCGACGTAGGTCACGAAGGTGCCGAAGCTGATGAGGCAGCCGTTCGTTGGGAACGGTCTGCTGCCGAAGCATCCCGCATTGTCGCTGATGAAGTTCAGCGAGCCAAGCTTGCAGATGAGCCCGCAGATGACGCGCTCGCCGGAGTCGATGATGGGACCCGTCCGGATGATTACACCAGCCAGCGCCGCTGCGAGCCCCACGGTGGGCGCCAACTGTCATGGTGGTATCACGGCAGATGCCATAGGATGGCTAAGAGTGGGGCCGATGGACGCTGGTGGATCCGGGAGAGGGCTAGCGCACTAAGCAGCGCACACAGATGAAGAAACAGACACAATAACACATCACGATCTACCCAGGTTCGGAGCCCTCGTGTGGAGGTAACACCCTACTCCTGCCTATCTCTCTCTGTATATCTCTGAGTCACAACTATAAGCTGCTCCTCGAGCTGTATGATCCAACAATGGAAAAGAGCACAAAGTAGAAGATGCAGCTATGGGGTGAAATGTCTCACAGGGGTTCGTCCCTCACGCAGGAGGGGGTGAGGCCCTATTTATAGGCTAAACCGAGCTACGGTCCAAACTCGGCACTGTAGCCACGCACTCCTGTGTCAGCTATTTGGTCATCATTGTGGTCTCTGCCACGGACAGGACGTGGCCTGCCCATGCCTCGCCTTGTAGTCTGTTCCCATATTCCCACGTTCTCCCGTGGTCAGCGGTTAGGTGAGGCCTGTCACCTCGCTCCCACCGCACGCTCCCATGTCAGGCGCTTCCGTGCCAGGCGCTCCCGTGTCAGACGGGACATGACAGGAGCATTGACTGCTCTCCGGCACCAAGATATCTCGCCTCGCCTGATCCGACATAGACATGTCGGACTCTCCTTCGTTGGTTATCTCTTCCTGCACACAACAGAGGACACGAAGATACCGACATACACATGTCGGTTGACCTATCCCGGTTAGCATATGCCGGTTTGCACCAGCATGGTACCTCGGTCCCTTTTGGCCCTGGTTACCTCGGTTTGCTTATGTCGGTTAGCACCAACATTCACTACTAGAAAATCGCTCTCTGCCGAGTGGTCTCGGCTTTGCCGAGTGCAAAATGTCGGGGTCACTCAGCGAAGAAGGTCTAAGCCGACGCCGCGCAGTAGCCGCTCGGCGAAGCAGAGGAGACTCGGCAAACAGGACGTTCGTCGGGACAGCGTGTAACAAGCGCTCGGCGAAGCAACAAGTCTCGGCAAAGATCACAAAATACACTCGGCAAAGAGCTGATCTCGGCGAAATGGACGACCACGTGGCGCCTGCCGTTGGGTCCTACCTTTGCGCGGCGATGCGTGCAGTTCGCCGAGTGTCGCACCCGGCGAAGATGTGGCCGGAAAAAAAATTGAGCAGGACTTTTTTCTTCGCCGAGTACCGCACTCGGTAAAGTGTGCGCGGGAAAATACTGAGATTTGGCGCCTTTTCCTAAAACGTTCGCCGAGTGTGTCGGTGGAAGGCACTCGGCGAAGAAAAAAGCGCGAAACAAAATTTGGTTGCCGCGCAAACTGAATCCACTTTGCCGAGTTTGTCGGTGGATGGCTCTCGGCGAAGGCATGGGCGGGACAGAAATTTTAGTTCCGCGCCAATTCTTCGCCGAGAGGCTATCTTCGCCGAGTGTGATTCTCGGCGAAACGTGCATTTTTCCCGCTCTTTCCCCTCTCCGGCGCCTGCTATTTTGGCGCCAGTTTCTCAGCCCTAACGACGCCTATAAATACTACACCTCTCACACAGGTTACTCACTCATTCCAGCTTGTGGTAAAACACAAAACATTCGGATTCCCTAGCTACGTCCTACAGTGAATGCAACGGCATTCGACCGTGAATCACTGTAGGGCTGTAGCTAGGGGAAACCGTGTGTTTTGTTTCCCAGGTTACTCACTCATATATTCTACCTTGTGCTCAAACACAAAACATTCGGGTTCCCTAGCTATGCCCGACACTGAATGCAACGACATTCGACCGTGAATCAGTGTCGGGCTGTAGCTAGGAGAAACCGTGTGTTTTGTTTCTCAGGTTACTCACTCATATATTCTACCTTGTGCTGAAACACAAAACATTTGGGTTCCCTAGCTATGCCCGACACTGAATGCAACGACATTCGACCGTGAATCAGTGTCGGGCTGTAGCTAGGAGAAACCGTGTGTTTTGTTTCCCAGGTTACTCACTCATATATTCTACCTTGTGCTCAAACACAAAACATTCGGGTTCCCTAGCTATGCCCGACACTGAATGCAACGACATTCGGAGAGACCGTGTGTTTTGTTTCAGCTATGTGTTTTTCATCCAGATTAATTTGTGGCGTCGAACACAAATCATCCGGATGCCAGCGGGAATCCATCCGCTGCTCCGGAGTACATAGACTAATGACAACAAACTTGGGTACATAGACAAATGACAACAAACTTGGGTACTTAGACGAATAACAACAAACTTGGGTACATAGACGAATGACCACAAACTTGGGTACATAGACAAATGACAACAAACTTGGGTACGTAGACGAATAACAACAAACTTGGGCACATAGATGAATGACAACAAACCATTTTGTCCTAACCAATGATGTGGCTCAGGTTAGTCATACTCTTGCCTAGGCCTATAATACTCGTGGGTGTAGTCGTCGTAGTCGCCGTCGTCGTCGTCGCTGTCGTCGGACGGCCGTGATGTAGTCGTTGACGGGGGTTGTCTCCTGGACTGTAATTGAGGGTAGCGCAGGCAGGGTTATCGCCGGCCGTGATGTAGTCAATGACCCTCTTGAGAGTCCGACCGGCCCACCACAGCCGACGGCCGGCCTCGTTGAAGTTCGAAGGACGCGGGCGGTCCTCCTCGTACCTGGCAAGCGCCTTCTCACGCCTTTCGATGAAGAAGGCGTCCCAAGTTGGGCGATAGTCTGGATGCCAGCGGGAATCCATCCGCTGCTCCGGAGTGAGCTCGAGGTAGTAGTGGTTCGTGATGGCCGCCCGGCGCGCCAAACCTTGAGGGATAGGAGGGACCGGCACGCCTCCGGTGCTCAGCCTCCAGCCGGTGGGGACGTCGTAGCCGGGTGGGCAGGGGTAGTTCGAGGCGCAAAGCGCCTCCGCCTCCGAGTAGGTTAGAGTGGGTATGGTGGAAGCCATGGAGAGTGATGAGGTTGCAGATATGAGTTTAGATGTGATATGCCAATGGAGGCCATGACTACATATATATAGTGAGAAATGGCGGGAAGACGGAGGCGGGAAGCTGTAGTATGCCCAATCAGGAAGAAGCACACGGATCGTGTGTTTCCTTCGTGCGCTTATCAGCCGTTGGATCAGAGGTGTGTTTCTTTCGAGCGCTGGTGAGCCGTTGGATCCGGAAGAAGCACACGGATCGTGTGTTTCCTTCATGCGCTTGTCAGCCGTTGGATCAGCGGTGTGTTTCTTTCGAGCGCTGGTGAGCCGTTGGATCCGGAAGAAGCACACGGATCGTGTGTTTCCTTCATGCGCTTGTCAGCCGTTGGATCAGCGGTGTGTTTCTTTCGAGCGCTGGTAAGCCGTTGGATCCGGAAGAAGCACACGGATCGTGTGTTTCCTTCGTGCGCTTGTCAGCCGTTGGATCAGCGGTGTGTTTCTTTCGAGCGCTGGTGAGCCGTTGGATCCGGAAGAAGCACACGGATCGTGTGTTTCCTTCGTGCGCTTGTCAGCCGTTGGATCGGCGGTGTGTTTCTTTCGAGCGCTGGTGAGCCGTTGGATCCGGAAGAAGCACACGGATCGTGTGTTTCCTTCGTGCGCTTGTCAGCCGTTTCCCGCCCAAATATTTCCCGCCACCGTTTCCCGCCCAAATATTGCCCGCTATCATTCCCGCCACCATTTCCCGCCAAATGCCGCCACCGGTAGTTCTATACAACCCAGTCGAAGGTAGGCATGGTACTCACTTGAGCACAAGCATGGTGTGTATTGGTCCTTGCGAGAAGTGTGTGTCCGGGTTTCACATTTCCGCATCCGAGCATCTCGCTAGGCTTTCGAGCAATTTGAAGGTAGATGGTAGGGTAGTTCCAATTGAAGAAATTTTGCACACTGAGAGTCATCTCGCTTCGCTCGGGGCGAAGCTATGCCGCGATGGGTTTCCGTATAGGACCCCGCTCCAAATTCGTGCAGAAATGCTCAGGCTTGCAGATAAGTTTGACAGGAAAGTTACGAATAGTCTGTTCTACCGAACTGAAGCTGACCGTGATTCGTACGGTCGTTCCTGTCTCTGGGTTGTTGACAGCGATGATGACGACGATTTCATGCCGTCGTCAAAGGAAAGGAGGGTTGAAGCACTGAGCAAGAAGGCTGAAGCTTCGTCCAAGGGCAAAGGCAAGAAGGCAGAATCTTTGTCGAAGGGCAAGGGTGGCAGCACACGCACGGCATAGGGTGGAGAAATTTGTTAGTTGTTCGTGATTGTTGTAATTTGTTCTACATGCATGTTTACTTGTTTGTTAGTCAATTATGTATCGGCGGTTCCAGAATGTGCTCGTTATGTGTTAACGTTAAATCATATTCTGTGTTCGATATTAAATATGTTTTTTTAATTAAATGTATTATAAAATTTTGTAGTACACATTATAAAAATTTAATTATAAAATAAATAACAGAAAAAATTATATAAGATGAAAATTTAAAAGGGTCTTCGCCGAGAGGGCTACTCGGCGAAGAGGCATACTCGGCAAACTTTTGGTTTTCGCCGAGTAAGGATCTCGGCGAAGAGGACAACTCGGCAAAAAAAAACGCTGGCGAAGCGACCAAAATTCCCCAATCCATCCCCCACCCCGTGCGCCCAAATTCACCACCCGCGTCGCCGCCGCCGCCACCACCCACGCCGACCCCGCCGCCGGAGAGCTCCTTTTGCGCCGCCGCCACCTCTCCCCGTCCGCCGCCACCCCCCACCTCTCCCCGTCCGCCGCTGCCCGCCCCCGCCGAACCCTAGCCGCGGTCGGAGCAATGGCGGGAGGCTCGGGCTAGCAGCTCGCCGGCCTCCCCTCCGCGTCGCCGCTGCCCTCCACCGCGAGCTGCTGTTGCTCCGCAAGGTGAGGACCTTCCCTTTTTTTTTCTTTGTTGTTAGGGTTAGTAGTTAGTTAGGTTAGTAGTTAGCAAGGTTAGTAGGGTTAGTAGTTAGGAAGGTTAGCAGGGTTAGTAGTTTTTGGTCAGTAGTTAGTTTTGTTGTTGAAATTGATACTGGTAGTTAGCTAGGGTGATTCGGTTAGTAGTCAGTTAGGGTAGTGGTTGATTCAGTTTAGAATTAGTTGTTAATTAGTTAGGAGAGTTGCTTGTTAGGGTTAGTTAATATTTTGCTTAATTAGTCATTGTTATTTGTTAGTTATTAATTGTATTTGTGCTAATATGTGTAGGATATGCAGCGAGGTTGACGACGGGAGCGTCGTTGTAGGGCAGGGCTCGGGCAGGAGCTAGCTGCCCCTATATTTTCATCGATCACGCTTCGAGGGTAACGACGCTTTTCCGCTCCTCTTGCTATGTTGCATTATTTTGTAGCTCACCAAACAAGTCGCGTAACCCTAGGAGTCTCCCGTTCGGAAGGGTTATCGTTATAAAGATGAAACTCTTTATATATATTTATGTGTACACCTTGTCAAGGGTATATGTTTATATATAAAGAGCTGTTTGTACATATTTATGTATACACCTTGTCCAGGGTATATGTTTATATACAAAGAGCTATATCTTTTATAACCGTGGCCGTTTCGAATTGTCCACGTTTTGGACAGCCGAGTATGTGTAGCTTGTGTTCGTTTCCATGTTCTACTCCTATCCGAGACAGAATTTCGGTGGCGCCTCCCATGTTGTTCTCCGGATACACAATCTCTCGAAACTTTGTCGAGACGTGTATTGGGAGAGCAGCGGGGAGGTGCTGCCGAAATTCTGTCTTGGATAGGTGTAGGACATGGAAACGAACACAAGCTACATACTCGGGTGGGATGGCCTTAGCTTTACCTAGTAGATATAGGTGAGTGCATTCAACGCGTAAAATCTATAGTTATGTGAATAATTAAATTAATGATGCATGAATCTTTTTGTTAAATATATGTCTGCATTAATCAGTTTAGAGATGGAGGATCGTGATTGGATGTACAGTGGCCGAGCCGGTGCGAGTCAGATGACTGATGAATGGCTGACTAAGACCTTACAGTTTCTGGAGTTTGCATTTGATAAAAACCCTGGGTTAACTTGGTGCCCGTGCAAATGTTGCAAAAACCAGCGTCGCCAAACAAAGGAAGACATGGGTTTTCACCTTGCCAAGTCTGGGTTTATGCCAGACTACCATCGTTGGACTTTGCATGGCGAGCGTGCATCTCGAGGGAAGAAGGTCGCGCGCAGCGCACCGAGGAGGCATCAACAGCTTTTGATACTGGGGTTGATAGAATGCTAGATCAATTCGCTAATGCACGTGCACCTGAAATTCCAACTGAAGATGCAGATGGGGAGGTGGACAAGAGCACAAAGGAGTTCTATGATACTTTGTTTGCCTCGCAGAAAACCCTCCACGCCCATACAAAGGTTTCTCAACTTGATTCCATAAGTCGCCTAATGGCTGTCAAGTCCCAGTATCACGTAAGCATTAATTGCTTTGATGCATTCCTGCATGTTATTGCCTCTCTTCTACCGGAGTCACATATTCTGCCAAAGAACATGTACGAGTCGAAGAAAATCCTCAGTTCACTTAAGATGGAATATACGCCGATAGATGTTTGTCCAAAGGGCTGCATGTTATTTAGAAAAGAACACATCGTGAAAAATACTGTCTCAAGTGCAAGTCCTCTAGGTTTATGGAGGTCGACAACGGTGATGGTCAGAAGACGCAGCTCACAGTAGCCAAAAAGGTCCTTCGGTATCTTCCATTCCTACCGAGGATCCAACGGCTTTTTATGACCAACGAATCTGCCCAACAAATGAGATGGCCGATAGATGGGAAGAGGTATCGTCCTGAGAAGATGGTACATCCGTCTGATGGTGTTGCATGGCAGAAATTCATTGAGAAGTATCCCGAGAAAGCCGGCACAAACAGGAGTGTAGCAGTTGCCTTATCAACAGATGGGTTCAACCCATATGGTATGTCTGCTTGCACATATAGTTGTTGGCCGATGTTTGTCATTCCGTTGAATCTTCCCCCTGGCGTCTGCATGCAACGACAAAACATGTTCTTGTCGCTGATAATTCCAGGGCCTGAATATCCGGGGAAGAATATGAGTGTGTACATGGAGCCGTTGGTGGATGATTTGTTGCTTGCCTGGCAACAAGGGGTACGGACGTACGACGCCGTAACAAAGGAGCACTTCACTATGTACGTCTGGTACCACACGTCCCTGCATGACTTGCCGGCACGCGCGATATTCTGCGGATGGTGTACGCACGGGAAGTGGCCTTGCCCAGTGTGCATGCAGGCTATGAATTCGTTTGGCTGACGAAGGGCGGCAAGTATTCTTGTTTTGATAAGCATCGCCAGTTCCTTAAACCGGTCATAGATTCAAGAGAGACGCAAAGAAGTTCTTGAAAGATGTAGTTGTTGATGAATATGTACCAATACCTACCATGGATGGTGCCGCCATTAAGGCTCAGCTAGAAGCTCTTGTGCCCAATGCAGATGGGAATGGCTTTGTGGGTTATGGAGACACACACCAGTGGACACACATTCCATGCTTCTGGAAGCTCCCTTACTTTCCGGATCTCCTTCTTCCTCATAACATTGATGTAATGCACACTGAAAAGAATATCGCCGAGGCCCTTTGGTCCACACTAATGGACCTCGAGAAGTCGAAGGATAATGTCAAGGCTAGAGTCGATCAGCAGGTACTATGTGATAGGCCAAACATGAAATGGACCCTCCCGGCACAGTCAAAAAAGGATGGTCCAAACCAAAGGCCCGTTTCACCCCAACAAGGGCCCAAAGGAAAGAAATTCTCCAGTGGGTCCTGGATCACCTATTCTTCCCTGATGGCTACGCAGCTAACATAATGAGGGGAGTGAATTTGGTTGGGTTGCGGATAGGTGGGCTCAAGAGTCATGACTATCACGTATGGATCGAGCGGATAATGCCGGTCATGTTTCGAGGCTATATCGATGAGGACATTTGGCTAGTCTTGGCAAAGTTGAGCTATTTCTTCCGCCGGCTTTGTGCTAAAGAATTAGATATCAAGGTGATTAAAGAGTTGGAGGAACAGACGCCCGAGTTGATTTGCGAGCTAGAGGCTATCTTTCCACCAGGCATGTTCAATCCCATGCAACATTTGTTGGTGCATCTCGCGACCGAGGCAAGATTGGGGGGCCTGTGCAGACGTTGGATGTTTGCAACTGAGAGAGAGCAGAAGGACCTTCAAAAAAAAGCACGAACAAATGCCGCATCGAAGCATCCATAGCTGAGGCAACACTGAACGAGGAGGTGTCAAACTTCACCACTAAGTTCTATAGTGACAATCTTACCACTGTTCATAATCCAGTGCCTCGTCTCAATATGGCCAACCCGGAAGATCTACCTGAACTTAGCATTTTCATCGGGGCCGGTGGCAAATCAAGTGGCCACAAGAAGAGGAAATTATCATATGATGAGTGGACGAACATTACATCTTATGTCTTGAAGAACACGATGGAAGTACAACCCTACATTGAGTAAGTGCTCAGTGTATAGTGTATTGTTCGGCACACTTCCATTTCCTAGTTTGTGACTAACTCCGTTTCTTGATCGTTGCCATTCATAGGTTATTTGAGACAGAAACCTGGAAACATCGAAGACCATGTACCGACAATGACAAGTTGGTTCTTTTTAAAAAGGGGGTGAAGGAGGCGGCGGTTTCATTCCGTGGTTCAAAGCTAAAGTAGGGAATATCCCCTTGTTTCATTCCATGTTTGTGCAAGACGTTTCGTCTACACTAACATATCATACTTGTTCCTATTGCACTTGTAGGGAATATCTGACCCGGAAATGAGGCCCGAGTTGAAGAAACTTACCTCATGCACCTATGCCGTCAAGACCTATAATTCTTATGACGTGAATGGGTTCCGCTTCCATACCGATCATTACGAAAAAACTCGGCCAAACCCGAAGACAAGAAATTGGGGTCTTATGCCAAGGAAGGACGGCCTTGATTACTATGGAATAGTCCAGGAAATAATTGAACTGGATTGTGAATTCGGCAAAAAGAAGAACCCTGTTGTCTTCAAATGCCATTGGTTCAATCCAAGAAGAGTGCGACGAAGACCTGAAATTGGGTTGGTCGAAATTGAGCGAGAATCGTCTACGCGGGAGATGATGTCTATATCCTAGCACACCAAGCCATCCAAGTTTTTTATCTCCCGTACCCATGCAAAACTGTGAAACGTCTAATAGGCTGGGATGTAGTGATCTCGGTACCGCCACGTAATAAAGTACCTACCCCTAACGATGACGACTACCACCACCGCCTAAACCCGAACACCTACGAGGGAGAGTTTTATCAGGAAGATGGGCTGTCAGGCCAATTGAACATCAACTTGCCTAGTGTAGATGTAATGGAAGAAGACGACGGTGTCATTCTAGTCGACCATGGGCAAGAGGACGGTGAGCTGGTTGTCAACCGGAGAGACGTGGAGCTTCTTGAACGGATGCACCTACCCGATGTAGAGGAGCCGAGCGGTCCACCTCTAGACTACGTTCCAGATTGGTGGTACACTTGTGATAGTGATGATGATGATCCTGGTCCAAGTTATGATCCAAACAATGTAGACACTGGCTTCTGAAGCTTTGTACTCGTCGATTAAGAATTTCTGTCTGTATGAACCATTTGTGATGTAATATTTTGTATGAACCATTTGTGATGTAATATTTTGTATGAACCATATGTCAAGCCAACAAGCATGCCTCCAGGCCTTTATGGCAATAATTCATCTTTTGTTTGCTTACTCGTCTAATGTGAATCTTCATAGGAGCATCGAACGGCTGGATCCCACACTGCCACGGATGGTCAAGACGGAGGGAATGGTGGAGGCGGAGCTGCAAGCCCATCATCGACGCCAACGGCCTCCAACAACCCCGAGTGACTTCTCGACTTGTGCTGCCTCTGAATTGTGGCATTTCCTGCTAGCTGTGAGCAGGATAATGTATTTTGGACTTGTTTGACTTGTGTTGTGTGCTTTATGAACTTGTGCACTATATTTTGTGAACTTTTGGACCATATGTGTGCTATATTTGCTTATATGTGTCTCCTTTCATTGTTCTGGGTGTGCTGGTAATGATCCAGTTGATATATTTGAAATATATATATGCATATTGTGTTTCAATGCAGGGATTCCTAAAAAGCAGAAAAAAGCTGACACTGTGCAGGCTCTTCGCCGAGTACATGTTCTTTGGCAGAGTACATGTTCTTTGGCAGAAAAAAGCTGACACTGTGCAGGAGGGAGAATAGATAGAGAGAGAGGGAGGAGCGGCAAGGAGGCGCGAGTGCCGGCGGCGCGGACTCGCTGTTGTATGGCGCGCCGCCATGGTGAGGTCGGGAGGGCGAAGGGGAGAAGAAGATGCTGGTCAGGTCGGGCTGTTTGGGTCTAGAGTATTTTTTGCTAAATCTGGCCCTTTTCGCAAACTAATGACGTATCTGGCCGCTTCCGAAAACTATTTTCAAATTTGGCCCCTCGGGTCGGCGCCAATCCTGATGGAGCCGACGTCGTACATGTCGGCGCCATGTTACCGAAGCGCCGAAGTTTGCTGTTAGGACCCACGAAAATCTGAATCGCTTCTGAAAACTATTTTCAAATCTGACCCCTCGGGTCGGCGCCATTCTTGCTGGCGCCGAAGTAAGCTTCCTCTTTGAATCGCATCCGGCCAAAATATGCATGCATGACCGGAACATATGCATGCATGCATGCCATGGGCTGATTAGATTGGGTGATTTATCGATATGCACGCTAGTTTCGCGTGCAAGCACCTAAGGCATACAACTAGTAAATTTATTCTTTTTACTAATTAAGGGAATTTGGCCCATGATTAACTACAATTACTCAATGTTTAATTGCCCAATAAGCATTTTGCTCACACCACAAGCTCGGGAGTTTCTAGACTTGCTTTAATCGGTAGTTAGTAGAAAATAATATTGGTTACTTCTTTTGTGTATGCCTTTTGATACTCCCTCCGATCCATATTAGTGGGCACAACTTTGTCTAGATACACATGTACATAGTCTAAATACTTAACTAGATACATATGAACTTAGACAAATCTATGCCCACTAATATGGATCGGAGGGAGTATTAGAATGTGACCTTATTTTGTCGGTTGTAACATACCGAAAATTCTAGTACCCGGCCTACTATTGCCGTATGGGACGTGTGAATACTCGCCAATGTATGTCTCATGGTGGGTTGCATTTGACTTGGGAGTCATTCATTTTTTTTACTAGAAAGTTAGGTATGTTACGACCAAGAAACTTCAAACGGATTCTGAACTGAAAAAAAGTTGATTTCTTGATAAATAAATCATGTACACAAAGGTTCTTTCCATGATAAAAAGTATTTTCCTAGACAGATGCACCGTCATGGCAGTGTTGTTCTTTTTTTACACGGTGGTCTAGTATTGAAATGAATTTTCTTCGTGCGGCTGGTGGTATCTAAATTTTCAAAGTATTCGACCTTGTGTAGGGCGTCCAGCTCTACAAAATAAGGTCACACTCTAATATTAGAAAAACATACACAAAAGAAATAACTAATATATTTTCTACTAAACACCAAAGTTTAATCATTGATTCGTCAAATTATCAGCCAATTAAAGTGAAGTTAAGAAATTGCCGATCTAGTGGTGTGAGTTAAATGCTAATTCGGCGAGTGAGCATAGAGTGATTGTAGTTAATCATGGCGACAAATTTCTCAATTAGCAGAGAGATTAAAAAAACAAGTTGCGTGTAGGTGCAGGCACGCGAAAGTAGAGCCGCATAGGTCAAAATCAGCTAGACTAATCTCACTAAAGTTAATCAGCCTATAGATGCATGCATGCATGCATTAGCCATATTTTGGCTGCATGCAAACGAACAGAAAAGAGTTCACACTTCGGCGCCATTAAGGTTGGCGCCGACCTGTCCACGTCGGATTTTCGTGGGTCCTAGCAGCAAACTTCCGCGCTTCGTTGACATGGCGCCGACCTGCACGATGTCGGCTCCATTGGGATTGGCGCCGACCCGAGAGGCCAGATTTGGAAATAGTTTTCGGAAGCGGCCAGCTACGTCATTAGTTCGCAAAAACGGCCAGATTTGGCAAAAAATACGGGTCTAAACTCTAGAACGAGCGCCGCAACTTTGCTACCACATCCAAATAACAACTGATTCGCAAAAAAAATATACTGAGTCCGTTTTAAAAAAAATACTGACAACAATTTCAATGTTGATTAAGAGAAATTAACAGATCCTTAAAAATCGAACACTTAAAACTCGTAAAAGGGCAAACCGTAAAACTGTAGGGATCTGTTCCACCCAACACCGCGTCATACCGTAAAACAATATTGAAATTTGGTAAATTCATACACCCCAAATAAGATGAACATAAGTTTAACACACCAAATGAGATGTAAATAAGTACATAACATAGGTGTCTCTCCTAGTTCTTCACTTTCTTTCAAGGATCTCTGCCTTCACCCTTTCCTCCTCGATGTTTAATTTTCACTCGTCGAATATTTCCGTGCGCTTCGCATCCTCCTGGATTTGAAGCCACCTTGCTTCCTTTTCTTGGTGCCTCTTCTTGACCAACGACAACTTTTGAGCTTCGGCCAAATACTTGTTCTTCACCATTTCATCAACCTTAGCTTTCAAGTTTGCCGCGTCGGTTGCCTTCTTCTTCATGTCCTTCTTTCTTCCATCGGGCTTTCCCTTGTTTCTTCCCCCTTGGTTCATCACTATCATTATCGTCATCATCCATGGAATTCAAAGCACCCTTCTTCGGTGGAGCTTCTTGGTCCCCTATCCTCCATTTCTCACTATGCTCAAGCATTTTCCAACAATGATGGAGAATAAATGATGCCTTTGAAAGCCAGCATTTGCTTGAACCTTTCTTGGGCAATGGGATCCTACATCCGAAATGCAAACAATGTGAGGTGCATTGACAAACACACCATATTCATAGAGACAATGAATGATGCTAATTGGCAAATAAACTCACATAATTATATATGGTGTAACCACTTGAAGGGTCATTCCTCACTTGCTCCAAGCAACCACTCTAACAGCTACAAATTGTCTTGATCACGTCTCACCAATTTTGGAATGATCTCAATGAGCGAGGAGATGAAATACCTTTCGACATGAGACAATGATACTTGTCCTCGACTCGTTGCCAATAGTTCTTCCAGTTTGATCATTGACGACGACGGCATCAAGTGAAACAGGCTCCCATGCCTTGATCAAAATTTTATCTTCAAGTTCGGCGTATTTCAATGATCTCTTCCGGAGTGGCGGCTGAGATGCATCAAACACTTCCTTCTCAATCTCCTCACAATTATCATCAGCTCACCCCCATCCTTGTCTGTGTCAAAGACCAAAAGGGGCGCACTATGAATGTCGGCCGCATTCTCCTCTAACATATTCATGTAGGAAGTAGGAACAACATGTAAATTGAAATTACGGAACGAAATAAAGCACAATTAAGCTATGAATTGATGATCTCTACTCCGTAATGGGGCCAAATTCATACCTACCCGACGTATTGTCGAACACATTGTTCTCGCCGACGGGCGACACAAACAGGGGAGTGGGGGCAATAGGCGGCGCTCCTCGACCGGCAGCCTTCTTCGCCTTTTTCGCGGCGACTGGGCGACGCCTTTGACCGGTCGCAAGACCGAATCAGCGTGGCCGGCTGCCTTATTGATGGCGGCAAGGACGAAGGACGTCGAGGCAGTGCTGATGGCAATGTAGGAGGTGGCCGGAGTTAAGCTGGAGCCGAGCTTGCTCGACCACCAAGCTCCAAGCTTGATTTTCTTTTGACTTTTTTGAGATATTTATTTATTTATTGGTCTGACATATGGGCCCATGTCCACACATGCTGTCACCTGAGCCAATAATCCACACGTGCTGCCATGTAAGGCCTGAATAGTGGGTCTCACCTGTCAGCAACGAACAAATCAAAATATGGTAGTTTTTTGCGATTCAATTATATAACGGTAGTTTAACGGAATTTAGCCACAATTGTGGTAGTTGTCAACTCCTTTCGCGACCTCCCCCGCGCTCCGCCGCGCCCACTTGCCTTCTCCGCGGCCGGCCCCAAACGCATACAGCAGTCCCCTCTCCATCCTTACCTCATCACCTCGACACCGCGGACAACGCCACCACTGGCCGTGGCCTCCGCGCCGCCGACGCCGCGCCTCGCCTCGCCTAGGGTTTCTCCTTTCGGATGCGCAGCCGCAGCTCGTCGGGTTCGTCCTCGCCCACGTCCTCAGGCTCCAACCTCGGAGGCTCAAACCCTAGCAGCAATTTCAGTGGCAGCTTTGTCGGCGCGGAAGACGAGCGAGTGACTAGCAGCTCCTTGTACGCGGTAAGTCTTGCAGTAGATTCCCAATTTGCCACGGTCAATTTGATGGGGAAATGCCGTTATCTACCCGAAACTCCAGTCTTCCATGCCGTACTGCCACATTCAATTTATGAAACATGTTAGTGCAACACGAAATTGCAATGCAGAATCATTTTTTTTTCTTCAGATGCATATTCACTTCGAGCTGTCCGGGTTTGTTACAACTTCAGCCTTCGCCAGTGGCAACCGGCAAGGTATGCCGTGGCACCGCCTCTTCCATTTGTTCATGATGTGTGCTCTTGCAGGTTACAATCACTGCATGTATGAGCCAGGACTAGTCTTACAGCATTATTTTTGTCGCTGTCAATTTGACGCTTCTGCTCTTGAAATTATTTTGCTTATTAATGCAATTCTATTTACTAGTTGCAGCTAGTCGACAACTTAGCCTGCACACGTTTTCTTTCATGAGCCTTTGTTCCGTTCTTCTACTTTTCCTTCCGTTTGCATTACGTTCAGGGCAAGCTGACAGCCGGCCATCCTGTATCAAGTCAAGTCAACTTAGTGAAGCCTAACTTCATGCCCATTCCTCCCAGTAGACTGATTCTTTAAACGCCATGGACACACAAGATCACCCAGAGCTCCAACCTAAAGCACTCAAGTTCTTGCAGAGTTGCGGTTCTTTGTTCTTCCATACCCTGTAAACTCTGGACATCATGCCCTCAATCCTGTCTCTGTTCTGTACTTTAGTCATCCTTTTCTCCTTTACCAATACAATACTGGCAGCAGCGCCAGCAAACGACTCCGAGATTGATCGCCAAGCCCTCCTTTGCTTCAAGTCCGGTATGAACTCTTACCCCCTTGGCATCCTAGACTCATGGAGCAAGGAGTCACTTGACTTTTGTAGCTGGAAAGGTGTCGCTTGCGGCACAAACTCTCCACTCCGGGTAGTCTCTCTTGAACTCATCTCTGCGCAACTCTCCGGGCAAATATCTGGATGCCTAGCTAACCTGACTTCTCTATCCTTGATAAATCTTGGCGGTAATCATCTGTCGGGAACAATCCCTCCAGAGTTAGGGAAGCTCCCAAACCTCAATACGCTGAATATTGCCGGCAGCAATCTTGAAGGTAACATCCCTGATTCCTTAGGCAGTATCACTTCTCTTAGCTATGTCAATCTTGCAAACAACACTCTCACCGGTGGTATCCCTCTCTCATTGGTCAATAGCTCCTCACTCAGCACACTTATACTGTCACGTAACAATCTCTCTGGAGAGATTTCTTCTACATTGTTTGATAACAAATCTAAGCTTATTATGGTTGATCTCCAGGCGAATTCTTTCACTGGTGTAATTCCACCTTTCCATAAAGTCACAACTCTCAAATTTCTTCGCCTGACAGAGAACTTCCTCTCTGGAAGCATACCTCCGTCGATAGGAAATGTTTCTTCACTCACTTCTATATTGCTCGGCCAAAATAAGTTATCAGGATTAATTCCAGAAACTTTGGGTCACCTTACAAAACTGCTTGAGCTTGACTTAAGTTTCAACAGTTTATCAGGGAGTGTCCCGTTGTCTCTTTACAACATAACGTCACTCGAATATTTTAGCTTAGGCAGCAATGGTCTTGTTGGACAGTTGACATCTCACATTGGCTACTCACTACCAAACCTCCAGTCCCTGATCATGGGAAGCAACAGACTGGAGGGCCTGATCCCTGCTTCACTGGCCAACATGTCAAATCTCCATATGCTTGATCTTTCAGACAACTCGCTGCATGGCTCTGTTCCATCTCTTGGTTCCCTTGCAAACTTGCGTCGATTAGTTTTGGGGAGGAACTTGCTAGAAGCGCATGACTGGTCATTCCTTACATCTCTAGCAAATTGCACCCAGCTGACAAAGTTGTCCTTGGAAGGGAATGCCCTGAATGGCAGCTTACCAATCACAGTTGTTAATCTTTCTACAAGGCTAGAAGATTTATCGCTTGGGTCAAACCAAATTTCGGGCTCCATACCTGTTAAGATTAGCAATCTTGTTAATCTCACTTCACTTAGGATGGAAAACAATTTCCTTTCTGGAAACATTCCTTATACCATTAGAAAGCTGCAATACCTATATATCCTAAGTCTATCAAAGAACAGATTATCAGGTCAGATCCCCCCGTCAATTGGTTACATTACTCAACTAGGCAAGCTTTATCTTGATGATAACGACTTGACTGGTAACGTACCTAGAAGTTTAGCTCAGTGCAAGGGACTTCTTGAACTAAACTTGTCTCGAAACAACCTCAATGGATCAATACCAGCCGAAGTCTTTGCTAATGCTCCACTCTCCTTGGGTCTGGACTTCTCACACAACAATCTCACAGGGGAACTGCCATTGAAATTTAATTCACAGGGTGGGGATAGTGGTCCAGTATCTCTTCACATGGAAGGAAACAAGTTTCATGGACAAATTCCAGCAACATGGAATTTAATTTGGACCCAGCAGATTAATCTTTCTCACAATGACTTATCCGGTAGCGTGCCTGAATTCTTTGCCAACCTCGCTATGCTGGAGCAACTTGATTTATCTTATAACAACTTGGAAGGGGCTGTTCCTACAAGTGGGGTCTTTGAGAATATCACGGCAGTAGTTTTGGATGGCAACAAGGGACTCTGTACAAATTCCTCCATGACCATGCTAGCATTACCAATTTGTCCTGGCATCTCAGTTTCAGCCACTAAAACAAAGCACCATCTGTCCTTGCTGGCAATCTTGCTGCTAACTATACTACCACCACTTACTATCGGTTCCCTAGTCTTGTTATGGCTTATTCCCACTCTTCGGAAGAAAGGTGTGTTTTCATTTTCACAATGGGATGTTGTGTCCAAGATCTTATCTTGTTTTGCCATCACAAGAGAACAGAAGTGCAGACAGCTCCGTTCCATGACGAAAACAAGCTGAAGAGGGTGCAGGACATTCTTAAAGCTACCAGCTGGTTTTCTTCGGTCCATACTATCAGCTCAACCTGTACCGGTTCAGTTTATGTTGGTAGGTTCAAGTCTGACAGGAGCTTAGTTGCCATCAAAGTATTCAACTTGAATGAGCCTGGTGGAAATGATAGTTACTTTATTGAGTGTGAGGTGCTACGGAGCGCCCGCCATCGGAATATAATGCGACCCGTGACTCTATGCTCGACATTGGATTCACAAAACCATGAGTTCAAAGCACTGATCTATAAGTTCATGGTTAACGGCAGCCTTGAAAAATGGTTGCACTCTGATCAACTCAATGGAATCCCAGATAGAGTTCTAAGCTTATGCCAAAGGATATGCATAGCAGCGGATGTGGCTTCTGCTCTTGATTATGTCCACAACCAACTGACGCCTCCTTTGATCCATTGTGATTTGAAGCCAAACAATGTCCTTTTGGACGATGACATGACTGCACGGCTGAGTGACTTTGGCTCAGCAAAGTTTCTATCACCAGGTCTGGCTGTTCCTGAAAGCCTGGATGATGTTGGAGGAACAATTGGATACATGGCTCCTGGTGGGTCTGCTTTTCCCATCTCACACACTTAATTATAGTTTTTCTTGTACATATTTATAGCATTTTTTACTTCTTTGCAGAGTACGGGTTGGGTGGCGAGATCTCCGTAAGAGGCGACGTGTACAGTTTTGGAGTGCTTTTACTGGAGTTGCTTACCGGAAAACGACCAACTCATGATATGTTCGTGGATGGACTTACCCTTCGCGTGTTCTGTGAAGCCATGTTCCCAGAGAGAGTTGCAGAGATTTTTGATCCTCATATGCCGCGTGAGGAGATTCAAGGGTGCGCAGAAGCATGGATGCAGAGATATATCATCCCGTTGGTCGCGCTTGCGCTGTCATGCACCGTGGAATCCCCGAAGGATAGGCCTGGAATGAATGATGTTTGTGCAAAGCTATCTGCTATCAGAGATGCATTTCTGGAAAGTCACGATGATTGAGGAACATTTCTTCTCTGTCACAGCATGCTCATTCGTTGTTGTGAAGAATGTAATTTTGTAAGTAGGAGAGTGCAGCTGTACTCTATCTACTTGATGACTGAAAGAATTTTTTTAGGACAGATATGTGATTTGCGTGAGGAATAGCTGGCTACTGAAAGTATCAGCCATGTTTTTGCAGTAATTTTTTATTAGTTTCATTTTGATAGTTAATTGTAATGGGTGTGCCATATACATAAAAGGTATTTTCCCCGTGATATAATATGTTTCGGTTTAGGCCCCCATTGGATTGTCGAAAAAAATCTGGTTGAATCCGTAGGATTTTTTTTTTTCGAAACACAGTACAACGCAGACGCTCACATACACGCGCATACACTCACCCCTATGAACGCACACACGCACACCCTACACCTATGAGCACCTCCGAAAGACTGAGCCGGCGGTTGGATCTTGAGATTGACGAAGTCACCACGGGTGCCTCGCTGTCGACGGGAACGTCGCCTCCCACTGAAGAATATTCCGCCTAAATGAGAAACACCAGCGTCAAACCTGTGGTTTGAACTCTGTTGGGCTGGGGGTAGGATTTTTTAGGAGGAGCAAAATATGTCCGTGAAATTTTACAACCGTTTTCTGCTAGAAAACTGGGAACCAAGAGTGCCCTTACTGACAAACTTGTCCAAAAGAGTTTTTGGCTCAGTGCCCCCTCTATTTAAGAAAATTCAAAAATCATATTTATGAGTTTCAAAAAAATCTGAAAAAACACATAAATGGAGGGAGTAGTGGAGATCGGGAGTTAAAAAATCTCCACCGTACACTTTCCCCATTCGTTGTCAATTGTTTGATGCCTGATACTTAAAGGACGTGTCTTAAGGGTGCATCCTGCATTAATTAGTAGTCAATTTGAAGTAAAGAAATATATGCATATGAAATTTAAAGGGGCTAGATGATTAACATAGCCTATAACTATTTTTTTGCTCTATAGATCTTCTCTTCCTTGCATGGATGAGATTTTATATTGTTTAGAGTTCTCCATGGCCTCTAACCGTTATTCTAAGTACTCTTAAAAGTGACGAAATTACTTTTTTAATGGACAAGACAGATAAACCTTTATCTGTAGAGAATTAGTTTTTTGTTAAGCATTTAAATTTGAATATCAGATATTCAGATGTATGTCGAATGTTTTTCTCAAAAAAAAAGATGTATGTCGAATGTTTGGCTAATTTTTTTTTAATAATACATTTTTTTAAATAAATTCGAAAAATATTACGCAAAATAACGAAATTTCAAAAATAATACGGCCTCGGCCAGGCCTGGGCCGATTAGGTCCTGTCGGCCAGGCCTGGGCCGATAAGGCCTTATCGGCTCTGTCTAAGCCGACAGGGTCGCATGGTGGGCCAGGCCTGCGTCCGACAGGCCGTCACGCGTCAGGGAGGGGTACTAATCGGCCAAGCTCTGGCCGACAGGCCTCTCGGCCAATACTGGGCCGATAGGATGCTGGATAAGGCCAATCCTGGCCACATCTTCTTCCTCGCGTCCTCTCTCTCCTTTTCTTCTTCCTCTCGAAAACCAGCAGCTCCTTGCTGCGTTTCAGCGGCGATCTGTCCATCCAGCCACCAAATCTTCCTCCTAGAAATGTTAGAGAGTTAAGGCAGCTCAGATATACAGATGGGTTAGGTTTTTGTGTGATTTCGTGTTGTTTGGTTGGAGCAATGATGGAGTTTAGGTGGAGGTTCGTGTAGGGTGGTGGTGGTGCAGCGTGGTGGTGGTGGTGCAGTGGTGTTGCTGGTGGTGCAGCGGTGGTGGTGACGGTGCTGGTCCATTGAATCGGCACGCTTCAAGGGTATGCGTTTATCTGGCTAATTAGGGTTTACTGTTGCGCTAGTAATATTAAGTATATAGTTGTTCCCGGTTATAACAGTTAATTGGTGTCACATTTTTAGGTTGTTGAGATGAGTAATTTAGTGAAATGTTTGTTTTACTATGGTCCTGGCGAAGTTGTGGTAAATGAGCATGGAGCTGATTTGGGTGAGTTTCGATGGTCAGAGTTGGAACTGAGTGACCCAGAAACATGGTCTATAAGTCAGCTGAAAGATTGGTTGGCAGCGTGTTTAGGGCTTAATCCTCAAACAGACACTGTCGGTGTGCATGCACTGTGGACGAAGACAAGGTCCCGGTGTTTTTTTATTTGAGGCCGATAGATCGGACCTCTCAGATGGTGCGATGGTTGCAAGGCTGCGAAAGCAGGGGATGTACCCCTATCGCGTTACTGATACCTGTCGCGAAGGAGGTGATTCCGCCTGAAGGCGAGGGAGGGCACGATCCTGGCCAGAGTAGTCAGGAGATGCAATTTTCTGGACATGATTATAATCAGGGAGATGTTGGAGGTGGTGGTTATGACTATGGCCAAAATAGTCAGACAGAGCAGATGGAAGAGGAAGATGTTGGAGGTGGTAGTTATGAATCTGGCCAAAATAGTCAGACAGATCATATGGAAGAGGGAGATGAAGATGCTGCTGAGGCAGCAGCAGACGATGTATTCCAAGAAATGATGGAAGAGGAAGACGAAGATGGTGGTAGTGCTTATGGGCATGATTCCGACGAGTCGGATGACGAACATGTGGTGCCAAATCCTGCGTCATGGAGTCATGATTTCTCGTCGTCAATGACAGTGAACGATGGTCATGATTCTGCCTGGGAATACCATCAGAACCAGGTTTCTGCGGGTGCTCTATATACCGACAAGCAACATTTGCAAGATGCAATCATTAAGTGGGCAATGTCGACTTGCAAGACATTCAAAACCAAGGTGTCGAGTAAAAAATATCTGACAATGGAATGTGAGGTAGCAGGGTGTCCTGGAAGGGTGCACGGTTATCGTCCTCACTTCGGCATAAACTGGAAAGTGAGCGACGTAGTACAACACACATGTAGAATTGAGAGTATTCCTCAAGATCATCGTAACATTTCGTCGACGCTTATAGCTCGGTTGCTGTACTCAGAAATAGTACAGGGCAAAGCTATGGAAGCGAAGGCTATTATACATAAGGTGTTCACCAGGTTCAAGTACACAATATCTTATGGCAAAGCTTGGAGGGCTAAGCAGATGGCACTTGAGAAAAGATTCGGATCGTTCCTAGACTCATATGACTCAGTTGTTCGGCTCCTCTACACATTGCAGGCCCGTAATCCAGGCACATATGTTGACGTCAAACACTTTTGGATGGCAGAGTTTCCAAACGTAAAGGTGCTGCATCGTGTGTTCTTCTCTTTCGGTGTATGCATAGAAGCTTTCACTCATTGTCGACCAGTTATCTGTGTTGATGGTACATTTCTTACTGGCAAGTATAGGGGACAGATCTTGACTGCCATTGGTCAGGATGGCAACAATCAGATCGTGCCACTTGCATTTGCTTTTGTGGAGAGCGAGAACACTGAAAGTTGGACTTGGTTCTTCAGGCAGCTTAAAATAGCAGTAGTAAAAGATAAGCCGAACGTGTGCATCCTTCATGACCGCCATGCTGGTATACTGAACGCCGTCAAGGCACTCACAAACCCTGTGGCCGCGGAAGAAACGCCATGGCTAGACCTGCAGAGTCGTTGGTGCATGCGCCATTTGGGGGCCAATTTTTTCTCACAGTTCCGGATAAGGCTTTGATGAATCTATTCAAAAAACTGTGCAAGCAGAACCAATTCTGGAAATACACATTCGTACGTGGTAAGCTTGATGACTTCACTAACCAGCATGTTAGGCAGAGGAGAGCTGCACGAAATGTTGCAGTAGCAGCACATGTGCAACTTGTGGCGCAACAGCTAGCAACCGGACCTCCACCAGCTGAGGATGTACCTGTTGGGCTTTGTGACTTGCCAGGATTTGATCCGCCTGGTGTTAGGAGAAAGACTGGGAGGTTGATTAAAAACTTTCAGCAGTGGATAGAGCACGAGCCTCTTGAGAGGTGGTCTTTGCTGCATGACACTTATGGAGCCAGGTACGGTGTTATGACTACCAACCTGGCTGAAACATACAACTTTGTTCTTAGAGGAAATAGGGCATTGCCACTTACAGCCATTGTGGAGGGTATTTTTGAGGGCACAGTCAAATACTTCAGAGAAAGACGCCAGAAAGCTCACATGCATATCGTTAACAACCCAAACACACCTTTTTGTGAGAAGATTACGGAGTACATGGATAGGAAGATGGCAAAAGCTCGTACTCATGCTGTGCAGGCCATAGGAAATCAAGAAAGGAGGTTCGAGGTACGCTTACCTTCTGACAAGTTTGGTTGCGGAAATCAGCTCAGAACGCATGAGGTGCGAATTGGAAATGAAGCCCGACCAACATGTGACTGCACATGCAATAAACCAAAATTGCTTCACCTGCCCTGCTCCCATGTATTGGCTGCGTGTGGCAACTCGGACTGTCAGCCATCTCGTTCGTTTCACCATATTATTTGAACGAGTCTGTGCTTAATACCTGGACCGGTGAAATGGTGGGATTTCGAGCTGTGGGTAATTTTAACACGGTTGACCCTAATGAAAGGCAGTACATCCCCGACCCAAGGCTACTGCGTCCTGGTAGAGGTAGACGACCGTGCAAGCGTATCAGAAATGGTATGGATGAATCTGAAGCCGGAGGCCCGACAGTGCAATGTTTCTTGTGCAATGATTTTGGTCACAGGGACACTGCTTGTACAAAATTCCCACCTACGAATGCTGCTCCGGCAACTAGAGCAGCTGCTCCACGTGGGCGAGGCAGCCGAGGACCAAGAGGAAGGGGAAGAAACTAGGATGTTTTAAATTTGGACTGTGCTTTTATTTGTAATAATGAGGATCAATGTTTTAAAATTGGACTATGTTTTAATCTGTAATATGTGTGGATCAGTGTTTGTAGACAATGTTTTTATCTGTAATATGTGTGGATCAGTGATTTAAATTTGGAGTTTGATTTCATCTGTAATTTGTCTGCATTTGTGGCTAAAAAAGAGGAGGGAGAGGTGGAAAAAAATGAAGAAGAGCCTCGGCCCAGCTTGGGCCGACAGCTCTTGTCGGCCCAGTTCAGGCCGATAGGCCCAGTCGGCCCAGCTCTGGCCGACCGGTTTCTCTGCCACGCGCAGAGCCGGCCGACAGCACATATCGGCCCAGGCCTGGCCGACAGGACCTAATCGGCCCAGGCCTGGCCGAGGCCGTATTATTTTTGAAATTTCGTTATTTTGCGTAATATTTTTCAAATTTATTTAAAAAAATGTATTATTAAAAAAAAATTAGCGAATGTTTGACGATCTGGTGATTTAAATTTGTCTTCGGTCGATCTAAAAAGCACCGGTCTTCGGTAGGGGTCAATTCGAGAGTACCGAGATTTACCCCTGTCCTTCTTCGTGAACTGAGAGTCAGTAACTTTAAGTACAGATGTAACTTTAGGCATCTGCTTGCCTCCGATTCTCATCCAACGGATGGGATTCACCAAAATTTAAACTCGAAATTCAATTTTTTCTGGAAAAATGAAAAAAATTCCAGTAAGTCGGATATGAACCCTTGTGTATTCTGAGAAGTTTCGCTTTATTTGCAAAAATGGTTTTAAATAGCTTTCATATTTTAGATGTTAAAAAGTCATTAAATCCTAAATGAGTTATCCAAATGAGGCGAAGTTTTTCCAGCATACACAAATAAATATATATGATTTACAGGAATTTTATCAATTTTTCTAAAGAGTTTGAATTTCGATTTCAAATTTTGGGTGAATCTCGTTCGTTGGATGAAAATCGAAGGGCAAGCAGATGCCTAAAGGTACATGGTGACTTCTGTACGTAAAGTTACTGGATCTGTGTCCATTCTTCGCAACCGGAGCCCAGCCCCTCACCGCCGGAGCCCAGCGATCCAAGGAGTTCGCCTCGCATTCCTCTCCCGCTCCAGCCCTATGGATCTCCGCGTCGCAGACGCCGCTCCGGCTTCAGGTACGGCAACCGCCTCCCGCCCTCGCCACCGCCCGCGGAAGCCGCGCGGAAGGCGCGGGCGAGGAGGAGGGTAACCTGCCCGTACGAGCGACGGGATCGAGCCGAGGTGGACGAGGCCCTTGGAGGGAGGAGCAGACTACCGCGCGCTTTAGGCTGCGTTGCGCTGTGGAAAGGGGAAGGAAGGAGGCAGCGGCGGCAATGGCGCTGCCATAGCCGACGGAAGAGAGGAGGGGGATCTAGAATTAACGATAAATGAGAACAAGTGATGCTGCTGCTGCTGCCATACCTTGTTCCATGATTCATTCCTAAGATGTTGCATTTCCTCAGATGATTTCTATTGCTATGCAGGATCCAGTGCTCTGTTATATCTTCCGAACCTGCTACTCTTCCCAGCTTACCAAGTAAGCATATTTCAGTTTCAGAACAATAGCAGTTCCTAGGCAGCTAAAGTCGAAACAAGATGGTGCTGGTGCTATCATGCCCACTGCCGGTCCTCGTCAGTATTAGCATGGCGTGGAAATGGATGCTAGGAACGTTTAATTTTGGCAAGCATCTCTTTTAGAATCGTCAGATACTCAGATGATTCATGTGGTACAAGTTCGATGACGGGGATAGTTGGACCTTGACTGGAATATGCATAGATAAATTATTTTCCCCTCCAAATGCCACAAGATCAACTGAGAAAGTGAGAAGAAGTCTTTGGCATGTCCAGTTCTCCTCCTTGATGACTGACTTGGCACTTTGCATAGTTAACTAAATTGGGTACTCCCTAAACCCGTGCTGGAATCCGGAAAATCGGTTTCAAGCCAACTGTAGCATGTGCCATGTACAAGGATTATTTACATCTTCTGAACCTGCTACTCTTCCCTGGCTAGGAAGTAAGCATTTCAGTTTCAGTTTCAGGACGATAGTTCGTAGGCAGCCAAAGTGCAAACAAGATGGTGCTGTCATGTCCACTGCCGGTACTCGTCAGTATTAGCATGTCATGGAAATGGATGCTGGGAACATTTAATTTTGGCAACCACCTCTTTTAGAGTCGTCAGATAATTTATGTGATACAAGTTCGATGATGGGGATGGTTGGACCTTGACTGGAATATACGTGGATAAATTATTTTTCTCCAAATGCGACAAGATCAACTGAGAAGAAGTCTTTTACATGTCCATTTCTCCTACTTGATGACTGACTTGACACTTTGCATGGTTGACTAAATTGGCTACTCCCTAAAACCGTACTGGAATCCAGAAAATCGGGGTCAGGCTAACTGTAGCATGTGCCATGTACAAGTATTAATTATATCTGTTACTCGTGGTGCTCTCACAAATCATTTCCCCTGAATCTGCGAATAAATAATTCTAAATTTGGTAGTCAACTTGTCCCCTTCTGCATCGTTCAACTCAAGTAGAAGTTTCAACTCCCCTACCCTTCTAATATATATCTAAACGTGCACGGAAATATTTAACAAAGATACTCCATTAGAACTAGCTAGAGCAGAGACATGGCTCAAGTTTTTGGCACCCAATCTCTGGTAGCTCCTTCCCACCACGCACTCTTTCTTCTCTGCACCATCCTCATATTTCTTTCCTCCAACGCAATTGTATTCTCATCAGCGCAAGCTACCAACAGAACCGAAGATGACCGGCAAGCCCTTCTCTGCTTCAATTCTGGCATCTCAAGGGACCCTGCCGGTGTTCTCAGATCATGGCAGAACGACTCGCTCAACTTCTGCAGCTGGCAAGGGGTCACCTGCAGCAAGACCCTGCCAATCCGTGTCGTGTCCATCCAATTCAGGTTTAAGCGGCTCACAGGAACACTATCCAGTTGCATATCGGGCCTTACTTCTCTAGTGCGGATGGACCTTCCCAACAATAAACTGTCTGGAAGCATACCTCATGAGATAGGGGAGCTTCCGAGCCTCCAAACGCTGATGCTTGCCGGCAACAGGCTTGCAGGTAACATCCCTCTGTCATTAGGTACCGCTGCATCTCTTAGACATGTCAACCTTGCAAACAATTCTCTTAGTGGAGTTATCCCTGATTCCTTATCAAATAGTTCGTTGCTTAGTGAGATAATCCTCTCACGTAACAACTTATCTGGGGAGATCCCGGCTAATCTGTTCAAGTCAACCAAACTTGTCGCTGTTGATCTCCAGTGGAATGCTCTCTCAGGGGCAATCCCACACTTCCAAAAGATGGATGCACTGCAATTCCTTAATCTTACAGGGAATTTGCTTTCTGGTACTATACCAGCATCGTTGGGAAATGTTTCGTCCTTGCGTTCCCTCCTGCTAGGACAAAACAACTTAGCAGGGTCAATTCCAGAAACTTTGGGTCAAATTCCAAACCTAAGTGTGCTAGATCTAAGTTACAACAGATTCTTGGGGTATGTCCCAGCCACACTGTACAATGTGTCATCACTCACACTCTTTAGTTTAGGCATCAACAATTTTATTGGGCAGATACCTTCTGACATTGGCCACTCGCTTCCCAATCTCCAAACATTGGTAATGGGAGGCAACAATTTTGGTGGATTAATCCCAGATTCTCTGGCCAACATGTCAAAGCTTCAAATGCTTGATCTTTCAATCAACTCGCTATCTGGCGTGGTGCCATCTCTAGGATCCTTGGCAGACTTGAATCAACTGCTTCTAGGAAATAACATACTAGAAGCTGGTAACTGGGCGTTCCTTACCTCTCTGACCAATTGCACACAATTGTTAATATTATCAATGGACAGTAATATCCTGAATGGAAGTTTGCCAAAATCAGTAGGCAATCTTTCAACAAGGCTACAGTGGTTAGACTTTGGTGGAAACCAAATTTCTGGAAACATACCAGCTGAGATAGGCAGCCTTCTAAACCTCACTCTGCTTGACATGGGCCAGAACATGCTCTCAGGACAAATTCCCCTGACAGTTTGGAACTTGAGCAACTTGTTTGTCCTGAAACTATCCAATAATAGATTATCAGGTCAGATTCCATCAGCAGTTGGTAATCTTCCTCAACTTGGCCAGCTTTATCTTGATGACAACAATTTGTCTGGAAACATACCGGCAACTATAGGACAATGTAAAAGGCTAGCAATGCTTAACTTATCAGTCAACAACCTTGATGGATCCATACCGAGTGAACTTCTTGGTATTTCTTCACTTTCCCTTGGTTTGGACTTGTCAAACAATAACCTGACAGGATTGATACCACAAGAAGTTGGTAAATTGATCAATCTTGGGTCACTCAGTGTTTCCAACAACAAATTGTCTGGTGAACTTCCTTCTGCAATTGGCCTGTGTGTTGCAATGGTATCCCTTCACATGGAAGGGAACATGCTTACTGGGATTATTCCTGAGTCTTTTAGAGCACTGAAGGTCATACAGCAGATAGATCTGTCTGAGAACAATTTAACTGGTTAAGTTCCACAGTTTTTGGTGAACTTCAGCAGCTTAAATTATATTAATATATCATATAACAAATTTGAAGGACCAGTTCCGACAGGCGGTATATTTGCAAATTCACAGGCAGTATCCTTGCAAGGCAACACAGGGTTATGTGAAGTAGCTGCTGTCATATTTGGACTTCCCATTTGTCCCACCAAATCAACAACAAAAAGGAAGATGAATGCACGCCTGCTGCTGATAATAGCTCCTCCTGTTACTATTGCTTTGTTCTCATTTCTGTGTGTTGTTGTCACTGTCATGAAGGGAAACAAAACTCAACCATCTGAAAGCTTCAAGGAGACAATTAAGAGGGTGTCTTACAATGACATTCTTAAAGCCACTAATTGGTTCTCTCTGGTCAACCGAATCAGCTCAAGTCATACAGCATCAGTCTACATTGGTCGGTTTGAATTTGAAACAGATCTAGTGGCCATCAAGGTATTCCATCTTAGTGAGCAAGGCTCGAGAAATAGTTTTTTCACTGAGTGCGAAGTGCTAAAACATACCCGCCACCGCAACCTGGTTCAAGCTATCACCTTGTGCTCAACAGTGGATTTTGATAACGACGAGTTCAAGGCTATAGTATACGAGTTCATGGCAAATGGTAGCCTAGACATGTGGATACACCCAAGGATGCACCGAGGCACCCCGAGGAGGTTGCTAAGCTTAGGCCAGCGCATATCTATTGCAGCTGATGTGGCTTCTGCTCTGGACTATATGCACAACCAGCTGACACCTCCTATGATTCACTGCGATTTGAAACCCAGCAATATTCTTCTGGACTACGACATGACCTCGCGCGTTGGTGACTTTGGGTCTGCCAAATTTCTCTCCTCATGTCGTGGTACAGCAGAAGGGTTGGCTGGCGTCGGAGGAACAATTGGATACATTGCACCTGGTAAGTTAAACTTATTTTTCGTTGAAATGGTTTTGTGTTGAGATTAACTCTGATCTCTTTGTCTTTTTTTTGGTTTCACAAGTATTTACGTGCATGGCTCCTGTTTTACAGAATATGGGATGGGATGCAAAATCTCAACAGGTGGTGACGTGTATAGTTTTGGGGTGCTGCTACTGGAGATGCTCACGGCAGTGCGACCAACGGACGCACAGTGTGGCAACGCCCTCAGCCTTCACAAGTATGTTGATCTAGCTTTTCCCGAAAGAATCGCCGAGGTTTTAGATCCCCATATGCCATCTGAGGAGGATGAGGTGGCTGCCTCTCTACGTATGCAGAACTACATCATACCTTTGGTCAGCATTGGGCTGATGTGTTCCATGGAATCGCCGAAAGATCGACCTGGAATGCATGATGTTTGTGCGAAGATTGTCGCCATCAAAGAGGCGTTTGTCGAAACCTTGTGACTATAGCAACTTAGTCGGATGTGTATGTAGATACTAAAAACCATGCATATATATTCAGAAGTACAGTTACCTACACGACCCTAATACTTATATACAAAATTATACTTCTATCGCTTATACAATTGTAAAATCTCTACCGAAATAAGCGGTGGTACTCCGTTCTTTCTTTGATCTCAGATTGAGGTGAGTCTTGTAGCATCTCAGATTAAACTGTTGTCTTACTGAACACTTTAGATGTGTCATTTTCTGAAATGCCATTAGTTAGACAGGTTTCAGACTTCTGATTCTTTCCTGAATGTCAAGTGTTGTTACACATTCTGACGCCGGCATCAAGGAACCGCGACGTTTGGCTTCTCATTTAGATTCAGAATGTTTCCCCAGCTCGGCAAGTTAGGGATTTGGAAAGAGGAAGAGATGGGTCCGAAAGAAAGGGTTCGTTTTCTTAGTATGGAGTGGCGGCGAAGAGAAGAAGCCCATGGCCGACACGGAGAATGTGAGCCTTTCCCACAGGCCACAGAGACGTGAGCTGGGAAAGCAGAGCACCAACGAGCTATATTTAGCTTGCTGCCCATCGTACGTCCGACGTTACCGCCCTTCCCACCGCCGCTCTCATCGTCCTCCCGATTACCAGCGGCTCTTTGCCACCGTCCGTCGCCGTCCACCACCACCGTGTTATCGCTGACCGTTGCTGCTCGCCGCCGCCGACCAGCTCGTCGGCACTGTTTAGCCCGGCCATCATCCGCCGTCCGGCAGTCCTTCACGGACGCGAACCGCTGCCACCAAGGGAGCACAGGGGAAACAACCTCCCCTCGATCGAGCGTCCTACCGAATAAACAAAGGTAAAAAACAGAGGTCTGTTCTGGAAATTCCACATTATAACAACTTGGAGTTTTGAAAGCCTAAGCAAATGCAACAAATGCTGAAACTAAATGTACTCCAAGCGGTGAAACGCATTCAAGGGTGCGTGTCTAAAACAATACTCGGAGCAAAAACATACAAGTTCATGTGGGCCTTTCAAACAGTTCGAATCATTTCTACAGTAATACGTTTGATCTGTTTTACCGAGAAGGTCTACGGTTCGAGTGCTTTTTGCAATAGATACCCCGCGAAAAATAGGCATTTACAAAGTGAAGGTACTTTAATTATAATATTAGAAAGAAGGATTTAGAGAAAAACATACGGTTGCAGAATTACGTGCATAATAATCTTAGAAATGAGGATTTTGGAGCTTTGGATGGAACATAGGACACACGGGTCTATTTGGTTCGGAAGGAGCAAAGAAATCGTGATATTCTACTATTATTACTCTCTCCGTTTCAAATTACTTAACACACATTTGTTTAGAAACGGATTTATCTAGACACTAAACAAATATAGATACATCTTTATTTGATCAAATCTAATTCAACTAATTTTGAACGGAGGGAGTACCCTCGTTTGTAATTAGTAGAAGTTGTGATATCGTCTACGCGTGTAATTTGCTTTTGTCAACTCTAGATGTGACGTGAGTTCTACGCCAAGGAACTCGTTGTTAGATTTGGTTGGTGTATAAGTTCGGCCTCATTCGTACTTACGCCGAGCTCAGAGGTTAGATTGGAAAACAGCTTCGTCGAGGGCAGACGAGGCATTAGCTTCACCTAGGGCCAAATTTGGAGAAGAGAAAAAATACACAGGTCGTGGCACTTCAGCAATACAGCCCTATGATGACATTGATGAATTTCACAAACTCTGACTTTTTTTTGACGTGACGAACTCTAACTTACTGGAATCGAGCGGACGATCGCTGACAAGGAGTAGAGAGCGAAAAACCTCTTGACCCACGATCAAAGCCCCTCCGTCCCAACCTGCTTGCCGGTCCGACCCCAGACACCAGCAGTCCAGCACTGTACGTGCCACCCCCACACCGGTCACCCGCGCCGCCGCCGCCGCCGCCGCGGCAGCCATTCCCCGACCAGACCGGCCGCCCGCCCGCAGCGGCAGCCAAGGGGCCAAAACTCTTGCGTTTCCGCCCCGAGCGCTCCGAGTATTTTATTGCTCGCCCCCTGCCCCGGCCCTCGGCGATCTCAAGAGGCCCCCAACCCAACAAAACTCTGTCTTTGTCTTCTCCCCTTCGATATCCCCGATAAAACCTCCCTCCGTCCCCATCTCCGTCCATCTCCGAAGCCAAGCAGCCGCAGAGCGACTCCGACAGCCACCCACCAGGGAGCCAGGGAGGGAGGGCACATGGCGCTGTCCTGCATGAGGTGCCCGGCGGCCGGAGCCGGCGGGGCCGTCCAGCGCCGTGCGCCGGGTCCGTCACCGCCGCCGTTCGTCACGTTCTCCGTAGCCAGATGGGGGAGATCGGCCGCCGCCGCTCCAGGATGGCGCATCGACGCCGTCGCCGGGAAGGGAGGTTGGCGCTTACTCTTTTCTGGGCTTGTCCTGTTCTGGGATTCAGTCCTCTCTGCCCTTTTCAGTTCTCGCAGAAATTCAGGGGATGTCTTAGGTGCGGTGACGGGTTTGCTCGATGGGAAGGGAATTGCCCACGTCCACGGTTGAAGTTGAACATAGTCAGCCTACAAAGCTACAACCTAGATTATCCAACCGAGTGCGTCTGTGCGCCTAGTTGACTTTCCTGCCTAGCGATGCCACGATGTGCTGTGCAATCCGTAATATATTGCCACAACCAACATTCTGAATATCCATTCATCCAACCTTGCTGCCTAAAATGAAGTGTTCTGAAGGAAAAAATGAAGCGAGTCTGCAAAATCGATACGATTCATGCTATCTAAGCTTTGGTAGCTTAGTAAAATTAAATTCGACATCTACCATTCTTACTGATCCCCAGCACTTCTTTTTTCAAGTCAGTTATGTTCTGTCTGTTTGCATTTCTAATGTTAAATTCGACATCTAGCATTCTTACTGATCCCCAACATCTCTTTTTTCAAGTCAGTTATGTTCTGTCTGTTGAGTAACTAGAATTAGTTCTCAGGAAATCTTTGCCTGCCTCATTTTGATTTACTTCCCGTGCATAGCGGGTCTTTCGTGTGATGAAATCTTGTTAGTTAGCTATGAATGATACACAGTGGGTATTTTTACTTATTTTACACTTCGTCATCAGTGAAAGGTCCCATGGATATTGTTGTGGAGGACACTGTCACGACTTCTGCTCCACCGAAGGTGGAAAATGGCAGTCCTTCAGCGATCACTGTGGAGGAGTTTGAAGACTTGAGCGCCCTGTCGAAAGATGCCGAGGCTTCGGTTAGCATCACTGTGGTTGGAGCATCTGGCGACCTTGCGAAGAAGAAGATATTTCCCGCGCTTTTTGCTCTTTACTATGAAGATTGTCTTCCCAAGGTTTGTGTATATATCTCTCCGTCCAGCCTAGGATACTATTTTAGCCACTTAAGAAAAAAAATCTAATCTGAAGTATTCTCTTCTGTAGCATTTCTCCATCTTTGGGTATGCACGAAGCAAAATGACAGATGCTGAACTGAGAAACATGGTTAGCAAAACACTGACTTGCAGGATTGATAAAAGGTGATTATCAGGAGAGAACTTTTGATAATAGCTTATGGCCATTGTTTAGTAAATAAGCCCTATATATAGAGAGAGATGGATACTCGCTTGTGCTGCTTTAAACTGCTCTTTTTCCCCAGGGAGAACTGTAGTGAGAAAATGGAAGAGTTTCTGAAACGATGCTTCTACCATTCAGGCCAATATGATTCAGAGGCAGATTTCGTGGAGCTAGGCAAGAAGATTAAAGAACATGAGGTTTGTATACGCCACTTCAAGTCTAACCGAGGATGCGCCATTGATTGTAGTTCTAATTTTGAGGTTACAGTACTTCTATTTGTTTAGATGAATTCTTCCCAGGGCTATCTTTACAATGTCTTAAGCTTGCTACTCTTCTTGATAATCAGTATTTCATTTTTAAAAGTGTGGCGCTTAAAATATAGTTTTTGCTCTTTCTTTTATTGTAAGGAACTGAAATAGTATGTGACTTTTTAATACAACTTAATCATTCCTATTTCAAAGCTAATGATCTGATAAATTCTTGTTCTTTACATGCAGGGTCCCAGAGTTTCTAACCGTCTTTTCTACTTGTCAATACCTCCAAATATATTCCTGGATGTTGTAAAATGTGCAAGCAGATCAGCATCGTCTGAGAATGGCTGGACAAGGGTAATTGTTGAAAAACCTTTTGGCCGGGACTCAGAGTCTTCTGCTGCACTAACGAGAGGTCTGAAGCAGTACCTGGTAGAGGACCAAATCTTCAGGTGATTCAAGCATCTAGCATAATTTATGAGACAGTCATATTTTCTTGTATGGCTAATTTAAAGATAACTCCCATTTCCCAGTAAATAACTAATAGTCTGACAATTGAAAGACGATACACTATCCGTTGGAAATGCATGATAATTTATGAGATGCATGGTAGTTGTTTTCATAGATTGAGATGCCTAGAATGTTGTGCTCACATATATTTGTTACACAGGATTGACCATTACTTGGGAAAGGAACTGGTGGAGAATTTATCTGTCCTCCGCTTCTCGAATCTTGTTTTTGAGCCTTTGTGGTCAAGGCAATATATAAGGAACGTGCAACTGATATTCTCAGAAGACTTCGGCACTGAAGGGCGAGGAGGGTAATGATTTCTACATCATTTATGGTACCATGTTACTGCCCTTGGATTGTCTCTTACCTTATTGTTGAATTGCTCAGGTACTTTGATAGCTACGGTATTATCAGAGACATAATGCAGAATCATCTTCTTCAGATACTAGCTCTATTTGCAATGGAAACACCGATTAGCTTGGAAGCAGAGGACATACGAAATGAGAAGGTTAGTGTCTGTTCCAGGTTACCGAGACATGCAGTTTTGAGCGAAAAATGGGCCAAATTATCTTTTCTAATAAAAAACTATTTTACCTATATTCTGTTGTGTACTTTTAAAATAGCATACATAAATCTTGTTATTGTTACATACTTTTGAAGCAGCATACATCAATCTTGTTATTGTTACATACTTCATAGCATACATCAATCTTGCTATCGTTACACACTTCATAGCATACATCAATCTTGTTACCTACGCTTTATTTGAAATGGGCATACCGATTCTAAAGTCACCTTTCATTGAGTGTCAATATTGTCTCCACCTTTCAGGTTAAGGTTTTGCGCTCTATGAAGCCCATTCAACTAGAAGATGTGGTAATAGGACAATATAAAAGTCAGACGAAGGGTGGTATTACATACCCTGGATATACTGATGATAAGACGGTACCCAAGGGTAGTCTGGCTCCTACATTTGCTGCAGCTGCACTTTTTATTAATAACGCTAGATGGGATGGAGTTCCTTTTCTCATGAAGGCTGGGAAAGCTTTGCATACTAAACAGTAAGTGCACTTTTAAAATAGCTATCATTATCATATGATGCCATCACTTTGCCACCTGTTCACTTAGCTTATATATTAAGATTTTGTCCAATGTTTGAACTCTTAACGTGGAGGCGTTTTCTTTGTTCTTTCTGTGTGCATCTTTATTAAAAATTTGTGTTGTGCTCTTAATATATGAATAAAACACTGACTTAACTAATAATTCTTAGCATTAATCTTGGGTTCATAACACAAAACTAATTGATTTCAAAGTCTCTTTTTTGGGTTATCTTTTTTGCCACCGATGCTTACTCACGTTGCATTGTGCATTGAAAAAATTTCAGGGCTGAGATTAGAGTACAGTTCCGACATGTTCCTGGAAATCTCTACAAGGGGGCTTTCGGAACCGATCTGGACAAGGCTACTAATGAGCTTGTGATACGTGTGCAACCCGATGAAGGGATTTACCTAAAAATTAACAACAAGATTCCTGGTCTCGGTATGAGATTAGACAGAAGTAATTTGAATCTTCACTATGCAGCAAGGTAAGATGAACTTTCCAACATTTTATATTTGCAAATAGAGTGGTTTGCTTATTTGGAAGATCCAATGTTGTTGGTCTTGATACTGTACTTAAAATGCTCCGACAAACATTGGATCTCTAGCATTTTCTTCTTTATTTTGTTTGTTTGTTTAGGGCTTAGGCTGCCTTTGTAGTTGTAACCACGTGTGAGATGTGTAGTATGAGATGTCTCCGGAATTATCTTGAACATGTGATGTGAATCTAGTATGCAAGTCACAAGTGGAGTAAGTATCCATCTAGCAGAGATCAGACGGTGATAACCTGAAATAGGCTATACGTGATGTAGATCAGTTGGCCAAGTGAAATATACCACAACATGACTTTGATTCACTCATATTTTGCTTGATTATAGAAATCCTTCCCATTCAATTACTTATGTATGGTAAGTTGTAGCTGATAATAATACAATGACTCGCAAGTTATGACGCTATGCATCATTGTGAATGCAAATTTCTGCACTTTGCAAAAGCTTTTGGCTTTGTCTATCTCCATCAGAATGGGGTCTTTAGTGTGGTGCTTTTACATGTGCATAATAGTTCTTTTTTCCGGTGATATTTTTTCATTCCTTATTGGAGATGTGTGTTTTCATACAGCTGCTTTTTAGGTGCTTAGCAAGTCACCTGTTTTAGCGATTTACAGGGTATATGCCAATTTGCAGCTACTTGCTCATGATCTCTAAATTGTCACGTAAACCTGCCTCAGGTACTCGAAGGAGATACCAGATGCTTATGAGAGGCTCTTGCTCGACGCCATAGAAGGGGAGCGAAGGCTTTTCATCCGCTCCGACGAGTTGGATGCCGCGTGGGAGCTCTTCACACCCCTCCTGAAGGAATTGGAACAGAAGAGGACCGCCCCCGAGCTATACCCTTACGGAAGCCGTGGACCTGTAGGCGCTCACTACCTCGCCGCAAAGTACAATGTCAGATGGGGCGATTCAAGCTCAGAGGACTAGAAAGCATGATTACGCAGATGATTATATTTTTCGCTGTGATTTTGCTGTTGCATTTTGCCCCAGTTAGTGGGGATGGATGCGAGAAACAGATCGAAATAAGGTGAGCGGTTGGCTGGCTTGGCTGTGATGCTTCAGTGTCGATTGACCATGAATATATTTGTTGGGAAGATTGGGAAATTAAGATCGCAAAGCTCGTCTTCTCTGTTCAATTTAGGCGATCCGGTTTCCAGTTGCCAGGCTGATCTTGTATGTTCATTAGATGATCTGGCTGGGCTGTAGTAATGGCAGGCGCTACATTTTTGTAACTGTAGAAACAATCGCCTCTTTGCATGTTGCTGGTTCTTTGGAACAGTTGAATACATTTATTCAGAAGCTGGTTGTAGAAGAAATTGTCAAGCTTCATGCGCTAACCACTATTCCAAAAGTCCGATCTGATGGAAAGGGCTAGCGCAATCCACATATACTGTAACACCCCCTCTCACGTGTGACTCGGAGAGGCCAACATGTGCACACAAATCTCAGAGGTATACGCCTCGGCCAATACGTGGACTCAGAGGTATGACTCAAAAGGTCTATACGTGGACTCAGAGGTATGGCTCAAGAGAGTGTATATGTGGATACAAAGGGGGGCTACAACAATTTTAGAATAAATTGCGCAAACCAGGACTCGAACTTGAGACCCTGGGCTCTGATACCATGTCAAGCTTCATACGCTAACCACTATTTCAAAAAACCGATCTGATGGAAAAGGCTAGCGCAATCTACATATACCGTAACAGAAATAACGGACCCTTAGGTGCTGGTGCAGGCTATGGCGATAAGACGATAACATGCTTTCTTTTCAACCTGCTGCTACCCTCGGTTTTGACCGGTTGCTTGTCGGTCAGTTTGAACTCATTTTATCCTTTGCCATGGTGTTTCCACTGATATTTTCTTACCGGGTCTCGTAGCGACCGTCAAGTCCACCGCTGTAACTCCTACTCCCTCTGTTCACAAAAGGATGTCTCAACATAGTTCAAATTTTCATGTGTCTTTTGTGAACGGAGGGAGTACATGGTACTGAACATCCGCATCATTTTACTGTTGAAAACTCAGTTGTTCCTTGCTTCCAGAGTCCACCGAGAAGGAAAATTCTCATGAAAAAACCATATTTTTTCCCTTCTGGATACGTTAATTCTGACTCTTCTCCATCATCACGCCATCATAATTCTCATGAAAAACTTTTTTTTTCTGGATACGTTAATCTGACTCGCACTCCCCATCATCAAACCATCATCATGGTGTCATCACCTAGGGGCGCCATTGTCAATCTCCCTCTCAGCTTTGCTGGAATGTGCCCATGAAATCGTTGCGAGGTAGCCGTCACACGTACCCTTCACTTTCTGCGGAGTGTCTCCGCACCTCAGCTACACCCTGCACTCAATCGCGCGTCTCTTACTATATAGCTTAAAGACGAACCTCGTCAGCTCCATCAATCATATATTCTCCGGCTCTTCAATTATTCTGTCCCCTGGGAGAAGATATATGCACAGTTGCACCAGGGCGCCGTGCATCAGGTGTTGCTGATTAGTTGGTTGAACAAACAACAAGCAGCAGAAGAAGCAAAGTGCGCGTGTGACCGGTGATCAGAATATGGAGGCCAGGCGCCGCGGCGTGTCGTCGTCGCTGCCGGTGGTGGTGCTGATCATCGTCGCCGGGTGCTGTGCCCGTTGCGGCGCGCAGCTGCCGATCCCGGCGAGGACGGACGGGTTCGTGTGGGGGAAGGCGCCGGGGCCGGCGTGGGGCGGGGCGGTCGTCGTGGAGGCCTTCTTCGACCCCGTCTGCCCCGACAGCCGCGACGCCTGGCCGCCGCTCCAGAAGGCCGCCGAGCACTACGGCGCCGGCCGCGTCGCCGTCGTCGTGCACCTCTTCCCGCTGCCGTGAGTGTCTCAACCGTGCTCCACGCTCTCTGCGTGTTCTTTCTATATAGCTTTGAGTACCCTCACTCTCGATCGCTTCTGAAGTTTTCGCTCTGAAATGAACCTGTTCCCGCTGCCCTGAGCGCTGCTTCAACTGCGTCCCACTCTCTGCATGTTAGTGCAACTGGTTACAGTTTTCACTCCGTACTTCATCGATCGATTCTCAAGTTCCATCGCCAATTTTGTGTGCATTTTTGGATTCATTTGCGGGATGGGATTCGCTTGGGGTGAATTCGAGTTCTTGTGAATTCTACGAGTAGAAAAACCATAATTCCGAATGGGTGTAAGTAAGTCATACCTCATACGTACCCTTCTGACCGCTCGCTTGTCACGGTGGTTAAGCCCATCTCCACTCGTCGCTCAGGAGGCTTTTGTTAGCGCCAGCGCTAACAAAATTTTACCAGTCGCTCCAAGACCTCATTTAGCGCTGTTTGACGCCGTCGCACCCAGACGTGGGCTAGATCTGTCGGCGAGGCTACGCGATTTTCCTCCATATTTTGGTCCCTTCCCTCCATTTTGCTCTTTCCCTCCATTTCGCCCCCACATATACCCTCCCATCGGCAGCTCCCTCCATTTCCCCCAGATCTGGCCGCCATGGCTCCCAGAAAATTCACCGCCCCCCGCAACGCCGCCATCGCTGCCGCGTCCTCCGCCGTAGCGAAGGTGAAGAAGACGAGGAAGCCAAGGGCACCGATGCAGAGGCCACCGGGCTGGAGCAACGCCAAGTGGACGGCGGACGTGATGCGCCGGAAGACCGAGAACACGCACCGCCGGGAGAGAGAGAGGGTGCTGCGGGCCAAGCGATTCCTTCATGGAAGAGATCATCACCACCGGCTCGATGGCGACGGCAGCATGCCCGGGTATTCTCTCACGAGGTGGGGAATTTTTCTCACAAGGCGGCGGGGAGGCCGGCGGCAGCTCTGGTGGCGGTACGGTTACCGAGGAAGACGAGGTCGAGACGGCGGGCATCGACGAAGGAGGAGCACCGGCCAAGGGTACTGAAGCCGGCGGGCGTGGACCCAAGAAGGACCCGAAGGTACCGAAGCCTCCCACCGAGCCTCGCATCAAGTGGACCTCCAGGGAAGATGTTCTCCTCGTCGAAGCATGGAAGACGGTGAGCCTCGACCCGATCGTCGGCGCCAACCAGAACATGGAAAACTACTGGAAGAGGGTCAAGTCGGCATATGATGAGCGCCGGATCATTGATCCTAAGTACTCCATGATCAACACTGCGTGCGGGAAGGCCATGGCCAACCATTGGGCGATCATCCAACATGCTTGCTACAAATGGCATGGCATTCAACATGGTTTGCTCATTCCGGCCGTATGGCCATGTAGATGGTCCGGATGTTCGAGGCGTACCGCGACGACGAGAAGGTCGACTTCAAGTTCTTCCACGTCTTCATCAAGATTGAGGGGTGCGAGAAGTGGGCGCAAGTTCGTCTTACTCTCTGCAAGGGCAAGGAGTACGTCCCGGATGCGCCGGCAGCTGGTGCGTCAGACGGGCGCCTTGACGGCCACAAGAAATCCAAGGCGGCGAGAGACGCGGCGCCAGCGGCGGCGAAGCTGCAAGCGTCAATCGAGACATGCATCGCCGACGCCCAAACCCACGCCGCCATGAGAGAGGAGAGGGCGGACGCGAGGTGGAAGGCGCTCATGGTCAAGGCGGACGTCAAGCTCGACCTCCTCAAGACCAACACCGCGGCGAAGAAGAGGAACAATGACCTCGCTTTCCTCATGGGAGGTGACCCGGCGGCCATGGACCTCGAGGTCAGGACGTGGTTCGTGGCAGAGCGGCGCACGTTTCTCAGCCAGATTGCCCCGATGGCCCCGACCCTGACAACAACTCCGAGCTCCACCACTCCAGCAGACACGAGCTCCGCCACCGTCGCGCCGCCTCCGAGCACCGAGCCTACGGCCACTCCGAGCTCTGCCCTTGCTCCGACGACCACGCCCATCGAGCTGGACGATGATGCCGAGGTGTCGCCGGCGACCATATGATCTGCGTATCAGCATGCCGAATGTGGATGTTTCACTAGATCCCGGACTATGGCTTGATCCTATCGCCGAACTGTGTCTTTTTTGTATGATCGCCCAACTGTGTCTGTTTTGATCGCCGAACTCGGGCTGTTTTTGGGGGCGGGAATATGAACTTTCAAATTATGTTGATGTGTGTTTCAAATGGGGCCAAAACGACTAGGAACTTCGCCCCCCCCCCCCCCCCCCCCAGGCCCAAGTTTGCGCCGGCGCAAAGGCAAAAAGACGACGGCGGAAACCCTGGGGGGGCCGAACGAGTGGAGATGCCCTAAGGACAAGGATGATTTCATCACGACATTGAAGTTGTGACCCGTAGTAGGATGAGTTCAACCGGTCAGGACTAGCGGAACACACTTCCAGATGAACGGACTAAGCTTCCAAGGTCGTGTGTTTGTTACTCCCTCTGTTCCAAATTAGATGACTTTTATTTGTCCACATGAGAATGTATCTAGACATGTTACATATATAGGTACATCCGCATGTGGATGAATGAAAAGTCATCTAATTTAGAACAGAGGGAGTACGTAGCTAGCGTCCATCGAACTGTACCCTACAAAATTGGAATTCTTCCGAGACATGGTTTTGCTTTTGTCCAAAGTTCTATATATAGTTTTATCATGCAGTGGCGCCGGAAGAAATATCCCCCCGCCACAAAAAATTTGGTACGTATTGAAATGTGCATGATAAAACTATATATATAATTTGTTCCATCCTCACCTACCTTTTTCCAACTAGAGAGCGAACCTTGTCGACAAAACAAAAGAAGAAAAAAAAAACCCGCATAGTAGGACCGCTTTTCCTTTCGATGCAAGTGTGCAGAGATCTTCTGCGTGTTTCCTGGACGAATACCTGCTTTTGGCTAATGTTCATTCCCTTGACCTCCCCTAAAAAAAGAAAGGAAAAAAGGAAGAACATAAGACGCCCTAAAAAATAGGCAAACACAAAGCTAGAGCTGACATAACCCGTCTGGAACAAAGGAAAAATGTAGGCTTTTGTAGGGTAGGAATGCTACAAGAAAACTTCCAATGGCGCCGTTTTGAAGTTCCAATGGAATGGACTATTCTATAGAAATTTTGGAGGAAAACTGATATGAGGTCTCACCTCATCTTTTCATCCTTTTGTGCCTACAATTCCTGCATGACAGTTTTGAAGTTTTTCTATGATTTTGGTTTTGTAGGAATTTAAGATACACGATATCTTAATTCCTATATTTTGTTTTGCCTATTCTTATGTTTGGAGTTCATGAGTAACAAACGGGGCCATAAGGTGCAATAATGAGAATCTGGTGCTTCCTCTCGTACGTGTTCCGTCGCTCTGTGCTACCTACTCCCGGAAGCACTACCATAAATCACGAAAAAGAAATCCGAAGTTTATTGACAAGGCCAATGAATACCCATTTTATTTCCAATGTTTATTTTTAGCTCCGGAATATTATAGTAAAAATTAATAGTCAATGTTGTATTTGGAAACTGTTTTGATGTCAAACATCGTCCTTTCTAAGACTGGGGGTAATGCATTTGAATTTGAAAAGGATATTAAAAGTTGCTCCAGCATTGCATAGAGTACAGCACTATTTGTGGTTGTTGAAGTGTGATGTTTCTTAACTTCTAAATTGCCGTGGAAAAGGTTGCATTTTCTTCGGTGCATAATTCAATATGGTAAGATAGTTAAGTGGTTTCAAGTTTGAGACCCAACTAACACAATATTTAATACAAGTATTTATGCCCTACATTTGATTCTTCACCTAAATCTCCATCAGTTTGGATTTTAGAATTAATTTGTCGATGCACAAATTAATACTTGGTATATATTTTGTTACTGTCAGCTAGTAACAAGATATTAGAAGCTTATTCTCTGTAGATTATGCTATAACAGCTAACCAAATGATAAAATCCATCACTGCAAAACACAGCCTAGATTGTTCATGTTTTTTTTTTGCTTTCATTTGATGCCCTAACTTATTTTGTCTTGCACAAATTGCACCATATTTGTGGGTTGGAAACATAAGTGATCTTTTCAGCAATGGTAAGAATGTATCGATTGAACTTTTAGTGGTTTAGTGATGCAATTTCCTATGTCAAATGTGCAGTTACCACAGCAGCGCCTTCATTGCCTGCCGGTCAATTCACACGGTCCACAAGCTAAATATGTCAGCTGTGTATCCACTGCTTGAAAAATTCTTCAAATACCAGGTCATGTATTGTCAGTTTATTTATCACGCACTACATCATGTATCAACCAAATACGCAAAAAGGAGACACGAATAAGAATGAGTCAACGTAGTTATCAAGTGAACATAACATTTTAAATCACGCTTTCAATTTTTTCCTTGATGTTTAGAATAAAATCTTGAAATGTTTGGTTCGTAGTGCCTATAGTTGGACATGCACGCCAACATACACATGAAAATTGAGGGGCATTTTGGTAATATTCACCACAAAAGATGTGATGATGCTTTGTAAGCACCACAGTACTGCTGCTAGCTCTTTAAGAGGTAAAGTGCGAGAGTTAAGAAAAAGATAGGCAAAGTGCGGCGAAGAAAAAGTATAATCTATATTTGCAAAGCTTATATTCCACATCATTTTAGTTGTGGCTTAGCCAGTTTATATACATCAAACATAATATGACATATGTTATTGTAATTAATAAATACCTCAAAATTCATTACATACATATATTCGACAGAATAAGATCTCAAGAAATTAAATGACCATAATATTTCAGGAGGGTTATTACAACCAGCCGACATATACAAAAACAAGAGCGGCGGTGGTTGCCGAAATAATGAACAGCCTCGTCTCTCCGGTCATTGGTGATGCCAATTTGGCAGCATACAAAGCTGGTTTCAATGACTCACAATCAGATCAGGCCACAAGGATTTCCTTCAAGGTGTGTTAAACTTGTCTCACAGTTGTATGTTGCACTTACAAATCCTCGTGTTTTACCACATTATTTACTATGTTTCTCTTTCTTGTAGTATGGGTGTGCACGAGGTGTGACCGGGACACCATACTTCTTTGTGAACGGCATGCCACTCGCTGACTCTGGTTCTCCTATGGACTACAACAAGTGGATATCCACTCTTGACCCATTGGTTGGCAAGATGTAGGGAGTTATATCTTGCTGCAAATAAGGCCGAAATTACTGAATAATGTATGAACTATAGAAGAGTTGATGGGACTACAAAAACCATCACAAATAATTTATGTAAGTTGAGCTTTTACTTTTTTTGAACGCCACTGAAGAGTTTGCTAGTTTAGCCAATGCCCAACAAAGAGTTGACAACTTTATGACTTGTTTCGACACAAGTACTTACACTGAGAGTTCTGATATTTGGTTCGAATATGGTTTTATCTAGATACCGTAACTCTTGCCAAGGTGGAAAGATTTGTTGATCAGAGACATACTTGTAGAAGCATAGAAGATTGAGTTAGTGTTAGGAGGTTTCCGACACATAGTCTTTATTGAGTTGAACTTGTTTAAAACAAAAGGAGATTTCAATCACGGGTCCATGACTTTTCATCAAAACAATAGCAAGTATCCAACTATCTAAGCAGGTTTTTTTATCAGCATTACTGATACTTACAACCAAACACACTATTAGTAAAAAAACTCCATCTTCTCGTAACCACACGCCATTCACTAACATTGCTACACAAATTACAACCCCCTACATAAATTTAACGACATCAAGATTACATTTTGCCCGTTTCAAAAAACCTTATATTGAGAGTGGTATACCTTAACAAACCCGAAATTAAAAGAACAACTAACTCGGCTGGCCTTTCAAAGGGACATAGATGGCAAACAAAAAAGCTTCTAACTAATGAGCAAGGCAAAAAAAATTTATCTATCTTGCTCCTTAGTCAAGGCAACATCTGGCCCTCACTAGGGCAACATCCAAGGCATCGAGAGGTTAAACCCCTATTAAATCGGGTTGCGCAACTCTCGGAATCACTTGGAAGTTTGTATAGAGATAGCACAAAAGTTCCGTCCCCACATCGCAATATTTGGGCCTCACATAATTATGTGCATAATGTTTAGATTTTAGAGGACCTATTTAAGGAGTTCTTCTTCTCCAATGGTTTCAAAACTTTTGAGTAAGTTTTATTTCACCATTGTTGACCTTCTAAAGGTCGCTTTCTCTCCATCTTTCAATGTTTTTTGTATCTCTCTGAGAGAAAATAGAGCGAAGATCTAGATCTATTTTTTCACAAATGGATCTCTTTTATATGTGAAGGGAAGCTTTTACATCTATATCTTCGTGTAATTTGTTCATCTCCTCTTTTGTTCTTTCTCTCCAATTTCTCCATAACATTTGTTACATGTGAGATTTGAAAGAGAAGGATTTAAGCACCTTTTATGTTCTTGCCCTCCATTTGCATTTGCTGCATTGGTTTGAGTTCTTCGCGAGAATTCGTTCGGTTGAAAGTTCGGGAGTTTGTTACTCTTGGGTTCTTAGAACCCTAGACGGTTGGTGTTTGTCACGGGTTCAATCCTCAGTGGAGAGGGCTTCAGGCAAGTTTGAGAGTATCTAAATAAGTGATAGAGAAGTTTCGAATAATTTGTAAAGGTTAAGTGACCGCATTTAAGAGTATCAATAGTGGATCAACACACTTCTCATTGTGGGAAGGTCTTCACCCTGCATCTTTCCAACAAAATTTATCTTGCTTTGAGAACTAAACTTTAGGATACATCTTTGTCTCCACGTATCTCACTTATCTCGACAAGTTCTCCGTAGGTCAAGACAAAACCCGCCAATGTCCTCTCTCATCAAACGACTCTCTCACGACACGACAAGTGGCACGCTGGTTCACCCATGGGTGAAAAAACACATACATCGTTGCATTTGTCGATGGAGAAAAGTGGCAGACCTCAGCCAAAAGGATGCCGTTTCTTTAATTTTACAGCCCACATCGAGTAGTAAAAAGCAAAGGCCACAAACAGTATTATTTGGTTCCGTACCAGAAACGGCGAAAAATAATTCCAAAGCAACTCGACGCCGCACCCACTGACACTGCGACACACACACTGCGCCACACCACGCCGGGAATCCCGTCGCCGACCGGCCGCCACCGCCGTGGCAGAGGCCCCAGAGCCACGCCCGGTCGTCGATTTAGCCACACCGGCCAGCCAGAGGATCACGTCACATGCGGCGGCCGCGTCCCCGATGACCTCCCAGCTCCTCCCCGCGCTGCTCCCGTTCCTCCTCTTCGCCGCGGGCGTCGCGGGCGGTAGCAGCGGACACCGGAGTAGGGCGCCGTCTCTTGAGTTCCACCACCGGTTCTCCGCGCCCGTGCGGAGGTGGGCGGACGCCCGCGGCCACGAGCTCCCCGGCGGATGGCCGGCGCCCGGCGGCGCGGCCTACGTCGCCGCCCTCGCCGGGCACGACCGCCACCGCGCGCTGTCGGCCGCCGCCGGCGCAGGGGATCACCCGCCGCCGCCGCTCACCTTCTCACAGGGGAACGCCACGCTGAAGGTCAGCAACCTCGGATTGTAAGGCCCCTCTAGCTACTTTCCTCTTTTACTAAATTGTCTCCGTGTGCTTCTGATGTTGGTGCTTGACATTGTTAGTGATGTTTGCAAATTAATGTTTTTGGTTCTGGCTGTAGCTTGCACTACGCGCTTGTGACGGTGGGCACGCCTGGGCACACGTTCATGGTGGCGCTGGACACCGGGAGCGACCTCTTCTGGCTCCCTTGCCAGTGCGACGGGTGCGCGCCGCCGGCCTCGGGCACTTCCGGAGCAGTAAGAGCTCTATTCTCTTCAGAGTTTTGCTGGATTACTTTCATCAAATGGGCGTTGCTGCATAATTCAGAATGTGTCATATGCGTTTCATGGTGTGTTCATGATCAACATTGGGTATTCTGAAAAACAGTTGGGCTGTTCGATTTGTATTAACACGAGCTCCTTGGTTTGACGCATTTTTGTATGTTTCTGTCTTCTTGTTGTCTTGTGGTTCAGTGATCCAGCACACTTGATCTGTCTCGTTGTGTTTTTTTAGTTGAGGGTTAGGATTTTAGTTGTATTCAAGCATTTGAAAGACACTGCGGAAGCTTCCACAATAATGTCATAATATGATGGTGAAATGGAAAGTGCAGATTAAAAAGTTCAAAGTAGGCTTATTTTATCCTATAGTCTGATCATCTCACGCTTGATATATATGACTCAGGCAATAGTTTCACCTTTTGATTGGGCAGCTCAGAAGTTATTGTGAAATGCATGGATTTCACAGCAATGCTGTTCCTATTCCACTGCTCTGAATTTTGACCCTTTATGCCACGTAATTGTCTGATATTTTTTTGCTGTTGCTGTTGCTGTTGCTTTGCTGCATGCCTGCATTGTATTTGTATGTCCTATATAGAAGTTACATACTTTCGTACTTACAGTTTGTTAATTATCTGAGATTTCAGGCTTCTTTGTACATTCCTAGCTTGTCATCAACAAGCCAAGCAGTTCCTTGCAACAGTGACTTTTGTGGTCTTAGAAAAGAATGTTCTGCAACATCAAGTTGTCCGTATAAGATGGTGTATGTCTCCGCAGACACATCATCTTCTGGATTTCTAGTGGAGGACGTGCTTTACCTATCAACAGAGGATACTCACCCTCAAATTCTCAAGGCCCAAATAGTGTTTGGGTAATATTTACTCTTGATCTAGTGAGAGGAAAAATTTATTTTCCGAATTCTAATGAACCATCAATTATTTATTTTTGTATCAGTTGCGGACAGGTTCAGACGGGGTCATTTCTGGATGGTGCTGCTCCAAACGGTCTCTTTGGACTTGGGGTAGACATGATATCAGTTCCTAGCATTCTTGCTCAGAAAGGTCTGACATCTGATTCCTTCTCAATGTGTTTTGGCCGTGATGATATTGGGAGGATCAGTTTCGGAGACCAAGGCAGCTCGGACCAAGAGGAGACACCACTTGACATCAACCAGAAACAGTGAGCAGAGTTTTTTCATTTACCTGGCTTACAATCATGTATTGTGTTTTCTACCTAATTTGGCCCATTTGGGATAATCTGTTGTTTTCCAGCCCTACATATGCTATCACTATCACTGGGATTTCTGTTGGAAATAATGCAATGGATTTGGAGTTTAGTACTATTTTTGACACAGGGACATCCTTCACATACTTGGCAGACCCAGCATATACATATATAACAGAGAATGTAAGTAAATTATCTGACTTGGTCTGGTCTTGCTTCAAGAGGGGAATAATTAATGTTGTACTTATTTCTCGTTTTTCAGTTTCATAGTCAAGTTCAAGCAAATCGCCATGCCGCTGACTCAAGAATTCCTTTTGAATATTGCTATGACCTAAGGTTATTTTATTTCACAAATAAGTTCTATCAGTACTTTTGGTTGTATCTTTTTTTTTATATCCATGATAAAATGACCAAGGCTAACTTGTACAGCTCTAATGAGGCACGGATTCTAACCCCTAGTATAAGCCTGAGAACTGTAGGCGGAAGTCTGTTCCCTGCTATTGATCCGGGACAGGTTATCTCCATTCAGGTATTACGAGCCTCATTTCTGCAATTCACTGCTATTGATCCGGGACAGGTTATTCCCTAGTATAAGTCTGAGAACTACAATCATGCTTATTTAACCATGCTGTTATATTTGATATTTGCAGCAACATGAGTATGTCTATTGCTTGGCGATTGTCAAGAGCACGAAACTAAATATAATTGGACGTAAGTTCACTGCAGAACTATTGCTTTGGAACTATTTTGGTGCATTATATCATTGACACTAGTGTTTGCATTTTTACAGTGTCATTTTTTAACTTCTTTTATATGCTTAGATCACTGATGAGAAAAAATATGCAAATTTTCTCCTGCTACCATGTCTTTCTCCCTTTTATCTTTTCTGATGAGCAATGCTATGCAGTGGTTTCATCACCTTCTCTTATTCAAAAGAAAAGTCATTATTGTTCTTCAGCATTAGTGAGTTATGTTCACTGATGAGGGTAAGAGAGGAGGAAATTCAAATAGACATTTTATATTTTTTTTTGTGGCTGTCAATATCAACAAGTGTGAAACTTTCTACTGGGCATATAGTGTCTTGTCTAAGTATCTAAATATATTACCTTCTTCCAAGAATGTATAACATATCATATTTAGGTTCTGATTTGAGATTAGATGCTGTATGAATTTGAGATAAAGCATCTCAAATTATATGGTACAACCTATTTATTTGGCTGTTGGGCAACATTGTACAAGATTTATTTGTTTTCTTGCATGAGTTCATATCAAACAGGCAGTGCAACCTTCTATCCAGTTACACTATCTATACTGCTGTTTGAGCCATGTAGTGTAATTTATTTTAGAGGACTCAACTGGCAACTTGAGTACTTTGTTAATGCCCTTGTAACTATGCCAGTGCTTGTTTCTATCAACTGAAATTATAGAGTAATCACTTTGGAGCAGTCTTGGTACCCAAATGGGTAGTCTATTTCCTTGTGCAATTTCTTTCTGCACAACACTTTCAAAAAACTAATAGTAGAACTCTACATTGTTGCGGTGCAGAAAATTTCATGACCGGTGTTCGTGTTGTGTTCGACCGAGAAAGGAAAATACTCGGTTGGAAGAAATTCAATTGTAAGCAAACCAACCACTGTGTGCTTTGTTTCGTCACACTGTTAGTTTCCTTATTGTATGTTCTACTGATGCAGGTTATGACACTGATAGTTCAAACCCTCTCTCCATCAACTCACACAATTCATCAGGTTCAACGCCCGAGAATTACTCTCCTGAGAAAACGAAAAACCCAGCCGGTGTTACGCAGCTGAGGCCGCTTAGCAGTTGCCCTCGTGTGATGCGGCATAATAATTGTTTACTCTTGATGTTTCTGTTACTCAACTTTCTGATCTTCTAAAAATTGGTATTGGAGTGACAGGGCTGTAAATTGGTCCCCACTGTTACCATATAGATAAACTAGAGAATGACTAGGTAGTAGTTAGTACATCGTAGAGAGCAGCAGCACTTGCAGTTCCTGTAAATTTGTCTATTTTGTCCAGATGAAGAAAATGAAATTCTGTGCCAGTTTTTTCGCGGTTCACTTTCATTTTCTTTTCTTCTCCATGAAGAAGTCTTATCCGTTGATGGCATGGCATCACACAAAAATTGGTAAAGGAAAAAAATATTAGTTTCGTAAAATACCATTTGATAGAAAACATGGAAGTTTGGAAAAACAAATTGTCGCCGGCGATACAAAATTCAGACAACTATTATCCAGGATTGTACTGTAATAAAGATTAAGACCTTATAACTGGAGTCTGGAGTAGTGGAATGCAAAGCAAACCAGCAGTAATGCTGGAACAGTGGAGACTATATTCAGTTACATAAATGTAATTAGAACACAGTTTGTACCATCTGAGGCCGCTTAAATAAGTTAAGCCTCTGAATAAAGAATAACAAAACAAGGGACAATGCATCATATCCAAGTAACAAGAGCAATCATGCTCAAGCTAGACCATCAAATCTGGGGGCACTGGACTACTGAAGAGTGCTCAAACTGGAGCACAGCACAGACACAGAAACGACAGTACAAATCACACCGTGCTGACTGCAGGAATTCCACCATTGGAACACACCACACCAAGCTTAAGCTTATTCTGCTACACATTCTTCTACTCATCAGGCGAGCCAACACTCCCAGCTTGTTGCCCGGGGTGACGGGAACTCCGTCGGCGTCGAACTCGCCTTCGTCTTCTTCGTCATCGATCTTGCTCATTGGCGTAGAGAAGTCGAGGCGCATCCCCTCCATGACGTCCTCGTACGAGGCGGTGAGGTCCTCCTGGGAGGTGAGCTGGTGATACTCCACGAGCTGGATCAGGCTCTGGTTCTCCCGGGCCAGGTTGGCGTTGTCCTGTGCCAACCGGGACTTCTCCGCCAGCAGCGCCTCCAGCTGCAGCCTCACCTGAAATGTTCACGAAAACAGAATGATCCTTAACTGAACAGAAACTGTGGGAAAATTCTACAATCTCAGGAGCACATTGCGTGCGTCAACAGTTCTTGCTTCTGAAATGCTGAATGTGCTTGTCCGTAATCAAGAACAGAGGCATGTGGTGATTTTTTACCAGGTCGTCTTCTTCAAGGGCAGCTCGCCATTGTCGTACCCGTCCTGAGCCTCTTGTTCTCCTCCTCCAGCAGGCCGCACCTCTCCTGCATGAAGTGCAGCTCCGACTTGATGTTCTTCAGCTCCCTCGCCAGATTGGCAGCCCTGCCCGCCATCGAGACCGCCAGCTGCAGAACACACGCAATCACGAATTCAGCAAAACCATCCACGAAATCGGTGCGAAATTCAGAGTATTTTGTTGTTGTTGAAAAGGACCGACATTGCGCGCTCGCTTCAAGTTGGTGCTCTGCGCGACCTCCATGGAGGCCCGGACATCCCGTCCGTGTCATCACGCGGCTGCGCAGCGGCGGCTGAACCTTCGCCCTCGTCAATTCCGGCGTGCAGCAGGGTCGCGAACTCAGTGGAGGCGCCACACCGCCGCTTCGCGTCGGGCTCCTCCCTCTCGTGTTCCCTCGCCTGGGACGAGCACGTGACCAGAGTGTTCACTCCCTTCTGGGCGGCGGTGAGAGTGTCGGAGAGCTGCGCGAGCGAGGCGGCGACGGAGTCGAGGCCCCGGACCAGCATCAGCGAGTCCTCCCGGAGCCGCTTGGGCCGCTCGGACGCCTGTGCGCCGCACTGCATCACACCAACATCGAACATCAAGATCCGTTCCGCCACCAGAAGAACAGAAAAAAGGAAACTTTGGAGATGGATCGGCGAGTTGAGTACCGTGCGGGGGGCGGCGGCGGCGGAGGAGACGAGGCGGCGGTCCTCGAGGATGGTGTCGACGCGGGTGCGGAGGCCGTCCCAGAAGCGGTCGTCGGAGGAGGGGCTGCAGACCACGGCGGAGTCCATCGCGGGGGGATCAGAGCGAAGCGGAGGGAGCGGGGCCGCAACGGCTAGTTTTGTTTCGGCCTGCGGTTGGATTGGATGCGAGGGAGAAGAGCGCCTTAAATCGGGAGAGGCTTCGCAACGGTCGAAATTAAAGCGGAGGTGAGTTGCAGGCTCTTCGTGTTGACTTTTGACGGATCACGGGTGAGTAGTTTTTTTTTTTCACGCCAAGGCATCGTGGCAGCCTTTTCTCAAGCTCCTCACTATCCTCTTCTGAGGAAATTAAATTCTTGGTTCAAATCAAGCAAGGGGGGAAACATAACATTCTCAGTTTGTCATTTTGAAAAATACTTTAGTGAATGTTCGTACTGCCGAAAATTATATATGGGTAAATTTCAACTCGTTATCTATGTACATGATTTTTTCTTCAAGATTTTACAGAACTTACAAATGTATTCTTGCCTAAGGTCTACAAGGTGTGTGTACCGATGCCTATACATTTTTTTTACTCTTTTACATGGATCTCTAAATAGGATTGTGCTCCTGGTATTTCGTAGGCTTCTTGGAAAACTTTCTTCATCTCGACTTGGAAGATATTTTCCATGAGTCGAAAGTTCGCTAGCCTCAGTTCAGATTACGGTGATTTGGAGGACAAGCTCCACAAAGCTCTTTTTTTGAAGTATTATTTTTTTAAAACGACATTTTTAAGTTTTGAAAAAATGTGAAAAAATCTTGGATGTAGAACATGACTATGTCTACCAGTGTGCAAAATACCAATGCGGAATATTCTATAGTTTGGTGCGTGGATATGAGATATGATACGGAAATTTCAGATTTAAAAATAAATAATTTTTTGCGTAGGATGGAATACAAACTATTACCGTTTGAGAATTTACAGAATCGTAGAATAGGTCATTTCCGATGTCTAGGATTTTTTGCAAAAAATTCTAAAACTTTAAGTATCATTTTATATTTTTCAAAAAAGGTCCGTGTGGAGTTCGTCCTCCTAAAGAGCTTTCCGCAGTTCAATACTTCAACTGAGAGCAGTATTGCTAACGCCTCACTGAACATGTCCTCATGTTCACCATAAGAGGGGTGATGCATCACAAGTTGCTAAAAGAGGCTTGCCGGAAATGGGATACACAACACAATCCGGCTGACACTTTTTTGAACCTTAAGTCCGCCTTGACCGAGACCAGGCCTTGCGATGCCGCAACTATCACAACACACCTGTTGACTCACTTGACCACAACGGTTTGCAATTCTATGGTGGAACGTAACGGTCAGTGCCTGTTTTCTTTTTTCGTAACGGGTTTAGGTGAGGTCGGACAACATCAGAACAACAGTCGGTCTCTAACAGTCACCTATGCCCAATGCTTACCATCATAGGTTACCCGAACAGCATTCTCTCAGTCGTAAATGTTCTAAGGTATATATAGCGCTAATAACATGACATTTGTTTTAATCTCAAAAAAAAAACATGACATTTGTTTTATGTATATACGCACCTGGATCAGCAAACAGGGAGAAAAGGAAAATAATGATGGGTTGCTGGAAGATGTCAATGTAAGGAAGTTACCAACAATGTGCATATCGAGTAATATATCAAAACATTTTGCGTATGTGGTTGTGCAAAACTTTTGTGTGCTTGTGCGATTTAATTGATGCAATACTTACGTTTGTACGTGTGGTATTTGGTCTTTCATAACTAAGAATTATACAATTTTAATAGTTCATAATTTTTTGTCGCTGATTGATATTTGCATTGAAGCACACTACAATATAATTAATTACTACTCTAAATAATCCTAACATAAGTAGGCATAACAAAGTGCTGTCAAATATTTCTATATACGCGCCAGATGGTGCGTACCGCCACAAGTTCTGTCATGCTACACTCCAGGGTATCCATCTGATGCAATCTACTGGCGGAGGCGAATTCAAAGGTAAAATTGTTTTAGTTTAATGCATCAAATTGCGCCTCTACAAATTTCAAGGGGCTATCACCATCTTTTTTCTTGTGTATTTCTCACGGTTGTTTTGTTAATAGTTTACTATTTCATAGTTTTTTAACATTTGAAAATACACGATATGTGATCCAGGAAAATATGCGATACACAAGAACCAAACAAATTTCGTATTTACTATATATAACAACAATATATATATATGAGGATGCAGAGAAACCTTGGCATGGATGAGCTACAAAAACAGAATTAATTAAAATATGTAAAGCATGTTTCTTCCAATAGCTGGCATAAAAGGAACCATAATGATTTTTCTTAAGACATGGCATTCCAGCCGCTTATAAGTAAAAACACGAAAATTGTCCGCGTGTTGTACATGTATAGGTGTATGTGTAGTTGGTGAAATAGTTCACATATGTATGCTCATCGACCTACGTTGGTAGGTACTAAGTACACATACATACGTGTATACATACACAACTTTATGAAACCTGAAATAAAACCCCGAAAGCAGAGGCGTATCAACAAAAGTGAACTAACACGCCTCGTATAGGATGATATTCCCAGCTCGATCGTAGCTTAGGCCTTGCCGGACTCCTCGCAGCCTGGTGGCTTGAAGGCGATGAAGCTGACGCACTGCACTTGACGGATGTTGTCGAAGCCGATGATGCGGACATAGGCGTCAGGGTACTCCTTCTTCACCTCCTCCACCTCGTTGATGACCTGCGAGGCGTCGGTGCAGCCGAACATGGGCAGCTTCCACATTGTCCAGTACCGGCCGTCGTAGTATCCGGGAGTGCTGCCGTGCTCACGGAAGATGAAGCCAACCTTGCTGAACTCCAGGCAAGGAACCCACTTGGAGCGGATCAGGAAGTCGACCTGCTTCAGAAGGGCCTCCGTGGAGAGCGGCGGTAGGTAGGAGAGGGTCTCGAACTTCTTGATGCCCTCAATCGGCCACACCTGAATTGTTAATAGAACACACACGAATGCATATACATGAGTTGTTGCTCACTGCTCAGCCAAACACTTGCTGCTAACTGAATTGGACCGACAAGAAAACTCTTGTATTACCTGCATGCACCTGATCCTTCCACCGTTGCTGACGCTGCCGAGGCTGGCGGCGCTGCGGCGGCTGACGGGGAGGCTAGCCGTGGACTTGAGGCCCTGGAAGGGCGCGACAGTGGTGGCCGACGAAGCCATCACGGCGGGGGCCATGGTTGTAAGTATATTGCTAAGTAGAGGGTGAGATAGCTAGCTAGGCTTCGGTTGAGGCCCCTCCATGTCTGGGTCGCCGCGTTATATATGGCTCGCCATTGGCTCGGCGCCGTTCTTTTCTTACAAGATGTGGAAGGGGTGGCTGACGTCCCCTGGTTGCAGAGCGCCTTATCCCTTCGGATCAGTAGAAGAGTGGTTGCGCCTTGTCGTCGGATCAACATGCGACTTCGCATGAGCACACAGTGACGAATTAATATTCCCTATCCTATGGCATCATAGATATAGCAGTAAAATAAGTCTTCGATCGCGACAAACGCTAGCTACCATTGAAAGTTACCGCTCCCAAAACCACTCGTCAGTTTAATGATGTCATCTATCCATCCATTATACTGGCAAAAATGAAAGGAAAGCAACGGTGGTTAATCTATCTCAAGTTAGTAAATCTTGTTATAAGTATATGGTGGACCGAGGCTTAGCCCAGTGGCTGGAATGTTTTGATACTTCCCGGCCCGTCCGAGTTCGAGTTTCCATGATCGCACTCGACGTGTAAGCACCCCTCTCTTATTAAAAAACCAAGGGCCTCCCATTTTCTTTTTTGTTAAAAGTATATGGGCTGAACTGTGTGGCCCATATAGATTTATGTTTTTCTACTAAAAATTCAAAGATCCATTTTTTTTGCGAGGAAAATACAGTTACAGTAGCCCGGACTCTTACAGAAAAACCCAGGAAACAAGAGAAAATACAAAGAAGCCCTCCTGAGCTCTGGCGTCGTCGTCTTCGCGCTGGACGCTGCGCCGGCGAAGCCCGCCGCAAGACCTCCATGACCTTGGACTGGGAGGCTCCCCTTCGCGACAAGGGAGTCGACGCCCCTCGGTGCCAAAGCACCTCCACCCACCGCGACGAACGGCGACACCATCCTGGCCACCCGCAACCGCATCTTCAAGGTCGTCAATCGCCGGATCCGCCACCTCTCGGACTCCGGCGAAGGGGATGTCCTCCCGAGCACTCCGAGGAGCCGCAGACGAGGACGGGGCAGCAGATCCGCGGCGGAGCTCCACCGGAGCCTCACCGACGGAGGAGTAGACCACCGCCACCAAAAGGCACACCGACACCGCCGCTACCACCCCAGCGCCGCCGGCAACCACACCCCCACGCACACCTAGACTATTTACACACCGGGATCCATGGATTCCCTGTCCTCCCGCCGCCGAAGCGGCCGCCGGAGGGCGAGGAATCCGGCGAATCGCCGGCGGCGAGCTGTTGCACGCGAGGTCGCCCAAGAAATCGCCCTTCCTCTACTATAGATGGGGAAAGGGTGTCGGTCCAACTCGATCTAATTCTAATTCAAAGATCCATTTTGACAAGATGTGGACGTGCAAATGTCCCACATTAATATTTGAGTGAGAGTGAGATCAACTTATATAGTAGAGTCTCACTAACTCACTAAGTGATGGAGACGAAAAGAGAAAGGGCACACCTGAGACCACACACACTTGCTGGCCGAGCACGGCAAGGGCCGTGTACGACATGGTCCGCTGAAATCCAGTCCGTTACGGTTCTCCTCCTATATATACGAACCACCGACCATTGACCGTAACCAGAAATACACCAAAACTATCCAGATTTTCACCTTCTCTCGTTGCTTGCGCCATCTTCGTAGTTTATTCCATTCCAAGCGATGATGTACACCGTCGAATGGGAGACCAGTGCTTTGGAACCACTCGCCCTTGTATCGGTATGGGCGTGGAGCGGTCGGACGGAGCGCCGACAAAGACGGTGACACGAGGTCATGGGAGAGGATCATCACTAAGGAGACGATGAGAGGGGCGTGTCGGAGGTGCATGAGGGCGGACCTTGGATCCGGCCTAACCACTCAGTGTGGGCCATGTTTGGGCCTGTTTGACAAAACCCACTAAACTAGGCCAGCACATATCAAATATAAATTTCTATTTAAAAAATAATTTGAAAATAATACAAAGGATTATAATTATTCTTGGAATGGTATAAAAACTAAATAACCTTATTTTTGAAATGAAATATTATGAAGGTTCATACTCTGATTTTGTTTGACTTTTACCAAATAATTGAGGAAGTTAATATTCCATAAACTGAATCCCAAAAAGAAAATAGTCAAATAACCATAAAATCATTTTAACATGATTATTGAAAATCTAAAATTCAAGGTTGCACTCATGACTAAATATTAGAATCCAAATTCCAGTCAATTCACAGAATATTTGAATTACTCTTAAACTGATTAAAAATAAGATATTTAAAATAAATAAATTATTTAAGTAATTCCCTGAGTTAATAAACACTTAAAAATAAGGTGAGGTAAAGAAACCAAAGCATTGTATACCTATGCATAATAGCATACTGCAATCTGTAAGCGTACATCCTTACCAGACAATGATGCTGATTTCATAAACCGAGAGTCGAACACACCATCCGAATACTAGAACTGCATTATCTCTCAGTTACCAGCCAAGTTGATTTCTCGCTCATGTACGTTTTGGAGTGTTTTTATCGAAGTATTGCAACATTATCTGTATTGAACTTTTACCTATATTGAAATGAAATGCATTGTTCTATAAACTAGCAAGGTGGCCCTCGCAAATGCGAGGGCAGTGTCTAAAAATATATTTGCATCGCACTATGGAAACTTATATTGTTTTATTCAGATTAAATATTTCCTTAGTCACCATGAGTATTATAATAAATAAATTGTTTTGTAGTCCCAACTATATTATTTTGGGACTTGATTTGTACATTTCTAAATTTGATAATTGTGTGTTTTATAAAATTGTACTGGTTCATTATGATGCTATGTATGGTTTGAAAGGTCGGTTGTAATTTTCGGAAGGTCATTCTCCTTTTATTAGAACCTTTGGAACCTTTTAGAAGTCTAAGCTTTTCTCGGGCTTTTAGGAATTTATCTAAGTCTCGTAAAACTTCCAATATCCCAATTGAACCATTGCTAAGTAATATTGGGGCTTTTATTTTGGTAGTGACCTCAAGTTATCATAGCCCGTTAGCTATAGCTTTATAGGGTCGATACCTATACCGTCCATTTATCTAGAAGTGAGTAATTCTATCGTTTTAGTTACTATATTAATCATACACCAAGTCCATGCTTGGTATAAAATTTGGAGTAAATGTAAGTCATTCTCTCATACTCTTAGGAATCTATCTGCGTTTGGAGAACCCTTACAACAACATAGTTGAACCATTTCAAAGTAACACTGAGGCTTTTGTTTTTCTAGTTATTGACCTTATGGTACCCTAGCGCATTAGCGGTATGCGGTCGATGCCTATGCCACCAAATTATCTATAAGTGACCATTTTTCTGCTTCGAGTTATTATTTTCTCACAATAGAAGTGCATGCCATGTATAATATTGGGACTAAATATAAGTATTATTTATGGACTGTATTCCTACATTATCCATGCCACATGTCTCTCTCCTTTTGGTTATAGTTTATCCAACACTAAAAGCTTTGGATATTTTTGTTAATGCTCCAGAAATATCATCTCAAAACACTGCTCTAGAAAAATCTTGCTAATGCATAGATCTAAATTCATAAGCGTGTGATCAAAAATTTCATTGTTAATGCCGTTAAGAAGTAACGACGAATTCTAATGAGGGTTCAAGAATATAACTGTTTAGGGGTTTGACTGCAAAATGTGTTGCATGAATCTTGATAAAATGAATGGTGTGGATAGTGGGTGGAGATCATCTTAGTTGTGGTACTGCATTTTCGTTGGTTTTATGCGTTATTCGCGACAACGTCTAGGTGGTTGAGATGGTGTTGTATAGAATTAACTACTATTTTGGCTATGTCTAATTCTTCGTCTTTTGTATGTGTAAATTTTTAATAATGAAGTAATCCATGGAACATATCATGGTTTCTCCTTCCATGTTTTTCTCAACAGTTTGGCAATATAGATTGGTTCGGATAATCTATCTTGTCAGGAGTGTCCGACAACTTACAGTCCTCTTCGTAATTAAGCTCTCGCTATTTTACAGAACTTCTGAGTTTGCAAAAACCTTACAATTTAAATTTCATATATTTTTCCTTTTACAGTCTCTTCTACGTTTTCCTGCCAAGCAACCTGACACGCGCAAACACACGCATGTACAAAAATCAGATCGCATCCATCAGCATTGTTTTTTTTTTCATTACCGATGAATTTGTAGCTAGCTTCCCACGACCAGCTTTTTTCGTGGAGATACGTGTGCAGCTAGCCGGTAGTTGCACGTACGGCTATACAACCTGGTCTAAACCAACCGTGATTGCACCGGTGGTAGCCAATCGTGATTGCACAGAATTAAATAACTTTTTGTGCCGGATGAAACTAAATCGTGTCAAACGAACCTCTTTATGTTACGTAAGCAGCAATCTTCCATCTAATCTAACCACTCGATTTAGATCTAACTGTCGAAAATAATTAGTATGATGTGGATTAACCTGGTGGCTCTATTAGCTAACTCATTTTGCTTTTAGTATATAATAGATATGAAATGACTATGTGGCTGACAATGGAAACATGATTGCTTGGTATGGTGATATTCCATTATAACGAGTATATTGTGATAGTCTCAATAACAAATGCCGGCAGTGATTCTTGTGTTCCGTATATATAGCGATAACGACACAGCGGAAGGATAGAAACAGAGGGCCAACCGGGTCACTTTGAAGCGTATTTTTTTCTTTTTCGAAAGGGGAAGTCCCAGCCTCTGCATCGAAGTGATGCATACGGCCTTTATTAACTTTGAAGCGTATATACTTCCCATTCCTGCGTCAAGTTGTTAGTTCCTATTTGTCTCAAGAGGGCTAGTGTTGGGCGGTGAGAAGAAGGACTCGACTACTGGCATTACAATCAGGGCAGATATATGGGGTTGTGCTAATGGGCAATGAACGTCTTAGGATTTTCGACCTGACTACTTACTCATGAAGTAATGTCGCTTACGAACCCGACATAAAGCCAAAGGTTATCTGTGGTTCGTCAACTGTGTGAGTTTGATCACCCCATCCCCAATCCCGTGTACGGTTCCGAAAGACTTGTGTGATTTACGATTTCAGCTATGTACGCAGGCCCGATCTCTACTAGTGTATACAACGGAAAAACAATAATGACGATTCGACTCACCATATTTCTCATATTTATGCCACCTTGAACGGTTGACAGAAAAAGAACCACAATCATTTTGCGCAGGAAGTAATTAAGACTTTAAGAGGCGTGAAATTTTAGTGGCAAACCACGAGTATCTTTGTAACTTACAAGGAAAACATCCTCCGACTAACAGCGGAAACATATGCATTCCAGCCGCAAGTAAAGAAAATATTCATCAATTAACAACAAGACAATAGTCCGTGGATTGAATATAAATATATGTGTATGTGTAACCGACGGTAGAATTCAGATATGCATGTTCCTGGACCTAGGTAGACAGCACAATAACTAAAAAGAGCGTGCTACAAAATAAGCATTGGCACGGGCCTTCGCTGTTTAAAATACATCAGCTATCCATCGAACTGGCAAATAAATAAACATTTCAATTTCGGCGAATTCTATGTAAATACAATCGGAAGTAGCATATATATGTCGATGTTCTTATATGTAGCCGTCATAGAATTCACATATGAGATCTTCAGCCTAGCTTGGTAGGTACATGCATACATGCATACTTACGTAAACAAACCATCTGGAACGCAAATAAATTCTAAAGAAGAATCCTCAACAAAAGTATATAGCAGCCGTTGTTTCATATAGCGGCCACTGTTTCGACAGGCAGTTTAGGCCTTGCCGGACTCCTCGCAGCCTTGTGGTATGACTGGAAGAAAAGAGTCCACGGACTTATATATTTATATATAGGGGTATGTGTGTAGTCGGTGCAAGAATTCACATATGCATGCTCATCGACCTTCGTTGGTAGTACATATAATTGACCAAAAGTAAACCCCGAATGCAGAGTTGTCAACAAAAGTGAACTAACACGCCTTGTATAGGATGATACTCCCAGCAATCGTAGCTTAGGCCTTGCCGGACTCCTCGCAGCCTGGTGGCTTGAAGGCGATGAAGCTGACACACTGCACCTGACGGATGTTGTCGAAGCCGATGATGCGGACATAGGCGTCAGGGTACTCCTTCTTGACCTCCTCGACCTCGTTGATGACCTGCGAGGCGTCGGTGCAGCCGAACATGGGCAGCTTCCACATTGTCCAGTACCGGCCGTCGTAGTATCCGGGAGTGCTGCCGTGCTCACGGAAGATGAAGCCAACCTTGCTGAACTCCAGGCAGGGAACCCACTTGGAGCGGATCAGAAAGTCGACCTGCTTCAGGAGGGCCTCCGTGGAGAGCGGTGGCAAGTAGGACAGTGTCTCGAACTTCTTGATGCCCTCAATCGGCCACACCTGAATTGTTGAAAGAACACACACGAATGCATATATATCAGTTGTTGCTCACTGCTCAGCCAAACACTTGATGCTAACTGAATTTGGACTGACAAGAAAACTCATGTATTTACCTGCATGCACCTGATCCTTCCACCGTTGCTGATGCTGCCGAGGCTGGCGGCGCTGCGGCGGCTGACGGGGAGGCCAGCGGTGGACTTGAGGCCCTGGAAGGGCGCGACGGTGGTGGCCGATGAAGCCATCACGGCGGGGGCCATTGTATTATAGAGGAGGAGGCAGGCTACACTTGAGGCTCATATTGTCGGTCACCAGGGTATATATAGACATGTGCTCAACCACGTTTGTTTCCTACAAGATGTGGAAGGGGTGGCTGGGGTTCGCCGTCTGCCTGGTTTCCTTATCCCTGCGGATCAGTGGAAGAGGCCTGGCCGTCGGATGCATTGTGCGTGCTCAAAGTTTCAGTCGTCCATGTCACCGGATGCGGTTGCCACACATCATTTTTCGAGCTTTGCAAGATTTTCTTTTGTTTTTGTCCAGCTTTAGGTAAGGCTTGAAAGGTACTTCCTATATTTGTTCGACATCGTAACTTGAGTGATACAGGCTAAGGCTATTGGTTTGCCAATTATTTGGCAGAGGGTACCTCCGCCCTGGCCCGTCGGTTGGTCAAAATATTTGCTATACCCTGTGAAGGCAACAACAAGTGGTCCATGGCCAGCCAAGAAATTGGCGATGAAGAGTAAGAGCATTTGGCATCTCCAATTATTTGGTAGGTTGAGCTAGGGGCATAAACCAAACAGATCAAAAATATCTTTCTTTTTCTCATGGTTTATATATAAGTAAATATTAAAATGTATCTTTTGTCCCCCGAACCATACAAATAAAGTTCTCAACCTATACTGTCAGCTTAATTTGATTATCATTTTCTATAGGCTTTGATGTTACTTTTCTTAAATATATGTGCTATGGATGTCCTACCTACATCGTCTGTGCCCCTATTCCTAGGAACAAAAATATATTCATTATTTTCTACCATTTATTATTCATATGATTAGGAAGATTAGTATAAAGGAATGCTAAATTTATTGGGTATTCCACCAAGGTATAGAATTTTTACTTATTTTACTTCATGATCTGAAGTATGTAATCAATGTATTCTGCATTTTCTCACCTCTTGTAAGTATCCGCAATGAAGTCTGAAATTGCATACACTGAAATTATGAAAATAAATAAATGCAGTCCACATAAAAGTTTGTGGCATTTTAATTGATTTCACTATGTTGAAGCAGTGCCACACAATTGTGTATGGTACTCATGTAGGACAGCCATCATGATCATCCATTTGTCCATGACATATGTTATAATCATCCCATGCGACTTTGTCGTGGGTCTTGAGCCATGAGTCCAATCGGTGTCTTCCTTTTTTTTTGCAAACTTCCTTCATGTGAGATGATATAGCTGGGTTTAAGGTTAAGTTGTGATTTATAAATCAACAATGCTAATTAACATATCATGAGTGAATCAATAAATCAAACAAAAGTAATAAAATAACCCAACTATCATGAGTCGAGCAATAAATCAAACATAAACTAAAAAATGTTTAAACTATGCGTAAAATGGTTCCTTTCTCTGAGTATGAAGTGATCTGCTTTGCACAATCAAGATCTGTGTTGGGAGCAAAAAAGGAGACTTTTCTTACCTTTTTTCCGTTTCACTGAAATAATGAGCAAGAGCAATTCTAAAAAATAGAGCATAATGGCATATCATAAGTGTTTTGAATTGTAAGATTTGAGATGCTTGAACAGATACCACAAACGTCTACCACATAATTCAAACTTAAATCCAACTGCTTTTGAACACAGTTCATGCACATTCAAACATGGAAGCAACACACTCTAAACATTACAAACTAGATAATCATTTTAACATTTTTCAAATTAAACTACATTAACCCTACTGGATGAACTAAAAACAAGATAACTGGTGTGGACCAGCGATGGTGTCCACTCCCAGTTGCTAACAGAGTCTCTACCATAGAGGCGGTCGATCTCTCGGATGTGATCCTAAAACCTGGTACGCTTCTTCTCCTCCACCTTTGTGTGGAATATGCATAGATAGAGATCCGCTAGCAAGCTCCACGTCCCACTCGTTGCGGTGGTCGCGCTTTGCGTGGAAACGCCGCTCGCACTCGTGTGTGTGTTTGGAGTAGTGGATGGCCTCCGCCAGCTGAACCTCCTCGTTGTTATCCTCCTCCAAGAAGGGCTTTCAAAGGCGACGTAGTCCACAGTGGCCAAGAATCTACTAATAACTAAGTGTAGTATTTATAGTCCTAGTGATACACACAAGGGTAGGAGATTGAGTATAGCAAGTTCCAATAATAAAGGAGTGTCGAACCCACGAGGAGCTACATAAATTGGTGTGTGATCCATAGAGACGCCTACGATTGTTGCGAAGTTTGGTAAGTTGTATTTGGTTTTGGAAATTGTTGCAAATTAAGTGATGACAATAGAAAGAAATATCCTTCATACATGACCCAATCCTCAAAGTGTGATAGATCTAGACACGTCCATATCCATAATGTTAAGATGTATTCTGTCTTTGTTCTGATATGGATGGAGCCGATGCTAGGTGCACAAATATATATTCATGTCGAATTACACCCCTCGCGGGTATATGACTTGCCATATCCATGTGAAATAATAGTGAAATAAGGCAAAGCCTAACTGCAACATTAAGCTTAAGGGTCTCAGTAATGCACCACATTGTAATTCAATGATTCTGGAAATAGTTTGTAGTGATTCCGACCTTACCTCTCTGAAATCCTTCATAATGACTAATATGATCGATAGAATACTCATAGCTTCATATGCATATTATTTTTTGGAACTTTGACACCATAAAACCTCCAAGTTAATCGTGCTTGGTTGGGAGCAATATTTCTATTGGTGACCTCTCTAGAAGTTTCTAGGACACAAAGTGTGTCAGGAAGACATGTCTTGGTTTGTGAGAGCTGCCATGAGTCTTAGATTTGGTATGAGAGCAGATCCTCGCGGTTCCACCAGCATTTGCAGTCAGGGGGCGTGAAAATGTGGGACATGTGCCAGCAGTCAGACATATGGACATGTGCCCAAAGGGCATATTTCTGGCTAGTGGTGTGTTGATTGAAGAGAATGTCAGTACAACAGCAAGGGCGACGTCGGTAACAAAAGAGGTACCGCATGGGCAAAAGGGGAGTCACTCACCACGGTCTAACATGTCTACAATGACCTAACAGCCCGAATCAACCACTTATCTAAATTAATCAGATTGTTAATTTCTTCTTGCAGACCTGCGACGTTTCTAGCCTTCTGAGCTAATTGTAGGCCGTTAATAAAGATTGGATAAAGAACATATTTAGTACATATTGGACCGGTTGGAATGTCAAATCGATGTGATGGCTCATATAATCTCCGGTTATTTTGTGAGTGGGTTAAATTGATAAATATCATGATTTGGCTAAACCTTTTCCCTAGGTCCCAAATTTCCCATTCTCCGTCGCCACCAAAAACCCTAAATCATGGTTTGCCGGTCCTTGTCGTTGTCAATCATGGCCGGCCGTCACAAGTTCCTGGGGGAGATGTTTCATATCTGCGAGCATGGCCTCCAGCTGGAGCACGACTATTGGGTGCTGACCCGGATTCACATCATCTCGAGGGTGGAGGAGAAGTGATGCGGGTGCACACTAGACGGTACGTTTGAAGGAAAAGAACCACCTGTATCGCTTGAGGAAGTTGTGGCGGTGTTGGTCGCATAGTTCAGAATGCATCGCAACGACATGATTATAGATGTACTTTGCCCGTCAAACTATTTTTAGTTCGATTCCACTCATTAGAGGACTGCCCACATATCCTCGATGCTTGTCGTCATGTCGTTGCAGCAGTTTGACGCTCAACTTCGGCTGGTGTGGTACCATACGACTCATGGCGAAGCTCACGTTCAAGCATTTCCAATGGGACTCAAGGGAGCACGATGGGTTGAGCTAGTTCGTTTTATCAAGGTTGGCAGGTAAGTGGTAAAGAAGCAGAAGGACAAACAGTATTTATCGATCGTCGGGTGGATGAAGGAGCAATATGACGTGCCGAAGGTGTTTGCCGTCGAGGTCTCGGGAGCCAATTGTCCGCGCTCTTGATCGACAGGACTTAAAAAAACCTCCCATTATCCAGCACCAAGTTCACCTACGTCGAAGGGCATAGTGGTCGACATTGTCGTAATCCATGTCTCACATGTCTGTGGACTCTTACATGTCGTTGTGCTGATGACACTTAGGGCACGGCACACTACCTCCACTTCTTGGCGACCGTGTGGAGGGTACTGGGCCTCCTCCTTCTAGGGACACGACCACTTATTCAGCGGCCCCTCAAGGTCAAAGGCTGGTCTGAGGGAGGTGAAGATAAATGAAGAATTTCTTCAGTTAATAGATTTAAGATTGTGTTGTTGTTGTTGTTGTTGTTGTTGTTGTTGTTGTTGTTGTTGTTGTTTTCAGTTGAATTTATGTCACTGGTGGCTTAATTTAAAGGATTTGAATGTTGTGAACCTTCTATGATTTGAACGGTGGGGCAGTTGTAGTTTTGAATGCCGTGGATTTGAATCAATTGTGCCACTGAATCTAAAATCATACAGTACAACATTCTTGTTGAACATAGGCAAGTTAACCCCTCAGAAATTTGAATTTTGTGTGCTCACATGCAGTCACACGAGATTTATCCGACGACGGCTACCACTCTTCAACCAATCCGAAGGGGGATAAGGCGCCTGCAACCAGGGAACGTCAGCCACATATTGTAAAAAAAAGGAGCGGCGCTGAGCCTATGGCGAGCCATATATATAACCCAACCCGGGAATGGAGGGGCCTCAAGCATAGGCCTAGCTAGCTATCTCATAATCTCCTTCGCAATATATTTACCACCATGGCCCCAGCCGTGATGGCTTCCTCGGCCACCACCGTGGCGCCCTTCCAGGGCCTCAAGTCCACCACCGGCCTTCCGGTCAGCCGCCGCAGCGCTTCCAGCCTCGGCAGCGTCAGCAATGGTGGAAGGATTAGGTGCATGCAGGTATGAACATCTTTAAACTCTTGTCAGTCCAACTCACTTAGCAGTATGCACTAAGTGTTTAGCTGAGCAACAACTGATGTATATGCATTCGTGTGTGTGTTCTATCAACAATTCAGGTGTGGCCGATTGAGGGCATCAAGAAGTTCGAGACCCTCTCCTACCTGCCGCCGCTCTCCACGGAGGCCCTCCTGAAGCAGGTCGACTTCCTGATCCGCTCCAAGTGGGTTCCCTGCCTGGAGTTCAGCAAGGTTGGCTTCATCTTCCGTGAGCACGGCAGCACTCCCGGATACTACGACGGCCGGTACTGGACAATGTGGAAGCTTCCCATGTTCGGCTGCACCGACGCCTCGCAGGTCATCAACGAGGTGGAAGAGGTGAAGAAGGAGTACCCTGACGCCTATGTCCGCATCATCGGCTTCGACAACATCCGTCAGGTGCAGTGCGTCAGCTTCATCGCCTTCAAGCCACCAGGCTGCGAGGAGTCCGGCAAGGCCTAAGCTACGATCGAGCTGGGAATGTCATCCTATACAAGGCGTGTTAGTTCACTTTTGTTGATACGGCTCTGCTTTCGGGGTTTTATTTCTGGTTTCATTGTGTATACATGTATGTATGTGTATGTAGTACCTACCAACGTAGGTCGATGAGCATACATATGGGAACTATTTCACCAACTACATATGCCCCTATACATGTACAACCCGCACACAGTTTTCTTGTTGTTAATTGATGGGAATTTCTTTATAAGCGGACACGTATTCACTCCACACGAAATTGATCGCACTTCTTTATAGATGCACTCATAGGAACTTCTTCGTGATTAGCCTTGAGAAAGGAAAACTCTCTGCTAAACTTCTCTAATACATTACATAGACTGATAGATCGATATTGGGTACGCAACTACTGAGGATAATCAGTCTTAGGGATCATGAAAATTGACATATCGTTCCATTCAGCTGGGATTTGTTTTGAGTTAATTATCTGCAACACCTCAATTGTAGTATCATGCACTAAAACATGTGTATCTATACCTCTTATAAAGCAAAACCCCACTAACATGATTTAATTTTTTTTCTATCTCCAAATGCAAGCTATCCACATCATACATAACCTTAACCAATTAAATGTCCATGTCATCCCACTAACATTTATTAAAGCCAAAATTTTCTTGCATGCAATATATCTTTTCATCCATCCAATTGTGCACCTCACCAATTTTTAATCATCAATTAAAAGAATCAAGTCAATTAAATTTGTCCTTTCGACAGTTATGATTAATTGAATCTTCCATAAATAACTTCATATTTTACGGGTCTTATATAATTTATTTACACAATAAAATTCTGAAAGAGATTTCCGCCGCAAAGCGCGGGGCATTTTTCTATTTTTTAAATAAAATATAGCATGACGCCCGTCCGGTCTAGGTGCATTCAAATCCGCAATACTAAATACAAACTTTACGAACATCATCTGCCGTAAAAGGGTCCATCAACATATCGTTCACCTGGTCTGTAATTTTTGTGTTACAGTTTAGAGTTAAAAGGTAGAATAATAATCTGAATATGAGAAACCTTCCATCCAATCACCATTATCATTTAAAAAAAGTAAGTTATGTTTTCTCTCTGCTGAGGCATAGACATGAAAAAAGTTGTAGTTCGGTCTCCATTTTTAAGCCAATTGGCCATATACCTTTGGATCTCCAATAAGTATTCAACTAATTCAGCCAGTTCATTCTTCTTTGCCTTGTTCTCACCTGCCATTGGTCCAACCATAATTTAATCGATCTCTCGTGCCTTCCTGAGACGTTGTTAAGGCTTCTAAAGGACCCTCCGGTCCCTGTTGCGAAATTGGCTATGCATGTGGGTCAGCTTACCGAATATACTAGAACGATACCCCGTGGTTGCAGCGAGTGTACCTGATTGATATAGATAAGGTGAAATCAATGGGTTGAATAAACTTATGATATGGATAGCTTCCATGATAATGCCATGAACATTGCCACATAATGTTTCTAAAATCATTTTTAGCAGATACATACAGAAGAGCACATAATCTCGAATAACTGTTATACGGGTTTCATCATTGAAAATTATTGACAAAAAGTTCAATTGATTGGGGTAACTAATTCGGGTGTTCTAATCTCACATGATTTACTTGTGTATTTACGTAGCCGGATGGTGTGATCTTATCGTTTGAGTGGCAAAAAGTTGGATGGCGTGGACAATTTGATGGCTAAAAAATATGATGTGGATACTTGCAAGCAAAGATTGACAATAATTAGCAAATGTTAATGGAATACGTGGACAATTGGTTAGCTAAAAAAGTAAATGATGTGGGAACTTGCATTCTAAAATAAACTAACATTAATTACAATTAGTTGGATTTTACTTTATAATAAGAAGTATAGATTTGTAGCCGAAGCGTCATGACCATTCCTCTCCCATGCATCTCCCACCTCATCAAAAAAAAATTCGTCCAGGCTGCCTCAAACCGTTTTGGATGCTGTACATAATTATTAGCCATCTGACTTAAAACATATTCCGTATTAACCAATAGGGGTCAATGATCAGAGTGACTGAACTGCTGATTTCCTAGGACTGCATGTGGGAAAAACTGAGCCCATGAGTCAGTTGATCAGCCTCTGTCCAATCTTTCCCTTATTCTACCTGTCCTCCAAGTGAAAAGTTCAGCAACGTATCCCATGTCTCTCAGACTACAATTATCAGTGGCATCCTAGAACCGTATCATGTATTGTTGAGGCCTGGATTGCCCCCATCCTTCTCATGGAATGATTGCATCTACTGTACAATCGCAGCGGTTGCGAGTCACTTTTGTTTTCGTTGATCCGTCGATGTCGGCCTTGTTTTCTCTTCTTTTTTCTCTTTCTTTTCTTTTGGACTTGACTATGTTGTTTTGCTCTAGCAGTGGTCTCAAAGTTGTTCACTGTGGTTGCTATATTAATATAGCGGGACGAAAGCCTGTCTCTTCATTGGTTCCTGATCGGTGGGGGAATATTTAGTACTGAATTATATGATTGTCCACGCAATGCATCCGACGGCCCCCACTATTCGTCTGATCCGGAGGGATAAGGCGCCTTACACCAACGAATGCCAGCCGCCCCTTCCCCATCTTTTAGGAATGGAATGGGAATGAGCATATGGCCATATATACTGCGGCTAACCACCACGGGGGAGCCTCAAGTGTAGCGACTTCCCCTACTTGGCAAGAGCTTAGCCCGCTAACTGAGTACATAAGTACGCACCATGGCCCCCGCCGTGATGGCTTCGTCGGCCACCACCGTCGCGCCCTTCCAGGGCCTCAAGTCTACCGCCGGCCTCCCGTCAGCCGCCGCAGCGCCGCCAGCCTCGGCAGCGTCAGCAACGGTGGAAGGATCAGGTGCATGCAGGTAAAGACATGAGTTTTCTAGTCAGTCTTTAGTTAGCATCATGTGTTTGGCTGAGCAAGTGAGCAGTGAGCAACAACTTATGTCTATGCATTCGTGCATTCCATCAACAATTCAGGTGTGGCCGATTGAGGGCATCAAGAAGTTCGAGACCCTCTCCTACCTGCCGCCGCTCTCCACGGAGGCCCTCCTGAAGCAGGTCGACTTTCTGATCCGCTCCAAGTGGGTTCCCTGCCTGGAGTTCAGCAAGGTTGGCTTCATCTTCCGTGAGCACGGCAGCACTCCCGGATACTACGACGGCCGGTACTGGACAATGTGGAAGCTGCCCATGTTCGGCTGCACCGACGCCTCACAGGTCATCAACGAGGTGGAGGAGGTGAAGAAGGAGTACCCTGACGCCTACGTCCGCATCATCGGCTTCGACAACATCCGTCAGGTGCAGTGCGTCAGCTTCATCGCCTTCAAGCCACCGGGCTGCGAGGAGTCCGGCAAGGCCTAAGCTACCAGCTGGGTATTACATCCTATAGAAGGCGTGTTGGTTCACTTTAGATGACAGCACTCTCCTTGCCGGGTTTACTTTTGGTCAATTATATGTACGTATGTACTACCAACGTAGGTCGATGAGCATGCTTATGTGAATTCTTGCACCGACTACACATACCCCTATATATAAATATATAAATCCGTGTACTCTTTTCTTCCAGTTGATGAATTTTTTTTCTTTATTTCGGCTGGAATGCCTATGTCTCGCTGCTAGATGATGGGAAAATTTTCTTGTATATTCCATAGTTGAGCACATTTGTCAGCAAGATTTTAAACTTCATACGTCCCCTGGAAAAATCACTACCATTGCTTTTCTTCACTCGCCTTTAGTCCATTGGTTTTTTGCAGTTAGAAACATTCCTGATCCACGGCCTACCTACTATATATCCCCTTTTTTACCCGTCCCAAATGCATACTTCAATTTGTTAAGACATGGTGTGATCAATGAATAAAGAGTTTGGAGCAAGAGGATCCACTCTCTTCCCATTCTGTTCGGCTGATGTGATGTTTTAACAAAACATTATGTCTAAAGCTGTGAATAATCATTTTATTTGTGGCCTTATGTCTCTCAACAGATATCCCTAGTGGTGTCATTAGCCTCCAATATGTTGATAAAACTATCTTATTTTTGGAAAAAGGTATTGACATGGCCAAAAATCTTAAATTGTTATTAACTTGTTTTGAGAAGATGTCACGCATATAATCATTTAACACAAAAGCGACCAAAATCATCCTCCAATCTCTTTAGACGGGCTCTCCACTCCGTCATCCTCCTCGCAAATTTTGCATGTGCAAGCCCTAACATGAGAATAGCTGCATTTGATACTTCCACGCATGATCTCCTTGTTGCGGACGAAAAAGCTTGCATGGACGCCACCGTGGCACATCCGCATGACCCGGAAAGGTCAATGGGAAGAAAGAGACTGCTTCTCTTGCATGCGATGCTCAAAAGGATGGCTATCAAAGTTTCAATTGAAGCTCGCTGCCATTGGACTGAAACTCATCGCAGCTGGATTAGGAGGAGAAGATTGATTGTAATTTTGGAGTCAATTGGGAGAACGATGTTGTAAATTGGCTTGCTCGCAGGAGGTGTTCAACCATCCTGCAGTTACACATTGATCTGACAATAAAAGTTTTAACATATATAGAGGGCGTGTGTATAGGAAAAGGGCGAGGATGCCGTAACCCATGAGACATTGATCTGTAGGCTACAAACAATTAGTTGTCTGATAGGATGGACAACTATCTTATTTTTCGAGGATTAAAGTGGAACTTCATAGGATCCTCAAATTAGGAAATATAAGTTTTTATTGAAGCTGCACAGTTTCCCACTGCTATTTTTATTTATGAAAACATAGCAAAAAGATATACGAAAGGATCAAAAGGAAAGATCCTAAGCAAAACGACAATGAAAGATAACTAGCTAAAGAAACCAGATAAAAGAAGTGACCCGGGATTTCAAACCAGCATATTTCCTCCTTTTGGCTTTTATGAAGAAGCAGATTCATTTCCGCCTTAAAGAGTGCTTGCTCTGCACCTATAAATGTGTTGCAGGTAGGGGTTCGATCTTCATGGATTTGGGTAGCGTGGGTGATGGACATGAATAACACACGAATAACACACCGGGAAAACGAGGGAAAACACGAGGGGCAAACCTGTAAAGGAAAATCAATTGGTAACAAGTCCCGAGGGTAGCTCCCGATTCTCAAACCACAAGCCAATCTTACTCTCTAATTAAAACCAATTTCTCTCACGGCCGGTCCACCGATCCAATAGAATCCTCATAATAAAACATTGGCAAGTCTACTCGAATATCTAGGAGAAAGAGTAGCTCTTGAAAAGGTCTTGATTCACTTCCAAAGGGAGGCCTTGGGTTTCCACATGGGGAAAACTGGTTGGAGCATAGCTCAACAATTCAAGTCAAATATCATCTAACACCAAACCTAAGATGAGGAGGAGCTATTTATGGTCTAATGAACGAATGGGTAAGTTGGGGAGGGTTACATGGGCTTCCGCCCGAAAATTGGTGTGTGTAACGGTAGTACCGTTGGTGGTAGTGGTAGTACCACTACTGGCAAGGGGCGGTAGTACTGTTGGGCACCGGCGATAGTACCGTTGCACACAATGAAATTAATTGCTATTTGTCTCCATCGGTAGTACTAGATATCGGTACCGTCTGGGTACCGTGGCCATTACAGAGGCGAATTGGTGGTTTCGATACTTATCCCGGTATCTCCAACGGTGGTACCGCGACCTGGGATTAGCAGTAGTACCGCTCTAGCGCAGCGGCAATTCCGCTACCTGGGACTTCGTCATCGTCAACTGGGTAATCTATGGGTGGGTGGTAGTACCGCTGGTGGCTGGCGGTAGTACCGTTTCCTGTAGCTTGGTCTCCATCATCTTCATCTTATTGGCTCGTCTCTTGTCCATGTTCGACATCTCCTCGAGGATCTTCATGAGGGTCATACGTGAGTACACACAAGGTATCGGAATGAAGTAGCAATCCATTCAAATGGGTGTCGAGGTCGCACATAGAGTGGAGCTTGTTCAACTTATCATGAAAGGTTTGATCCTATCTCTTGTCATTGGGCCAATGGTTGTACTTAGTGTAGTAATAGTAGGCCCAATAGCATTTCGTAAGCTGACAATATAATCAAGAGAAGGCATCTGTGGAGCAGTGGGGATTGCAATAGTTTTTTAAATAATGTACGGGCATTTAATTTTTTTTTGAGTTCAATAGGAAGCTTTATTCATGTAATACATCAGTAGCAGTACATTCTTGTTCGATTACATGAATAACACAAGGTGGGAGACTATTAAGCCAGTTTCCCGTATTCAGGTTAACTCTGACGAACTTTGCAAGCTCATGAGCTGCAAGGTTTTGCTTCCTATTGATTTTCGAGATTTTCCAATTACCAGAACCAATCCCAGCCTCTTGTATCTCTTGGTAGACACCCCCAATTCTAGAGAATTTAGCTTGAGGTTTGCTAATGTTGTTTGCAACCAGCATGCTATCAGTCTCTATAATGAACGGCTGTTGTATCCAGTCAGCAGCTAACCGAAGCCCATCCCTGCATGCATAGGCTTCGGCTTCCTCCGGATCATTGCAGCCCTGAATGATTCTGCCGGCAGATAGGATAACATTTCCAGTGTGGTTGCGGAAGATAATCCCAATGCTTGATCTGCCTGTTTCAGGGATAAAGGAGGCGTCCACGTTTATTTTAACCATACCTTTTTCTGGAGGTTTCCAAGAAAATTTAACTTCCTTCTCCACTATATTAAGTTCAGTATTCGAAATACTGAATTTTTTACTATCTGCAAACAGAGGCTTCTTTCCTTTAATATCATTGCTAGTTTCACAATCCTTGAGTGTCAGACTTTCCACATACCGTTGAAGGAAAGATACCGAATCAGTAATCTTAGCCTTGCCCTTTTCATGTATCACATCATTCCTTAGATGCCATGCTCTCCATAACATCAAGAGGATCTGTGCATGTTCGTTTTTTGGGGAGTTTGCTAAGATCATGAGAAGCCAATCAGGTCCAGATTTGGTGAACCAGCGTTCTTCAGGTAGTTTCCACACTTTTCTCAATTGGTGTCTGAGTGCTTTTGCTTTAGTGCAAGAGACCGTTGCATGGAAGCTATCTTCTTCAGCAACCCCACAAATATTGCAGGTTGTATCTACCTCCAAAGTTCTTCTCCATTTGTTTCTTTTAGTTGGAAGGTTGTCGTCAACAACCCTCCAACTAAACATACGAATTCTATTTGGGACAGGAGCCTTCCAAATGAGTTTCCACAGATTTCTACTTCTATCAACTCCAGCACTTATGCCGACATTCAATCTGTTCTCATGGGCCAAGTTGTACCCCAGCTTATAGGCGCTTCTAACAGTAAAGATTCCAGATTTCTCAAAATGCCAGGCAATGAAATCCTCATCTTCTCCTTCTGGGACCTTTATTCGTAAGATTTCTTCTGCATCATGTTCATGGAAAATACGTCTCACCAGCACTTCATTCCACACTTTTGATCCTGGCAGCATTAAGTCCTTGACCCATTTAACTCTTGTGCTCCTTTTCCTACCAGTAATTCGCATGGACATACCTCTGGGAATCCAGCTATCACGCCATATGCGTGTCTTGTTGCCATTTCTTATCCTCCTGACTATTCCTTTTTTGAGCAACTCCAGCCCATGTTCAATGCCCCTCCAAGCTGGAGAAGCGTCTCCTCTGAAAACAGTATCAAGGATATTTCCATTTGGGAAATATCTTGCTTTCAAAAGTTGTGCACATAAAGTATTTGGCTGTTGGATTAGTCTCCAACCCTGTCTGGCCAGCAGTGCTTGATTGAAGATAGCTGAATCTCTGAATCCAACTCCTCCTTGCATTTTTGGGTTAGTTAGTTTGTCCCAGGGCGCCCAATGAACCTTTCTTCTGTCCTTTTCTTCACTCCACCAGAAGCTTCTTATTGATTTCATATAGTCTTCATGGATGCGTTGCTAGAGATTGGGCAACTGATTTTATCATTGTTTCCTTTGCACTCATGGCCATGAACTTTTCGTTCCATGCTGTTAATTTCTTGGAGAATCTCTCTTTTATTGGCTGGAACCTATCTCCTTTCATTCTTCCCAAGGGAGTAGGTAGCCCAAGATATTTCTCTTCAAACGTGCTCTTATCAACCTCCAGATTGCTTTAACCTCATCCTGTGTATTTTGAGGGCATATTTGGCTGAACAAGATTGAACATTTACTTTGATTGATCATTTGGCCAGTACCCATTTCATAGAGAGCCAAAACAGTTTTAATCACATTTGTTTGCTCAGCATTCGCTCTAAAGAACAACAAACTATCATCTGCAAAAAGAAGGTGTGATATACGTGGGGCTCTACGGCAAACTTTTAGGTCCTGCAGTTCACCAAGGTATACCGCACGATTAAGTACTTGTGTAAGCGCCTCGCCAACGAACAGGAATAGGTAGGGACTTAATGGGTCTCCTTGGCGTAAACCCCTGGAAGGACAGAACATCTCAGTTAGCTCCCCATTCAGTTTTACTCTGAATCTAACAGTGGTAACACAGGTCATTACCCACTTAACCCAGTTCTTGTGGAAACCCATGTTCAGAAGTGTTCTCTCCAAAAAAATCCAATCTACTCTGTCATACGCTTTAGCCATATCTAGCTTGTAGGCACAGAAACTCTCATTTTCTTTCTTACCCCTCTGAATAGCGTGGAAGCACTCAAAAGCGATCAGAGCATTATCCGTTAACAAGCGCCCAGGGATGAAGGCACTCTGGGTTGGGGATATCAGTTCATCAAGGATCTTTCGCATCCTGTTTACCAAACATTTAGACACTACTTTGTACACAACATTGCACAAAGAAATTGGTCTGAAGTCTTTCAAGGAATTCGGCTCTTTATTTTTGGAATCAGGACCAAAGTTGTCTCATTCACTGAAGTTGGCATGTCCCCATGAGTAAAGAAGTGCTTGACTGATGCTATCACTTATTCTTTTAGAATCCCCCAATTCCTCTGGTAGAAACGTGCTGGCAGACCATCAGGTCCAGGTGCTTTGTGTGGCCCTATCTGAAACAGGGCATCACCAATTTCATCAACACTGAAATCTTGCACTAAATCTTTGTTCATATCATCTGTGACTCTCTTGTCTGTGATGTCCACTATAATATCAGAGATTACTGTCTCATCTTTCCTATATAACTCTTTAAAGAAAGTAGCAGCTTCTCTCTTCAGGTTATCTTGACCCTCAATAACCTGGCCATTTTCCTTCGTCGGCTTTTTAATCTGATTCTTTTTCGCTCTCCAAGTTGCTCTTCTATGAAAATATGCTGTGTTTTGATCTCCCTCTCTTAGCCATTCTATTCGTGATCTTTGTCTCCACATGACTTCCTCTCTGAGCAAAAGTTCATCCAACCTTGTCTCAGTTTGCCTAATTTCAGCAGTATTTGCATTGTAGTTATCCCTTTGTAATTCTTCTAGCCTTTTCCGCAGAGTTTTTATATCTTTAGTAACATTTCCAAAGTTGTCTCTGCTCCATTGCTTCAGGGATTTCATGGTTTCATCTAATTTTATGGATATGGATTGAAGATCAGCCGCTGATTTCTGACCTCTCCAAGCCTCTTCAATAACTTCAGATAGAGAATTTTCTCTTTCCCACATAAGCTCATATCTACCTCTTAGATTGGAATGGTTTCTGTATTTCTGGAACTTCTCCATGCTGACAAACAAAGGGCAGTGATCTGATCTCGAGGAAGTCAGATGTTTCACCTTTGCGTTACTGAAATTTTCAGTCCAGGCGGGACACGCCACTGCTCTGTCCAATCTTACTCTTACATTACTCCTACCCTGCTGTTTGTTGTTGAAAGTCCAATCTACACCAACATAACCCAGATCATGCAAGTTACATTCTGATAAAACGTCTCTAAACATTTGCATCTGGTGTTCATTCCATTTTGAAGCAGACAGGTGTTCGTGCTGCCACATTGCTTCGTTGAAATCACCAACCATCATCCAGGGTGCAGCTGAATTTGGTTTTATTCTTCTCAGCAGATCCCACATCAAGTATCTATCCTCAGCTTTAGACTCTCCATAAACAAAGGTGCATCTCCACTTTATTTCATTTTGCTCTTGAATTGTTACATCGATATGGTGCACACTAAAGCTTAACAAATCAACAGCTACACTATCATCCCAGTACAAAGCAAGACCACCACCCTTTCCCTCAACAGAGACAGGGAAGCAGTTTCTAAGTTCAAGGCGCCAGCGCAGGTTCTCCACAAACCTCTTATTCTGTCTTGTTTCAGAGATGAAAACCACCTTGGGGCCGAAGATTCGCATCAGGCGAACCAGTTCTTGAACTGTCCGGGGTTGCCCAAGTCCCCGACAGTTCCAGCTTAGGAGATTCATGGCTCCTGACGGCCACCATCATCGGTGGCCGTCAGGTTTCCGGCAGCCCCAGGGCCGGATGCTTCCTTTTCTTCTACATGTCCTTCCCCCTCCTTGGCTTTGTTCTCTGTGTTAATCAGTTCTTGCTCCCTTAGCCTGTGCAGTCCCTCCTTTCCCAGGCTTTCCTCCAGTGTGGGAACCTGGAAGGCTCTCCTCTTGACTTGCTGCTGCCTTTCCTCATCATCTGCATCCTCCTCTGCCCGTGTACGCACTCTGCCACCATCCCAGGTTGCTGAAATTGCTGGGTTAGCAGAGAGCATCACACTTTCCTCCCGCTTCTTCCTTTTCCAGCTCTTGTCGCTACCGAACTTCTTTGTGTCGTGTGCATGATCTTCCCCTTCCACTATGACCACTGCATTGTTGATCTCAGTGTTGTCAAGAGCAGGGCTGGTCTCCACAGCCCCAATGTTGATGTCGAGGGCCGTAGGGACCATACCATTGTTGTCAGCTTCAGTATGCGTGTCCTTCATCCCCTGCTCCTGCTTACTCTTGATGTCGATTGCAGCGTAGGTGACTTGCCACAGCCCCCTTCCACTGCTGACCCATTGTTGGTGTCTAGGCCAGCAGCAGTTGGAGTACCTTTGGGTGGAGCAATGGTGTTCTGCCGTGCAGGCCTGCAGTTGCTTCCTGTCGCGCCTTGGTCCAGGGAAGAGTTGTTGTCACTCCCCGTACCGTTGGCGACGCTGCTATCTTCCTTCGTTGTTGGCCCATGGTTGGTGTCGAGGGCAGCAACGGTCTAACCACCGTCAGCGATGACACCACCACAGCTCCTGAAGCCAGCGCCGATGGTATCATCAACTCGTAGCCGCGCCACGTGCTCCACCACACCTTGCAGTGCTAGTCGACCTGACCGAGGCGGTGACCATTTGGATGGCTTTGGTGCACGCCACAGCCTCGGCTTCTGCACATGCTGCGGTTCTTGAGCCATCTCGTCAGGCAGGAACCAGGCACCAAGGTCATCAAAGTAGACCGGTGGAACTCCGAGCTGCTTGCTGAAGCATAGCTTTCTACTTGCTGCAGGAGTATCGCATCTAGCCTCCATGTGGCCAATGAAACCACAAAACAAGCAGAAATTTGGTAATCTTTCATACCTTAGCTGGGTCTCTACCTCTTCCTTTTTGGTCCCAACAATCAGCGTGACTTCCTTCTGGAGGGGAACATACAACGGAAGGAGGATTCTGGTTCTGATGAACTTGTCGTCAATGTTACCTCTCGCCATGTTGTCAATCTTTTGGGTTTTGCCCACCCTAATGCCGAGATCGTAAGCTAGCTTCTTGCAGAGGAGGTCATCTGGGATCTTGTGGAACTGAACCCACATCGGAACGTGGGTGAACAGAGCTGTTGAAGGATCTTCTCCCACATTCAGGGCCTCGACGAGGAAGGCGTCACCCTTGTACTGCCATGGTCCACCGCGGACGACATGGTCCCTGTCCCCTTCTTCAGAGAACTCCAGGATGAGTTTCCGTCCTTCCACCGCCTCAATGGGGTTCGCCTCCAGGTGTCCTCTGATCTTCCAGACCTTCTTCATATGCTGGATGACCTGCTGCGAGTTCGCCAGCAGAACTAACAGGAACAGTCCGACGGCGAGGAAGCGTGCGCGGAGAGCATGTCGCGCCCCGGTCATGTTGATGACCAAGACATTCTTCTCATGGCCAGAGCTCTCGCCAACAACTTCCTTTCCCGCACGGCTGCGGAAAGTAGGGGCTGGGACGCTATCACTCAGGAGATCGGGTGCTGGGGTTGCCATGAGGCAAAAGCACAAACACTTAGCGGGCACTCTGGACAGTGGTAGTCTGGACTGTGTGCTTCGATGTGAATACTTTGCCTTTGATTACTACCAGTAACTGATATATGTTTCTTCACCACGTTCATAGCCGTTTCTATTGAAATTTCCCCATCATCAAGCTCGCACTTAAGGGCTGTAAAGCTCATTTCTTGCTTCAATGGTGACTCATGATCGGGAGGGACATTATGATCTTCATCAAGATGACTGAACAGCTTCTCTCGCTCAGAAAAAATTTGAGTACACATAGACTTGAAAACATATGTGTCATCCGATCCATGAAGATTACCTGAGGCCACATGTGGAGAGAAAGCCCATATCTGGCACCGATCCAAGAACAGAGCCTGGCTGTAGATGCATACATCTGAATCCATGTCTGAATCCAGCGATGGTTTCTTCAACTCTGCATCAACAGTTTCAGAAACAGAGAACACAGCAGTTTCAGAGACGGCGGTGGTGTTGGGGATTTTTGAAGGCGGATCAGGGGTGGGGAAGCCTGGAGGTGGGGCAACAAGGATTCCGTTTTGGACTGGGGTGGGGTTCTCCAATCCATTACCGGCAAGGAAGGCGAGGGCACGGTGGCGGAAACGGGCGACTGCTCCGGCAGGGTCACTGGCAGCACGGATGGCTGTCATGGTTCGCTGTCTGAGTTCAGGGGGAAGGAAACTCTCTCGGAAGGGATCAGAACTGATAGGGGAACTAGAAATCTTGGGTTTCCTGGGTTGCTTTGGTAGATTTCGCTCGATCTCACTCGGGTTTTCAGAATCGCCATCGTCGTCGCCAGAGAGGCGAAGCGACATGACAGGCTCCCCCGAATAATTCTTACGGGTTTTCAGAATCGCCATCGTCGTCGCCAGAGATTTCGCTCGATCTCACTCGGGTCACGCTTCGGGCAAAATTACTAGAGTCTGAGCCCCACCCAGACGTCCGTCTTTTGGGCTGGGCGATCGGGTCAGATCGGGTCCTCTAGTCCGTCACGGGCTGCTAAAACCAGTTGGAATCGAAATAAATGACCGGAAAGTGGAAGCAATTTGGCCGAAATTAGAGCGCCGCCGTGGATTTTTTCCAGATTACAGCGAGTAGGAGGGCGGTCCGGTGACGGTTGGCCTGAAAGTTCCCTTCCGCCAACCGTCGCTTGGCTTTTCAGTTAACACGAAAAATCGACTCGGAAACGGAAAATATAGAGACGCTCTAATGAGCTTGTTGCCTTAAAAAAAAAGGAGACACTCCTTGCATCTTCATCAATTGATGGACAGAACATATTTGTCGCAAAATTCTTATAATCAAGAGTGCTTTTAACGAGAACAATGGAAAATACATTTACTGAGTGTCGATGTGGGTGTACTTAGTGTCACTGTGCACTATTGCAATGCACGCGGCACTGAGCTAATGATATTTGAATGCACGAGATTAATGTAAAATGGTGTTGGCTCGGCTGTGTGCAAAATGAATAATAAAATATGAGCAAAGCATATGGCATCAACGAGAAGGGAATATTCTGCCACATTTTTTAATGAAGTTCAAATGACGGTTAGCAGGAACTCGTCAGAGAAAACATGCCACGGGTTTATATGAATATCTGCTCATGAGCACACGCAATACATCCGACGGCCACCCCTCTTCCACTGATCAGGAGGGATAAGAAAACAAGGCAACATGCGAACGGCAGCCACCCCTTCCACATCTTGTAGGAAAGAAATCGGGGTTTAGCTCATGGCTATATATACCCTGGCTACCCGGCAATGGGGTCCTCAAGTGTAGCCTGCCTCTTCTCTCTCTCTCTTCAAATACCATGGCCCCCGCCGTGATGGCTTCCTCAGCCACCACCGTCACGCCCTTCCAGGGCCTCAAGTCCACCGGTGGCCTTCTGGTCAGCCGCCGCAGCGCCGCCAGCCTCGGCAGCGTTAGTAACGGTGGAAGGATCAGGTGCATGCAGGTATGAACATCTTGTCAGTCCAATTCAGTTAGCATCAAGTGTTTGGGTGAGCAACAACTCATGTGTGTTCGTTTGTTTGTTGATCAACAATTCAGGTGTGGCCGATTGAGGGCATCAAGAAGTTCGAGACCCTCTCCTACCTGCCACCACTCTCCACGGAGGCTCTTCTGAAGCAGGTCGACTTTTTGATCCGCTCCAAGTGGGTTCCCTGCCTGGAGTTCAGCAAGGTTGGCTTCATCTTCCGTGAGCACGGCAGCACTCCCGGATACTACGACGGCCGGTACTGGACAATGTGGAAGCTGCCCATGTTCGGCTGCACCGACGCCTCGCAGGTCATCAACGAGGTGGAGGAGGTGAAGAAGGAGTACCCTGACGCCTATGTCCGCATCATCGGCTTCGACAACATCCGTCAGGTGCAGTGTGTCAGCTTCATCGCCTTCAAGCCACCAGGCTGCGAGGAGTCCGGCAAGGCCTAAGCTGCCTGTTATAACAACCGACGCTATATGAAGTGTCTTGGTTCACATTTGTCGACAATTCTGGTTTCAGCTCTGCTTTTCGGTCGGGGTTAATTTTTTGTTCCATAATCCATACGATTGTGTATGTTTATACATTTGTACGTACCAACGTGGGTTGAGGAGTACTATACTGGCTACCGGTATATTTACGTGCACATATATAATTTTTTACAATTAAATCTGGTTTCTTGCGGCGGCATTTGCCCTGTCTTGCTGCTAGTTGACTAAATAATTCTATTTTGTTCTTGTGGCTACTTGAGAGCATATCCACGGGTCCTTCTAAAAATTAGTCTCAAAATTTCATTTTTGGGAGAGGATAAAAAGACACTGCGAGTCATTTTTTCCTCTAGTACAAATGGACAGTAATAACACGTCAAACCCTAAAAACCTGGTTACAAAATATTTGCCCATCCATTGGTGATTTGACCCTCTAGATAGCGGACATTCTTCTTGTGCTGGACCAGCGGGCACTTATGGACTCGGGTTGTGATCGACTTATGGCGGTCACCCGAGCTATCTACTTTCCATTTGGGTGGCGTCACGATAGGCGTCTTTGCAATGGCTAGAATTTGTTCTTTCATTGCTATTATGTGGCTGGCTTGTAGTCACAGTGTTGCAACTTTTTATTTTCGTTATGTAATACTCTGAATACTTTGTTGAATTTTGCAATAAACGGCCACATGCATCACCCCGATGCAGAGGATGGGGCGTGCTCCTTTTCTAAAAAAAAGGTAGCGGACATTCACAGAATGCCATGTCTAACACACAAGTAGGAGTCATAGTCCTACAAGGAGAGGTGGGGCGGCCACCGCTGATGGATGGGGACGTCTGACACGCCGGAGCTCGCCCCGCGCCGACGTGGAGGTTCAGCCAGCCGCGGTCGGAGCTCAACTTTCGCGACGTACAGTCCCGCGAGGAGGCCGAGTTCCTTGTGCCGCCCCTGAAGATCGTCGACTTCGATGCGGCACGGCTGAACCGCCGTGAGAGTATTGCTCACCGCGCCGCCGACATCGACGAGTGGCGGATGGAAGCGCTGCGCCGCGACCGACCCGATCTCGTGCAGGCGGAGCAGGACTTTTACGTTGCGAAGAAGAGGCAGGCGGCGTCGTCGGAAGCTTGCCCCTTCATTGTTGAGCCGCCGTCCAAGGACACCGAGAGCTGCTACTCGCCGGACCTCTCGAGCTGCTGGGGTGAGAGCTCTGATGACGACGATCTCGACTTCCTCTCCGATTAGTTTTTAGGTTAAGTCTTTGTTTAGGTCAATTTACTCATGCTTTAAGGTTGAATCATCGAAGTTTAGGTTGAATCATTGAAGTTAGTTTCGTTTGGGTCAAGTTGTTGCAGTGTCTGTCTAAAATGACGTCGAACTGTTTATATTTGTATCGAATTTGGTTTCCTACGGCTAGTTTGTGCCCTATAATAGGGCCGCCGCTGGAGCAGTCGTGCCCTAAAATAGGGCACCCGCTAGAGAGGCGACCGTTTTCGTGCCCTAAATCTCAAAAAATGGTGCCCTATAATAGAGCAGCCGTTAGAGATGCTCTAAGCGCCCGGACTCGTCCCTACCAGAAGCTTGTCTCACCTTTTGAAATATTGAGTCACCGACGGCGATATAAAGCTCTACCATGATAACACGTATATTTTTAATCCTTTCCCTCACTCAGGATGAAAAATAAAACATAGAATACATACAAAAACGAAATAGGAAAAAAAAACTTTCAGCTTAACTGGCCAGCCGAGACTCCTGTGACATGTGGTCGTCGCCTTAACGTCGAACACAAAAAACGGAACATATGAGGCAAACCCTATTTGACGCCTTCTGTCCATTAGCCCGCAGATGCATGAAGCCTCATTTGTACTAGGCCGGGCCTCGTTCATAGCGTTTTCTCCTGTTTTCTTTTTATCCTTTTGTGTTCACTTTCATTTTTTCATTTTCGTTTTTGTATTTCCTTTTTATTTTTATTTGCTATTTACTTTTTACTTTTTTTCCTTGTGATTTTCCTTTTTTTATTTTTTGTGATATATTTTCATTATCTTTTAAAAAAATCTGTATGTATTTTTACTACAAAATTAGTAATTTTTTTGAATTGCGCGAATATATTTTTGACCTCGGGAACAAGTTAGGCCAGCTTGGGCCTAAACTGCGTTGTCGCTTGTGCATATTTTTCTTAAACTTAAATAAAAAGCAATCATCTACCGGGAAAGTGCAGCGATCCAGAAAGCACTTCAGGTCTCTGTAGAGTAAATAGCGGAGCAAGTGTGTGTATCGCTTAAGTTACATAAGCTCTACGTGGATAAGATATGTGGCGATCAGTCAATGAAATGTATTGGAGAAATTTGGAGCACACATATGCATCAGACGGCTGAGTGAGTGTGGATCGTCCAACCATCTTCGTCTGATCCGGAGGGATAAGGCACCTCGCAAGCACCAAACGCCAGCCACCCCTACCACATCTTGTAGGAAAGGACGGGGCTGCGGGTATACGACTATATATGCCGTGGTGACCCCGGCACTAGCGTACCCTGCTCCTTCTTCTCAGTAAAGCATATAGAGCTAGGCAGCTAGCTAAGTACGCAATACCATGGCCCCAACGGCGATGGCTTCATCGGCGACCACCGTCGCACCTTTCCAGGGCCTCAAGTCCACGGCCGGCCTCCCCGTCAGCCGCCGCAGCGCCTCCAGCCTCGGCAGCGTCAGCAACGGTGGAAGGATCAGATGCATGCAGGTATGAACATCTTTAAACTCTTGTCAGTCCAATTCACATGGCACCAAGTATTATTGAGCTGAGCAAAAGCTGATGTATGTACATATATGTGTGTGTTGTATCAACAATTCAGGTGTGGCCGATTGAGGGCATCAAGAAGTTCGAGACCCTCTCCTACTTGCCACCACTCTCCACGGAGGCCCTTCTGAAGCAGGTCGACTTCCTGATCCGCTCCAAGTGGGTTCCCTGCCTGGAGTTCAGCAAGGTTGGCTTCATCTTCCGTGAGCACGGCAGCACTCCGGGATACTACGACGGCCGGTACTGGACAATGTGGAAGCTGCCCATGTTCGGCTGCACCGACGCCTCGCAGGTCATCAACGAGGTGGAGGAGGTGAAGAAGGAGTACCCTGACGCCTATGTCCGCATCATCGGCTTCGACAACATCCGTCAGGTGCAGTGCGTCAGCTTCATCGCCTTCAAGCCACCGGGCTGCGAGGAGTCCGGCAAGGCCTAAGCTGCCAGCTGGAAATACCAGATGCTATATGTGGTGTCTTGGTGAACATTTGTCGACAATTCTGGTTTCGGGTTTTACTTTTGGTTCCATATAACTGCGTATGTACGTGTGCACGAATGTATGTACCTACAAACGCAGGTCTATGAACAGTCGCAGCGTTGGGTAAGTCTGTTCCGTCATACTTGTCTGCGTTGATGAACCTAGGCAATGCTAAGGAGGTTTCAGACATATGGGAGGCCTTTTTGTGTTTGCCGTTCATATCGTTTGGAGTCTAGAGTTTACCCCTCAAAATGCAAGAGTTCAACCCGGGGGCGCAAGACAAACTATCGCACATGGTTAGTTTTCTATAATCGTATCAGTTCAGATCGAGCAATTTAAATCCCACGAATCACATACGGATGAACCCTTCCGTATGTGTTATCCCCTATCGCCTAAAAACTTAGAATCGTGTGTAAGCCTTCAAACAGCGTTTGACGGTCAATTATTCACATATGGTATTATGTTTTCTAAACTATGTGCTATCCATCCCACACGACTTGACGGAAGAAACCATTCCATTATTGTGAAGTATCACACACAGTTTATATCTCGTTGATCACATGCAATCTAAATTGTCTCCTCGGTTTCCATTCGACGAGAGGCTTCTCAACTTCGTCCTGCCTGCTACGCATTAGCGACTAGGCAACTTACTCGCAATAGAAGAAAATATGGATTTTCAAGGCTAGATTTTCATACGAAAGCAAATATTCGTGGCTAAACATCGTTTACCACGATAGGGGTACCGTGATAGAAGGGGCGTGCCTGATTTTTTAACCATGATTCTAGGGAAAAGTGATAGATGGTTCACGTATCAACCACAAAAAAGGTTGTCATGGTAGATGAATATAAACCGTATTAGATGCCTGGCCCACCTGAGTCCTTTGACCGTTAAGTAGGCCAACCAATTATTATTGAGTGGGCCGACCCGTAACTTTAGGTGGGCCAGCCTATTAAATTTAAGTGGGCTAGCTTGTTATTCTTAAGTAGTCCGGCCTATAAATATTAAGTGGGTCGGCCTGTTAAGTTTAGATAGGTCGGACTGTTTCAGCAAAGTGTGCACACCTGTTAAGCTTACGCACCTTGGCATGTTACTGCAAAGTTGGCAGGTCTATTAAGGTTACGTGGGTTGACCGTTTATATTTAGGTGGGTCAGCCTGCCAAAGTTAAATGGTTGGCCCATTAAGTTAGGATGAACGACCTGTTAAGTTTAAGCGGGCTCATTTTGTTTAGTTGGGCCAGCCTATCAAGTTAAGTGGGCCAGCCCATTGGTCCGGTCTATCAGGTTAAGAGAACCGACCAGTTGAAGTTGTGCGCGCCGGCAAATCTTGCTTGACGAAAACAAACCCATCGGCACAATTTAATGGCCCCAGATATTGTTCCAGCCTATTAAATCATCCACTTGACAGAAGCCTGAAATGGTACAACAATTTCCTAGGCCGTTTGTTTTTAGCCCAACAACAGACAAATATTGTTCATATCGATAAGACCCAACTTTCAGTTTAGTCCAAATTCAAACAAACCTATATTGTACGCATTGTCTATTAATTTAGGCACTACCCAATTACGACTAGTACCATTGGCTCCTTCGGGGCAAGCTCTAATAACAAGAAATTACTCCCTCCGTCCTGACTTATTCCTGACTCGCGTGGTGTGCTGAGAGTGAATCAATGCCAGAGGCAAAAGAGGAAGAATGTTGCGTTTCTGTCACCTACGCCACCTAAAACAGGATTTTCTCGTTCAAATTATACGCCGCTTCATTTGGGATGGAGGGAGTATCTAGGATAGAAAATAAAGAAAAATTACAATAATGCAGAAATGATTTAGACAAACAAATCAACTATTACATGAAATGAAGACTTCTGAAAATTATTACATAACATCGACAAATGGGATAGGAACAAGCTTATAGAGAGTTTTAGTGTACTGTTGAACATAATTGATATTTCAATAGGCACTCTTTATGAAAATTGCATGGCCACACAGTTAACCACTGGTTTACCATGAGAACTGCAGATGATAATTTAAGTAGATGATCAGTCAAACCTTGCTTATTCTTCGACTTCTTTATCTCTTTGCGTGTTTCGGTGATTATAGCATCTGTTTATTCTGTTTCATGTCCAATTATATCAAGTGTACATTAGAGTGTAGTGTCAACATCTGTTTCTGCTTGAATAACTGGAACAGTGCACGTCATGGACCAATGACTGAAGACGTCATGGACCAATGGATTGCGGGTGAAAGCTTGACCTGACGGTATCAATGAGCACTGCTCCCCTCCTTGGAGGAATCACTGTTGGTTGTGCGATTGGGCCCCTGAACCTTTATGTCTCTAAGTGAAAACCCATGTTCTAATCTGCATGCCGGGTGACGGCGGCGATTTGGCGTCGTTCCCTTCTTGAAGGCGTCGTCTTTTAGCTGTTCGTTGCGAGTTAGGTTTGTAGACGCTAGCGGTGTTTCCTTTGACATGGTATGGTACACAATAGTGGTTGTGCTTAAAGTCTCTACCTCTTCGGTTTTCTTATTTCCTGTTGTCGTTTGAGCTCTGTGGTGAGCATTCTATCGTTCGATGGATCAACACCCTTCAGCTAGGGCGAGGGGGCAGGCGACACCCTTCATTGATAGGAAAATGATACTAAGAGTGACATTCATCTTGTTTTTGAACTTGACGTTGTCCGCTTCACTCCTCATGGATATGCATTCATGCCAACCTCGGTCAACGACAAGTGTCTGGTGTATGAGGTCTTTAGTATCTTCAGCTTGCACGTATTTTACCTTTTTTGCATAAAAAGTGTAAGGTGTATTTTCTTTTTGTTATTCTACCAAGCACTATGTATCCACTGGCGCTGGCCATTTGGAGGTTTATTAATTAAAGCTTGGAAATATACGGTCGTAAAGAAAAGGGAATCCAAGAACATGGTAGGTATGGCAGAAATTTTTAGTCAAATTTCAGAATATAGTTTTTAGAAAAAACGCCTCCAAAAATATGACATCTATATTACTTTAGAGCATCTCCAATTGAGGACGAGATAGCCCCCAACCGTGTTTCTACTTTCTAGTGCTTAAAGTTTCTGGACAGCCTTTTCGTTCCAAACCTGTGGAGCTGGCTAGGGATGTCCAGACACTATGCCAGGTAAATTTTTATCCAGCTGACCCATTTGCTAGTCCCTCGTCGATTTTCTGCCCGGACATTCTAACGGGAGTTGCAGTTGAGGGCACCGGCCCCAATTTATTCATACATACCTAAATAGACATTTTTTGAGGAAATTCGGACATGATTTGAGGGAATTCTCTGCTCGAATGGCATCTTGCATATCGGTCGGAATATTTATTACTGGTTGATTTCCTCACTAGCAGACGCACTGCATCCGACGGCCATCCCACTTCCACTAATCCGGAGGGATAAGAAAACCGGGCATCAGGCGAATGCCAGCCACCCCTTCCACATCTTGTAACAAAGGACCGGGGCTGAACATATGGCGATATATACTACTGCGGCAACCCATCACTGCTGCACTGGGGGGCCTCAAGTGTAGACAAGCAATCTCATCCCATCCTTAGCTAGCACAGCGGCAGCTGTACGTGATACCATGGCACCCGCCGTGATGGCTTCGTCGGCCACCACCGTGGCGCCATTCCAGGGCCTCAAGTCCACCGCTGGCCTCCCCGTCAGCCGTCGCAGCGCCGCCAGCCTCGGCAGCGTTAGCAACGGTGGAAGGATCAGGTGCATGCAGGTATGAACATCTTTAAACTCTTGTGAGTCGATCCAATTCACTTAGCACTAAATAGTTCAGCTGAGCAACAACTAATGTATATATGCATTCGTCCATTCTATTAACAATTCAGGTGTGGCCTATTGAGGGCATCAAGAAGTTCGAGACCCTCTCCTACCTGCCCCCGCTGTCGACGGAGGCCCTTCTGAAGCAGGTCGACTTCCTGATCCGCTCCAAGTGGGTTCCCTGCCTGGAGTTCAGCAAGGTTGGCTTCATCTTCCGTGAGCACGGCAGCACTCCCGGATACTACGACGGCCGGTACTGGACAATGTGGAAGCTGCCCATGTTCGGCTGCACCGACGCCTCTCAGGTCATCAACGAGGTGGAAGAGGTGAAGAAGGAGTACCCTGACGCCTACGTCCGCATCATCGGCTTCGACAACATCCGTCAGGTGCAGTGCGTCAGCTTCATCGCCTTCAAGCCACCGGGCTGCGAGGAGTCCGGCAAGGCCTAAGCTGCCAGCTGAAACAGCGGCCGCTATATGAAACCACGGCTGCTATATACTTTTGTCGACGACTCTGCTTGAGAGTTTATTTGCGTTCCATATGATTGTTTACGCGTACGAATGCATGTATGTATGTACCTACCAGCCTAAGCTGAAGAGGTCATATGTGAATTCTATAACCGGCTACACATGAGAGCATACACATATATAATGTTACTTCCCGATGTATTTATATAAAATCCTCTGACTATGTCTTCCTGCCGATTGATTGGAATTTTTACTTATACAAAATCCTCTGACTATGTCTTGCTATCCTCTGCCGATTGATGCTCCTTAATATCAGCACAAATTTCAAGTGTCTTTACTTACCAGTGAAACAACACATTCCTGTTCTGTTACTCCATTCGTCTGCATTTTTTTCAGTTACATCTTCTCCTTTCCCTCCCTTCTAATAAACCGCTCTAATTGTTTTAAAAGTTGGTGCACTTCCAAATAGTAATTAATTCATTTGACCTATTCTCTTAAAAAATTGACTACGGTGCTCCAGTTGAAAACTTAGATCTGAAAACGGACTTTTAAAAGTTTGGCGGTCTGAAAACGGTCTAATTGTTTTAAAAGTTGGGACTCTTCCAAATAGATATGTTAAAAGCATTTTGATCGATAATTTTCGTGAAATGAGGTTTTTGCATGAAAACTTAGATCCCAACCTAGATGCTATCAAAAAGGTTGCTAAAAATTGTGTCATGATTCAAAATCAAGTAGAATAATTACCTACTCTATAGGAAAAACTTTTACTTAAACAGTCTACTAGTGAAGACGAAGTTTTTGATGTAAATACTAGGGGAGGCTCAGCCACTCAGGAGTCAGGACCCTGATGGCCATCGACTGAGGTTTGAGGGAGGCTCCAATGAAAAAGAAACCTTTTATAGAAAAATCTCCCAACGATAATGGCACATATGAAAATTCTGAAGAACATGAAAAACAAGTGTTTCTCACCGATGTTGATACTCAAGAAGACAATAGTGAAGATGAGGAGCCCTCTATAATAATAATCCATATTCCCAGATTGAAGATGAACCCATTCCCGAAGAAGATTAATATAACTAAAACATGAGAATCCTCTTCCAAAGTCTAAGAAAGGTGAAAACATTAGTGCTTCAGCTATGAAGTAAGCGAAGAGATCCTTAGGTCTAACCACCAATTTCTTATTCTCAAGAAATACTTAAGAGCAGAGATGTTAATACACTTGCAAAGTTTCTTGAATCTCTAAAAAAAATCTTTATATGTGCATTCTCTTAACCTATGCCATTAAAATACCATCTTATTCTAAATAATTATACTTTACACTCAAGTTCAGTTTTGTAGATTCATTTTGTTCACAAAACACACATTAGGCCTTAATAAATCCTTAACATTGACTAGATAGGCAGAGAATGACCTGTAAGCCGTGTGGGGAGACCGGAGAAGTGGAGAGTTTGATATTCGGCAGATCGGCTGTTCGTAGATTCATCGATGCAGATCGGCAGATCGTCCGCACCTGAACAGCGGTGATGCTCGACTGGAGGTGACGCGTGATGAAGCCACGATCTCGATCCATCGAAGATGTCGTCGGCAAGACAGGGTATGTGTAAACCCCGTGTGTTGATAGTGATGGATGGATTGGCCCGTGGGTCAAAACGTGTAGCAGTGCACATCGATTGTGAGGCCTGTGGGCTAGTAGTTACTGGGTTGGGCCGTACTGAGCACCGTAAGCGCCTCTAATATTTTGTTTTTGCGGACAAGAGCAAGGTGTCGTTCCCGGAGGGAACCCTTTCGAAAGGGAACCAGCGAGACGGTAGCACGCCACGTGGCAGCCTCCACGCGGAAGCAAAACCGAACGAACGCGTGCGTGCTGTTGGTGAAGCCCCGCGTATGTCTCAGCATACGCGTCTCAGCCCCGCGTACGCGTACGTCCAGCTCCAGCCTCACGTGTACATCCTGGCCAAAAAATTCCCACGGTACGAGTAAGATGTACAAGAAATATATATTACAGTGTACAAAAATTACATGAAAAACGGTGTACAAATTATACACAGGACGCGGCTGCATGCGTCTTGTCTATATTCGTAGTACAAAAAATTAATGTACATCTATGTTACATATTGTACAACTATATAGACATAGTTTGTACAACTAATAGGTAGTACAACCATATAACCACATGTTGTACAACTAGACAACCGCAGTTTGTACAGACACATATTGTACAACTAAACAGACACGTATTGTACAACTAGACAGACACATGTTGTACAGACACAGATTGTACAACTAGACAGACACATGTTGTACAACTAGACAGACACAGGTTGTACAGACACAGATTGTACAACTAGACAGACACATGTTGTACAGACACATGTTGTACAGACACATGTTGTACAACTATACAGACACATGTTGTACAACTAACAGATTGTACAACTATACAGACACAGGTTGTACAACTACACAGAAACATATTGTTCAACTAACAGGTTGTACAAACTACACAGGACAGGGTGTATAAAAGTACACAGACACAGGTTGCAACTACACAAAATATGATGTACATACTATGCATAACCGGGTGTACAAAAAAAAAAATTCGTCGAAACCTATCGACATGGGATCTAGTTTTGAAGATCTCGACACGAGGAGCTCAGAAATGAAAACGGTTCGTAATTTGGATAAACGGTTCTCGAGATATTTCGTTTTTAAAATTCGGATTTGAAAAATAAAAAGCAAAAAGAGAAAACTGCATGGCCACGCACGCATGTCCTCCTTCTCTCTCATACTCCCCCACTTTCAATCTAATTGTGACACTTGGCAAACATGTAGACAACCAAAATTTAATCATGTAAGGAGAAGCCGACACATGTCACAATTAGAACGATGGTGGGGTTCCCTTTGCAAAGGGAACCCTTTTTCTAGTGATTCTCACAAGAGCATATTTGTTTATATGGGCCAACCTTCCCTACGAAAACAAGTTGGATCAAACTCATCTTAGCTTTCGGTTTGAATTGCTTACATTTAACAAGTCTGTTTTTGGCATGAGTAATTTGGTCATTTAACTAACGAAATGGTGTGCGCAGATTACCTTTTTTTTATACAATAAATACCACGATATATTATATGATCGAATTGTGCATGGCAGAGATACATGAGCTGACTATATCGATTACAAAATAAAGTCTAAAAGAAACGAGCAAATCTTCGAAATCTTCAAACTCTTTCTTCTTCCAAGACACGATCTTGTACTTTTCTGAAGGCAGCCGAACGACAAAGATCCCATACCACACACCTGTGAATACCAACAAAGGTTCTCCCATAATTTTAAATTTGAGCCGCAATGCCAAGTATAGGTGCATGCACCCAGCCATTAAATTAATCAACCAACATCGGCAAGAGTACCAACACCAATATTCCAGGGAAAAGAAACCGAACAGCCTAACCGACGTCGCTGGGAGCCGATAGTACGAATCACCATTGTCGAGAACGTAGAAGTCGGGACAGATATTGCGAGGACAATCCTCCTCGCAGCAGCCATGAGAAACAGTCCAAAATCGATCTGACGAAGCAAGATCTGAATAACCATACCTAGACAATCTTAACCTTCCAAAAACACAATTGGCATTGGGAAAAAGATCTTGGCACCGAACGAAGACCGGAAGATTGCTTATTGTAGACGATGCCATCTTCGTTGATAAAGAAGACGACTACCAAAACCCTAACCAAACTATTGAAACACTACTATTATTAAAAACTCCACTCATAGATCGGGTTCCCCACCCCTCCCGACGCCGGCAAGGCCGGCCGGAGGAGGGCGAACCGATCTACGGTGGAGGAGGAGGAGGTGGAGGTGGCGGCGGAAGGTTTCTGAGTAGCTCCCTCGTACGATAGATTCAATCGAGATGGGCGAAAGTTTGATTTTTCTAATGAAGGAAATATTGTGCGCTGATTACCTAACTCTCAATATATGAGCATACCGGCTAAAATGGAGACCCTTCGAATAAGTGGTGCTTTCCGAGACCGTAATCTTGCAAAAGACAACCTGAAAAATCCAAATTCATTACTCCAATATACGTGAGCGGACGATCTGAATGCAGCGGACGCTGACGCGTTCTATCTCGCCGTTCAAGTTTTCACAGGGATCTGTGCCTGAAAAGAGAAATAAATGGCTTCGCAGCGCGAATACGAAGCGATACACGAGCATTAAGTGTTGTGCGGACCCACTGCAGTTACTCTCTGTGGCACCTCATGTACTTTTTACCGGCGACTCGTTTGGGTTTTTACCAGCCGGGCCATTGTCACGGCCGTACTCCGCGGCAGGTCATTGTGACAATACAGTATTGGTAATCAGCTCCGAGCGAGTTTGCTAGCTCGGTAGTGCCAGGAACCACATTCTGTGTAAGATAATTTACGGGAACATGTTAGCATAAAAATAAAATCGCATATTACGGCCTTTTGGTGCTCGGAGCCTGGGACTACATGGAGCATTTACTAAATAAAATCTAAAATAGTATATCCAAGCTTGAAAAATTCTAAAAACTATTCTATATGTAAATAATGTGAAATTTTACTAGTATGCAAAAAAAAAAGCGAAAATACACTGCATTCTAGCCTATGTGAATTGATAAAATTCTGAACCTGAGATAGTTAGTGCAGATTTTAAAATCTAGATTTTTTTCCAGATTTTACATTTATGTGAAAACGAAAAAAGAATATATTTTCGGCTATGATTTTGTATGTTTGTATTTTGTTAGAAAATATCCAGATTTCCAAAAAGCTGCACGGGTACATCTCCACATTATATGTGTGTGTACAAAGATTCACAAACAAGCAAAAAAATTAGCCTGTAAAAAATAGAAATAAAATGTCTCATGAAAAGTTGTTTTCAACAACGAAATTTGACCTTTTCAGATGCAAAAAAGTCAGTTTTTCGCGAAACGTTGTGGCGTGCACATAAATTTCGATTTGAATTTAAATAATGGTGAAAACGTGTTTAACATGAATTTTGGAAAAAGGAGAGGTGTATTTGGCAAACTATATGTATTTTGCAAAACGTGCTTAACATGGATTTTGGGGCCCACTATATGTATTTTGCAAACTTTATACATCAATCAGTGTGTGGGTTTCCGAACCTTTATATTAAATAAAATATTTCCAAAATTTTAAAAAAGAACAAAAAATCTAATGTGGATAATGAGGAATTCTATTAGTTTGCAAAAAAAACAAATGCAAAATACTTTGTTGTCTAGATTGTGTAAAAAGTATAAATTGTGGATCAAAAAAGTAAAAGAAATGTCTCGTGAAAAGTTTTCTCTAGCATCGAAATTTATCGTTTCTACATAGAAAAAGGAATCCTTTTCTTGCAAGCTTTATGGCGTGCACATAAAATATGAAGGTGTACAAGCCGAACTTTCTTTCGGATTTTTTGACATATAGCACACATTTTCAAAACTTTTTTGAAAAATCATGCAGTCGATTTATGGGCCCAATTAATTCTTTTTGTACCTTCTGGGCGCAACTAATTTTGTTAAAGAGTTTTGAAATGCTAGCGCTTGGAGTTTGCCCCGTGATTATAGAACATGAAGAAGATATAGGCTAATACTCTTAATTTTGTTGGTAGTTGGGGAGACGTCATTAAAGACCTGGTAACTTTTTGTTCATGTTAAGTGTGCCCATGCATGGAGCAAAGGAGTCTCGCCCTGACACAAGACAGTGTCAGGTCTGTTCATCCAGCTTTTGGGCCCACTATTTGTATTTGGCAAAACTTTATACGTTTCCTATACAGCAATCAGTGTTCTGGATTTTCGAATGGTTGTGCCTCAGAGGCCGTCGATGCTGCGGGGCAGCTGCCGCCTAGGTCAGAGCCTCATTTTCCTCCAATATACCGGCTAGATAACTCTACTACGTCCTATGCGTCGCCTTGGCCGCCGCGATGTTCTCCCTCTTGTTTTTTGGTTGTGTCTCTGCCTCTTGTTTTTTGTTTCTCCTTCTCAGTATGCATGGTCATAGAGTTATAAACTACTCTCTATATAGTGGACTACATACATACATATTAGAGTACATCAACATACACACTAAAACACATTTATATCACCACGATTCAGAATAAGTTAGAACATCTTAATTCAGATCAGGCAGAGAAGTATAGAATTTACTCGAAGAGAATTTCTCCAACCAATGTGGAAATGTTACCTGGTAGGATGGTACGTGCCCCAAGTTAGCTCCCTTGAGGAAAGATATCACCGGTAGTATTTAGGAGGATTTGTTAACTTTAGTTACAGTACATGCGATCGATCGATCAAGACATACAAAGGCGCGCGTGCACAAAAAAACACATGATTTGTTCTTCCAGCTAGCTAGGAGAACTGCTTGGAGGTTCCGAAGGTCTGGCCGAACCCCCACCCGGCGGGAGCGACGTTTGGGAATGTGAGTGTCTGGCCGTCGGTGCTGGTGACCTTGAAGGAGAGGCTCTGCCCGGTGAGCAGGGCGTTGGACTGCCAGTTGACGCCCCAATTCCTGGACATGGCCATCCAGCCGCCGGTCCTGGAGCCCTTTATCGACACGGCCCGCACGGACCCAGGGCCACCGACGTTGGTGACGAGGACGAGCTCGAAGTAGTCGTGGCCGGAGACGGTGAACCTGACGCCGCCCTTCTTGACGCAGGGCACGCGCTGGTAGAGCACCGGCACGATGCCGCCACGGTAGATGCCGATGTTGAGCCACGCCGGCTCGGCCATGTCGAAGTGCTGCCGGGGCGGGTTGCACCAGCCGTCGTCGTCGTTGGGGAGCGCGTAGTTGGGCGGGCAGAGGTTGGTGGCGGTGATGGTGACGGACTTGCCGCGGAGGCAGAAGCGCGGGTCCGCCGCGTAGTCGCGGGCGATCCGGTAGCACTGCCCGCAGGATGCGCCGTCGTTGAAGAGCGCGGTGCTCAGCGCCGCCGTGCTCGTGCGTAGCCCGTCGAGTACAGGTTGCCGTACCCGCATGCCCCACCTGCACGGACGGATCATCGGCCAGTTAGTTAACCACCTAACCATGATCGAAGACGTTGAAAGAAGATTTGGATAACGCGCGTTCTTACCCATGGTTCCTGAGGCGTCACTGCCGCCGTAGAAGGTTGCGAAGGCTTTGGTGACGCCGGAGGACGTGAAGCCGGAAGCCATGCTCCAGAGGAGGCATGTCGCAGCCGCGAACAAGGCGAGGAACCGAGCAGATGATGTGTCCATGTTGGAGAAATGCTAGCTGCCAAACATGAGAGGCGGAGAGAGCAGCTTAAGTAGCCATGAACCGGGCGAAGCTCCATGGAAGCTGGCATGCCGTGATTGGGCCAGAAAGGCACCGTGCATGCATGTGGGTGTGCATGCACATATGCGGGCTGCAGGGCTGTGTGCTTTCGGGAGCTGACAGAGACACCATGGCATCACACGAGGAGCTCGATCGGTAATGGCAATGGTGGAGATTGTATTATTGGTCCAGATCGACGATGCAAGATGCATGGAGGCTCGTGGGAGATTCTTCTATCTATCGGGACAGCGCTAGCCCATGTTCGCGTCAATAAACTGCTGGGTGTGTCGGTGACCTCTGTCGGGGTCGAGGCAAGATGTGCAGCGTTTAATTTCCATCTGTCGGCGCCACTCCGTGTAGATCTGTGTACTCTTCGGCTGTGCAGGCACAGGGGGATTCGGCGCTTGTTTTGCGCGTGGTACACTTGGGCGAAAGTGCACCTTGGATTTGTTGATGAGGATTTTAGATAAATGATATAAACAGTAGTAGTAATAATAATGCCCTATTCATTTTAGAAGGAGACAATAATAGAAGATACTCTTCATGCAGTGGCTAATGGCTTTGTGTAAATGGCTATGGAAAATGGAAAATTTAGAGGGGTCTCGCAGGAACTGCTGACAAAGAAATAATAAAGAAGGCTGACGATGATAAAGTTGGTCCTGTGCGAAATCTTCTCTATCTCTCACGATTGGGCTCCGACGGTGGCAAGGCTGACGATTTGAAGCCGGAGTGTTCTTAATTATGATCTTTTTGTCCTGTGTCTTGACATTTTACTCCTTATTGTTGAGCTCTATGTGAGTTAGGGAGGGTTGCCATTGGTTTTTAGCCAATTTGCAGGATGTTGCAGAGTTGTTGTTTGCTCTGTTTTATTTTATTGCTTAACTTCCTTTCGTTTTTTTCACCCTTGTAGGATAACTAGGCGGTTTCTCTAATAGAAATCATCGAGTCGAGCTCGTTTTCAAAAAAAGAAAAACGATGGTTGATGGCCATATATTCATAGTCTTCATCAGGATGAAATTGCAATCGAGTGACATGAACATTTGAAAGCTACATAACAAAATAATTTAATGGTCGTATTAAGAAGAAGTATATTCATGATATTTATCTGGAGGAGGGTATGCTCGAGTAACATGAACTGTTTAAATCCTACCTAACAAAATATTATATAAGCTACATTAGGCTTAAATAATAAATAGCGAGTTTTGGCCCCTCAGCCCATGCAGCCCTATAAGAGGAAACACAAGGAACCCTTACCTCGCGAGCCGTAAGCCCCTCTACATCCACCAAACCCCCTCCCTCCACACATTGATGCTGAGGGCCACAGCCGGGCAAAGCCTAGCCGTACTAGTGGTGGCGTATTCCTCCTCCCCGCCCCCCCCCCCCCCCCAATGGTGTGGCGTCTTAGGGTTCTAACGTCGACGACCAGGGGCTATAACCCACTCGTGGAATCTTGACCTAGGAGGGCAAGTGGGGCGCCCTTTGCGGTGTTGATTGATATCTTTGATCCGGATTATAGATACAATACAATTGGTTTTTCAAAAGAGACCTGGAAAATGGAAAATTTAGAGGGGACTCGCATGAACTGCTGACAAAGAAATAATAAAGAAGGCTGGCGATGATGAAGCTGGTCTTGTGCGAAATCTTCTCTATCTCTCACGATTAGGCTCTGACGGTGGCAAGGCTGACGTTCTAAAGCCGGAGTGTTCTTAATTACGATCTTTTTGTCTGAAATTTAAGTATGTGTCTTGACATTTTACTCCTTATTGTTGAGCTCCTATGTGGGTTAGGGAGGGTTGCCATTGGTTTTAGCCAATTTGCATGATGTTGCAGAGTTGTTGTTTGCTCTGTTTTTTTATTGCTTTACTTTCTTTAGTTTTTTGTTTCACCCTTGTAAGATAACTAGCCAGGCTGTTTGTCTAAAAAATATCGACGAGGCGAGCTCGTTTGCTAAAAAACAATGGCTAATTGCCATATTTTCATAGTCTTCATCAGGATGAGGGTTCAATCGAGTGACATGAACATTTGAAAGGCTACATTACAAAATAATTTAATGGTCATCTTAAGAAGAAGTATATTCATGGTCTTTATCTGGATGAGGGTACGGTCGAGTGACGACATGACCTGCTTAAATCCTACGTAACAAAACATTATACAAGCTACATTAGGCTTAACTAATAAAGAGCGAGTTTGGCCCCTCGTCTCCTCCGTCCCTTTATCAACATCCACCCCCCCTACACACACACATCGCTCCCGAGGGCCACAACCAAGGAAAGCCTAGATGTACCAGTGGCGGCGGCTTCATCCTCTCTCTCTCTCTCCCATGGCGGTGTCTTGGGGTCCCATCGACGACGGCTAGGGGCTCTAATCCACTTGTGGCATCTTGACCTAGGAGGGCAAGCAAGCCCCTTTGCGGTGCTAGTTGATACCTTCGATCTGGAATATGGATACAATATAGTAGGTGTTTCCATAGAGAGTTCGGTATTATCACGAACTATAAAGTAGTTGTTTGGAAACATTATTTATAACAAGTCTATGAAGTCTAGAATGTTTTTGTTTACTAAACCAATATTTATCTTGTACTCCCTCCGTTCAGAAAAGGATGTCACAAAAATGAACTATAGGTAGACCATTTTTGTGACATCCTTTTCCGAACGGAGGGTTTTTACCAATGAATGGAAATAAAGCCAGGGCGGATGTTTCACTTGCATTTCTGCAGACATATAATGTTGGTTATAAAACATAATAATAAGATAATAAGAAGTGTCGGTGATGAAAAATACTTATGTTAACATGGATATAACACGACGATGCCTCCTGGTGACACCACAACCTACTATGGTAGAAACGTGGATTCAATTGCCAATCTTGACCTATTCTGTTGACGCGGGGTCATTTATACTACTATTAAAAGAGCAAACTTGTGTTGATACATTAAATCTGAGTCCTTCAATATTTGGCCAACGGTCAAGATTGCTCCAATGTTTGACAACTCAACACATCTTTTCGTTTCGTGATAATTACGAGATTTGCCACCGTTAAAAAACAAAACGTTCCGGAGCGAGCAGCGCCAGAGCGGAAGAAGACGAAGGCCGCGGCGGCGAACAGTTGGGTGCCGGGCGAGGGTACCGAGCTGGCCACCGTCAGGGTACCAGATCGACCACCTTCAATGCCAGACGACCTCCTCCATCCCGCGCATCTCCTGCCCGAGCGACTCCAGCCCGACGTGGTCTGAGATTGGCGCCGGTGTCCTTTTCCCAGCCCGGCAAGGAGGAGCTGTGCAGCACGACTGCACGACACGTACAAGCTGCCCCAGGAGCACAAGTCTGGCTCTAGGCTGAGCGATGGTTGGCCGCACTAGCGGAAAGTTTGCCTGGGAGGGTTCCGACAGTTACACCATGAAGATCTCGATCCCATTGGCAACAAGAGCGTGAACCTCGTCAGCTTCTTGGGTTAGTTCTCAAAAGGCTGAGTATCAACCCGCAGTCCTACCATTGTTTTCTCATCGTTGACTGATTGATTTATCCCGAGGCCACCTCCGTCCAATTTCGAACCAACCACACCGCCTCCCGCTAGAAGAAAATCCAGTTACATTGATGCATCATGGATAGTCACCTCTGCCTAAATGCCTAATTAGGTGCGCTATACTTGGCGCCCGCGACACTGGCTGGTTCAGGTACCAATTAATCTGTTTCAGTTCTGCATATGTCCGTAGCGCAGGCTCTGCATTTTCTGGCGTGAATTTTCCGACTTGATTAGTATGTAAGTTGTGGATTGATCTTGTCTCCGTGGCACATCTTGATTTGCTTTAGCACACAACAGATCTTGCATGGATTAATTTGTTCTTTCTGTATATATACGTGAGTGGATCCATATACCAGTGCAACAGAGCTTTATTTGTTCTTATAATCTCATGTGCATGGTGCAAATGAAATCGTCATCAGCATAAGGCACATGTGGCCGTGAGGACGTAAAGGTACGAACCCAGAAATAAAGCTTCTAGATCAAATTACTTGATGTGCTTGATCGATTGCTTAACAAAAATCGACTCTATTGAGTTTGTTCAGAACATACCAGTTCACTATGCTCTGAAAACTGAAGGAGCGTGGCAGGGTCCTTTTAGCTATCTTTCTAGATTGTCTCTGTTACTAGTAGACAAGCTAAACTTGCTCTAATGTGCGAACAGAATAAATATTTCCCAGACTATGTGCAAAACAAGCATCATGCGTACCAGCATTGTGCGAATCGTGCACATCAATTTGCCTTCAGTTCTGCGTCCAGGTATCTTAGTACAAAAGCTTTCCAACGATTCTCTGTTCTTCACATATTCCATGTAGACCCTTGTACGTTTAACTGTCAATTGTTTCATTTAAATTGTGAAGATCGACGTGCGTTGCACGTACATGCCAACTATGTATACTACTATTAAAAGAGCAAACATGTATTGAGGTGTGTTGATATATTAAATCTAAGCCATTCAATTTGATCAATGATTCAAATCGTTGTAAACCACGGCGAAACGTTTTTTCTGTGTTTCCTTTGTCCCGTTCCATCTTTTCCCTTCCCTCTCTCAGCACTTCCATATCTCGAGAGCGGGGAGCATGCCGACGCCGTCCAAGCTTGGGCGTCGCCGGCGGCCGGCCAGCTAATTTGATGTTGAATCGGCCTCCTAGGGACCCCTAGCAGAGCGGCGGATAGGCGCTGGCCACACACCACCACCACCAGGTAGCCCACGCGCCACCCACTCCGTCGATTCCAGTAGGGCCACGAACGACGCGCCGTCGCTAAGCTCTGATACTGCACGTCGGTGTGGGCCCTGGTTCCCCGTCATCGCCGAACTGAGGTCCCGTGCGGACGCCGGACGGAGCTCCTCTGCGGCGCCGCCTGCAAAACATGGGTGCGTCCCCTGCATTTTATTCACGCCACCGTCTGCGGCTCTCTTTTCTTCCACATGCGCGATCAATCTTTTACCTCCCCGGCTTTCTGTGCTATTTGTTGGAGGCGGCAATGGAAGAGCGACCGGCGGAGTCAGCGCTTCTCCCGCTGAAGGTCAGGCCCCCGCGACCCCCATCCGTTCCTTGCTCTGATGTTTTATTCCCTAGACGATGTAGTCTATTTGATTAGATCCAATCAGTGCCCATGGAGAAAAGGAACAAAATTAGAAATGCTATGCACGCAGTATACGGGCTAATAGAAGTCTTCCATGCCAGGACTCGGTTCTCTTCTATGTCAATTAAATTGGTCCCAAAGGAGGTCCTAATATGAATGAGAACTTTCTTTTAGTTTTTTTTAACAAGCAAGGGCACCAAGGGCGCCAAATTTATTCAGCTCATCTGCACCAGGCAGCTGTGAGTACAAAGTCCTGAAAATTTACATTTTGTATAGTTGACACTACAGGACATAAATCTTGAGGATGAGCCGAATTCAAGCATCTGTAGATAGGTTGATTTAGGCTACGCCTAAGAACCTGTGCTATGCAATTGTGAGCCACTATGTTGAGCTTCCGGCCTGGATACATGAAATACCTGTGGCGCCAAGTTCGTAGTGGCTTCAAAGTAATCTGCTAGATATGCTCTTGCATTCCAATGTAGGAGAGGATGATCAAGTTTCCTTGCTGCTGCCGTCTTGGCGAGTGCCTGGTTGTCTGTTATGAAGATCGGCGCCTCAATCTGAAGAAGCTGAGCAAATTTCGCTGCTAAAAGAAGAGCCTTTGCTTCTGACTGAAATACCGTTGACACTTGTTCCGTGGAAGCTTGTATCATGATGCACCATTTGCTTGGAGCAGTGTTATCTCTGATGTATATTCCGATCCCTGTCGCCTCTGTTGCTTCTGCTCCCGGGATATTCCTGCATTTCCAAGAAGCATCTGAAAGAATAACCGTTCCCTGAAGTGATGCAATGGAACTAATTGTGGATCCCTGTACTGGGAATGCCAAACTTTCTTTTAGTTGGGGACGTCCTTCCTTTTCAGTCCCCAATGGGCGATGGTAGAGGAAAAAAAATGAACTGAATAACCACAAAAATCAATAGGACGTACCCCTGTTACCCTGCAGAAGTACATTTGTATCTGAATTTCTGTAAAAGAAAGTGAGTTCGTGGCGATACTGAAATCCTATAAAAATGTGAGTTCAAGGGATGGTGTGTCTCCCTTCTAACCGCCATGGTTGTAAGAACGAGGACAAACTGTGTGAAACGGACAAGACGTTGTCAATCATCTTCATGGATGTGAACAGCGCCATTTCGCAATGTGGGAATTTGGAGAAGAGATAGCGAGCGTGAACCCCAAAATTAATCACTTTTTTTTTTTAGAAATGGGGTTGTCCCGGCCTCTGCATCGAGTGATGCACACAGCCATTTATTACATAAATTTGTTCAAAGTATATTATTACATCTCAAAAGATCACAAAGACAATGAGACAAGCCTCAACCGGATAACAGCAAAACCTATAGAGTACTACGAAAGTCGTCTAATATGCTGCCACGTATGCCGGGAGAAAAAATCCTGTGCCACCAATAGGAGCCGAGTGCATCCAGCCACCATAAGTTCCCGCTGGTCCGAAGGTAGCAAGAAGGCCCATAGTTGGATCCAGTGCACCGCCGTATGGATAACCTGTAAAACATGAAAAGTTTCTTTCCTGTTAAAGACAATATTATTCCTACAATTCCAAATAGACCAACAAATAGCTGAAACGCCAATACGAATCCTAGCTTTGGTCTTTTTATCCATCCCGTTCAACCAATTCCCAAACATATTAGTGACATTGGTGGGAGGAGGAATATTGTAGGTACAAAAAACTACACGCCAAACCAATTTTGCAAAAGGGCAGGAAATAAATAAATGATCAACAGTTTCGCTATTCCCACAAAAGGAACAATGAGAATCACCTTTCCAATTTCTCTTTGCCAAGTTATCCTTAGTAAGCAGCACTTTTTTATGAAGGAACCACATAAAAACCTTAATTTTCAGTGGGATTTTCAACTTCCAAAGATAAGTTTGTAAGAATCTAGTATGACCATTCATTAAGTCTTCATACATAGATTTAACAGTAAAGATCCCTGTTTGAGTCAATTTCCAAACAAAAGTATCCGGTTCATTGGTAAGAGTAACACCCATCAATCGAACACATAAGTGAGACCACATGTCCCACTTATTCCCTACTAAAGCCCTACGAAAGCCTATGTTTAAGGGTGGACTATTGTGGAACACATCATGAATCGAAACATTTTTCTGTTCCACAATATTGTATAACAATGGATATTGATTTTTTAACGGAGTAGAACCAAGCCAAGTGTCCTCCCAGAACCTTGTGGTTTCCCCGTTGCCAACCCGAAAGGATCCTCTACTAAAGAAATCCTCTTTAACTCTCATAAGACCTTTCCAGAATGGTGAGTCGTTGGTTGTGCTTCAACCTGCGCTAAGGTTTTATTTTGAAGGTACTTGTTTTGCAGCAGTTCCTGCCAAACCCCCTCTTCGTTTAAAAGTTTAAACAGCCACTTACTGAGTAAACATTTATTCTTTAGTTCTAGCACTTCGATCCCTAAACCCCCTGGTCTTTCGGTCTACATATAATGTTCCATCTAGTCAATCTATACTTTCTCTTATTTTCGTCACTCTGCCAGAAAAACCGGGATCTATAAAAATCCAACCTTTTACGCACCCCTTTTGGTATCTCTAAAAAGGACAACATGAACATTGGGAGGCTTGTTAAAACCGAGTTTACCAGGACAAGGCGATCCCCATAGGATAGCAACTTACCCTTCCAACATCCCAGTTTGCCTTCGAAACGGCTTTCTACTGGGTACCACTCGGAGTTCCGTAGCTTCCTATAGTGAATTGGAACCCCAAGATATTTAAAAGGTAACGAACCAGACTCACACCCGAAAATGTGTTTGTATTGATCCTCTACCTCTTTAGCTTTTCCAAAACAAAAGATCTCACTCTTGTGGAAATTGATTTTAAGTCCCGATAATTGTTCAAAGATGCACAATATTAGTTTCATATTCACAGCCTTCTCCAAGTCATGCTCCATGAAAAGTATAGTGTCATCTGCATATTGCAGTATAGATAGGCCCCCGTCCACTAAGTGCGGGATCAAACCACCTATTTGACCGTCCTCCTTTGCCCGTGCAATAAGAATGGCCAACATATCGGCAACTATATTAAACAGCATTGGCGATAAAGGATCTCCCTGTCGGAGGCCTTTTTTGGTTTGGAAATAATGACCGATGTCATCATTAACCCGAATTCCGACACTTCCTCCCTGAACAAATTGCATAATCCATTTGCACCATTCTTGTGCAAATCCTTTCATACGCAAAGCTTGTTGAAGAAAGGGCCATTTAACTTTGTCATATGCCTTCTCAAAATCAATTTTAAAAATGACTCCATCCATCTTCTTCCTTTGAAGTTCGTGAATGGTTTCATGCAAGACCACCACACCCTCTAAGATATGGCGCCCAGGCATAAAAGCCGACTGGGTCGGTCTAATAATTTTTTGAGCAATTTCAGTAATACGATTAGTACCTACTTTTGTAAAAATTTGAAACTGACATTGAGTAGACATATGGGTCTATATTGCTGTATCTGAACCGCATTATCTTTCTTAGGGAGCAGAGTAATGACTCCAAAGTTTAGTTTAAACAGGGACAAATTTCCTTGTTTTAACTGAAAAAATAAAGCCATAGGTCATCTCTAATGACCTCCCAGAAGGTTTTATAGAACTCAGCCGGAAATCCATCCGGTCCGGGCGCTTTGTTCAGCTCCATTTGAGAAATAGCATCATACACTTCTTTCACTAAGAAATCAGCTGTAAGAATGTTATTTTCTTCTGTTGATAATTGCGGTATGTCATGGGTAATATTCTCATCCATATGACCTCACTTGGCAAAGATGGACCGAAAAGTTTCTTGTAATATTCCGAAATATAACTTTTTAAATTTTCCTGCCCTATGATCGTTCCTTCCTCTTGCTCGAGTTGAAATTTTTTCTTTTTCCTATGCTTCCCATTTGCGATAAGGTGAAAATATTTTGTGTTGTTTCCACCTTCCTGAATGTGTTTCACTTTGGCCCTTTGTGCCCACTTTGTTTCCTCGTCTCTCCGTAGGCAACAAAGCCTGTCGTTTGCATCCCTTAAAGTATCACGCTCTGATACCGAAAGGGGGTTAGTTTCAGCTTTAATATCAAGTTCATCGATAATTTTTAGAAGTCTCTCCTTCTCTTTCTTATACTTGCCACTCAGATTTTTAGCCCATCCTTTAAGAAAACGTCTCAAATGTCTTATTTTATTTTGCCACACCTCAATAGGTGTATTCCCTTTAGCTGGTGCAGCCCACTCTGCTGCCACCATCTCATAGAACCCTTCCATTCTCAACCAGGAAAGTTCGAATGAGAAACGTGCTGTATTTCCACGTGAGCATGATCACCCGAGTCGACGAACAACGGGGTATGATCAGATCCCACCCTACTTAAAGCCTGCACCGTAACTAAAGGGTATTTTTGTTCCCACTCCGTGGTGGTAAGGATTCGGTCTAATTTCTCAAAAGTAGGGGTTCTCGCCTACTCGCCCAGGTATACTGTCTGCCCGAAAGCTCCAGTTCTTTAAGCTCTAGGCTCTGAATTATCGCATTAAACATGATTGGCCACCTCGGATTATAGTTATCATTGTTCTTTTCTTCAGGTTTCCGAATTATGTTAAAATCCCCACCCACCATCATAGGTAGTGGTTCATTTTCACACAGTCGAACTAACTCTGATAGGAACTGCGGTTTATTATCATCTTGGGCAGCGCCATATACCGACACTAAAACCCATTGAAACCCGTCACTCTTCGACTTTAGAAAGAGCTTGACACAAAAATCTCCAACTTCTACATTTGTGACCTGAAGCGTACCCACATTAATCCCTAACAACATCCCACCCGCTCTACCTCTAGGTGGTAAACAAAACCAGCTGAAGTCTTGCCCAGCCGCCAAATGACTTAAGAAAGGAGTGGCGAAATTAGATCTCCCAGTTTCCGACAAAGCTAGGAAATCCAATTTTTTCTCGCGAATAGATTCTTGAACAAACAGATGCTTTCCGGGGTCACGAAAACCCTCACTGTTCCAAAAAAGCCCTCTTAAGCTATGCATTTTTACGTTTGTTCTGTATTTTAATTCTAGCACTCCTCCTTTTATGAGAACAGGAGTAATCCTTCCTTTTTCTGGTCCGCTTGACCGTTTCTGACACAACTGGGAAACCCGACTCGCCCTCAAGCGTTCTATCTATCTCCTCATCATCTAAATCCTCTGTTAGGGCCGAAGCTCTATTAAGGACCAAGCTATATGGCTGCTCAACCTCCTTCTCTTTCACAGTTTTATTCAGAATACAAAACGAGCGATCTAAATCATTTCTCTTAATAGACAAAACCGATTCAGTAATTTCTTTTTCAGTCGCCCCCAAAGAGACCCCCAACCGTGCTGCTCTATCTTTAATTTGCTTATCGGATAAATTTAAAATGGAGTTGGATTGTTTCGGTGTACCTTGTATGAAGTCCCGCTGGTCCGCCAAAGCAATGGCGCGCCCCATCTGAGTGTCGTCGGCGTTGTGCTGCGCCCTGATGCGTGCACTCGACCGAACACCCATCGCCTCGCCGTCCGGGACACCACCAAAGTCGACGATGCTCTGCCGTGCCGCCACCTTGTCACCCGAACCGAAGGTCGGGAAAGATGGCAGCGTGGGCGAGAACACCGGCGCCCTCGGCCTAGCCGACCCAGCCCCACTCGATCCTGCACCCCCTCCCGGGGTACGTGGAGAGTCTAGGGCAGCCGACATGGAGCTCGATCCCGCCCCACCTCCTGTGGTGCGTGGAGAGCTCCCCATGGAGTACGAAACCCCATCACCGAAGAAGGTCGGTGAAGCCATCGCAGGGCTCGAAACAGCCCCGCCTCCCGCGGCGCATGAAGAACCAGAAAGGGGGCACGAAGCCCCAACCCGCGAAGCCGGCGAGGTGGGCAGAAGAACCTCCTGCGCTGCCACAGAAGCGCTCGCAGTGCCCAGCTCGGTAGTGAGCTTGGTCTCATCAGTAGCTATCTCCAACCTCCTCTCAGAACCTCTCAAAACAGCGAACTCCTTCCGTGCAACATCAAAGCCGGCGCACAGATGGTGAAAACACAACACCCAGCTTTACCGCCGCGACAGGTGGTTTAGAGGCTGAACCACCTTGGTTTTCAGTCACCGTAGTAGCCTCCGTTGGTGCAGCTTCCGTACTCATCGTCGTGTCTGGATAGTACCTAGCAACAGCCTCCTGAAAATCATCCCCAAGGTCATCATCACCATCATCATCGTCCTCTCCATCCGACCCCCCCATGTCAACATCCGGCGCTGCAGGTGGAGCTGCTCCCTCTACCACAAAGGTAAGATCAAAGAACCCGGCCTTAAAGAGCATAGGAAAGACCCTAGGGATCTTCGTGTGATCAAGGCAGCCAATCCTAATCCGCAAGACTCCATGCTGTCTCGTAAACGCCATGTCAATCTCAAGTGTTTTACCAAACATATCACCCACCGCCCATAGAGCAAGAAAATCCCCAATCTCCGGCCTTGGGATACCCGAAACACGCAACCAAACTTCCGGCAAAGTACTAGTAGGTTCCGGGTTTTGATTCCAGCTATCAAAAGTGAGCTCACAGGAGCTGTTTGGCACACGGCACAAACCAAAAACTCTGAGCCTCTCAAGATCAGTCCTGGTGGGGAATTGCACCCTATAGACGTTGTGTCCCACCTGCCGAACGTCCCAAACAAAATGTTCAGAAGGAACAAGTCGCTGCAGCTGCAGAACAATACCGGGGATGGTCATCTCCCCTCCTGTCACCACCAAGGAAGCCAAACGAACATTCTCCATCCTTGGTCTATAAGTCTAATCACTTACTACTTCGATTTTGTACTTAAAGATTTACGATATAAACAGGATGGTTCCTCAGAGAGCCTCGCGACAGGGCCAACGCGCCGGTGCTGGGAGTCCTCGCCGGCATCCAGCGGGAGGAGGAGACAACCACTATGGAGCCTCCGCGACTGTGAATCTGGTGGAGCCCCAGTCAGCGCCTCTTTCAGGGGTCACGCGGTGGTGCGAGGAAATGGAGGCAGCGGCAAGGAGGAAGGGGAGGGAGCCGTCGTGGCGCCATCAGGGAGGGGACGGTGCTCGCGCCACCGGCGCCAGGGAGACAGGCGGTCGCGTCTTGAGGAGAGAAAGAGCCAAAGATTGGCGAATGTGAGTGAGCATGAGGTTGTGCACATGAGTGGGGATACTTTTGTATATGTATTAGTACACACGTGCATATTTTCTACTTGTAAATTGCTTCATTTAACTATGAACACGTGCGTTGAACGTACATGCCAACTAGTATTAAGATAAATAGACAAACACATTACCTCTCTATGACGTCATTGTTATTTCCCGGAGAATTAATTTTAGCTATTGTACACCACTTAATCTCAAACGGGATTCACGCGTAGCTTTCGGCTCCTCTCTGCTCGTGGCTATACCTCGTTCACTCTCTGGCGTTTTTGGGTGGCTGACAACAGTCCGGATCGCACAGAGACAATTCGCTTGCCCCTACACTATTCTGTTTTTTTTGTTGATTAATGCACCGACAATTAGCACAGATAGACTAGGTTATAGGGATGCGAAATCGGACCCAAGACATGTACTCCCTCCGTTCCAATTTAATTGACTTGCTAGACATGGCAAGTCAATTAAATTGGAACGGAGGGAGTACAAAATGAAAAATAAGTGGGATAATTTTCGCATCCTTACTTGGTTATAAAACTTTTCAATTTTGACGGCCCACATATTGGTGGACAGATCCAAGTTCTGCACATTTGGCGCACGGGCGGTGGTATCTGGGCTAAGTTATGGATGTTCATTTCTCTCCAGAGCTTACACATTGATTGCCACGAGTTAGTGTTGATCTAATTGTTTCCGGAGTGATGGCCACGAGTTAGTGTTGGTCCGATTCATTCGGGGCTAACTTGTAGAAATTTACCAAACATATTGAAGAGTTTCTATTCCCAGTGGGACAAAACAAGCCCTAAAAAGAAGACGTTGGACAAGACACCCGATTGTAGCCCAGGGCGACCGAAGGGGCGACTCAACCCTAGCGCCGCCAGAGGAAAGGCCGGCGATAGCCCCTCCGCCGCTGCCGTCGGCGCCGGCCACGGTGGCGGCGGGCCCCGGCGTCAAGGGCGCTCGGGGGGAGGAGGCAGCGACGACACGAGGTGGCGGCTGGGGCGGCATCTTCGGCGGAATCGCGGGCGGCTTCCAGGGCGAAGCCCCTGGACGTGCGGCGGCGGCAGCCTCCATGGCCGGAGGCGGTGATGGATCTTCCATGGCCGGCAATGGCAAAGGCGGCGGCGGCGGCTGCGGATCTCGATCCCGTCGAGATCCATCTTTGATCTCCCGAAGGTGCGAGAAGGGGCAGCGAGGGGTGGTGGCACTCCACTGTCGGCGCTTGGCCCCATGCTGGGCCTAGTGCGATCCGGCCAGCGGCGGGGTCGCGTGGTGCGGCTGCCGGTGAAAATCGCGCCGGCTTCGGCTATGGCGGACGATGGCGGCGTCTCTGACGTCGTTTCCTTATTGAGGCATCGTCATTGCAGTGCGTGTCACCCATCTTGGACTGCTCCGGGGGAAACCCTAGATCTGGGTCTCCCGGATCGGACGATGACGGCTCTTTCAGGGTCGTTCTCCCTCCTGGGGGCATCGTTTTGGAGCAGCTGCTGATTGGGACGGGCAAGGAGAGGTGGCGTGTTGAGGCATCTAACACGTCGTCGACGGCGAGTCTTGGCGGCACGGTGCAGCGGAGTCTCGGCGCTGGACGTGTGATGATGGTGACGCGCAGATCGGATATGTTGTCTGGCATCGTGGCGATGTCGATGGCTGGCCTTGCAAGGTCATTAAGTTGATCTCTCCTGATGATGGGATGGCGGAAGATGGTGGCAGCGGCTTCTGGTGTGCGCATTTGTCGCGTACGCTGAAGATCGGCTGGACCGGTTTGTGCTTTTAGCGCGCTGTCGGGCGGCCTAGTTGAAGCCTCCGGATTTAGATGATGTGCGTTGGTGTGTGTAGGTCAGGGCATCGGTTCTGATTGTTCCACCCCCTTCATCAGGGTTGTAGGTGTAGCGAGTTGTCGCTAGTTTGCTGGTTCGCTTCCGGTTGATCTTTGTAATTCTCTTGTAAGGTGTTGTTGAATAATTGTGGATGACTGTGTGCATCACTCGATGCAGAGGCCGGTGATCCGCACCCCCTTTTCTAAACAAAAAAAAACCCCGATTGTAGCCCTGGCTGTCCTTGGTTTAGTTCTGCCCCTGCGTTTCATCTGAGCAAACGGGATGTCAGTCACATCCGCATGCAGTGGTAGAACTAGAAACGGCGAAACGTTAAAGGAACGTCCCTCGACGATTCGTCGCAGAGAAAAAACGGCAGTTGGAGATGCCCTCAGGTCATCAGGTGGCGTACTGAAACTCCCAGCCAGTATGAAATCCTCAACTGCCAACACAAAAATGCAGATTCAATCTTTTTTTGTAAAACCGAGCTACATGTAGCTCGGGCTCCATTTACATTTTCTCATAGCTCTAGTTATGCCCCCTATGTTTCATCTATGCAGCAAACGGGATGTCCGTGACATCCGCACGCATAAGTAGGACCAGAAACGATAAGTAATAGAGTAACGGCTCTTGGAGATTCGTCGCGGAAAAGAAAACGGCGGTTGGAGATGCCCTCAGGTCATCAGGTGGCGTGTTGCAACTAAACGGCAATCTCGTTCCAGTCAGTATGAATTAGGTAATCCTCGACTCCAGACTAAAGACTGACCGCTTGCTGTCCTCCGATCCAATAAAAGACTGACCACTTGTAACTGAAACTACTCGCACCCACGGCCTGTAGACTGGTCTGTAAACAATCTTTTTACATGGTCAAGTCGCCTCCCTTTCCCACTGGTCAATTATGTTTGCATTAGCTTGTTGTCTGGTCATGCACACGCTTCTTCACGTTGCTTTCATTGGTCGTTTTACCTGAATTTCACACTGTTTTCCCAGCGATCGCCGGTCAATTACAGTCCTAGCTCTGGAACAATTACATGTGCTTTTCCCGGGAAATCACGACGTACAAATGGTTTTTGTTTGACGATGACTGAATTAGTCCGCTGTGAAGTCTATGGGTTCCACTCGAACAGGAATTAAATATTTGCGTCCACATCTGCCCCCAAGCCCTTAAGCGCGTGTGTTATTAAAAACTGACACTACTGCTAAGAAAAACCCTGCAGTAGCCAGTAGCAGGTGTAAGTTTGTACGTTATATGCATAGGAAATTAGCCCAACAGACACAATATCTTTACTCAATCATACATGATGCACACTGTCGCGGTGTTCCTGTCATTGAGATATATATACACACAGACCGATCGATCGATCGCATCCCGGGTTCAAGATTCGTTCGTCGCTAGCTAGCGAACTATGCCAAATCGCTGGAGATCAAATCCTGGCAACAGTAGATCACAGTAGCTACACCAAAACAAGAGTTGTGTCCCGCCCACAAGTGCTGGTCGCGTACTACGTACTCACAACCGGGAAAACAAAGTTTGCCGAGTATTTGTACTCACAACCGGGAAAACAAAGTTTGCCGAGTGGGAAAAATACTCGGCAAAGAAGCAAAAACCTTGGCAAAAGCTTTGAGCACACGGCAAAAATCCCTTTGGTAAAGCTGCCTTGCTGAGTGTTTATATCCTCGAAACTTGGCAAATAATTTGACGAGTGACTTAACGGGGAGACGACCAAAATGGCAATGGCTTCAACACAAGAAAACGCGTGCAAATCGGGTGGTTTGAATATTCAGTGGCAAGTTTAAAGGAGAAATATTTTTGGGACTCTCACTATTGTTTGTCTCCTCTCTTTTTTCCGGGGAAATTACCTTGGTCATGAACTACAGTATATAAAAAGTTGTATTCCACTAAACATAAAAGTTATATAAATTTTGGGACACATGACAATTTTGAAAATAATCCACACGATTGTATTTATGTAAAATATAATAAACAATCGAGACTAAAAACCTTGATTTTCACTATTTTCATAATTTCAGAGAACGGAATTTATACGTATTTTTCTAATACTCATAGGCTATGAATCAGTAAGAATTCAAAATAATACTTGCCAAACCATTTTAGCCGTAGTGGACAACTTAAACATGTGCATCGGGTACTTACTTTATCAAACTTGTTACTAACAAGTTGTTAGTGAACACTTCCAACTTGACCAAGCTGCAGGTCAAGTGCAAAGACAAAGACAAACTACACTGAACCATTGGCTCCAAAACACGGCTTTTATAAAACGATCGGACCACTGACCAACGAGTCTATAACTCTATATAAGTTCCGGTTGCTAGAGTTGAGATCCTACAATCACATCCAGCTCGAAATTAACACAGCAAGAATCTTCCTCTTCCTCTCACACACACCTACGTACAGAGCGAGAAAGAAAGATTTTTGCGATGGAGGTGACGCCGAACCACACACAGGCCGTGAGCGGGTGGGCGGCCATGGACGCGTCCGGCGAGGTGGTGCCCTTCTCCTTCAAGCGCAGGGAGAACGGCGTGGACGACGTCACCATCAAGGTGCAGTACTGCGGGATGTGCCACACGGACCTCCACTTCATCAACAACGACTGGGGCATCACCATGTACCCCGTCGTGCCGGGCCACGAGATCACCGGTCTCGTCACCAAGGTCGGCACCAACGTGTCCGGGTTCAGGCCCGGCGACCGCGTCGGCGTGGGCTGCATCGCCGCGTCGTGCCTCGACTGCGACCACTGCAACCGGTCCGAGGAGAACTACTGCGACAAGGTCACGCTCACCTACAACGGCATCTTCTGGGACGGCAGCGTCACCTACGGCGGCTACTCCAACATGATCGTCGCACACAAGAGGTTTCTAGTGAAGATCCCGGACAGCCTGCCGCTCGATGCGGCGGCGCCCCTGCTGTGCGCCGGGATCACCGTGTACAGCCCGATGAAGCAGCACGGGATGCTGCTCGGTGAGGCTGGGAGGAGTCTCGGGGTGGTCGGGCTTGGCGGGCTCGGCCACGTCGCCGTCAAGTTCGGCAAGGCCTTTGGGCTCCGCGTCGTCGTCATCAGCACGTCGCCCGGGAAAGAGCGTGAGGCCAGGGAGAACCTTAAGGCCGACGACTTCGTTCTCAGCACCGACCAGAAACAGATGCAGGTACGTATTGAATTCCCAGGCAACTGCACGTCCATGGAGTCAACGCAATTGTAACTTTGGTCCATCTGAACTTCCACGTCAGTTGCAACTCAACGAGTCCGACGCAAGCTGAACTGAGCACTGAACTAACTAATTGCTGTTATCATTTCAGGCTATGGCGAGGAGCCTCGACTACGTCATCGACACCATCTCGGCGCAGCACTCGCTGGGACCCATCCTGGAGCTGCTCAAGGTGAACGGCAAGCTGGTGCTCGTCGCCGCGCCGGACAAGCCGGTCGAGCTCCCGTCATTCCCGCTTATCTTCGGGAAGAGGACGGTGAGCGGGAGCATGACGGGAGGCATGAAGGAGACGCAGGAGATGATGGACCTCTGCGGGAAGCACAACATCACCTGCGACATCGAGCTTGTCTCCAGTGACAGGATCAACGAGGCACTGGCACGGCTCGAGCGCAACGACGTCCGCTACCGCTTCGTGGTCGATATTGCAGGGAATGGCTCCAGGCTCTAGATAGTTGGCTGCTGTCTGCTCTGTCAGCAATCTAAACGATGTGATGGGGGGTACCTGTTTCATTTTAGTCCAGCAATGGGGAGATGGGGCAGTGGATTCAGTTGTTGCTCTGTATGCAAATTGATTTGTATGTCAATACTTTGTGAAAATTGTACTCTGAAAAGCCACTATCGTGCTATGTGATTGCCTTGAACACTCATCCGAAGGCGTTGGCACGGATCTTATAAAAAAAGTTCTCAGCTCACTAGGCAGGCCATCACCGAACAGTTATCATACTTTGTCCCATTCCTAATTAGTCAATGCGGACGAACAGTTATCCTGGTTCCGCCTTCTTCAAGCCGACCATGCTGGTGTCACTATTAGCTTCAGTTAACTAGCAGCTGATCAAGTTCTTCAGAAAAGTTCAGTTCCGTTGGATAGGTTCAGAGATAGGTGTTAGATGTTAGTTCGTCACTTTAGACAGTTAGCATTTTACGGTTCATTTGTAGTTACAGCAAATAAAAGTGTTGGGAATCAGCATTACAATTCTATAACGAACGCGGTGCTTGTGCCATCTGCAATTATTCTCAAATGGTAGCATTTTAGGTGATACAAACTGCAATTTACTCAACTAGTACCTCTTGAACTATGGAGGTAGGGGTTTCGAACATGAATCACAACCTACTACGAGGAATCTTCAAACCCACCTTCTCCTTGTTTGCAATATCATCCTCATCCTCGGAGCTATCATCCTCCGATTCCTCGTCCTCGGACTCATCTGTCAATTTTGGTGGAACGGTCGTTGCCCTTAGGGGTCGATCGGGTACGTGTTATATAATCTAGGAAAAGCCCCTAGCGTAGCAATACATGGAGGCGTATATAAGGTGGAGTACTACTTCATACTCAATACGTATTCTAGATATTACAAAGCGTATTACAATTCTAACAGCCTCACTTAATCACAACCTTCAAGATTACGCATAAACTCATGCAGATTTTTGACTGGTAAAGTCTTCGTGAACCCATCAGCGACTTGATCCTTGCTAGAGATGAACTTGATGTCAAGCAAATTTTCTGCAACTCTTTCACGAACAAAGTGATAGTCAATTTCAATATGCTTGGTCCTAGCATGAAACACAGGGTTAGCAGACAAGAAAGTGGCACCCAAGTTATCACACCATAAACATGGTTTTTCCTTTACTGCAACGACAAGTTCTTTAAGAACAGTTTCAACCCATATCAACTCAGTTGTAGCATTTGCAAGGGCTTTGTATTCTGCTTCTGTACTAGATCTTGACACAGTTTTTTGTTTACGTGCACTCCACGAGACCAGATTTGGTCCAACAAAAAAATAGCAAAACCTCCAATTGATCTTCTATCATCAGGACAACCTGCCCAATCTGCATCTGAGAAAGCACTGAGCAAAGTAGAGGAGGACTTCTGGAAAGTAAGTCCAACACGAATTGTACCCTGAATATATCTTAAAATCCTTTTGGCGACTGTCCAATGAGCTGTGGTTGGTGCATGCAAATATTGACACACCTTATTTACCGAGTAACAAATATCAGGTCTTGTCAATGTCAAATACTGTAATGCACCTACTATACTTCTATAACTTGTACTATCATCGGGACCAAGAGGAGTTCCCTCAGTTAAAGACAACTTATCAGTGGAGGACAAGGGTGTAGGACATGATGTGCACTTAGTCATGCCAACTTTAGCAAGCAATTCTGTAACATATTTCTCCTGAGTAAGAAGCAAACCATTTGGAGTTTTCTTTACCTTAATACCTAAAAAGAAGTGTAGATCTTCCAAATCTTTGAGAGCAAAATCAGCATTCAAATCCTGAAGAAGAGCCGAAATAGCTTGATCTGAAGAGCATGTGACTATAATATCATCAACATAGATTAGAACAAATATCATAATACCAGACTTGCTATATATGAAAAGAGACATGTCGGCCTTGGAAGGATAAAAACCAAGTTGTTGCAACTTGGTACTGAGTCTAGAATACCACATGCCCGAGGGGCTTGTTTGAGACCATACAGGGCCTTGTCAAGCTTGCATATATAATGTGGAGTTTGTGAATCTTCAAAACCTGGTGGTTGTTTCATATATACCTCCTCTTCCAGAACGCCATGCAAAAACGCGTTCTTGACATCTAGCTGTCGCAAACTCCATCCTCTGGAAACAGCAATTGCCAAAACAATACGAATGGTCGCTGCCTTGACCACAGGACTGAAGGTATCTTCATAATCTATTCCGTACCTCTGTTTAAAACCTTTTGCAACTAACCGTGCTTTATACCTGTCAACAGTACCATCTGCATGTTTCTTAATGCGATATACCCACTTACAGTCAATGAGATTTTTGGTATGATGCGGAGGAACCAGGTGCCATGTTTTGTTTTGTATAAGAGCATCATATTCTTCCCCCATCGCTTTGCACCACCGTTCATCCTTAACAGCCTCCGAAAGTGTACTTGGTTCACCTATAGATGTAAAAAGACACCAACAAATAGTGCCATCTGTAGGAACCCATGGTTTACTAATACCTTTTTGTAAGCGAGTGCGTGGTTCCGGAGGCGGAGAAGGCGGTGGAGAATGTGGTGAAGACGGTGGTGTAGACGTTGGTGTAGAAGGGGCTGCAACGGAGCCAGCCGTAGAGGATCCAGCCCCTGCATGGCTGGACGTGGGCATCAGCTCGGGATCGGCGAGCTCGTCCGAGGCTGTCGGCGACGTGGCGGCTTCGGATTCATCCGGGCGGGAATCGCCGCGCGGAGAACGAGCCGAAGACGGGGTCCTGGGCGGGGTCCGCGAGCGTGGCCTGGGGCGCGACGTGGCGGCTCTAGATTCATGAGGCGACGAGGACCGCGTGCTTGTGTTGTTCGACGCGGGAGGAGACGACGAGGACCGCGTGCTGTTCGACGCGGGCCGCCAGAATCCCCCTCGGGATCGGAGCTATCGGCAGGGCCAGAATCCGCCCCGGGATCAGCGCAGATTGGATCTGCCTCGGGATCGCATGAGGACAGACGGCGTCTGTCGTGTTGCGCCAGCATCTGACGCTGTTTAACAGCGTTTTGCACCGAATTTTTTTCTGATTCTTTTTGCAATGGATGTGTACCTGCAGCTGCACTATTGTCTGCACTTGGATCATTAGTAACTTCTGGTATGATAGGCAAAGACATATAATCATTAATATTTGCATCCCCATGATTTGAAGTGGTGGAAGGTAAAAGAAGAATATCTTTTTTAAGATGTGCACCGGCATTCGGATGAAGAGAGGCAAACGGAAAAACACTCTCATCAAAGACAACATCTCTGTATATGTATATACGACCGGTAGAAACTTCCAAACACTTAACCCCCTTATGGCGTGGACTATACCCCAGAAAAACACAGCGTGTAGAACGGAATACTAGTTTGCGCTTGTTATAGGGACGCAAATTCGGCCAACAAGCACAACCAAACACTCTAAGAGATTCATAGTTCGGCTTGGTGTGAAGAAGACGTTCAACAGGTGTATCAAGGTTTATGACTTTACTGGGAAGTAAGTTTATGAGAAAAGTGGCGGTGAGAAAGGCTTCATCCCAAAACTTAAGTGGCATGGAGGCATTAGCAAGCAAAGCAAGACCAACGTCAACAATGTGACGGTGTTTGCGTTCAGCGGAACCATTTTGTTGGTGGGCATGTGAGCAAGAAACATGATGAGAAATGCCATGCGTCTGAAAGAAACTATTGAGTTTTTCATATTCACCACCCCAATCAGTTTGCATAGTAATAATTTTTCTATTAAACTTGCGCTCAACAAGTTGTTGGAAATTGAGAAAAACTTGATACACCTCAGAACGTTTCTTGAGCAAATAAATCCAAGTAAACTTACTAAAATCATCGATAAAGCTTATATAGTATGAATGTTTGCCAACAGACTCAGATGCTGGGCCCCATACATCAGAAAACACTTGTTCCAAAGGAACAGTAGAAACACTAGTAGAGACAAGATATGTCAACTGATGACTCTTAGCTAACTGACATGGATCACAAACATAAGGACTAGTTTCTGGAGTATGGGATATCTTATTATTGCGAAGAACATGCTGAACCACAAAAGACGAGGGATGCCCTAGACGACGATGCCAAGTGGAGGATGACGATGACGGCTTTATTGTAACGAAAGAATGCTTGGAAGACCCGGTAGAAAATGGCACTAGCGGGTAGAGACCATCATGGCATTGCCCTTTAAACAGAATTCTCCTTGTTGCTTGATACTTAATTAAAAAGAAATCAGGGTGAAATTCAAAGAAGATATGATTATCAAGTGTAAGTTTATGAACTGATAAAAGATTTGTGGTAGCACTAGGAACATGGAGGACATTTTTAAGATGTAAAGAAGCATGTGGGGTGCATAATATTGAATGACCAATGTTGCATATTTCCATACCGTTTCCGCCTTGTACTTGTCATGTGTAGAGAGTTTGCTCAACTCCCCCGTGATGTGGTTGGTGGCACCAGTGTCCGGATACCAGTTGGTATCAACACCATAAGCAGCAAGGTTGGCAGTCTTCTCCTCATGGGTGTCATCATCAGAATCATCACGGTCTTGGCAGCGCCACCAACAGTCACTTGCTGGATGCCCATGGATCTTACATATCTGGCAGGTTACATTGACATAGGGTGTGGGAACACGGTCACGCTAGCCGCCCTTGCCATCATCACGGCGGCCACCCTTGCCACCATCACGGCGGCCTCGATCATCACGCCTATCATCACGGCGATCATCACGCCTATCATCACGGCGGCCACTCCCACCTCCATCACGGCGACCACCATCACCATGAGAGCGAGAGCGCCAGGGACCGCCATTGTCCCGAGAGCGCCAGGAACCACCATCATCACGGCGGTCACGCCTATCATCGCGGCGACCACGGTCTTGATCATTGCTACCACGGGCAAGGTGTGCAGAGGAAGTGAAAGTCTGAGCAGGAAGGGTATCCTCTTCATCGGAGAGCAGCTCCCGGCGCATATCATGTGCAACAATCTGGGCAAACAGGTCATCAAGAGTAGTGCCACGCTGCCCGTTCACGGCAGCAACAACATCATTGTATGTGCTGTCAAGTCCATTGAGGATGTACCCTATGAGCTCATCATCATCGATTGGCTTCCCGGCAGCAGCAAGCTCAGAACAGAAGCCCTTCATCGTGGTGAAGTACTCCGCAGCTGTCATATCCTTCTTCTTCCTGGTTTTGTTGAGGGCCGTGCGAAGGTGAGTGACCTTGGAGCGAGAGACGGTGGTGAACATGGCGGTAATCGTCCCCCACACTTGGGCGGTGGAGGTGTGCTCGAAGAAGTGGGGAAGGAGCTTCGGGGACAGGGTTTCAAGGAGCCAACCCATGACTTGCTGATCACGAACGATCCAAGGGGCGTACAGGGGGTTGGCGGTGACGATCTTCTTCCCGTCTTCATCAGTTTCGACTGTTTTTGCAGGGGCAGCGTCAGTACCGTCCAGCAGCTCCATAACCTGTGCACCACGAAGACGAGGAAGCACAAGAGCCTTCCATATCAGGTAGTTAGAACGTGTGAGGAGCTGAGCAGGAGGGTTGCCGAGGGTGGCGGCAAGCACGGCCGTGGAGATCGACGATGACATGATGGCAGCGGGTCTTGGTCTTGATGCGGCGGCGGCGGTTTTCAGGTCTTGGAATCTTGATGAGGCGGCGGCGGCAGAACTGCGGCGGCGGCGGTTTTCAGGTCTTGGAGTTTTGGGTTTTTGAGGGCGGCGGCGGCGGCAACTAGTGCGGCGGCGGCGGCGGTCTTGTTTTTGGTCGTAGAGCAGCGGCGGCGGCAGCAATGGTGCGGCGGCGGCTAACTAGGGTTTTGCGACGGCTAGGTCAGGGAAAAGGTGGCTCTGATACCATGTCAATTTTGGTGGAACGATCGTTGCCCTTAGGGGTCGATCGGGTACGTGTTATATAAGCTAGGAAAAGCCCCTAGCGTAGCAATACATGGAGACGTATATGAGGTGGAGTACTACTCCATACTCAATACGTATTCTAGATATTACAAAGCGTATTACAATTCTAACATCAGCATCGTCGTCTTCATCACTAAAGTCTGGTTGAGAAGAAGCTAGCCAAGCTTCAGCAGCCTGAATCGATGTTAACAGAAACATGCATTTTGAGTAGACGAAAGCGAAAGTAACACGAAAATAGATCGGTGATAGATACGTCGACCAACTGACGACGATATCTGAACCAAGGAAGACATAACTAGTCTACACCAAGATGCCGGAAAACTCCATTGAACGCACCTCGCACACGAGGTCGCATGTTTCAAACGGGGAGAGGTGAGGGTTGTCGGCCATGATCTTGCGGATTCTCTCCACGCCGAACGCTGCATGGAGGATGATCATGGGACAATTATATTTCTCACACAGGGACATGGTTGCTGGAAGTGGACGACGGCGGCGCTGATCTCCGTGAAAGTGATCTGTGGAGGGTATCGACTATGGATATGGAGACAGACGGTCTAGTCGATCGAGACTCTCCGGTTTGGGCCAGCAGGGTTTCGAGTACACGAGGCGATATGGCTGGACAGCGGAAGGCCGGCCCACGCAGGCATTGTCTCCCACAAGAATTGCTCACGACCTGAGCTTGGTCAAGTGAGACTTTAATTTCTTCACTCAATGTAGTGGTGGATTGAATATTTGAGAAAATTTAAAGTTAGTCATTGTACGATGATGCCTAAAACCTTAGTCATTATTATCTGCAATTTTCCTATGTAAAGATCATAATATGAAAAGAAAATGGTAGAAATCCACGGCAAAAATCATAGTTTTGCAAACTAAAACAAAGGGTTAGCTTGACCAATTAAGGTTGAGTTTGACATTGCGGTGGATGATCATAATCCGTTGTTTCTCCCAACCCGCTTATGTCTATTTCGAACATTTTTAAACAGGACTTTGCCAGTTCTGAAGTCGTGGCATGTGCATCCCAAAACTCGATGACAGTGGATCAGGGACTCATTATATAATTCTGCAAGCAAGATTAAATAATATCGACAAACAGCTAGCGCGCTCCAATCTTCTCAATCTGTTTGACCAAACTACTACTTAGCCAGAGACACGCGAGGTGAAGATCATATAGACAGTTTTGAAGAAAGGGGGATCCCATGCTCGATCTAGTTAGGGGTCCTGGCATGTTAAAATTTGACCATGTTTGGTAAAATAACATTGATGTACTACAGAACCATAGCAAGCTAGCTTACCAGACTCTTCGGTATATAGACTCTCTCAAAGGAACCAAGGCATATCCAGCTTATAGTTTGCGATTCTGTTACAAGCTATAACCAAGGCATAACCGAGGAACCAAAACGGCACCGTGCTTGACTCTAAGAACACGTTGTATGGTGCCATGGTGGTGCTTAGGCCATGTGCATTGTAAATCGCTTGCACATGTGCTTAAGAGTCAAATCACCACCATGCTGAAGCGTCCAACTCTTGTTTATTCATTGCTGCTAAAAAAAATGACCATCAGAACAACTGGGAATTCTTTCCTAACGTCTCCATCTTAACGTCCGTCGGCGTTGTACTTGCCCTTTGTTGGTGGGGCCTTGTAGTCAACGAGGTACGGCAGGGTGTGAAGCACATTCTCCACGATCGTCCCCACTGTTCCCCACACCTCCTTCTCTCTGGCCCGCTCCTCGATCACGCCGCTGATGTCGTGTTTCACATCGTACCTCATGGTGCCGATGAGCTCCTCCGTCGTTGGGCCAAGGTGTGTGGTGTCGACTTTGAATGCGCCGTCGTCACCGGCGGTTCCCACCACGTGCACCAGACTCGGGCCGCCAAACAGGTTGTGCGGGGCAGACAGGACCTCCTGGTACGCCCCGGACAAGAGCACGGCCACGTAGTAGCTGCCGAGTTTCGGGTCCAGCGGGTGCAGCGGCAGCGTCTCTGCGTCGCCTATGAACTTGTCCACCTTGCCGTCGCTGTCGCCGGTGAGGTCGATGAGCGTGGCATTGTGGGTCGGCTTCTCGTTGAGCCGGCTCACCGGCATCATCGGGAACAGCTGCTGGATGCCCCAATAGTCCGGAATCAGCGAGAAGATGGAGAGGTTCATGTGGTAGTTATAGATGGTGTGGGAGTCAGCCGTGACGCTCTTGGAGAGCTTCTCGCACAGCTTGTAAATCTCCGTGCCGTGCTTCTTGATCTCCACGGCGTGGGAGGACATGCACATGCCAGTACCCTCACCATTGTGCGGCTGCAGCTTCGAAGAGAGATCACGGATCCTGACCTGCAGCTGCTCGGTGGTGTCCACCTCGTCGTCGTTGTCGTCGTCATCGTCTTTCGGCTCGGGGATGGCCGAGAGCGCCTCGAGGATGATCATGGAGTGGTGCGACGCCATGGCGCGCCCGCTCTCGGTGCAGATCACAGGGTGGGGGACACCGTGGTGGTCGCACTTGATCCGCACTGCCTGCACAATGCTGGACGCGTACTCCTCCAGCCCATACGCCACTGACATGTCGGAGCTGCCAGATCGGGTGCCGTCGTAGTCGACTCCGAGGCCCCCACCGCAGTCCAGCGTGGTCATCTTCTCTGCCCCACACTCATTCACGAGGGTGCAGTAGATACCAGCGGCCTCGCTAGCTGCCTTGAAGACAATATCCGTGGTCGGGATCATGGAGCCGACGTGGAAGTGCAGCAGCTTGAGCCAGTGCAGCTTGTTCAGAGCCTTGAGCTTCTTGGCCACCGCGTAGATCCTGTCTGCCGGTAGCCCGAACTTGCCATGCTTGCCACCCGTCGCACCGAAATGGCCCGGTAACTTGGTAAGCAGCTTGGCGCGCACGCCGATGACCGGCTCAACGCCGAGTTTGCTGCTCTGCTCGATGACGATGTCAAGCTCCTCCTCCATCTCCAGCACGATGATGACGTTGAGGCCCATGGTGCGCGCTGCAAGGGCTAGCGCGACGTAAGCCGAATCCTTGTAGCCGTTGCATACAAGGTAGGCTCCAGGCTTGGCTTTTATGAGGCAGCTCATGGCAATCAGAAACTCTGGCTTGGACGCTGCTTCCAGCCCGTAGCTGTAGTCGTAGCCGAAGTTAACCATGTCCTGCACCACGGCCTTGTGCTGGTTCACCTTCACTGGGAACACGCCCTGGTAAACTGAGCTGTACCCGGTATACTTGATGGCATCGGCGAATGCTTCGTGGAGCGAGACGATCCGGTGCCTGATCACGTCGGGGAAGCGGAGGATCATGGGGAACTGGAGTTTGTTCCCCTTGTCGTCATGGGTGGTCGTGGCTTGCTCGATGACGGAGAGCACGTCGATCTCCTGCTCGGGAAGCGTCTCACGGCCGTAGATCCTGACGCTGAGGTGGCCGTCCTTGTTCACCATGAAGTAGGGATCTCCCCAGCCCCCGATGTTGTACAGTTCACCGTAGTTCTTGGCCATGGTTGCTGGCATGATACTGTGCAGTCACGAAGACAAAAGGAGTGGTCAGGTGAGTTTTGCGAAATATGTGTCGTGGATGAGCAAATCGTTGTACGAAAATGAGTGTTCCTGATAATGTGGATTACTCTTTGTACATTTCCTACAAATACTAGCCGAAAAATAGTGTACGTACCTGTCGAAGATCAGCAGAATAGCTAGCTAGGAAATGGTTTGATCACTGCGGTTGTGCTGCATCTACTAATTTGGACTGGACCTTCACCCGTTATATAGTCGACGCCAGTGTCCAGCGTGGTCATCGTTATTCACGATCGATGGATATAGATGTGAGAAAGTCAGAGGGTCGAGCAGCACCTTGGCCAACTTGCCCAGATACCTCATCCTCTCTTCGCTGGCTAGATCTTGGTGGGCAGCTGCATCTTGGTGAGATCCAAAGGCCAATTACCAGTTTGACTGCACACGTGATGCATGATAGCTCACATTCAATCCAGCTGGCCAACTATTTTATTTTCCGGCCAATACGGATCTTGCGAAGGTAGCTCACATTCCAGTCATCCGTCATTATATAGTTGATGTCGCCAGTGTCCAGCATGATATATCTATCCTACGTCTCGGCTGCACAGTTCTTCACGATCGATGGCTCAGTAGATGTGAGAAAGTCAGAGGTGTCTCTTGTAAGATTGGAATAATTCACATAATTGATTGATTTGATACAACCGCAATACATTGTTTATATAGGAGCAAAACTAACCGACCTAGACTAGACCTACTTGGACTACAAGTCTAATAGAGAGTTGGAGTCGGATACAATTGTCTAACATCCCCCGCAGTGTCAACGTGGGGTTCAACAACGTTGAGACTGAATCGTATGTCGGTGAATGGTGTAGTAGCAAGCCCCTTGGTGAAGATGTCAGCAAACTGGGCAGTAGTAGGCACATGAAGAACTCGAACTTGCCCTAATGCAACCTTCTCGCGAACGAAGTGAATATCAATCTCGATGTGCTTGGTGCGACGATGCTGCACTGGATTGCTGGACATGTATACCGCTGAAATATTGTCACAATAAACAATAGTGGCTTGCTGCATGGGACGATGGAGCTCCGATAACAATTGACGGAGCCAAACTGTTTCAGCGACAGCGTGGGCCACTGCTCGATACTCGGCTTCCGCAGACGAACGAGAGACTGTAACCTGTCTTTTTGAGGACCAAGAAATCAAATTGTTACCTAAGAAAACACAGTATCCGGATGTGGATCGACGAGTGTCTGGACAACCAGCCCAGTCTGCATCGGAATATGCTGTCAACGAGGTAGGAGAGGAAGAGTTTATGTGGAGACAATGATCAAGAGTGCCTTTGAGATAACGAAGAATGCGTTTGACATGGTTATAGTGGGGAATGCGAGGATTATGCATGTATAGACAAGCTTGCTGGATGGCATAAGAAATTTCAGGACGGGTGATGGTTAGGTATTGAAGAGCACCCGTGATACTACGGTAAAGAGTTTGATCAGAAAAAGGTTCACCGTCAGAGGATAGTTTAGAGTTGGTGTCTACAGGAGTTCGAGATGGATGACAATCGAGCATACCAGCTCGAGAGAGAAGATCAAGAATATATTGACGTTGAGAGAGAAATAAACCCGTGGAATCACGTGTGACAGCAATACCCAGAAAATGATGAAGGAGACCTAGATCAGTCATCGAGAATTCAGAACTGAGAAGAGAGATAATATGATCAAGGAAGGGTTGTGAAGAGGCGGTAAGGATGATGTCATCAATATAAAGAAGTAAGTAAGCAGTTTGAGAATTGTTGTGATAGACAAATAGAGATGTGTCAGATAGAGAAGGTAGAAAACCTATGGTCTGAATGAAGGTGGCGAAACGTTGGAACCAGGCACGAGGAGCTTGTTTTAAGCCGTAGAGAGACTTCTTAAGAAGACAAACATGATCAGGAGAGGAGGGATTCACAAACCCTTGTGGTTATTGGCAGTAGACCGTTTCTTGGAGAGACCCATTGAGAAAGGCATTTTTCACGTCAAGCTGATGGATGGGCCATGCGGAGGAGATGGCTAAACTAAGGACAGTGCGGATGGTGCTTGGTTTTACAACAGGAGAGAAAGTCTCGTCGTAATCAATCCCGTGCTGTTGAGAATATACACGACAAACCCAACGAGCTTTGTAACGAGAGAGAGTTCCATCAGAGTGAAATTTTTGGCGATAAACCCATTTACCAGAGACCACATTTGCTCCGGATGGACGAGGAACAAGCTGCCATGTATTGTTCTGAAGTAACGCATTGTATTCATCGGTCATAGCGGCAGCCCAATTTGGGTCAAGAAGAGCAGCTTTATAGGAGGTCGGAACAGGAGAGATAGAAGGGGTGGCATGAAGATTGAGAAGTTCACGGGGTTGACGGAAACCTGACTTAGCACGGGTACGCATGGAGTGATCATTATGAGGAATGGTTGTAGGAATAGCACGAGCAGGAAGGTTGGGAACAGGGTTTCCAGAGTCAGGCGCAGCGGATTGAGCAGACACTGGAGAAGAGGCAGAAAGCTGGTCGGTTTGGGTCGGCTCGGCAGAGCGAGGAGACGGTGGCACTGCCGTGGCAGAGAAATCGGGAGAATTTTGTGCCGCGGCAGGACTGGACGGCGGAGAAGGCTCGGGCTGTGCCGCGGCAGGAAAAACCGAAGAATTCGGTGCCGCGGCAGGGATGGGAAGGATTGGGAGGAGAGCACGACTTGGGGAACACGATGGGGGTGGCGCGGGAGATGTGTTAGGAGGCGCACGTGTGGCAAAAGAAAAAATCGTCTCGACAAAAGTGACATGACGAGAGATATGAACACGACCAGAGAGCAAATCGAGACAACGATATCCTTTGTGCTCATCTGAGTATCCGAGAAAGACACAAGCAGTTGATCGGGGGGCTAATTTGTTTGGGGAGGTAGCATAGGAGTTGGGAAAGCATAGACAACCGAAAACACGGAGTTCAGAATAATTGGGTTGTGTGAGAAAAAGAGACAAAAAGGGAGTAGTTTTAGGGTTTGATTTAGTTGGTCGAATGTTTAATAGATATGTGGTCGTACGCAAAGCTTCAGCCCAATATTTTGGTGGCATGGATGAGTGAATTAGGAGAGTGCGGATAATATCATTAAGTGTACGAAGAGATCGCTCAGCTTTGCCATTCTGTGGAGATGTATAGGGGCAGGAAAATCGCAGGAGAATGCCATGATGGAGAAAAAAGTTGTGGTTCTGAAAATTGTCAAACTCACGCCCGTTATCACATTGGATGAAGCGAATAGGGAGAAGGAAGTGTGTGGCAACGTATTTTTGAAAGTTCAAGAATATGGTATGTACATCAGATTTATTACGAAGAGGGAACGTCCAAACAAAGTGTGTATAGTCATCCAAAAGAACAAGATAGTACTTAAAACTAGAGACACTAGTATGTGGAGAGGTCCATAGACCACAATGTAGTAATTCAAAGGGAAAAGTGCTGCGAGAGGAAGAAGTACTAAAAGGGAGACGAACATGTTTTCCTAATTGACAAGACTCACAAACTTCTGAATTATGACTATCACGATTACAAGAAATAGAAAATTCACTAAGAATAGAAGACAAAGTGGCAGCATGTGGGTGGCCGAGACGTTGATGCCAGAGATCTACGGAGGCCACCATGGATGAAGGTTGGGCGGCAGCAGGAACTCCGTGGAGAGAGTAGAGGTCACCGGAGCTGTTGAAACGCACGATCTCCGCCTTAGTGTAGTAGTCCTTCACAGATAAACCAAAGGGATCAAATTCAACGGAGACAAGATTATCGGAAGTAAATTTGCGAACAGAGATCAAATTTTTAATTAGATTGGGTGCTACAAGGACATCTCGGAGAAGAAGGGGTGTAGTATGAGTAGGGATTGTGGTTTGGCCGACACATTGAATGGGTATAGAGGAGCCATCACCAAGAGTAATAATGGAAGAAAAAGGAGAAGAGGTGCAAGAAGACAGCAAATTACGCGAAGAGGACATATGACTAGAAGCACCAGAATCGAAAATCCAATCCATACCTGAGTTCCCTTGGGCAGCAAAGTTGTTCATGGCCTGCAAGAAGGAGGCTTGATCCCAGGCAGGCGTCGAGGCAGAAGGCTGAGGAGGCGTCGGCAGCAGTGGTGGCATGGACGCCGACATGGGCACCCGGGTATGCATCTGGTATGGCAGCTGGTACGGCATCGAGCCGTCTCCGGTGATGGGGACGCCATAGTTGTAGTACGACGGAGCAGCCATGTAAGCGTGCGTCGGGGCACGTGATCCTAGGAGCCCAGGCGAACCGGCCTGAGGGCGCATGCCCGGCATCCAGGAGCCGGAGTAGGCGGGCGGAGCACCAAGTGGCGATGGAGCAGCCCACGGCATGGGCCACGCCTGGACCATCCCAGTCCAGGGATCATGAGGAGGGCGCCAGCTCGGAGACGCAGGAGGAGCCGAAGGTGGTGTAGGCGGCGGTGCTGGAGCGGGGCGGGGTGGCCGATAAATCGGGTTCTTCCCGCGGTAATTAGGACTCGGACGCCATCCTGGAGGGGTCTGCACCGTAGGAGTGGGCAGCACGGCAGCAGATGATGTAGGCGCAGACGCAGGAGTCGACGATGGAGCTGACGCAGGCGGGCGGGCAGCAGCATGAAAGACGCGTGGCCGAGACTCCTTGCGAGCATGTGTGTCCGCGGCAAGTTGCAGCATTGATCGGACCTCGGCGAACGTGGGAGGAGGCCGCATCATTGGGATGAAGGAAGCCTGTTTGTCAAATTCCTCATTGAGACCGACGACAACAATGTTGATAAGCTGCGAATCGCTCACGGTGTCACCAAGTTCTCGGAGCTCATCGCCGATGGCTTTGATACGTTGACAGAAAAGATTCACCGGAGCATCACCTTGAGACATGTTGCGGAGCTCGGTGTGTAACACGTTCTTCCGGGCGTCACTGTTGCTTTGGAACAATTGGCGGAAGGAGGCCCAAATCTCAGCGGCGGTGGCGCCATCATGATCCAGCATATTGAAAATCTCAGTGGAGATGCGAGTATAGAACCATTGGACGATTGCTAGATCATCCTTGACCCATTGCGGATCAACGGGACGAGGAACGCTTGTGGCGGCGACATGAGACCGAAGGTTGCAGCGGCCAAGATGAAGATCAAAAAGGTGCCGCCAGTGGTAGTAATTGTGGGCGGTGAGATCAAGAACTATGGGGATGAAGGGGCTGACGTCGGCGATAGTATCGACGAGAGACATTGGAGAGGCTAGTATGGTAGTAGGAAGAGGATTTTGTAGAGAGGGAAGAGAGAGTTGAGAGGTGTTTGCCGGGGCGGAAGAAGACGCCGCGGCGGCGGTGGCGATTGTATGGGCGAGGTAGCTAGGCGGCGGGAGCGGCGGCGGCGTGGGCGGCGCCATACCCTAGGACCGAAAAGTCTGATACCATGTAAGATTGGAATAATTCACATAATTGATTGATTTGATACAACCGCAATACATTGTTTATATAGGAGCAAAACTAACCGACCTAGACTAGACCTACTTGGACTACAAGTCTAATAGAGAGTTGGAGTCGGATACAATTGTCTAACATCTCTGGCTGCGTCGAAGCGCTGCATCTTGTGCCAGCGCAGCTTGCGAGTTTTATCAGCCCCCAACTCGGCCGAGCCCGCCGCTCTCCAGCACGAATACACCATGATGGCATTCATGAGCATTTTTCTCTGCCAAACATAATTCAGACCTCCATAACTAGCTAGCCGAGATTTTTTCTCCATCTTCTAGCACAATCTTGCAGCCTCGTTTCTCAACTTGTCCCAAGCTAATAACGTTGTATCTCAACATAGGAATATGGACATATGGTACACGTTTTGTGAGTACCTTGTGATCTTCAGTCTTAGTCTCGAAGAGTACCTTGTGCCTCTGCCCTCGATTTGCGATTATCAAGACGTCGAATCATACCATACCGCCAACGGCGATATTAGTTCCGGAGAATTGCCCCCATGTCACTACTCACTAGTCACATTGTTGGTTGCCCCGCTTCAACATTTTTTTGTCCGTCGTTTCTCCTCCTTTGGCGTGAATGTCAAGTGTCTCTTCCATGAAAGTCACCGTTTTAATGGTCCGGTCATGTTGTACATCAGCTCGCACGTCTCAGCCCGATAATGGAGCATTCAGTATGCACGGCAAGGATCAGCGGACAGAGCAGCGTGATACGTACCTGTTGGGCAGTGTCAACCGGCTGGCGAAAACAGCGCTCACCACACGTACGTACTCATAGAGTGGTCACTGAATCACCAGGCTGGAGTGCTGGAATCTTCATGGATCATCATGCGTGCCGTAAGTCCATGCGGAAAGACAATATCATGCTCCGGCCTCGACATTGTTGCCAGCTCCGCGACCTGCAACAGCACCGGCGTGATGGCCAGAGTTGCCTCCACCTCGATTCTCGACGGCGCCACGCCCACCGCCACAAGCCGAGGCGGCAGCTTTTCCTCTACGAGAGCCCCAACAATCGACGGAGACTCCTCCCTGCAGTGTTAAGCTCACGCGGGTCCCCGACACTGGGCTGACAATACTAGGCCCATATGGCCACGTGGGCTCTCAAGTGGGCTAGTTCCAGCGATCCGAGAATAGCGGAGGTGCTTACGGACGTTGACGATGTGACGGCGATGAACCAAGATCCATCCTTCCCAATCGATGTCCTCGGCCGCCACAGGAACTCCCACATGCAAACGCAAGCTCCGACGCCGGTGCGTCCCGGACCTCGAGATCAAAGGACGCCGGCGATGGCGAACCGCAGATACACTAAGGAAGTCCGGCAAGGAGACCGAGGAGAGACCGCCGTCGCCTGAGGTCGCTGTCCAATAACCAAAATCGCCCCCGGTCGTCTCGGGCTCCCCTAACAACTCCATACATTTTAGTACCATATGGGTGGTAACCTCGGCCCCATTTTACTTATTCATAGCTTTTTTTATAATGTCAAAATATCTCAGAATGGAGCAGCAAAAAAATATCTCTATGTGTAATGATGTCTAAACAATATAATGTGAGCGCTAGACAAGGATTGAGTGTCAAAACCCAATATGTACAGAAAAATATACAGGCAAGGAAGGAAGGTACAAAGAAAGAAAACGGTTATTGAAAGCGATGTTCAAAATAAAAATAATGAGTATCACATACAATCCAAGGAAAAAATAGCGTGCTATCAAAAATAGCGTGGCCCTCCTCCAGAAGCTATACAAGATATAGCGTGATATAGCGAAGTTACATATAAAATAGCGTGATGAAAAAGTTGTAAGAAATAGTCCAAATATTAAGGATTTCAGCACTAATTGTTTTTCCATAAACAATACATGCATAACCAGGTAACCATATTCAAATGTCAAGGCCAAATCCATGGCACAAATACAAATATGAGGCTTAAAACCATGAAAAAGTAATAAACTAAAAGATAAATATTTTAAACTTTAATCAGAATCATTGACATCATCTTCAGAATAACTAGAAGAACCACCAGATTGCCCGCCATCATCATCACCTAACGTTATTTCCAGACTTTTTGTTAGCGTAGCTATAACGTTACCACGTTTAGTGTGGTTTCAAGCGTATAAGACGAAAATAGCGCCGTAGCGTCAACTTTAGGCTAAATATAGCGTAGCCTCTCCAAATACGCTATATCGTGCTATTAACCGGGAAATAGCGTGCTATTTTTTTCGTTGCATACAATACCCCAAAGTAAAAATAAAAGGAAAGAATAATTCTAGAAAGAGGACTGGAATCCAAAACCTTAGATGACGAATATTTTAATTCTCCGCAATTGACTAAGTTTACTTTTTGTTCAAGGATTTCTGTAATTTTCTCAGTCCGTTCCCTTGCACATGCTTCTCCATGAATACACGGACATCTCAGATCTGCATCTATACCAACATCTCTTAAATGGGCTTGTAGATAGAATTGGAGAAATCTGTATCGATATGGGGATATTTAATTAAAATGAATGGTACCTGTATGTATGTATCCTCTATGTTCACATGTATTAAATGACAAGTTGTTGGGGCATTACCGGTTGACGACTAACTCACTAACGTGCAACTTTCCCAAGCTGGACCATCCACCGCCCTTTTAAAAATATATAACTTGCCAAGTTAATTGAAATAAATCTTGTTTTAGTCTCAATTAGTGATAGTTGAAAGTGTGTTTTGAGATGTGCTTATTCTCTTAAAACATGGCATAAAAAGTAAGAAAATTTGGTGAAAATAATAATTAAATAGACAAGAACGGGTAGGACAAACATGACTATGATAACCCATCATAATGTCAAACACAACCCTAATCGATAAGTATGACCCTTTGTCTTAGTTTGCAACTGTGTAAAGTTTTATGCTGGATCTATCATTTTTATTTTCAAATTTATGTTTTACAGGAGGAAGCTGCACAGAATAATGGCTAAGCTGTTGAGGCATCACCGTCTAATGACTAACATACGGTTTCCCCTGATTAGTTGATCTACCACACCATTGACCAGAAGGATCAAGTCTCAGTTGATCAAACTAATTTTTTTAAGCCCGGGAGTTCTGTAATTGTGTCGCTCCCTTCACTAATACCTTTGAATCTCTCTAAATCTAAACGATGAGGACATCTCACAAACACGTATCATATCTCTCTGACGAATTTGCTCCTAGAATCTCTCTAAATCTTCATGACAAGGACCTAGCTGGGTGCCCCAGCGACACATCTGGCATCGACAAGGAGCAATCCCACGATCGGCCTCGAATAGAGCAAACAGGTAAGGTTTTCCTTCCTAGCGCCCGCTATTTTCTATGGTATGGAAGATATTAACAAAAGAAAATAATGATGTGGTTATATATATATTTGTTGAAAAAGTTTCATCGGAATTGATCAAAATGTTATTTTGTGAGATTTTCTAGCATATGTTTATTATTTTTCTGGTTGGCCTGTCATGTCAGCTACATGTCATTACAAACTCGTGCTGAACAAGCCTGTACCTTGTCCGGTCTCCACAAAGGGCAGTTCGGTACGCATGTCATTTCGATCTTCCAAGACCTCTATATAACGGATGAAGGTCCAGTCCAAATTCCACGCAACACAACCACATCGATCAACCATTTCTTGATATTCTGCACTTCCACAGGTACTGTTTCCTGTACTTATGTTCTATCTTCCGATTTGTGCTTATTTGATGATGTAATTATTTGGACTTATGCTACGGGATTTATAAGAAACTCTTATGAGCAAGTGAGTTTAATTGACAGACCCAGAACTTTTGAAATGGGAATCCTGCAGGAAATGTACAAAGGGCAACCCAGATTACAACGGTGTGGAATTCCTGATGCATGTGTCTGATATACATTGAGCATTAATTCTATTCAGGGGAAAGAAAATCAGTTCCTCTGTTCAGACACTTATTTGTGTCTTGCTGAAGTTAATTTGATTATATGTGTCTTCATGAGCGGATCAGTCGGATAAGAGAAACTCAACTGACTTCTATTTTCTCTTTAGGACTGCATATCTAGCTAGTCAGATATCATGGTCAAGAACTATGGTGAAGTGTACAACATCAAAGGCTGGGGGGATCCCTACTTCACCGTGAACAAGGGCCACCTCTGTGTCAGGATCTACGGCCGCGAGACGCTTCCAGGACAGGAGATCGACGTGCTCTCTGTCATCAAGCAAGCCACGACGACCGCTGACGACAAGGGAAAGAAACTCCAGTTCCCCATGATCCTGCGCTTCCCCGACGTGATCAGGCACCGGATCGACTCGCTCCACGCCGCATTCGCCGACGCCATCAAGTACACCAAGTATGGTTCAGTTTACCAGGGCGTGTTCCCGGTGAAGGTGAACCAGCACTAGGCCGTCGTGCAGGACATGGTTAACTTTGGCTACGACTACAGCTACGGGCTGGAGGCAGGGTCCAAGCCAGAGCTGCTGATTGCCATGAGCTGCCTCACCAGAGCCAAGCCTGGGGCATACTTGGTATGCAACGGCTACAAGGATTCGGCTTACATCGCGCTCGCTCTTGCGGCACGCGCCATGGGCCTGAACGCCATCATCGTGCTGGAGATGGAGGAGGAGTTGGACATCATCATCGAGCAGAGCATCAAGCTCGGCATCGAGCCTGTCATCGGTGTGCGGGCCAAGCTGCTCACCAAGATACCGGGCCATTTCGGTTCAACGGCGGGAAAGCACGGCAAGTTCAGGCTACTGGCGGAGAAGATCTACGAGGTGGCCATGGAGCTCAAGGCTCTGAACAAGCTGCACTGGCTCAAGCTGCTGCACTTCCACGTCGGCTCCATGATCCCGACCACGGATATTGTCTTCAAGGCTGCTAGCGAGGCCGCTGACATATACTGCAGGCTCGTGAACGAGTGTGGAGCCGAGATGATGACCACGCTGGACTGCGGCGGGGGCCTCGGAGTGGACTACGACGGGACCCGGGCAGCTCCGACATGTCGGTGGCGTACGGGTTGGAGCAGTACGCGTCCAGCATCGTGCAGGCGGTGCGGCTCATGTGTGACTACCACGGTGTCCCCCACCCCGTGCTCTGCACCGAGAGCGGACGCGCCATGGCGTCACACCACTCCATGATCATCCTCGAGGCGCTCTCGGCGATCCCTGAGCCGAAAGACGATGACAACGAGGCCACCACCGAGCAGCTGCACGGTAGGATCCGCGATCTCTCTTCGAAGCTGCCGCCGTACAAGGGTGAGGGTACTGACAGTAGTTACGGTGACGTGGTGGCGGCTGACATGTCCATGTCCTCCCACGCCATGGAGATCAAAAAGCACGGCATCGAGATATACAAGCTCGGCAAGAAGCTCTCAAAGAGGGTCGCCACTTACACCCACACCATCTACAACTACCACATGAACTTGTCCATCTTCTCGCTGACTCCCGACTACTGGGGCATCCAGCAGCTGTTCCCGATGATGCCGGTGAGCCGGCTCAACGAGAAGCCGACTCACAGGGCCACGCTCGTCGACCTCACCTGCGACAGCGACGGCAAAGTCGACAAGTTCATCGGCGACGCCGGGACACTGCCGCTACACCCTCTAGACCCAGAGCTCGGCGGCTACTATGTGGCCGTGCTCGTGTCCGGCGCGTATCAGGAGGCCCTGTCCGGCAAGCACAACCTGTTTGGTGGCCCGAGTCTGGTTCGCGTAGTGTGCACCGCTCACAACGGCGCATTCAAAATCGACACGGCACACCTAGGCCCAAGGACAGAGGAGCTCATCGGCACCATGAGGTACGATGTGAAACACGACATCAGCAGTGTGATCGAGGAGCAGGCTAGAGAGAAGGACGTGTGGGAAATGGTGGGAAGCTTGTGGAGAACGGGCTTAGCACCATGCCTTACCTCGTTGACTACAAGCCCCCACCAACTGCCTAGTATTATCCGTATTTGCTAAGCACCATCATACAACGTACTGTTCGCTTCAAGCACGGTGTTGGTTTGGTCATTGCGTTTGTGATATGCGATTCGTGTCGAACTGGGTTTTTTGATAGTCTGTAAACCGAAGAGCGAATAAAATTGTCAGCCATTGCAGTGAAATATGGTTCCTACTTTATGTACCTATGATTATTAACCTGACGTCGCGTGTGCTCACACAGGTAGTTGAGGATTGCAGGGTCACGTCTGGTTTCACATTTGGTGGTATCAGAGCCCTTTTTTAGTTATTGTTATTAGATGTAAGTTGAAATTGAATGGGTGTGATGGCACATTTTGCTACGCCGTCTGTTTGAACAATAGTAATGGTACTAACTTCCATAAATACATTGAAGCACGAAACATGGAAGTTAAATTTGCAAAACTAATAACATGTGAAATAGATTTTTAAGCTACACAACACGGTCCTAATGCAAAATTACAAAGAAACATGTTCTATACAACAGTACATGAATGATTTGCAAACAAACTATAATCAACAATTTTATTAAGACGATTGCTATGTTTTCATTAGTTGGACGGTTCTTTTTTGCTTATGGACTCGGCTGTAGTGAAAAACAATCACAGTAAGTTGATGAAAAAGTGAAACCCATCTTCGAAGATCATGAAGAGGCAAACCTGAGGTTTCAAAGACTTCTCAAAAGCAACCGAGCGCTTCAGTTCTGTAGTGCTAAATGCAGCGAAAGTGCTTCTAAATGTTTTTTTCATGGACCGACTCTCAACATTGTGATAAGCAATGTGCTGCTTAGTGGTTTTCATCAGATTCATCAAGAGTGATGTATGCAAGATAAAATCTTGAAGGAATAGCTCGAGGAAATGCGACATGTACTAGCTGGCAGGAATCGCAGCAAAAAATACTCCCTCCGTTTCAATTATAAGACGTTTTAGATATTTCAATAGGGACTACATACGGATAAAAAAGGTTGAATCTACACACTAATCCACGTTTAGCTACATCCGGATCAGAAAAAGCTAAAGCATTTTATTCTTCGGAACAGAGGTAGTATTAGATTTAAAACTTCAATTGTCACCTCCATGGATATCATGAGTAAGACAAAAAAAGATGTCAAACTTTCAGAAATACAAGATGAATAGTTGTACCTTAGGTTTTGAGTTGCCATACGAACTCTGATGGGATTTGCTTCTGCTAATATTGATGTTCCTGCATTCAAGTTGCTTATATTCCAGCTTCTGTGGTACCAATGGTTTGCTGTTCTCATGCTTCATCTATAGCAACCTACAGTTGACAAATAAAACTGGCACTCAAGTTTTCACTTTTCACATCACAATGACAAAAATGGTCTCGGATATATTAGTAGAAGTCAACAGGTCTACCTGATCCTTAATATCCATCTTATCAAATTCATCGATGCAATGCAACCGATACCCTTATGAGCAAGAATGAGTGTACCTGCCGGCAAAAATGGAATGTTGGTGGTGACCATCTATCTCAATGACATTATGATTGATGAAGCAATAACTTAAGTAACAAGAGGAGGTCCAATCCATGAACAGATTGCACACTCTGCTAGAAATTCTGAATATTTGATATTTTAACACACACATATATCACAGAGCACTTATACAATACCAACAAATTTGCGTGGACCGTTCATCAGAAATCTAGCAAAACAACTAATCTTACAATTAATTAGAAATCTATCTACGATTGAGTAAAGGTGTAAAACAGAAACCCTAGATCGCACCATATACAGATCCCTATCGCATTCAGTTAAGCTAGAGTTCATATGGATAAGAGAAATCTTCTTTCACCTTACATGTCAAAAGTAACTCATGGCGAATTTTGTCGTGGATGAAGGAGAGATGTGGTGTCGCTCGCTCTTTTCTGCCTCTTCCCCGTGCTGACAGCGTCATGTTTTCTTTTTCGTCGATCTAAAATCTAAATCCGAAGAGGCGTTGCGCTAGCATTGAGCGGAAGGGACGTCCTATATCCTGCCCAGCGGCGGCGCATCTTGCCCCGGCCGCCTGCTTCATGGGTTATGGCTGCGGCCCAACAAAAAAAACTAACATAGTTTTTTTTCTCTTTGAGTACTTTTAAAATCTTTTTCACATTTTTAAATCTGAACAAATTTAAAACTGAACATTTTTTAAAATATGAACGTTTATTAAGTTTGGACTGGCGAGCAAACACGTCCATCTCAACTCCTTTTTTGTCCAAATTTGGTCCGGAAATATAGTCATACCAGACTCGGCCACGTTCGTGTTTGACTGACCCGCAAGTCAGCCTCCCATCTCTGCACCTACCGCCTTAATTGCAAGTTGCGGCAGGTCTTTTTAATGGTGTCTCGGTGTAGCAACCAGACTTACACGTCTTTCACTTCCCACCACCACCCGCTCCATTCCCCACCATGCCACCTCAGCTCCCTTGCCCTTTCCTCTCCGACCTTCCGCCACGATGGCGCAAAAATGGCATAGATCAAAGAACAACCATCGGAAGTTCTCCTCGTCGAGCATCCGTCTCGTGGTTTATTCCACATCCCCACCTGTCTGGCTCGCAGCCGGTGTGTCAACGAGTGAATGTCACATAAAAAGTTGTGTGTTCGTACTGGGCGAGTGCATCACCGTGCCGTGGCCGGACGTTTGCCTACTGACAGTTTGGCACATGAAACTACAATAGGGTTCCAATCCCGCTAGTCCGAAGAATTGACACGATACGCCTTGAGGAGACACGACGCCACCGAAGCACCCCGAAAGCCGCATCTTCGATGAGAACTCGATGTTTTGGGCAAGGTTCTTCGAGATCGAGCACGACGTCGAGCGAACCACCTTCCGTGCTGCAGAGGGGGAAACGTTGCCATGACGTACGCTTGTATTTACCGGTGGAGGCTGGGCGACGTCGAGTACCGTTCATCGAAGGAGGCCACTCCGTAAGAAGAATGACCAGAAATGCAGGTGGAGCTCGAGTTGTTTGCGCGGCATGTACGTGAGGTGACGTGAATTGAGATGCTCAGGTGGAAATGGACGCCGCGCTTGCCATTGCACGGGTGGCGGCGACGACCTCGTCACCGCGTCGTAGCCAACTCGCCCCTGGTCACTATCAACCTCGACTTGGTCGACGAGTAGTAGGGGTTAAGCTAATTTTACTTTTAATTTTATTTTTAAAATTTTAGTTTAATTTCAGTACTGTTTTTCGGTATGATTAATTATTTCAATTTCAAAATATTTTATAAAAATGAGTTGGGTGCACTATGCGGACTATCCGCATAAACGGGTCAATGGATGACGTGACGCCGGCAGATAGTCCAGCTCACTCTGGACTCTGGCAAATGGAGGCTTCCACCGGCGACTCGCCGCCGGCCAACTTCCGGAACAAGTACTGGATCCTCCGCCACGGCCGCAGTGTCCCCAACGAGCGCGGCATCATCGTCTCCTCCCTGGTACCAACGAGCTCGCCGTCTTCACTTCCCATCTGCAGCGGTATTCCTGAATCCAATCCGGAGCTTCGGTTAACGCGAGATCTTTCATTGGCAGGAGAACGGCACGAGGCCGGAGTACGGGCTGGCCCCGCTGGGCGTCGAGCAGGCGCGCTCCGCCGGCGAGACGCTCCGGAAGGTACGGAATCGAGGTCGAATCTATATGGCTTTCTGGATGGGGGAAGTGATCGATTCTGTGCGTGCAGGAGCTTGAGGAGCTGGGTGTGCCTGTGGATTCCGTGAAGATCCGTTACTCGCCGTTCTCCCGGACCACGGAGACGGCCAGGGCAGTCGCCGGCGTGCTCGGCGTTCCGTTTGATGGTCCCAACTGCAAAGTGAGTGTTTCCTGGATGAAAATTTGTTCAGTTTCAAGCCAGATGATGATAATCGATCGCGTAGTGAGTTCCTCAGAATGTCTTATCGGTGGGCAAAGTGTGTGCTGAGGCATTTGAATGCCTGTGAACTGTGAAGCGAGTAATTCTAATTTGATATTTGCTTGAGTATTATACTATTATAGCACCGCTTTTCTTCTTGAAAGTTGTATTTCTGACGTGTATTCGCAAGCTGAGTAATTTCAGTGAAAATGCCTTGGATCCTATATCTAGATTTGTGAGTTGTGAACATCTACAACACTCATGGGAGTTTCTTTAACAGGCAACCGTAGAACTTCATGAGCGTTATTTTGGACCATCATATGAGTTGCTTACTCATGAAAAGGTGAGTTTATACTCATGCATTAAACGGTGGAGATTCTTTCGATATATTTATATGTGAATAAACATGATTCTTATAAATCATAGGGGCATCGAAGTGCATATCATAGACAATCAAGTGAGAACTGTTTTCACCAGATACATTTTTGTTAATATGAGATGAATGATGATCTATTCTAACCTACAGATAAAGCAACCAAAGAACTTAGGTAGCTATTGATCTTAAATTAGTTCTCTCACAATTATGGATACTCTTTCATACATATTTTATTGACGCGAATGTATTAAGGGCAAACCATTTATATGGTGTACTTGTGTGATCTTTTTCAGTTTAGATGACTTGCAAAATTCTCTTAATTTATATGACATATTCTATTGAGTATCTTAGTACTCTATAAGGCGGGTTGAGATATAATATAAACTTGTTGAACAACAACAAAGTGCCATGCTTTAATTACAATGGGGTCATTGGATAATTAGACATATTTTCATAAAAATAATTCATGTAGTTAACAATTACAATGAAAAAGGCCTCCATAATATATTACTTTGCAATCAAAGATGGCCACATGTATCGATTGATGCAGAGGCCAGTGGGGATTTTTTTTGGGGGAAAAAATTATCCAACCTGACAGGTGAAATGAAAAGACCTCCTGAAATACAGACACGAAGTTTCGTATGATCTTTATGCATGCTTCACTAGTATGCATGCTCGTGGTTGTAATGCCCATGTACTTCTTATGTTAGAATTCAACTCGCATGCCTATATGTTGTCATATGCATTTGTTGGGAATTCAGACAATCTGCAAGAGATACCATTCCCTGATAAATGTGTGCCATGGACCACTGAGCAGCAATGATACGGGTGACGCACAGGTTACTCGTCCACTGCGCAGTATTAAACTTCTCTTAGCAGAAACACGCCATCAAAGTTTTGTTTGGTTAAATTTTGTCACTCAGCATTAACGAGCAAACCCTGCATTCGGTAGCACTTGGTGTATTGTTGTTCTTTTTGATCTTATCTCATATGCCACTTGCTATATCTGACATGATGCGGTAGTATGCAGAGGTATGGGCGGTAGACGAATCAGATCCCTTTATTGCTCCAGAAGGTGGTGAGAGTGTTGCAAATGTTGCTAGTAGACTCGCAGGGGTGCTGTCTTCTACAGACAGGGAGTTTCATGGGTACCATTATAATTCAAATGATATATGTGTTTATTCATGTTTATTTCCTATATTCAGTGTTATATCATCACCAAAATCTATAATAAATGTCTTTCTGATAAATATCTACCAAAATGTCGGCTAAAAAGAAAATGTAATCTATGTCAGTAGACCAAGAGGCTGTATTTAAGCTTCCAAGGGCCTCTTTGCAAACCAGAACTGCACGCCTTTTAAGTTTATGATCTATTTGTAATGATGATAACCGTCTGGCATGAATCCAGTAGAAAGCACCGACATGAAGTACAACCGGCCTTACGGTTTTCTTAGAGCACTTATGATCTGGAAAGAATCCATAATGTATACAATTTGATTACGCAGAGCAATTCATACAATACCTTACAGAGTCTATTGAGTGCGGATAGGTACAGAAACCATTAAAAGGGCTTAAGTAACAGAGCCGCCTTAGTCTAAAATGCTGAAATTCTAATAGTTCATGTGAACTTGACATATGACCAAGGTTTTCGAGTCGACGAGTCGACGAGGCGTTCAGGGGTAGCGACTCTTGACTAGTCGTGACTAGTCAAGACTCATGGTAGACTAGTCGACATGAGTCGTTTAGCAATATGTATTATAAAATGCCAGATTATATGTATAATTGTATATAACTATATACTTATTAATAGTCTATAATACAAACCTGGGCATTTCCATACAGTGTCCAAGGCCTTCCTCTTCTCCATGTCCAAGGCCTTCCTCTTCTCCATGAACCAGCAACCTACAAAACATTAAAAGCAATCAGATTTGCATAAAAAGTAGGAAACAGAATGAAGTTCAACACTCACTCGACCCCCATGATCAAATATCAAACACAACAAGAATATGGTAGCAAATAAAGCAGTTCAAACATAAAATTAAGACACAACAGGTCCAAAGTTAAGTTACATGCAACCATATCCAAATGCAAGTAAATAAGTTCAACACTTCAACACTACATGAATGGCAGATAGAAACAACACATCTTCAAGTAATCAAGCCTCAAGTTCCATGTCGTCAATCTGAAACCCGACTCCATGACCATCTGGTGCAGCATCATCGTCTTCATCAGCTTCTGCTGCAGCTTGAGCTGAACGAACAACCTGGGCTATCTCTGGCTGGGACTGGGTCATTGTGCTTGCTGTGAAACAAGAAAAATAACTGCAAAGTGCAAACCATGTATTAAAATAAGGAACATCCAGTCATCCACTAAACTAAAGCTACTAAGCTAGGATAAAGTTGAGCACACCACAACACTAGCACAGCAGCACGAAGCAGTTGAGCACAGCAGCACGAAGCAGTTGAGCTTCTATATGAGAGGCACAAAGCACAGCAGCAGTTGAGCACACCACAACACTAGCACAGCAGCACGAAGCAGTACCAGCAGAAACAGAAGTACAAAACAGAGCTTGGCCGGAGAGAAAAGAGACGCCCGGAAGCTTGGCCGGCGGAGGAGGAAGGAATCGGCCGGAGGAGGAGGAGATCTGGCGGAGGAGGAGCTGGCCGCCGGAGAAGAGAGAGCTCCTCTCTCTCTCTCAATCCACTCGATTTAGGTCAGGGTGTGTTCCCCTCTCTCTCTCCTCTCTTTACCCTCTCAATCCCGCCCCAAATTCCCTCCAATTCGGCCCCAATTTTCCTTTCCCCGCCGCGAGCTCCCGCTCAAAGCCTCACAGCGAGCTGGGCGAGTCGTTCGACTCAACAACAGCGACTAGTCGAGACTAGTCGACTGAGTCGTTCGACTCACTGGATGAGTCAAGTCGACATGTCGAGTCGAACTTCCTCTAGCGACTCGTCGACTAGTCGTCGACTAGTCTCGACTAGTCGAGCGACTCAAAAACAGAGCATATGACTAGATTTTGTTTCATGCCATTGGTCGAAAAGCACTATGACAAACATAACCAATGTTGTTTCATACCCAGTTGCAGCTTAACATTTATTGACCCATGTACCATTATCATGTTGGAGTTGACTTTTATGTTAAATTTCATGCAGATCTGCAGTTCTTATTGTCAGCCATGGGGATCCACTACAAATCTTTCAAGCAGTGCTCAGTGCAGCCAAGGAATACTCATCTTTCCTTGACGATGTAACTGACCTGCAAATGAAAAGAGTGATCGCTCCATCCATGTTGTCAGAGCACCGTAAGTTTGCACTCAACACAGGGGAGCTGCGCCGAGTTGTTTGACTTGCTGCAGCTTTGATTTTACACCCCTATGTTGCAAATAATTTATAGATTCATATATTCTATTGGGTGTGATGCTTAGCAGTTTGTCAGTGATCAGAAAACTAATTGTTTACTCTCTGCTAGAGCTGAATGTAACTAACATGATATGAGTTGAGACCATTTCATATCATGAACCACTAAAGATAAAACCACAGTAGCAGAAACTTTAGTTCTAGAATACAGCATGAAATCTCTTGCTAATGCCAATTATTATGTCATTCAAATAAATTAGTAACTTAACGCTGCTTTTTAGCACTGATACTTCACATGTCTTTTAGCTTGCACGCGTACTAGGAGTATAAGATAATCTCCATGAACTATATGTGATTGCATTAAAATCTTTAGATGTCAAGGTGCTGCGGTCTATCTATATATTATGTCTACTCTCACTTTTTTCTAAAATAATTTTATAAATTCTCACTGATAATGAAAGAAAACTAAAAAGAAACAGTAAGACATGACATTTCATCAAAATATGCGGATGCACGGAATTATTTGCAACAAGATTGAAAGATGACAATGGGGATGCAACGAAAGGCACAAGCCCACAACCACAGTAAAAAGGAAACATATAACATTAAACTGTAATCGGATAAGCATATTTAAAATTGTCTATAAAATGGGAATATTATTGTCTCAGGATGGTATCAGCTGATCATAATATCTGTTGGATCCTGGTCTTGAAAGTTTATAAAAAAGAACATTGATATTTATCAAAATCAACTAGCAATCCATGTCCGTGTATGTCTGAATAAAAGTTTCATATACTATATTTCAAATATATTCAACTTTCAGTGAACCCGTCGTGATTTTGGAACCTCAATGAAATAATGTTACAAATAAGATAAGTTAGAGATCTGTCAAACTCGCAGCCGTTGGTTTTGTGTTGCGCTTCTTGTTGGCCTGAGAGTTGTATATGTGTTGTTGTTGAGTTTTTTGAGTTGCACATGGTTAGTAACCGAGTTTTTAAGTTGCACATGAGTTGTAACTAAAATGATAATTAAGTTAAAGCTCGGTCAAGTCCTCAACTGTTGGTTTTGCTCGGTTAGGTTAGGGTGCTGCCGATGTCGATCTTACACAATGCTCCTGGCCATGGGAAATTTGGAGCTGTACCCCGAATTAATAGTCTCAAGTATTAAAGCAATATTTTATCAGCAACTCCTGAAAGAAATCATATATACGCCACCATCCATCAATAAGAGCCACCTTAAAGTTCAAGGACACAAGACAGGTAAGAAAGAAACCCCTCTTGTCCCGGCCTCTATACTCACCGGCTGACACACCATGATATATGCAGCTAGCCCTCTATATATTGCTGGTATATTTGGGATAACCGAGAGAAGCTATCAAGGTCTCTCCTCTTCTAGTGATGCATTTCGAGCAATAAATCAAACTTGAAGAAAGTAGCAAGACCTTATCTGCTTTCCCATGCGTGCAATGGCATGGCCTTAATTTTTGTTCTTCACATATATGATGAAACAAAGATAGCTATGCTTGGGAGGCAATAGGAATCGAAGGTATGCTGCTGTAGGCTGACGTTCCGTTCCATCTATTCAGTGTTTGCTCATCCTTTGACACACGTGAATTTCGGTACATTTTGTGGGGAAATTGTTGATTGAAGGGATAAATCTTCTCGGAAGAAAAATTTGTACCTGAAGGAGCATAAGGAGCAGGGTTAGGTAGAGTACACCGACCTAGCCTTGCGGGGCCGCGTGTCTTTAGTGTGCTAGGGCAAATGTTCAAAACCAATGATGACTTGGCGTCTTCAAAGGAGCTAGAACATACCTAATCTCTGCTCTTTTGATTGTAGAAGCTTCATTTCTTTCATTGTGAGCACACTAGAACATGACGAGGGCTTGTTTTGTCAGTTAAGAAAACGCACATGTGGTAGTTTCAGCATCTATCCGATGAAAAGTATCAGTAATTCCCAATGTATTAGAAGCAAGATGACCTATACCATCAGTGGTGTGTAGGAGTTAACCCCTCAGAGATGTGCAGTTTTATGGGTGAGTAATCTTCTTTGTGCCACTATAAATGTATATCGTTTCCAATCGCATGTGGTTTAAATGCCGATGCTGTCTTACAAATAATTTGATCACAATAAACATTGTGAATTCAAACCACAATAAATGTGGTGAATTACCGCAATGAACTTTGTCAGATTAGTAGACTGCAACGTCATCTTCATATTAACAATTGCTCACAAATCATATTTATATTAATTTGCTGATTTGTTGAGACATATGTAATTTTCAATGTAACAACCATAATTATCATGAATATACTGGGTACGATATTAGAAGTTACTCGGTCTCATAATATAAAACGTTTTGGTAAGGTAAACAAGCCTTCCAAACGTCTTATCTTGTGGTACAGACGGAGTATAAAACACAAAGATGAATCTTTAAATATTTCAATCAACCTATACTGCTTTGCTAAAAGTGTTGTCTATGCCACCACCGGGAAGCACCACTGACAAATGTCGTGACCATACCGGGCCACTCCACCTACGCCGCAATCTCGTCCCTCCAAAGACCTATGTACTCAACCATCACATGATTCCCGAATAACCTGAAGCAATCGTGCACACCAAAGCGGCATGCATAGGCGGTGCTAAAATCCTGCACACGTCTATTATACCGGGCGTCGCATGGCTATTTTTTCGTGTAGTTTAGGGAGGGGGTGGATGTGCGAAACTCGATACCAAAGATTCAACCTGGCTGAATATATACGTAATTCAGAACTATTAACGGGCCAAATGTCCGAATGGGGTGAAGGCAATATAGCATAAGCATGGCAAAACATCAATACGCAGATTGACATGAAAGCATCTGATTAAAAGTAAACATGAATTTTATGCTGCAACAGAACTCGCTGGAGTAGCGCGCTACGCGCAATTATTTTTACTTAAACCACTCAAGTACAGTAGAACTAGCAAGAAGTTAATCACTATAAGCCCACTAGAATAATACACAAGGATTACCATCCATATAGGAATCTACTTCGCGATTACCACTAGAGAATTAATATGCTGTTTCATATCACAGGCGATATTTATTTAGCACGAATAATGCCTACAAAATATATGTTTTGTGTCGCGTAATGTGAATGCCCATGAATCTAGAAATGAATTTTCATGTAAATGTTAACACACTAAAGATGATGCTCTTATCTCTAAAATAAATAAGTTAAGATGATACCCTCACACTTGCGAGGGACATTTTCCTTTGTTTATTAAAACTTGTACAACATGCCAACCAGTACTATGTCAGACACAAAGATGTCTTTATAAGGGCCATGCATGCGAATCGAAGCCTACTAACCCTCTCGTTACTTGGGGCGAAGATTAATTTAATCGCTAGGACCATAGACCTCAAACAATTCAGCGAAAAAGCCATTCTTCCTTCTCGGGTTGCATCCCATGTCCTTGCATAGTAGATCATTATACCAGATATGAAGAACCCCAATACAAGACCTACGGAAGTAGCCCCGAGAGTACCGTTTCATGAACTTCTCCCACTCATGATATCATTCTGCATTGTCTGAACACTTGGTAATCTGAATCCACCATCCAGGAAATGCGCCAACCACTTGGCCCGGAGCTCTGCAGTGTAAAGATTCGCCAAGCTCTCGGAGTAACCAAGGACCGCAAGCTGTGGGATCTTAGGATGTATGCACTCCCTGGAAAATATAAACAAGAAAATAACACCCTTGTCTGATTGAAAACTTGAAATATATAGAAATGATATATAGTTGACTAACCTATAGAGAGGCACCGTCGAGGATTCTGGCCCAACTGCAATACTTTGAAAATATTCAGATACAAACATGTTCTTGATCTTCTGATCTCCCGTGAATCCCGTTCCAAAGATCACAATATCACTCTTTATCGGTGAAGCTTCACCTTCAACAAGCACACCTTCCTTGCAGAAGTAAATGTCTTTGACTTCTTGAGAATAATGCTGCCTTCATCTAGCCTCTTGTAGTGGTCCTTGGGTGTAATGGCAATCAAGCATGCCGCGAGCGCCTCAAAAAAGCTATGCTCAGGCACCATGCCAGGCTTCTTCATGGGAATGGAATAGTAGCTCTCAGCAAACTTTGAGAATAACCACCTCTACTCAGACGCAAACAAGATTTGAAAATGTGCTGATTTAGTTTGAGACATTGGTAGAAATTACATCAAAGCAAAATAACCTGCCGACTTTCAGTACCAGTGGAGTCAAGATGGTGGCCAAGAGCCATAGGAGGAAGCCCTCGCCAGGCTTGTGGATAAGGAACTCAGAGAAACGATTAAGATACAAGTTTGATACTGGGAAGCCCCATGCATAGTAGTCTGGTATGATCCAATGCTTTGTCCGGATAACCATTGTGCATGGATGTTCAGTACCTGTAGGTCAGTACATTTTCTGTTAGTTTTGCTCGACTCATTTGTTGAAATTCAGGCAACAATACAAGTCACAAAATTTCTTCCTAGGACTACAGATGGCGCTAATGACACAGTTACTTTTGCGCATGAAATAAAAACACAAATAAGATTTTAGTTGCAGGAATATGTACCATTCAGTTCTGCACATTCAGCTGCGACGTCCAGCGCCGATTTTAAGTAGCCAATGACAGTCACGCGCTTGCCCTTTAACATCTCGTTCGCTTTCTTGGTGCCCATTTTGGAGTAATCCATGGTGTGGATCACCTTCCCATCAAATGCTTCTGGACCTTTCCCTGGAGGAAACGTGGGTATGTTGGGCATGCCACTAAACCTCCCGATGCAAAGAACCACAAAGTCTACAACGTGTGTCTGTGAGACAAGATATATCCCACCCAGTTCATCCATTGGCTTATTTGGACTAAATAAACTGAACTGCCAAGGAAAATGAACTTGTGTTGCCAATGGCGGATTGCTTACCTCATTGTGACCCTCGGCATCAGCACGGTGAGGCGCCACTCGCCGACTCCACCGCCAAACGCCTCACCGCACCCTGCCCACTCCTCCCACGCCGCCACCTCCTCCTCGCCGACACCCACGTACTCCATCCCTACCACACGATGCCCAAACCTGACGCAATCGAGCACGCCAAAGTGGCGCGCGTAGGCGTCGAGGTAATCGACGACCTGGCTGTGGTTGGGGAACACCTCGGTGACGGAGTCCGGCCAGGGGAAGTCAGAGTACTGGTACATGGGCCGCTCCGACTGCAGCGAGGTGCAATCAGGTGTCCGCGCCCAGACGCCGCCGAGTTGGGTGTCGGCCTCGAAGACGACCGGCGTGCAGCCGCGCTCGAGGAGGTGCTTGCACGCCGCCAGCCCGCTCACACCGGCGCCGATGACGGCCACCTTCTTCTTATCCATACTCAAGAATTGGTGTGTGCTTTTGGACGTAAGATGAATGTGGTTCTTGACTTTTTATAGGTGGTGAAGAGAGCTTGATCTGCCGAGACGTCGGGTTTGCACCATGCGGTTTGTTGGAAACTGTAGGCGATCGGGGGTTGTGGATTGAGTATTATTGAGCATGGCGCCACCATTTGTGACATGTTATATTTGTTGCTATATGCGTATGAAGTCCACATTTCTTAGTTGTTTATCGTTGCATGAGTCAAAACTTGGTACGTGTATAGGGTGCATGTGTTGCACGCAGCACGTCAAGCGAACGTGACGCACTCGAGAAAGTATCGTCAGTGCTCCACCAAGATACTACGGAAAGATTCAGAAAACTGTCCACATCATGGATACGAAATGCTGAAGCGCATCAACCATGAGGAAAATTTGGTATGATTCAGCAATTATCGGCAGGAACATACACTACGGAAAAGATATGTCGTTGCTGTGTGGCCAGCTCTTCGCCGTGTGTCCTGTTCTGCGGGAACACGGTGAAGAGTGAAGACAGAAGTTGCCATGTCCTTCCTGGCAAATTAACAGTCCTGGCATGATAGAACTTGATCCTTCGCATGATACTAGGACATGGCTACGAAGCAAGACACACGGAACTCTGCATCAACAGTACTGGCAAATTAACGCAACCCACCCGTGTTGATCTGAAATGATAGTTCCATATATGTACTCCCTCCGACCCGAATTACCGGGCGCGGTGGCGTTTTTGCAAAAAACCCCTTGATATTTTTCACCTGAAGTGAAACACCCTCCCACCAGCCTCTCCGACGGCGGCGTGTCAGCCCCTTCCATCCCCTTTCGACCGCGCCAACTCCGCCGCCCTCGCCGCCTTGAGAAGTTACCAAGGCGTCTCTCCTTTTCTAGTGATGCATTTCTTGGAATTAACTGAACTTGCTGGGAATGGCATGGCCTTAGTTTTGTTATTCTGGAGCTAGATATAGCTACGCTTGGGAGACATTAGGAAACAAAGGCACGCTGACCTTGGCTATGTGTCTGCTTCGTTTTTTTCAGAGCGGATGGCCGTTTGACATGTTTGAACTTCAAAGCTGAGTGTGGGTTAATCGCCGATCAAATGTGCGCATGTCCTGTCAAGCAAGGTTTGTGCTACCAGGACAAGAGGTGCAGGTGGGAAGAGTTCACCGTCCTATATAGTGTGGCGGGGCCGCGCGTCTTTACAGTGCAAGGGCGCAGATTCAAGGCAATAGTTGGCTTGGTGCTGTAAACAAGTGAAGCGAGTGATTGATCCAACACACTTTATGGTTGGCGATTCTCGACCAATTTACTGTTGCTAGACGCCTTCTATGGAGCTTCAACAATCTGGTCCACTTTTCGCCTATAAGTGGCTTGATTTCCTCTCACTATGGCAGGACCGCAGGAGTGCTACTTTTCGACCGGTCTCGGTCTGAGGCCTATTAGTTTCTGCATGCACGTTTTGCATATAATATATTTCCATGCAGATATGGAGCTCTATAGATTCAGAGCACGATCTGTGTTAGGAAACAAACCTAGAGTTGCTTGCAAGGGCTTTTCGTTTGGCTGATATGCCTGGGTTTTGCAAGGGCTAGACCGTTTTTGCTTTCCACGTTGGCCATGCCACATGTTAGATCAAGGCTAGCTAGGCTTAGGAGTCAATACGGGACACTGTACGGCAAAGTGCTTCTTCTGCTCTGCTCATTCAGCCAAGCATTGACTGTTTTACACAGTCAAGAGTGTTTGAACATTATGTCAGCTGATTTCCTCTCAAATGACGGCCTTTCTTCAAAACTAAACAATCTACACGGAAAGAGCACGTGTACGAGAACCTTGAGAAGCAATGTCCTAGCCCAACCAGGAGGCTCGCCTATAGAACTTGTGGCTTGTGAGTCTAGAGTCTAGACCAGTTGTTGCTTAGCACCTTCTGGAGAGTTTCAACATTCAGAACAACTGCTCCTCATCTGTAACTAAGGCAAGTTTTTCTTTATTGTGGCAGGTTTTTGTTTTTTTGACAGTAACTAAGGTGGGCTCTTAGTGCCAGTCCGAACATTTATATATATGATCACCACTTCCAGAGAAGCGTGGAGGGAGTGTTATGAACAATAGGCAAATAAACGATGAAAAAAGGTAAGATCAACACAATGGGGACACGATATTTAACGTGTAAAAGAAGAGAAAAACCACAGTCGCAGGGTAGCAAGTGTTCACTATGATCGGATGAGGTTAAAAACGCCAGCGATTTACAACTTTCGACTTATCCCAAACCAACGGCTTATAAGAGGTATATATGGAGGCAAAATTCTAAGTCAAACTGTAGTCTGACTCGACAACGATCAGTACCGTGTACCGACCGACAACAAGCTGATACATCTAAAACGAGGAGGGAGATGTGAGACTCACTGGAGTCTATAGATTCTTCTTGGCCTTGGGTTTTTGCTGGAATTTTGGCCTAAATAGCCATAATTCCTGAAATTTCTACAGTCCTATGTGACCTATTCTTACTTGGCAAAGGGGTGAGACAAAGTTTACTCACACATTGCTAGTTTAGAGAGAGTTACACCACTTTATAAGGAGGGTTCTTGAAGGTTTAGCATGCACAGTCCGGTGTCTACAAATGGGCGGCTTGTATGCACAGTAGGGTAAAGGAAAATAGCTCGCAGCAATATGCCAAGCCAAGTAACACCTGTTCATCTATCAACAACAAAAGGTAACACATGTTCTTTGATCCGAATTGATATGCCATAATCTTCAGATGCTAATTTCCAGAGAAATGATATGCCATGATGCATCAATGAGAGCCATATTATTTAAAGTTCAACCGCCAGAAGATAGAGATATAAAGTATAATTCATCTCCCCCATTGCCCACTCACGTACATGCAGAATACACCTTTATAAATAAACTGCATATCGAGTACGTGCGACGGAAGCATAGACATTTAGCAAGGGTGTTTTTCTCTATCCCACATTTGCTTTCCCCGTTGGCAATGGCATGACCCCAGATCTCTCCATATATGTGGAAGTTAGCTACAGGGATTGGGTGGCAACAGGAAATAAAAGAACACCAGTCCTCTCAGCGTCTCTTCCGCACATTAAACCACGGACATCATGTTGGTGTGCCACGATTTTCTAGCATTATGTGTGTTAATTTCCGCTAAAACGGGGCCCCTTTTTGGAACCAAAACATCCATAGCAAGAAAAGATTGTAGTCGTGAATAGAAGCGTATGGATGCGGATGCGGATACCAAAACATCCTTGTTTGCATTGCGGATTTGTTACTTAGTCAATCTCAAATCTTAATGCTGAAATAAGATTATTGGACATTATCTCTACGGGAGTGTGGATGCGCGTTGTGGAGGTGTGGATTCACAATGAATGTCAGCCAATTCACAGCAATATGGAATGTTGTATATCATTAGATTGTTGGCTTCCGAAATATGCGCACACTACAAGTTGTTCATGCCATTATGGTTGATGAGATGTTTAAGTCTAAGAATATGAAGAAATATACAGAAATGCATTTTTCGTTGATGAAGAACTTTTAAAGGAGATCAAGATATGTGTCACACACACTTCCCCAAAATCAAGATTTTTTTTAGTCCATGGGTACGGTTTTTTCTTAATGCATAACTAAAAAAAAAATCTTGCTAATACTCTGCATTTTCCCAAAGCTGAACTACAATTATGTTCCTGTGTCTAAGATGGTGAGGACTGAACCATAATAAATTTCCAAAGTGGAGGAATTATTTAGTAAAGTTCACAAATACTTTGCACGAATCTCCAACACAGTTGGACGCCCCGGATACGTCGTGGAGGTCCAACTGGTTGTGGCAATGCATTTTCGAAGAAACGACTTGGGAAAGAGATAGAAATGAACAGCGTACGGTGGGACCGAGCGGTGGCGCTGGCTTCGTTTTCCTTTGCCCACGAGGAGTCACGTGTCTCGCAGAGGAGGGGGGAGGACGCGAGGCATGGATCCTCTGGTTGTAATATAGGATTTTCCCTAATTTTGGCACAAATATGCATGTATCTTGCCATTGTGGTCTTTTGAAACTCTAACCCCAAATGTGGTGTCATTTTGCAATTTTCTCCCTATTGTTCGGATCAACATTCCTCTTTCTGACAGCAAGGATAGTTCAGATGGGTGCTCAATGTTGGGTAGGATCCATGGCCTCATGCACAGGCCATAGCATCGGTTAGTTCTAAGCAAACTTGGACATCCATTTTGATGAAAACATCATGGCTCATCAATAGCTGGCTGGCGTTGCAGTGATTTTTCCTGAACTTCCCATGCACATTGTGCCACTTGTTAGTACCAAGCCCAACATCCATCCAAGATATCTGGCACATACTCTGATCCAGGTCATGTAGTAGCTAGTCTCTCATGCATATGCACCTAGTAAGGGGCGCAAACTTAATGGTCAAAGAGAAACCACTAAAGAGTGAACCGAGGCCCAGCTAGGATGGCTACCAGGTGCTGATACCTGTGATGCCCGCCCGCTCGAGATCGAGTGCCAGAGTGCCAGCGCTCGGTCGCAGATACATACACATCGGACTCTTCTAAATAACCACTTGGTGGACTATCTAAACCCGAAGTCGCATTTTTTAGAAACCACAAAAGAACAGTATAGTACACATGTTAAAGGCTTGAAGCTGGCAGAAATACCTACTGGGAAAGAATCGCTTGCCCTCAATTTGATCAGGCATAAATGCGAGCTATAGTAAAGATCAAGGACACAACATAGTTAAGAAGTACGTAGCTGGAGGGTTTTGTGAGTTAATCAAAGCAGTATCTCCCGAGTCTCTGACTCTCTGCACGGCTGCATCTTGCAGCTCTATAAAATGCAGCCTACCTGGTAATCTCGGAAATCCTGTGATGCATAGCTTAGAATTAGACCGAACTTGGTAAGATAGCTAGATGCATGGTACGTAATCGTATTGATTTGCAAGCTATTTCAGTGTCAAGGCCTTAATATTAATCGCCAAGTGTCTGTTAGAGCAAGCTAGCTAGGCTTGGGAGGTAACAGGGAATGAAGGGACACAAGCCTTATCCTATCAACTATTCCGCACACTGGGTTCAGTTGCCACTCACAAGAAAGCCTGTTTTCAGAAGCAAAATATGTAGGTACATGGCGTACATATTATGGCGGAACCGGTGCCCCGGGATTTTGGCGTCAAATCGAACATGGACTGGTCTTCAAACAAGTCTTCGTCCACTCCGGAGTCCGGCCGTCCGACGTGTTGGCCTCTATGATCCTATATCTTCCTCCACTTTGGTGGACGGAGGTATCTGTGCCGGTATGGTGGTCCGTTCCCCACACCAAAAGCATGAAGGTTCAGCTCAGCCGTCCCCCGCCGGATCCGACAGAACATGCGTAGCTGCTGTGCAGGTGTGGTCCTAGACTGCGGCGGTTAACGCCGTGCTTTTGCACGCCGGTGTCCGCCGGATCAGCCAGACCATGCGAGACGACTAGCTCTGTGATAATACGACAAGGAACTGGAAGGTTGCGATTAATTGCATTTCCAATCTGTAAGCATGCATATGCGCAACATGTATTGCGGACGAACGTTGCTTTGATTACGTTTGATTCCCTTTAAACTCTGTAACAACAGAGACCTAGACTGTATCGGGAACGACATTGCTGGGATGGAGGTAGGCGGGTTGTCGGGTACCGGCAGCGCTGGGAACAGAAGGAGTGTGGGGAATGGCAGCGATGACGCTGGAGGGCTAAAAAGATGGGAAGGCTTTGTGTGGTAAATTTTGAGAAGTTTGCTAGAGCCTTGAGACGCCGTTGGACATGGTACGAGTGGATGGAGCCGGAGGGTCCATGGGTTGGCTTGGGCAACCCTTGTGACAAAAAACACATGGGAGTGTTGAGTTGGTGCCGGGATGGCAGTGAGGCCTAATTGAGCGCGCTGGTCGACTAACGCTTATCAAAGCGGTCATTGCCGCAAGACTGGTGCATCAACAATTGGTAGCGGAGGTGCCAGTGTGGGCTTTAGAGGAGATCGAGAGCGGCTTCAGAGCGTTTTTCTGGGCAGGAAAGAAACAAGTCTCGTGACCCCAGCAGACCCTGGCACGGCCTGCCTATGATGCGGGACACGGAGGCGACAGAAGTATTCAACAGCTTGGTGGAAATTGTGACGGGGAGAGGAAGTGAGGTCTTGTTTTGGTTAGACAGATGGATTGAGGGTTTTGCGGTGATCGACATCGCACCTTTGGTGGTGGAAGCCGTAACAACAAGACGCAAGAACAGGAGATCAGTTGAGGAAGCATTACTGGAGCAGAATTGGGTGCTTGATGTGGAAGGAGAGCTGGGCGAGGAAGGATACAGACAGCTGATCAGGCTGTGGATTGCCGTCAGTTCAGTTCAACGGAATGATATGGAACAGGACAGGTTCGTTTGGCCGGCAGCGTCATCTGGAGTATACTCAGCAAAATCAACATACGCCAGGCTAATGCAGGGCAGGGTGAGAGATAACATGTGCGAGCCAATTTGGAGATCGTTTGCAACCCCAAAGTGTAAGATATTCTGTTGGCTTGCTTTGAGGCGAAGGCTATGGACTTCAGATAGAAGAACAAGGCATGGACTACAGGAACATACCAATCGTTGTTTCACATGTTTGCAAGAGGAGGATACGGTAGACCACATATTAGTTCAATGCCCATATGTTAAAGAGGTCTGGTGGGGATGCCTACAAGCAGCCGGAATACATTTAGCAGAGCCGCAAAGCACCAACTGCTTGGAGGACTGGTGGACTGAGGCGAGGGTGCAAATACAGAGCAGAGATAGAAGGAGATTCGACACCCTAGTCATCCTAATCGCATGGCGGATATGGAAGCAAAGAAATGCTAGAGTGTTCGGCAATTTGAGAAACAAATGGGGCCGATGCAGCTGATTGAGAAGGTGAAGGAGGAGTTCTTGCTGTGGGAGAATGCAAGAAAGGGAGTAGGTGATATACATGCTGTGAGAGAGTAGACCTAGTGAGTAGTGAGAGTGGTGTGAGTAAGGTGTAATCTAAAACAGTTGTTTGCAACTGTTTTGGAATCTTGTAAATTGTTTGCTCCCTTCTATAAAGATAAGGTATGCCATTGGCATACTCTAGTGACAAAAAACACATGGAACTCTTCTATGCTTCAATTGAGATCACTGTGGGTAATGGGGGAAAAGCCTCGCTCCATCCATATTGGCCATCTCCAAAAGAAAGAACTTCACCGTCTACCAAGCCATGCATGAGAACTATGTTTTATTTGAGTTGGTTCTGTCCTTTTTTCTCACATGATGCGGGACGAAGGTAGTAGAATCACCGACCATGGAACACGGACACCACTTGATTTAACTCTAATAGAAAAGGATACAAAATATGGCAAGTGATATATTCAAGTACTTTAGCCTTAGCATGATACTAGGACATGGGTGCCGAGCAAGGCAAACTGAACATTGCATCAACAGTACCGGTAAATTAACGCTACCCACATGTTGATATTTTTTACCAGGACCAGCAGGCGCTCTGCTTTTTCATTATAGGAGAGGGAAAAACAAAGTGTTACAGTTACAGAAGAGTTCGAACTAACTCAGAAAACTTAGGGTGTGTTTGGTTGAGCTGTGGATTCCTAAACATCAGCTGTGAGAAATCTGCTGTGGAAAATCTGCTGTGAGCTGACAACTGTGGGAAATCTGGAAGTTGTTTGGTTAGAACAACTGTCAACTGTGGATTCGATAGGAAATGTCTGTAATGCCCATGAATACGATGGGAAGTGTCTGTAATGCCCATGTGGGCGTGAGAGACTATAAGTATGTTAATTGATAGCAAAATAAAATATTTATACACTAGATATTCAAATTTGACCATTTTGGATGCAAATTTTCCGTTCATATAATTGTATACATGTAGCTACTCGAAATAAGAGGTGATGTCATAAGTATACCTCATAAGACATACATATTACACAAAAGACTCGGCTCTAGCACCTTTCTCTAGCTCTTGCTCTTTCGTTCCTTTTAGGTGGTAAGACATTGTTCAGAGACATGATATGTCCAGTCGACATAACATATCCTAGGTCGCTCTCGGAATAAACAAATCATTCGCTATCTTATCACGAATCGTATTCATGGAAACATCACTCTCCTCTTCTGGAACGTCATCTCCTTGTGCTTGTGTCGATGCTTGTCCCGCTTCAGGCATTTAGTTCTCATCTTCATCGCATTTATCGAACTCCTCATCATGTAATTTGTTGTCACGGATAAAATTGTGTAACGCCATGCAAGCAATAATGATCTGCTTCTGCCTACGATAGTTCTCATCTTCAACCAATGTTGGGGATATCGCTTATCGCGAATTTATCGGTTGACCCAAGATAAGGGATAAATCGGCTTGTTTATCGGCATATCAGCCGATTTATCGGCATATCGGCAGATTTATCAGCCAATTTATCTTATCGGTCAGACATCGATAAACGATAAATCGGATGATAAATCGGAATATCGGAAGATATCTTAAACAGTGTCTTCAACGCATTCAAACATAAGCAATTGTCGTTCCAACCATACAATACAATCATAAACAAATTGTTCCAAGCATTCAAACATAAGAAATTGTCGTTCCAACCATACAACACATAAACAAATTGTTCCAAGCATTCTAACATAAGCAAATATGGTATCAAACATTACAAACATGAGCACATATGGTTCACATCAGCTTCCTCGTCTCCTTATCATGTTCCTTCTTTGGCAAATGGAGTCTTCCAGCACTTGTTTCGAGCAAACCGAAAACTTCTCTAAATTCAGGCTTCATGTTAAGAAATGTGGTTGTATGCATGATATCAGTTCCTTCTTGCACCCCACATTGGTTAACCATGGACAATGCCTCTTTAATACTTGGAACTTCGTTGATTTGAGGAGGAGGAGCTGATGAAGCTTCAACACTTGATGCTATCTTGTCCGCTGAAGTTTCTATATGCGAGCATGTTTGCTTGAACAATCTTAAGAATGGACTTTTTTTCTTCCTTCTCTTCAGTAATAACTTGTTCTCTCTTGCGCTTCTTGTCATTTTTTTCTTCAAAGTAGCCAACCTTATCTCTCCAATGTCATCTGTTTTCTCCTCTACAACTGCTTCATCGCCACTTGAATCAGACAAAACTCCAGGGGTGAAAGCAGTTGCCCCATTGACATGTGCTTTGTCGAACATGACCTCTAGGGCCTCCAAGTTATCCGGACCACGCTTTTTAAACTGCACATGCTTGCATTTCCTTCCATTAGTTGGATCATGACATCTCTGAAACAAAATGCTCAAGTTAGCTACTTCCAACGGATTAACAAGACAAGATAAAAGATAAATGACTTTAATGTAGCCATATTTTGGTGCTTACCGCAAGATGTTCTTTCCACCATCCTTCATCACACTCCACAGTATGGTTGTCATAATCCCATCCTAGTCCAGTTGCATCATGTTTCAGCTCCATAAAACATGTGTAACTTCTTTTCAGATTATCCCATTTGTTTTTAAGTTGCAAATGCTCTAACTTCCTCCCAGTTTTTTCTGCAAACTTATCCTCAAGGTTCTTCCACCCAACTTTATTCAGATGACCTAAAGGTCTGTGCCCAGCAAGAACCTCTTCGTTACAAATGTCACAGAAATGCTTCAAATTTGCCTTATCCCATACAGCCTTCTCACCCATACTTCACACAAAATTCAATTACTTCAGCTAATATGCAAGCAAATCATATATGACAGATCCTAAAACACAATAATCATTGCTAAAAATTCTAGACACTAATCAGTATTATATCTATCACAGAAACATGCAAGAAAATTATAGACAACAAATCATAAGACCAAAATGGAAAAGCACTACGGGAGCATTGCATGGGAGGGAGAATGAAAGAGATGGGAAGGAGGGAAAGGAACAGAGGGAGCAGATCATACCTGCTGTAGGTGCCATCGATCTACGGCTGACCGATGCTAGGAGACGGCTGGAAGGACTAGGCTATGGGGCAGGGGCGGGATGGTGCTGCAGCCGCTTCCTGCTCGGCGACGGGCCGGTGCCGGAGAGGGAACGGATCTGACCGGCGGTGGATTGAATCCCGGCCGGCGCTAAGCCGGCAGACGGCGGCGAGGCAGCCAGAACAGGCCGGCGGCGGAGGAACCCTAGCAAGGCGCTGTGGGAGTGCGAGGGGAAAAGAGTCACGAGGGAGAGAGAGAGGAGATGAAGGAGAGAAAAAGAAATCCAAACCGGCCAGTTTCCACTTACCAGTGGCATGGCGGGTAATTTTCAAGTTTTTCTCTAGACGCAACGCAGTGAACTTTGGGGGTAAGGCTCTGTTTGTTTCCGCTCCAGCTTCTGCTTTTCAGGTGGAAAAGTGGAAGCCGAAACAAACAAGTAAAAGTGAGGAAAGCACTTGTCAAAAGCGTGGTCACGAAATGAACTGACTCGCCGGCCAAAAGCGAAAGCTGCCCGAGGGGTGCTTCCCGAGCTTCTCTCTGCTTCCTGAGAGACGGTGGACGTGGGTACCCTCATGGTTTCACGGAATTACGAACACACTGCCACTCCAATATAAGGCGAAACTCTCAGCCAAATCCACAAACCGGTCAGCCCCGTCTCATTTTCCCCCATTCCACACGAGGCACACACGAAAGAAAGGAGTGATGGCTAGGGTCCTGCCTAGCGCTGCCGTGGATATGACGCCGGCGGCCGTCTAGCCTCTCTCCCTGTCTCTCTTCAGCGCCCCTAGATCGAGGGTCCTCGAGCTCGTCTCCAACCGCTGCCGTGAGCCCGTGACCAACTATTCCGACGTCGTGGAGACCGCCATGGCCCTCCGCCGTTTGGCCTCTCCTCTCTCTCTCATCGGCGTCCCCAGATCGTTGTCCAGTCGGTCCACCCCAGGGCCGGCTCTATATATTTTGGGGCCCAAGTGCAGGGAGTCGCGAAGAAGAGGCGGAGTCGCGAGTCGCGACAGGGAGTCGCGAAGACGGAGAGGAACGTGCGACTCGATCAAGACGCGAAGAGGAACAGACAGTCTCGTGCGTTTCCTCGACTACTCGTCTCCCAGCGATGGATACAAAAGGCCCAGCCCAACAATCTTTTTTTAGATGTGTAGTAATCAAATTATAAAGGATTATAAAATTTTAGGCCTCCCACTGGCCTAGGCCCTAGGCGGCCGCACCTCCTAACTACCCTTAGAGCCGGCCCTGATCCACCCATCGCTCAGATTCACTGGAGCAGCAGCCCCCGCCCCTCTATTCTTTTGCTCTTTAGATCTTGCTGTTCGTGTCGTCAGAGATCTAACAGTCCCCAGGTCGGCCTGGCCATTCTGTTCAATTCCTTCAGATTCGGTTGTTCCCAGGTCGATGTCTGGTTGTTGGAGATCTAGCATGTTTTTTTTGCAGGTTTTCTCTACGTAGGAACCTACCTGTACGGCTGTACGCATGTGTGGCTGATGAATACTTTTGGATATAGGCATGTGTAATTGATAGTAGATATGCACTGGTTCCATTGATGGACGTATCACGTATGTACATGCGAGTTTTGCTTCGAGTCTCCTGTTATTTATTCAGTTTCGTCACAAAACATAAGAGAAAGCGAGATTGAATCAATAAATATGTGTAGATAAATACGTTTGGAATATTGGCTTATCAATATTTAGTCGACGTTATTTTGATAAATACGTTTTTGCAATTATTTGATGAAAATAGATAAACCAAGATAATTCAACTCTTAAACATCGTAATTATGAATATAATGAGTAAAAACAACTAATTTGCCAGAAATCCATAATGATTAGTGGGTGTATCTACACTTACTGCCCGAAAGCTTCAAATCAACCCTTATATAAAATCTTCAGTACTCAGAGGCATTCCAGGCATTTCATCCAGAAAATCAACAGCAACAGCTGCCAACAGCATTCTTACCAAACATCAAATCTCTGCTTCTAACAGCTGCTTTCTCACAGCTCAACAGCTACAGCTGTAGCTCAAACAAACAGACCCTAAGACCGATTTTGTTTTACACTGCGAAAATCTGCTGCGTTGTGAAATCTGTGAAGGTAGAAAAAAGCCTTTGGTTGAGATTCTAGCTTCTGGGTAGAGAATCTGCTTGAAAAATCTGAACCAAACACACCCTTAAACTCACGCTGTGTTTCAGGAAAACAACACAGCACACACGCACACACTATGGCTATCTGGCCGTGTGAGCCAAATCGAACAGGCCGACATCATCACGCACCAACGCAGCCACAGCCTGGGGGCTTAGTTTCTGCTGCTGAAAAATTCTGCATCCCCTTTCTTTCCAGATATTCCAGACGACATAAATTGAGAGCGTTGCTATTTTTTTTTGCCGCTGGCTCCTTGGATCGAACTGGAATTTTGCTCCACCATTCTCCAATTGAAGAGGAGGAGAAAGTAGCGTGAGCCACGACTGGATGATTCCTGTCAAATTGGTTCCAAACCTCCTTGGTGTATGGGCAATCAAGAGCAAGGTGTTGCGCTGTCTCTAGCTCTTGATCACAGAGGCAGCAAGCATCATCATGGGGCCAACCTCGCGCTTGTAATCTGTCGGCAGTCCAATTGCGGTTCTGAAGCATAACCATGTAAAAAACTTCACTTTGCCCTCCACTTTCATGGACCAGACAGCTTCTAGCTCCGGTTGCTTAATTCGTCCCATGAACTGAGCCCCATAAGCTGAACACGCCGAGTAAACTCCGGTGGCCGAAACATTCCAGACAATTTTGTCTGCCTCCTCGGTAAGATGAACCTGCTGCACTAGGGTCCAAAGGTTGATGAATTGATCAATTTGCTGCTCTGAGTTCATCCGCTGAAACCCAAGCATCCATCTTCCATTGGTCAGGGCATTTTTGACTGAAAGTGTTTTTAGTCTAGCAAGCTTAAACAGGTCCGGTGCTAATTGCCGAGGAGATTGTCGATCCAGCCAATGATCACTCCAAAATGCTGCACGCTCGCCGTTACCCAATGTTATGGTGGTGCCGCTTGCAAACAGGGCCTTGTCTGTATGGTCGCATGGGACGGGTAGACCGTGCCATGGTCTGTCAGGATCAGTCCAACTGAGCCACTCCCACCGCAGCCTGAGAGATCTGCTGAACGCAAAGGTATCTTTGATTCCGAGACCCACCTGTTGATATGAATTGATAATTCCATGTACTAAAATGATCTTTTGGTAGGAATATTTATGCCAACATCCATCAATAAGAGCCATCTTAAAGTTTAAGGACATAAGATAGCTAAGAAAGAAACCACCCTAGTATCGCCCTCTCTACATACCAGATGACGCATCACGATGCAGGTCTATATATTGCAGAGTACGTGCTGGTATGGCATAACCTAGGAAGGTTATCAAGCCTCTCCTTTTCGAGTGATGCATTTCTTGTTATTAACCGAACTTGATGAAAGTAGCAAGATCATATCTGATATCCCATGCTAGGAATGACATGTCTTAGTTTTTTTCTCCACATATGTTCTGGAGCTAGATAGTACGCTTGGGAGACATTAGGAAATAAAGGCGCGCTAATCTTCACTTCCTGTCTGCTCTGTCTATTTCATAGTGGATGGCCGTTTGACATGGTTTAATTTTCAAAGGTTCTGTGGGTTAATCGCTGATCAAATGGGTGCACGTCTTCTGAAGCAAAATTTGTACAACCAGGAGAGGAAGGACCAGCCGGTAGAGTTCACCGTCCTAGTGTAGTGGTGCCGCGGCTCTTTACAACCTCTTCACAGTGCAATGGCGCAGATTCTCTGCTTGTTTGCATCCGTAAGCTTGATTTCTCTCCTAGTGCGCAAACTAGTACAAAACAAACTGTATATTGGCAGTTGGTGGTTTAGGCATCCATATGCGACGACACATTAATCCAAACCGGGTGGATGGCCATGTCCAGGCTTACCGGGCAGAGCCTGTCGTGTTCCAGGTAGCTAGAGCAACCACGATGTTATTTTACGCATTTGTATGTCTTTGAATGATCGGTTCGTCATTTACTGTAACTACAATTAAGAAAACCAAGTACGCAGTAATTTTTTCGTAGCGAAGCTTTTTTTTGCTCGTAAATAAAACTACACGGTGAATTTGGGCGGCCCACGCAACGATGGACAGATCAAACTACTGATTGTGTATCCCGCGTACGGTATTGTGTACGTGCTTCAGGGTCACAAATCCTATACGCCGCCTGCTGGCTTCAGTTTCGAATTTTCTTTATGTTTCTTTTTTAATTTATAAGTGTGTATTATTCTTTCTTTCATTTATTTTTTCTTTTTAAATGATTTTGAAATATGTTAATTTTGAAAATTACTCAGATTTACCAGAAATTATAACTGAAATGTATTCAGATTTAAGAATTGTTTAGATTTAGATTTTGTTTTTGGAAATACCCTGATTTCGGTATTGTGTAGGTGCTTCAGCCTTCAGGTCAGTCTTGAGTTCTTGGGCCAGCGGAAAGAGATGGAAAGGAATTAGGCCTAGAGAGACCAATGGGCTGCAAGAGAGATAGAGCAATAGAAACGAAGGGGGAAATCTAATTAGCAAAACGATTTTTCTGTAAAATTCAGGGTTGTTACAAATATAAAAATGACAGACACTCCTAAATTAAATTTAAATGAATTAATATTCCATGGAATGACTTTTATTTTTAGAATTTTGGGATACACACAACACATAATTATATGGCATCCGGTCTCATGGCAGGGGGTTATTCACGGCAAAGTTCTACCATCTCTAGATCGCGACCCACATGATTGTGTTCCTTTTCTATTCATGCATTCTATCCGGTGAAAAGTAAAAAGTGCGGCGAAAAACCTACGAACCAGTGAATGCAAATGCCCTCTTAACTCGTCAGTGTCGTTGATCTGAATTGATACTTCTTGTTACCAAACTACTTTATTAAAACTTTTCGGAGAAATGACATTGGCATCATGTAGCTGTGAGAGTCGTGGTAAAATTGAAGCACACACGGTAGATAGGAAGTAATGGGATGGGTTTTTACATAATGGAAGTGATTCCTGTACTAGCTTCTGCATGCATGGTCGGATATACTTCCACGCAGGATGGAGCTCTATAAATTCGGAGCACACGGTCTGTGCTACGGAAACAAGTGTAGAGTTGCTTGCAAGGGATTTTCTTTTCGCTGATGCCTGGTTTGGAATTTAAGCAATCTTGATAAACGTAGCTAGATCGTATTTTCTTTCCATGCTGGCCATGCCGTCGCACTAATTATTAACTCCACATATACGTTAGAGCAAGCTAGCTAGGCTTAAGAGGCAATAGGGAATCAAGGGACACATGCCACCGACGTGCTCCTGCTCGCTCATTCAGCCAAGCATGACTGTTTTGCACATTCGAGTGTTTGAACATTATGTCAGCTGATTTCCTGTCAAATGCCGGCCTTTCTTCAAAACTAAACAAGCTACACGGAAAAGAGCACGAGAACGTTGGGAATCAGTGTCCTAGACGAACGAGGAAGCTGGCCTAAGAACTTGTGGCTGATGAGTCTAGACCAGTTGTTGCGGGAAGTTTCAACATTCAGAACAACTGCACCTCATCTGTCTCGCCTTCAGAACTTTAGTTATGAGCTGCTAGCTGACTAAAGCCAACTCGGGTTCCCGATCCAAGTAATAATTTAATTAACAAACTGCAGTTGTCGATTCGATCATTTTTGAAAGAAAAGGCAAAAGACTTGCCTTTATAGTGCTTCATCCAAACTAATTTAAACTGACCTAGGTACCTGACCTAGCAGAGCGATCCCGGGGAGCTTTCGAGGAAAAAATACAAGTTGGAGAGTGCACACACAGCTTCATTACAAGTTGGGAAAATACAAGTTGTGCCGTCTCTGCATTGGCTGATTTCGAATCAGTCCAGTCGCACCATATCGTACCATGTCACAGAATCCTAGGCAGTAGTATGCGACCTCTTTCACCAATTGGGCTCCCATGTTGGCCACTAGTCTATCATCCCAGATCCTGATATCCGGTCATCTCTTGCTGCAGAGATCCTCTCGTCGATTACATATAGCGTTTGCCTGTCAATCTCACTGTCCAAACACAGTGGATAACAAATGGCGTCTGAGTCGACGGGATCGGTGGCCTTGGTCGCGGTGCCATTCCCTGCGCAAGGCCACCTGAACCAGCTGATGCACCTGTCCCTGCTGGTCGCCTCGCGGGGGCTGTCGGTGCACTACGCGGCGCCGGCCGCACACGTCCGGCAGGCGCGGTCGCGCCTGCACGGCTGGGACCCCAACGCCCTCGGCTCCATCCACTTCCACGACCTCGACGTTGCCGCCTACGAGTCCCCAGCGCCCGACCCGAACGCCTCGTCTCCATTTCCCAACCACCTGCTGCCAATGTGGGAGGCCTTCGCCGTGACTGCGAGTGCCCCTCTCGCCGTCCTTCTCCGGAGCCTCTCTGCCATCCACCGCCGCGTGGTGGTCGTCTACGACCGCGTAAACTCCTTCGCCGCGGTGGAGGCGGCGCGGCTGGGCAACGGCGAAGCGTATGGGCTGCAATGCGTGGCCATCTCGTACCAGTTGGGGTGGATGGACGCCGCGCACCGCCTCCTGCGAGACAACGGCCTCCACTACGTCCCCATGGACGTTTCCATGTCCAAGGAGTTTGTGGAGTACTTGGTCCGGACAATGGCGGAGGTCCGGGACGTGGGAGGCCGAGGCGTGGCCTCCGCCACAGGGATCGTCATGAACACGTGCCGCGCGCTGGAGGGCGAGTTCATCGACGCCATCGCCCAGCTGACAGAGTTCAAGGACCAGAAGCTCTTCGCGGTCGGGCCACTCAACCCGGTGCTGGACGCGAGCGCGAACACGCCGGAGAAGACGCGGCATGAGTGCATGCACTGGCTCGACGCGCAGCCTCCGTCATCGGTGCTCTACGTGTCCTTCGGAACCACGACGTCTTTCCGGGGAGAGCAGATCGCGGAGATGGCTACGGCGCTCAAGGACAGCAAGCAGAGGTTCATCTGGGTGCTCCACGACGCCGACCGTGCCGACATATACGCCGAGTCCGGCGAGAGCCGGGACCACAAGCTGCTGTCCGAGTTTACTAGAGAAACCGAGGGGATAGGGATGTTGATCACCGGGTGGGCGCCGCAGCTGGAGATCCTTGCGCATGGCGCTACGGCGGCGTTCATGAGCCACTGCGGCTGGAACTCTACCATGGAGAGCCTGAGCCACGGCAAGGCAATCCTCGCGTTGCCAATGCACTCAGACCAGCCGTGGGACGCCGAGCTTCTCTGCAAGTACCTCAGGGTTGGCCTCCTCGTGAGGCCATGGGAGAAGCACAGCGAGGTGGTATCGGCGGAGGCCATCCAGGAGGTGATCGAGGAAGCCATGCTCTCAGAAAATGGAATCCAGATGCGGCAGCGGGCGAAAGTACTCGGTGAGGCAGTTCGTGCCTCGGTGACGGAAGGCGGCTCCTCGAGCCAAGACCTGGACCACTTCGTTGATCACATCACAAGGTAACTGTGCAGGTTTTAGTTACCGAATGGTTACAGATGTTGGCCCAGCTCCTATCCGCGAGTGCTTTCCGATGAAAGATGACGACGACGAACTGGCAACACACGCACGTACAAGCACTTCCGCCGAGATACACACGTACAAGCTAAGCACCTTGATGGATCACGTACTAGCTAGCTTTCACGTCGTAGCTCAACTCGCCGGATATGCACGCACAAACACGATTTGGTTTTGCCTCAGACCGTGGGCTTCATCGGTTGTTTTGCTTTTTATTTATAGCAGCCAAAGGCGGTTGCTTGACACACAAAAGGAAATTACAAACCGACTCCAAACTCTAAGACCTCGACACGAACTAGTACTTCCTAACTAGGAAAGCTAAAGTATGGAAATAACCAACCGGCCTCAATTAGGAGCCGGACAAGTTTGGTTAATTCCAACAACAGAAGCATACAGGACAGCTGCCATACGATTTTTTTTTTTCAAATAGATGTTGAATAGTTGAATTTGAACTATTTCTACAGAATAAAATTAGATTCCGAGCCATATAATGTTCGTATTATAGAAGCAAAGGATTCAGATCCAGTGACGTTGCCTATGTGTCTGGGCTCCAATCAAGATCGAAAGACGAGATCGATCCACGTTCTGAACTGAAATTCACATTGCCCATGATTAGTTTTACAAAATCCAGTAATGTTTTACAGCCATTCCATTGTCCTTGGTAACTACAATTTTCTTACGTAGGAACCACATAGAGTTACGAGATTCGGATGTACTACCTTTCATAATGTCCGCATACATAAATTGCATCGTAAGCAACCGTGACGTAGTCAAACTCCATTTAAAAGTAGCCAGCTCATTACAAAGATGGATCCCCGTAAACTCTCAACCAGATGTAGCAACACATTCCACTTATTCTCGATGAAGTCGACCTTCAACCGACATTTAGATGAGCTTCAGACGGAACATGACAAACGGTAATATGTTTATCTTGCGCATTTTTTTCAAAAAAATTCAAGTAATGTGTATTGCTGAGAGAATCGAGTTTTGCCTAACTAAGAATGTTGTTAAACCTGAGTAATCAATCCATCACCTATGACGAAAGAGCCTCGATTGAAGAAGTCCCTTTAACTTTCATGAACCCTTTCAACAGGGTGAGTCCATATATAGGTTTGGCATGTAATTGTTATAAAGGTTCCCCACCTATAAAATTATTAGGGAGCAACCCTGTCCTAATGAAGAAATTTAAACAATCGCAATTTAAACAATCATTTTTTGAGTAAATAATTGTTTTGTCCATTTCATGAATCGATATTTGTTACTTAAGTTTGTCACTTTGCAAAAGAAATGTGACCGGTAAAATCCAATCTTTGCTAACCCATGTACTATAAGAAAGATAACATGAACATCAGAAGACTATTAAGACCAGAATTTATTAATAAAAGCCGATCTCCGTGTGAGAGCATATGCTTAACAAACGACCCAACTTTCTCTCATAATGGTCCTCTACCACTTTCCATTCATTATGAACCACTTTTTAGTGGATATGAAGCTTCAAGATATATAAAAGGAGGAAACCGGTATCAGGGCCAAATACTCCCTCCGTCCCGGTTTATGAGTCCTCCGCGTATTTCTTGGTTCTGAATTTCACTAGTATAAAAAATATTTTATACATCATAAATTGTAGTATTAGAAAATAGAACATCTGAATTTTCCAATGATATATTTTTTTATAATTTATTTCTCGCATTATCTTGGTCAAATTCACGACCTAGGGATAAGCGTAAGACTTATAAACTGAGACGGAGGGAGTACATTCTTAAGTGCTGCAGAAACATAAATTTTCACTTCTATGTAAGTTGATCTTAAGACCGAATAACTGTTCAAATATGGACATAATTAGTTTCATGTTCACGTGCGTTTTCTAAGTCATGCTACATAAACTAATTAGTATCATCGACATATTAATTGCAATATATAAACTCTCCGTTCCACTAAATGGAGGTATGAGTCATCCTACTTTACCATGTTCTTTAGCCCTAGCAACGACGATTGCCAACATATCGAGCATAATGTTAAAAAAAACATATGAGACAAAGGGTCTTCTTTCATTCAACTTTTAATAGTTAGAAAATAGTGGCCAATACCATCACTGAACCAAATTTCAACACTACCACATGCACAAACTGGGCAATCCATGCACACCATTTTGGAGCAAATCTCTTTATTTGCAAGGCCTGTTGCAACAAGACCATTTAATTTTAACATAAGACTTCTCAAAGACTATAATGAATTCCATGAAGAAAGAAAACCCCTTTAGAATGTGAAAGAAAATGAAAGATGATTGAGTTGGCCGAACTATTTTATGAGTAAATTTTTCTCAGATAGTGCCAACTTTGGTGACAACTTTGAAGCTAACATTATGCAAATAAATGGGTCTATACTGTTCAATCCAAGAATCATCCTCTTTTCTATTTGAAGGTATGATGAGACCAACGTATAAGTTGAACAAGGGCAACATCCAGCGCTTTTGAGGTTTGTTCGGGATTTGGCCTGAAGAAAAGCAAGCAAGCATGACCATCAATCAGTTTTTGTAACATTCCAAAAAAAATTTGATAAAACTGAACATGAAGCAGATGTACTCATAAAGGTTTCTTGGGTTACATTCGGGAAATGTCTTCAAGCCATTTACAGATGAGTTGCCATGTATAAGATGGTTGTAGCTCCCTAGAAGGTGTCATGCAACAACTGGTCGAGAATCACGATCCATAAGTTCTGAAGGCAAGTGTCATCACCGGGACAGGACATCGCTTCTAAACCCTCTAGTGCTCTTTTCTATGTCCATGGTTGAGTTTTTAACAAAGGTCGTCATTGGGGCAGAAATCAGCTCACATAATGTTCAAAATGTCTAGTGTCTAAAACTGTCGTGTGTGGCTGAATGTGCATAACAGACGCGTCACCACGTCAACTGTCGTGTGTGGCTGAATGTGCATAACAGACGCGTCACCACGTCATGTGTGACTTAGTTCCCTCTTACCTCCCAAGCCTAACTAGTTTGCTCTAACATATTTGTGAAGTTACAATCCAAAGCAAGGAATCAAGGAAACGAAAAGCCCTTGCTAGCTACTCGATCTAGGTGTGTTTTCCATCTAGCACAGACTTCTGTGCATTTATAAAGCTCAATCCTGCATGGAAGTATATGCAACATCGAAAGACCATCAGAGCAACCTCTTTCCCCTTTACTTCCTACCTATCATATCTCCTACTACAACAAATCCAGCCATCCATGCTTTTCCAGCGCATCAAAGACAAATGCCAGGATCTGGATCCTTGCAGGCGCAAAAAACTGAACTGGCCGAGTCACACATGTCCTTTTGTTGATCCGAATTGATATGCCATGATATGTCATAATTTTCGGTTCAGATAAACGATATACCATGATGCATCGATGAGAACCATCTTAATTAAAGTTCAACCACACCAGATAGACATAAAAGGTAACTGGAGGTGACGTTTTGGAAGAAATTACTCTTCTGCTTGCCCGGTTGCAACTTCTGTAAATAAATTGCAGAGTACGTGGCACAAGCAGATACATCTAGCAAGGGTTTTTCTTTCCAGTTCTGCATGGAGCCATGGATAGTATTAATCCCACATTTGCTTTCCATGTTAGCATGACCCCATGAGTTTGTAATAAACTATGTTGCTATTTCGATGGTTGATACATGTCTCAACCTTATGTGACCCATGAGTTTGTAATAAGCTATACTTGGATGTTTGATCAATAAATGGCTGTGTGCATCACTCGATGCAGAGGCCGGGACACCCCATTTCTAAAAAAATGTTAGCATGACCCCAGATCTCTCTATATGCGTCGAAAAGCTACGGGGCTTGGGTGGCAACAGGAAACAAAACAACACTAGGCATATCCTAGCGTCTGTTACGCACATTCAGCTACGCACGGCATGTTGATGCGCCTCAAAATTTTAGCATTGTGTTGGTTAATTTCCTCTCCCGAATGGGGGTCCCGCTTCAGAAGCAAAACTTCTCAATAGCAGCGCATAGAAGAGTATGTTGTCCTGGTGGCGCGGTGTGATGTGTGGCTTCACAGTCAATGGCAGCCATTTCACAACTGATGTTGACTTGTCGCCCTCTCCGGAGCAGCACGGCTCAGTTATCTTTGTTCGGCTGTACTCTCTGTCGTTGTTGGCCGAGGTTTTCCATGGTCGTGGTGCATGAACGCGCAAGAGGTTTAGGCAGGCAATTATTTGCATTGCGGATTAGTTACTTCGTAAATCTCAAAAGCTCTATGGCTCGAAAAGATTAGTAGACATTATCTCTTTGTTAGTAGATGTACGTCGTGGTTTTGGTGGACTATGTTGTACCTACTTACAAATAGGCACATAGACAAAAAGGTGGCGCCTTGTTAAGTTTGCATCCAAACAAATGTTCTGCATACTAAGACACTCTTAGCCGCCAAGATGTATGTTTGTCTATAAAGACACTTAATGAAACTTGAGAGTTTGCATCAAGGCAAAAGAAGTATAGAATTCACAAACGGCCTCCGTATAACCCGAACTCAAAGATGTATGTGTGATATAATTTTAAAATTTTTGGATGCACGTAACAGAAAATTGGTCCCCCATGGTAGGAACCAAACATTTCACCACCACCACCGCTGCAGTTTCGCTGATCATTGCCAAAATCAACAATGCCAGCCTATTCACATGAAACCCATCACACCCCACCAGTATAAGGATCATCACCCCAGTGAGGATTACTTTGCCCATACAAGTGGGTCACACGAGCTACTCCAGAAAAAAATACCTAGGGTTTCCGTGCTGCTCTCGCGAGCAGCCGGAACCCTCCCTCCGCCGCCACCTCTCCGGCCTCTCCCCCGTCCCCTCCATCTCCTCGCCGCCGCCGGACCGGCCAAGTCACAAGTGTTCCTCCCTTGTGACCTGAATTGATATGCCACAATATGTCATAATCTTCAGTTACAACTTTTCAGAGCAATGATGTACCATAATGCATCAGTGAGAGTCATCTTAGTTAAAGTTCAACGACCACCAGATGGATATTAAAAGTAAAAGGAGTGATATATTGGAAGAAATTACTCTCCTGGTTGCCTAGTTGCAAGCAGAATGCACCCCTATAAATAAATGAGAGCTGCTTCGGTCCTTCGCCCTCGGCTGCCATAAACGTATAATACGGCGCCTTCCGTATACAAACTCGGTACTGAGCCGAGCCTGCGCAATATTCAGCCCCTCCAGCCGGCTCGAAGTGGAAAAATGCAACAAATATGTTGACGCAGAGACTTGAACCCAGGAGCACAACCGCTGTACATGGAGCACAACCGCTGTACTAGAGTTGTTTCTGTGCTATATTACACATTTTACAGCTAATACTTCATTATTTGTACGTTGCTAAGTACTCAGCTTAGCCTACCTTATCAAGTACGACACTAGCTATATGAACAAAGATTCAATCGTTCTTTCACTTACTAATCATTGAAATTGAGCAATAAATCATTTAAAATTAATTTCAAGAAATTAACAACATGTAATTGAAATATAGATAAAGCCATTTTCATGAAAAACGTGATAATTATCGCAAGTAATTTATTCAACCTGCTCCAAATGACCCATTATTTTTTTCCTATTATAATATGACAAAATTAGGCATACTTGACAAGTAGTTTTGTTTTTTTAACAAGTCCAATGTATTATTAATTGTTTGCTCAACAAAATATGATAAAAAAAGCGCATTCTGACATGTGCAACGAATCTTGCGACAATTCAGACTCCATTTTAGGTTCTCACGTGTTTGTATGGCCTACCCTTACATAGTCAATGAGCAAAATCAACCATTCGACGTTGGACCAAGGGGGTAGATACATACCTATATGACCTACTAAAAATTTGGGCCCACATGCATCAGTCCTAGACAGTTTGACGTAGAACTATCATGTGGATTTCACAACATGCAAAAGATATATGAGTGTTGCGTGTGGGTCCACATGACCCAAATGTGGTAGATATACACCATGATGGCTATGAGTGTTGCATGTGGGTCCACATGTCCCAGATGTGCTAGGTCAAAATGAATAGGGGTGTTGTATTTGGGTCCACCTTAGACCAAATGTGCTAGATACATATCTATATGACCTACTAGACATCTGGACCCACATACACCAGCCATAGACAGATTGACCTAGAACTATAATGTGGGTCACACAACATGCAACATAGCTAGGAGTATTGCATGTGGGTCCACATGTCTCAAAAGTGGTAGATATAAAACTAGATCGCTATGAGTGTTGTCCGTGGGTCCACATGTCCCAGGTGTGCTAGGTCAAAATGGATAGGAGTTTTGCATGTGGATCCACATATACCCAATGTGGTAGATACATATCTATATGATCTATTAGAAATCTGGACCCACATGCACGAGCCCTACCTAATTTGACCAAGAACTATCATGTGGGTCTCATGACATGCAAAAGAACCAGGGTTGCGTGTGCGTCCACATGTCCCAAAGGTGGAAGATATACAACTAGGATTGCTATGAGTGTTCGATGTGGGTCCAGATGTCCCAAACGTGGTAAAATATGGATATGAGTGTTGCATGTGGGTCCACATGTCCTAGATAAGTTGGGGTTAACATGGCTAGGGATGTTACGTGTGGGTCCACATGTCCCAAAGGTTGTAGGTACATATGACCTAATAGACATTTTGGGTCCATATATGTCCTAGATGTGTTGAGTCAAAATGGCTAGGGGTGTTTCATATGGGTCCACATGTCCCAAAATTTGTAGATACATATGACATACTATATCACATTTGTAACCATATGCGCCGACACTAGACAGCTTGACCTAGAACTATCATTTGGGTCCTACAACATACAACATAGGTAGGATTATTGCATGTGGGTCCACATGTCCCAAAGGTGGTAAGATATGGCTATGAGAGTATGGCACGTGGGTCCACACGTCCTATATGTCCACACGTGGGTCCACACGTCCTTGTGGGTTCACATGTCCCAAAGGTGGTTGATACATATCTTATAACCTACTAGACATTTGGAATCACATGCACCGATGATACGTCTCCAACATATCTATAATTTCTGATGTTTCATGCTTGTCTTATGTATCATTGTCACATGTTTTATATACACTTCATATCACTTTTATGCATTTTCTGGGACTAACCTATTAACAAGATGCCACAGTGCCAGTTCCCTGTTTTCTGCTGTTTTTGGTTTCAGAAAAGTACTTCTGCGAATATTCTCGGAATTGCACGAAACAAAAGGCCACGTCCCTATTTTTCCAGCACCGTCACGGAGTCCGAAGGAGAGACGAAGGAGGGCGCCGAGGTGGCCAAACCACACCCCGGCGCGGTGGGCCCCCTTGCCGCGCCGCCCTATGGTGTGGGCCCCTCGAGCCTCCACCGACATCGCCCCTTCGCCTATTTATTCCCCCCGACGCGAAAACCCTAAAACACCAAGTCATACTCCACGAAGAGTTCCGCAGCGCCGCCGCCATCGACGACAAGTTTCGAGGGACAGAAGTCTCTGTTCCGGCACCCTGCCGGGACGGGGAATTGCCCCCGGAGTCATCTCTATCGACACCACCGCCATCTTCATCGCCGCTGCTGACTCCCATGATGAGGAGGGAGTAGTTCTCCCCCGAGGCTGAGGGCTCTACCGGTAGCTATGTGGTTCATCTCTCTCTCCCATGGTGTGATCTTTATGTGATCATGAGCTTTGTAATCTAGTTGAATAAGTAGATGTTGCTCTTTATCTATTATGCACTCTATAGGTTACTTTAATATGAACTCCGGTACTCTCCACGGTGTAAAGGTGACAGTGTGTGCACCGTGTGTGATTCCTTTATGACGTTGTGGCGCTTGTTTACTCCGGCTTGAGGTGTGCTTTTGTAGCCCTACACAATGAATGGTGTTTGTTATCCAACAAGAGAGTGTTTAAGAGTAGCTTTTACTTATTCAGTTATGAGATCATTGTTGAGAGTGTCCACTAGTGAAAGTATGATCCCTAGGCCTTGTTTCTAAGCATTGAAACACCGTTTACAACAAGTTTGCTACATGTTTGCTTGCTGCCATCTTTATTTCAGATTGCAGTTACTACTCATAATCATCCCTATCACTTGTATTTCACTATCTCTTCGCCGAACTAGTGCACCTATACATCTGACAAGTGTATTGGGTGTGTTGGGGACACAAGAGACTTCTTGTATCTTAATTGCAGGGTTGCTTGAGAGGAATATCTTTGACCTCTACCTCCCTGAGTTCGATAAACCTTGGGTGATTCACTTAAGGGAAACTTGCTGCTGTTCTACAAACCTCTGCTCTTGGAGGCCCAACACTGTCTACAAGAATAGAAGCACACGTAGACATCAAGCTATTTTCTGGCGCCGTTGCCGGGGAGGTAAGCGTTGGAAGGTATCTCCTTTAGATTCTGCAATTATTTCTTTTTGTTTCTTGTTTTTATTTTCACTAGTTAGGCTTAATGGAAAACAACAAAAAATTAGAGATCTTTATGAACTTTATATTGAATTAGGACATGATGCTTTTGAAGAGAAAATTAAAAAACCTATGGAGGCTTGTTTGCATGATGGTAGCAATGGTATTACTATAAATTCTTTGAACACCATTATTGCTAATGCTATGGAAAAGTCTAAGCTTGGGGAAGCTAGTTGTGATGAATATGATATTTTTAGTCCCCCAAGCTTTAAGGAGGAAATTTGCTTTGATGATACTTTGCCTCCAATATATGATGATTATAATCATTGTGATATTTTCAGTCCACCTACTATTGAGGATATAGTTTATGTTGATTATGATATGCCTCCTATATATGATGTTTACAATGATGAATATGATATTTCAGTCCATCTACTATTGAGGATAAAATTCATTATGATTATTCTATGCCTCCAATTTATGATGATTACAATGATGGATGTGATACTTTTACTCTCACTATTACTAATAAAATGATTATGCTTATGTGGAGAGTAATGATACTTTTATGCATGTGGATCATGATAAGAATGCTTTATGTGATAGCTATATTGTTGAGTTTATTCATGATGCCTGAAAATTATTTTGAGAGAGGAAAGTATGGTTATAGAAATCTTCATGTTACTAAATTTCTTCTCTTTATGATGAAGTTTTGAGCTTTCTCTTGATTTGCTTTTATTTGCTGGGTACTTTAAGACCTACTGGTCTTATGAGAGAGGGAGACACGGCTTCATATATCACAATAATATTAAGTCTCCTCTCTTTATGTTGAAATTTTTGAAGTTGCACTTGTTTTGCCTTCTATGCTAGTCACTTTGCTTTATTGATTTTTTCTTACAAGACTCCTTTGCATAGGAAGTGGGTTAGACTTAAATGTTTGGTATTTGCTTTTGATGCTCTCTTATATTCAACTCTTATACATATGAGAGCATTATCAAAATCACTATGCCTAGCTAAAAGGCTTTAAAGAAAAGCGCTTATGGGAGACAACCCATCGTTTTTATTTGCTGTTATTTTTATTTCTTTGAGTCAAGGAGTTTTGTCACTTCTGTAGCAACTCCTTTGTATCTTTATTTTATCGCATTGTTGTGCCAAGTAAAGTTCTATATTGAAAGTTGATGCAAGATTTGGATTTCTGCGCAGTAACAGATTTTTGGCTGTCACGAATTTGAGCTTTTCTCCCTGTAGAAAATTCGAAAAATTCTACGAAAAATCACGCATCTTCCTGAGATATGTACGCAACTTTCATTATTTTGGGCCAGATCCATCTGAGCAACTTAAGTGCCTCGAAAAAATTCGTCATTCCAGACTGTTCTGTTTTTGACAGATTCTGCCTTTTGTTTTGCATTCGCTCTTTTACTGTGTTTGTGTGGATTTCTTTGCTCCACAAAGCATTGGTGGCTGTAGCTAATGTCCAGAAGCTTTGGGAATGATTGTTTCATTACAGAATATGAGAATTTTTGTTTATGCACTAACCCTCTAATGAGAACTGTCTTGAGTTTGGTGTGAAGGAAGTTTTCAAGGATCAAGCGAGAAGGGTGATATTATGTGATCAAGAAGAGTGAAAAGCTTAAGCTTGGGGATGCCCCCGTGGTTCATCCCACCATATTCAAGAAGACTCAAGCGTCTAAGCTTGGGGATGCCCAAGGCATCCCCTTCTTCATCAACAACTTATCAGGTCATCTCTAGTGAAACTATATTTTAATTCTTTCACATCTTATGCGCTTTACTTGGAGCGTCTGTGTGCTTTTATTTTTGTTTTGTTTGAATAAATTCGGATCCTAGCAATCCTTGTGTGGAGAGAGACACGCTCCGCTTTTTCATGTGAATACTCATGTTCTTCACTTATATTTGTTGAGTATTCTTAACTAGCTACTGCAGTGCTTTTAGCTCCTGTTTTTCATGCATCTCTTCGAGCTGTTAGCACGTGTTTATAAATACTCTCTTGCTGCATTATATTATCATTTGGAGAGTTTATGTTTAAATAAGTTGATTGGTGTTTGCTTGGAAAAAGAAAATGCTACATGTGGTAGTGGTATGATGAAAACTTGCATAATCTTGTAGATCATTGAAACTTTGATAACTTGATTCTTTGCAAATGTTTTGAGGTATTTAGATGGTAAAGCTTGCTGGTTAATTAAGTTAAAATCATTAGTGGATTGTTGTCTTTAAGCTTGTACCGTACTACAAACTATACTAAAATTGTTGAAGGTGTAGTTGGACTTGATAGCTTTCCATGTCTGAAAGTTCATCGTAGTAACTAAGTTGTGCTGAAGGTCGAGGGATCTAACGGGGTACTTGTACCGCCGTGAACGGCCCTTCTTGGAGTGAATTTTAATCATGCTCTTAATGTTGAACCTGCTAGTTGTTTGCAATAAACTTGTGAGTTCTTTTTGACTAATGTTAAGCTACGGTTTTTGGCACTTCCACCATCCATATTTGCTAGCCTCTTCGGTGCTGTGCATTGCCTTCTGCTCACATTGAGAGTTGTGCATACTTCGCCAGTACATCCAACCCCGTGGGAGGACTTCCTCTTGTTCTCCTACACATAAGCCCATACATCTTCCTCAAAACAGCCACCATACCTACCTACCACAGCATTTCCATAGCTGTTCCGAGATATATTGCCATGCAACATCCATCTTACATTACATGACTTGTTGTCATTCATCACATACATATTGCTTTGCATGATTCTATACAGCTGATGTGTGGTTTACCCATGTTACGCTAGATCATTGCACATCCTGCTACACTGGCAGAGGCATACAGTTTTATACATCATGTTTTGTTCATTATGAGTTATTTGTACCAAAAAGTTGTAATCATATTAGAGTGTTGCCCCTGCTGAAAAGAGCCATGGAGGCCATCGAAAAGAAACAGAAAAAGAAAAAAAAATAGAAAAAAGAAAAAAAAGAATAAAGAAAAAGGGGGCAACATTACTATCCTTTATCACACTTGTGCTCATGTTTAGCACCTGCAGTATTCATAGTCATCATTTGTGCTCATGTTTAGCACCTATACTCCATGTGAGAGAGTTTTCATGTTCTACTTGTATAACTATGTGGGGAATTTACACTATAGAACTTGGGTTGTATATTCCAATGATGAGCTTCCTCAAAAGTGCTCTAGGTCTTCATGAGCAACCAAGTTGGATGCACCCCCACTAGTTCCATTGGAGAGCTTTCATACACATATAGCTCTATGTGCATCCGTTGCATGGCAATCACTACTCCTTACATAGCTTCGATTATAAGACTTCCTCTTGTCTAATGATCACTTATAGCTTTGTGAGACTTTCTTCCTTTGGCCTTCCAAACCCCCATTAATGTTCTCTTTGCCATAACATCATGGTGCCAATACCAAATGCTTGCGCTCACCGGTTGAGTAGACTTCGAAACAGTTGATTCATGACGTTCATGTTTATGTTTACTTGGCTGAATCCTTCTATGTTATGAAAATTTGCTTGATGCTTGGATTGAAGGATAGAACTCCTATGCTGGATACTTAAATCATCTTTAATGAACCTTGTACGGTTTCATGTCTTTGAAGCAATAGTTCATGAAAACTTTTAGCTTGTTTGACTCTTGCTTTGTCTTTTGATATCAACTATATACATTTGCTTGAATGATTTGATCACAGCTTACATGTCTTACAATATTATGATCAAGATTGTGTGAAAGCATGTCTCCTCAGAAATTATTTGTTGTTATCGTTTTACCTACTCGAGGACGAGTAGAACTAAGCTTGGGGATGCTTGATACGTCTCCAACGTATCTATAATTTCTGATGTTCCATGCTTATATTATACCATTGCTACATGTTTTATATACACTTCATATCACTTTTATGCATTTTCTGGGACTAACCTATTAACAAGATGCCACAGTGCCAGTTCCCTGTTTTCTGCTGTTTTTGGTTTCAGAAAAGTACTTCTGCGAATATTCTCGGAATTGCACGAAACAAAAGGCCACGTCCCTATTTTTCCAGCACCGTCACGGAGTCCGAAGGAGAGACGAAGGAGGGCACCGAGGTGGCCAAACCACACCCGGCGCGGTGGGCCCCCTGCCGCGCGCCCTGGTGTGGGCCCCTCGAGCCTCCACCGACATCGCCCCTTCGCCTATTATTCCCCGACGCGAAAACCCTAAAACACCAAGCCATATTTCCACGAAGAGTTCCGCAGCGCCGCCGCCATCGACGACAAGTTTCGGGGGACAGAAGTCTCTGTTCCGGCACCCTGCCGGGACGGGGAATTGCCCCCGGAGTCATCTCCATCGACACCACCGCCATCTTCATCGCCGCTGCTGACTCCCATGATGAGGAGGGAGTAGTTCTCCCCGAGGCTGAGGGCTCTACCGGTAGCTATGTGGTTCATCTCTCTCCCATGGTGTGATCTTTATGTGATCATGAGCTTTGTAATCTAGTTGAATAAGTAGATGTTGCTCTTTATCTATTATGCACTCTATAGGTTACTTTAATATGAACTCCGGTACTCTCCACGGTGTAAAGGTGACAGTGTGTGCACCGTGTGTGATTCCTTTATGACGTTGTGGCGCTGTTTACTCCGGCTTGAGGTGTGCTTTTGTAGCCCTACACAATGAATGGTGTTTGTTATCCAACAAGAGAGTGTTTAAGAGTAGCTTTTACTTATTCAGTTATGAGATCATTGTTGAGAGTGTCCACTAGTGAAAGTATGATCCCTAGGCCTTGTTTCTAAGCATTGAAACACCGTTTACAACAAGTTCTGCTACATGTTTGCTTGCTGCCATCTTTATTTCAGATTGCAGTTACTACTCATAATCATCCCTATCACTTGTATTTCACTATCTCTTCGCCGAACTAGTGCACCTATACATCTGACAAGTGTATTGGGTGTGTTGGGGACACAAGAGACTTCGTGTATCTTAATTGCAGGGTTGCTTGAGAGGAATATCTTTGACCTCTACCTCCCTGAGTTCGATAAACCTTGGGTGATTCACTTAAGGGAAACTTGCTGCTGTTCTACAAACCTCTGCTCTTGGAGGCCCAACACTGTCTACAGGAATAGAAGCACACGTAGACATCAACCGACACTTGACAGCTTGACCTAGAACTATCATGTGGGTCTTACAACATACAACATAGGTAGGAGTGTTGCATGTTTCTGCACATGTCCCAAACGTGGTAAGATATGGCTATGAGTGTTGCATGTGGGTCCACATGTCTTAAATGTGATGGGATTACGATGGCTAGCTATGTTGCATGTGGGTCAACATGTCGACGCAAAGGTTCTAAATATATATGACCAACTAGACATTTGGAACCAAATGCATCGGCATTAGACGACTTGACCTAAAACTATCATGTGGGTCCTACAACATGCAACATAGCTACAAGTGTTGCATGTGGATCCACATGTCCCAAAGGTGTTAAGATATGGCTATGATTGTTGCATGTGGATCCATATATCCTACATGTGCTGGGGTTAAGATGGCTAGGAGTGTTGCATGTGGATCCACATGTCCAAAAGGAGGTAGATACATACCTATATGACCTACAAGACATTTGGAATCACATACACCGGCACTAAACATATTGACCTAGAACTATCATGTGGGTCCTACAACATACAACATGGCTAGGAGTGTTATATGTGGGTCCAACAACATGCAACAAAGCTACGACTGTTGCATGTGCTCGACATGTCCAAAAGATGGTAGATATACAATTAGATGGCTATGAATGTTACATGTGGGTCCACATGTCTCACATGTGTAATGTCAAGATGGCTACATGTATTGCATGTGGATCCACTTGTCCCGAAGAAGGTAGATATACAACTAGATAATATGTTGGACTTGTCAAGAAAAAACTTCATCAAGGATGTGACTAATTTGGTTATACTATATTAGAGAAAAAAATAATGATTCATTTCTAGCAGGTCAAAAAAGTCACTTGCTTACAGATGAATCTGTTCTGGCTATGTTTAGTACTCATTTCTCAACCGGTAATTTTTTTTAAATTTCGCGAGATGAACACATTTTTTCTCAAATCAAATTAGGCATGAATGCAATGTTATGTTGCATTTTGGCAATATTTTCATACCTTCTTAATTTTTCAATATAAAAATGATGGAAATAATAGAAAACTGGCAATTCTGTGAATTTAAAGGTTGGATATTGTCTCCTCAATTTTAGTCCATAATTATATAGGAATATGTATTTTTTGTCGTGGAACTACATAGGAATATTATCATCACCTCCAACTTTTTTCGAGTGGCCCCGGTGCATACTATCCCAGATTATTGATGAACCCTGATGGTCTGTTTGACGTGTGTCATCTACTCATTGGACCGACGTCGAGTGGGTAGACCAATTGGATTTGCAATTGATTGTGTAAGAGTGTAAGGATAGACCATACAAGCACATTAGAACCTGAAAATGGAGCCTCAGTTGTCGCAAGGTTCGTTACACGTGTCAGAATACTTTTTTTTTTTTGACACATTAGTAATATCTTGGACTTGTAAAAAAAGTACTTGTCAGCGATACCTAATTTGGTAATACTATTCTAGAAAAAATAATGAATTATTTTGAGGAAGTCGAAAAAATCACTTGCTATAATTATCAAGTTTTTCATAAAAATGAGTTCATCTATATGTTAATTTCATGTTGTTAACTTTATAGAATTAATTTTGAGTGATTTGGTGCTCAATTTTCACCCAGCACCTGGCGCACCCACCAGCAGCACTGCACACAGCAGCGCATCACGCGTCGCTCCTCAGTTCGTCACTGACCTTTGTCGCCATCACGTCTGAAGTTTGAAAGCTTTTCCGTCAGTTAACTTCTCCTGATATTTATATATAGGCTATGATTCAGTTCCTATCACAAGTCGAGCCGTAGCCTAGTGGCTCTGTTCCGTGTGCTGCACTTGGTAGACCCAGGTTCGAATCCTACCCTCTACATATCCTGTTACATTTTTCGCCTCGCGATCCGGCTCTGCTCAGGCTCAATATTTCTAGGACTCGGCTCGAGCCATAATAATTTTCCGTCTCCAGACGCGGCTCACGATCTAGGACTCGGAGAGCCTCTCGTATAATACGAGAATAACCGGCTCGAGCCATAATAATTTTCCGTCTCCAGACGCGGCTCACGATCTAGGGCTTGGCGGCTTGGCTCGAGCCGGTTATTCTCGTATTATACGTTTAACGCGAAGGGTTATCGTGCAATCTCAGCCGTCCTTGTGTTTAAGGGAGAAGGACCGAAGCGGAAGTATAAATAATATGCAGACTAAGTGCGACAAGCACAGACATCTAGCAGGGGTTTTTCTTTCCAATCTCTACTATATAATATGCCTACAGGTGATGGTTGGTACGTTTTTTAAGTTTCCGATTTTACCCCTGTGTGTTATGAGATTTTACACTGCTGCCACCGTCAAGTCATCAATACCGGTTCGGTGATATAAAAAAGAATCCCAATCCTGACGACGGAATCCGTCCGCCCGTCGACCGACCGAGAAAGGGATGGAAGCCGCCGGCGGCGACGCGGCGTCCGCGCGGGGAGCGGCAGGATCCGGGCGGTGGGCCGTTGGCGCGGTGTGCGGGGGGCTGGTCTACTACCACTGCGCGGTGCAGCGGGCGAGCGTGGTGTCCCTCGCCGCCGACGTGCTCCTCGTCCTCCTCTGCTCCCTCTCCATCCTCGGCCTCCTCTTCCGCCACCTACACATCTGGTGAGTTCCTACCTTCTGCCGCCCGCCCACGGCTCGTGCCTCCGTCCCGCTTTAACTGCAGCGGCATAGTCTCCCCATCAACGGCGGCCACCAGCTGTGAGGACGAGATCCTTTCTTCTCTTCAAATAATAATAATCTGGATTTGTATTGCTTCTCTAGCAGAGGTGACGCAGATCCTTCCTTCCGCGATTTGTTTGTGTTGCTTCCATAGCAGAGATTTATTATGTGCTTTCATGTGTCTTGCAACGCTACAGAATGGGTGATGCACTGATTAATACAACACATATGTTCCTGATTGTAATGACCTATGGATTTTCCGTTATTGCTTGTGATTAGTGTAGCGTGAAAGCAGATATAGTATTCAGCTGGAATGTCTTATTAGTGTGTGCTTCCCGTATCTGGTTGATGGTTACTATCGCGGTGATCTGATTTGTGCATCTCAGAAGTTAGAAGAACTGATTAGTTAGAAGAACTGATTAATCTGACGTTGATCTTTTTTCTGCATTAAATTGTTATGCAGATCCAATCATGTCCAAGCAGGTAGGAGTAGTTGGAACTTGGAAGATGAAAAACGATTGCATTTTCCAGTTTAACAATTTCGAAATTTAAAACTTGACAAGTACTTTTGCTTTTATGTTATTGTGAGAACAAAATCTGAGTGAGAATGGTGGTTTGTCTCCACGGGGTCCTATTCCGGGCATGGCGGCCTCAAGCTATGCCAGCAAAATTTATAGATTTTTTTAGTGTCTTAAGGAGTATACTTATTCATTCAAACAGTCGAGTGTGGATAAGCACATTGAGATAAAGTTTAGGTTCATCGACGGTGGCAGAGTGAAAATAAATTGTTGTTATAATCATGCATCAGAGTGTATATACCGATTCTGTACCATGCATCAAAGGGTTGGTTTTCGAATGTAGATGCAATTTTTCATGAGAATGTGTGACTTTTTTAGCTGTCGTGCTCGCAACTCGCAAATTGAGTTCATGCGAGTCTGCTTTATGCAGATATTTTTCAAGCGAGCAAAGGATATATGGTATTTGTGTTCTAGATAGGTTAGACTCACTGATTCGACAAATGTAGTTTATAGTTGTATCTTAAAGTTTCCAATCCAAATACGTGAACGAGATTGGAAAGATTCAAGTATAAGCTGCTTGAGAACACCCCGACCTGATCATTGAGGTACCAAATCGATTTTTTTTTTTTTTAGTTTACCAAATCGATATTTCATGAATCACTATTTACTTGGTACTCGTGTTTATATTATTCCTAGACTTTCAGGGTAAACAAGACAACAGAAGTAACATGGTTTATTGACTATTTATCAGTTTATTTATGTGAATTATTCAGTTATATTGAGATTATGTTGTATCAAATGTTTGTGTATTTTACATAAATAAAATTTCACTCCTGATTTTAGAATTTGAACCCGTTGCAACGCACGGGCATTTTGCTATATTTATTGGGAGGGTTCCATCAGGGCCTACGTTAGACGTTTCGTACGTCGTCCCTCATGATCACGTTCAATTTTTCGTGTGTTGAGCCGTCGATCCTCTCGATCCGGACTCTAACTCGAGATGGAACCCTCCCAATAAATATGTTTACCGAGAGGGTCGAAGCAGGGACGCAGCCGTTGAAGCAGCGGACGGATGCCATGGAGGAATAGCCGAGCCGAGGTCAACGGCGACGAAGCCCAGACCGAGATCTCGCATGAGCAACACCCGCGCCGAAGCCGATGGCGACGAAGCACACACCGTCATCTCCTCTCCTACCCAGCCGTGAGATCTCGGCCATGCCCGCGCGCGCCAAGGCCGACCGCAACGACGACCGAGGCCAACAGCCCAACACCATCCGGGTCCGGGACCCCTTCCTCCATTGAGCACGTAGCCCCGCACCACGGCAGCAGTAGCACTGTCCACGCGAAGAGTCCAGTTGGTAACCAGGCTGGCGAGGCTGGAGCTCACCACCGGGCGGCTACCCGTGGTCGTCAAGTCGTCATCCTTTATTCTCCACGCAGCCGTCCGACGGTTACCCGTCGATGCCTCTTCTCCCGCGGGCCGACTCCTCTTCCTTCTGATGCGTCCGCCGGCCCCGCTCCAGTGCCGCCGCCGTCAATGAATGGAATGGAATTGAGAGTAGTCACCGCCGTCAATGACATGGCAGGGCAGCGAACGAGGCGTGATTTCTCATCGCGGGTTATGTGTAGGCTGCGTGTAGAGTGCGTGGTGTATTGTGAGATTTTCCCCCTCAAAAGTTGGCGTGTTGTGTCTCGTGTGCTTGCGCTCACTACAAGAGCGAGGCTCAAAGCCAATCAGTCCATGTGTGTGCATGTCTTTATATTTTCATTTTTAATAGAATAGGTTATTACACAGAAAAGTACAAGGACAATATTAGTTGGAAATATATTCATACATGTTGAAAATTCACCTTCACTGTTTTGTGTTTCTATTCAATCTTCCAAAAAAATTGTGGCAACAAATGAGTTCTGTTAATAAATATACTATATTTTCAACTAGAGATAATCGAACTTAATATTATAACATTACTCATTATTTTTATACTCTTGAGATGAACTGTCTGGTGGTCGATGAAGGCCATCAATGACGACAACACTGTCATGCATCTCCTTCTTGGACCCTTGGTGGCCGATTGTCAGAGAGGCCACCAACAGTGGATAGGCTGCAAGCCTGCAACTCTTCCATGGGGACATTGGCATGCTAAAAGTTCGCGCTACATATTCTATTTTTCCACAGATGCAAGCCTTCATACATCCTGACATGGACGACCCACAAGCAATATGGGGAAGGAGTGGATGATGGCACGACCAATTCACTTGGTGGACTGTGCCAAGGTTGAATATCATGAATCTGTCTAACGGACACTGACACGTCCAATAGGAAGCAAGGAATCGGCAGTCTGATCCTTAGCGGTCGTCGTTTTTTTCTCCCGTTGCAACGCACGGGCACATTTGCTAGTTATGGATAGTATGAATACCACATCTTATTTTCATGTTGGCAATAGCATGACCCCATACTCCATATGTGTGGAAACTAGCTACAGCCTACAGGGCTTGGGTGGCAACAGGAAACAATAGAACACCAAATATCTCTCAGCGTCTGTTCCGCACATTTAACCGGGCACGTCATATTGATATGCCTCAACTTGTGAGCATTGTGGTCGTTAGTTGCCGCTCAAATGGGGATGGGGGGCCCTCTTCGGAAGCATAGCCTCCCTGGCAACAAAAACAAATAGCAGCACATAGAAGAGTATGTTGTGAGGATGCGTGCCTTCACGGTGAATGGCAGCCATTGCACAACTGATGTTTAATTGCTTGTCGTCGTCTACAAGTTTGCACGGCTGGGTTAGGAAGAAGTCCATTTTAAACCCTGAACTCATAGAGGTCGGCCGGTTTGCACCCTGAACTCCGAATCCCTATCGTTTGCACCCTGAACTATTGAATCCCGGTCTATATTAAACCTTATACCAGTTTTCACTAAAGACAAAAAATAGATAATTTGCTACTCTCACCAACACCCATGGCCCACTTGTCATATTCATCTTCAACCTCTTCTCACCTGAAATTGTCTTGATAATATCCGCTCCTCATGTCCAATCGAGCATCTTTTAGTAGTACTGCTCCCTTCCTCTTCCATTTTCTAATCAGCAATTTCAATGGCGGCGGCAAACGAGCGGGCCTAGCCCTAAATACGGCGCAGAGCAGGATGGAGAGCACCATCGGCCATGATGTAAAATTTCTCAAACAATCCCACACCAAATCGCGTTTTAATTCCGGCGTCCAAATCAACGTAGCTGGTTCGATTTGCTCGTCTGCCACTGTGCTGGCCAGCAGCAAAGATGCATCGTGCAGCACATCATGCTCCGTAATTTTTTATCATCTCTGTTTAGCACTCTAGCTCAACTTGTCTGGCTGGGGCCGTCGTAGAAATGGGGTCCGGCTGACCTGTTGCGTTGCGTGCCAGGCGTCTTGTTCGCGCGCCGCGCCGATCGGACTACCAACGCTGCGGGCCGACAGCCGTGCCCGCGCGCCGGCCGCGCCGGTCGCATGCGAGCTGTGCCGCTCGCGCGACCAGCCGAGGTGAGACGCCGCTCACGCGAGCAGCTCCTCCCGTGCTACATCAGCTCCTCCCACGCCGGCGCCGCCGTTACAGTCGATACCGTCGTCGCGGCCAACTCGATTTGAGACATGAGAGAGGGGATTGAGTCATTGAGATAGGAGACGAATATGACATGCGGGACTGTCCAGTCAGTGAGACAGTTGATATTTATGGTCGGGATTTTCCGTTTCCCGGTGTGCCAAACATGTATAGGGTTCAATTTTGACCAGGATTAGCTAGTTCAGGGTGCAAACGACATGGATTCGGAGTTTAGGGTTTAAACCGGCCGACCTCTATAAATTCAGGGTTTAAAATAGACTTTTTTCCGCTGGGTTATCTTTGTTCAGCTCCACTCTCTCTCTCGTTGTTGTTGGTGGTTTTCCAAAGTTGTGGTGCACGAGCGTGGAGCGTGCATGAGGTTTAAGCTGGTAACTGCTTGCATTGCGGATTAGTTAGTAGTTACTTCATCAATCTCAAAAGCTCACGCTTCAAAAAAAATCTCAAAAGCTCCATGGCTTAAAGGATTAGTAGACATTATCTTTGTGTTAGTCGATGTACGTGGCAATTTGTGTGGACTAAGTTGTACTTATTTAAAATAAATAAATATACAAAAAGTCGGAACCTTGTTAAGTTTGCATCTATTTTCGAATCGTTTATCGGATTGATGCAAATGATACGCCGTTGGGAAGTATCTAGGCACAATTTATAATGTTGATACTTCTTTAAGAGCAGCATAAATACATACAATTTTGTTTTCCAAAGTTTTAGTTTCGTGAACTGTTTTGGGCATTATTTTCAAACCGCTCATCGAAACAAAGGAACTGATATGGTGTTTAAAGATATTGACTAGACACGACTCTTTTGTATTGAGAGTTTTCCAATAATCGATAACTAAGATAAACTTCAAAAATAATAAAAACGGAGACGACCGCCAGCTCGGGAACAACTTTAAAATTCACAAGATATGATTCTCGGGGTGGGTCGTGCCTTCATGGTTGACTGAAATTATACTCATATTACGCTAACTACACTTGTCGGCTATCGATTGTGGCAACACTGTGGGTCTAAAGTTAGACAATTTCTAGTCGTAGGACCAATGATCACGTTAATCATTTTGGGTTATCTTGGAATAAAAGCATTCATCGTTTTGAATAACTTTGGCCATCAAATCCAATATACTATTTTTGTTGCAACGCCATCCGGATTTTTTCTGTTGTGGAAGGCTTCTGATTTTACCGTTTAACTGTCATTGTTGCAAAGGTACAAATAATTTGTTGTCAAACCAGCGCTTCCAAAGGTTTCTCATGTAACAGGAGAAACAGGATGTTGATTGGCCAGACTACCCAACACGTCACTGCATCACACCGGGACTGGAGAGAGCCGCGACGAGGGACACGATGGGTGGTCGACAACCATGGAGACTGCAGTGATTTATTTCCGATTTGCCACCTGGGTGGTCGACAACCATGGATATTCTTTCTCCTATAAATGAAACGGCAGAGCTCTTGCCGGTTACGCGTAAAAAAAAAGACAACCATGGAGACGATCGCACCAGTGGGGAGCCACTAGGTAATTAACTCTGAGGAGCTACTGTAGAAACTCGCACAATGGGCAAGTACCGCAAGCTCATTATTTCATTCTATGTACAACTTGAGAAGGTAACATTTACAGTACTAGCATTTACCGTCACTGTAATTCTGAACGAGTTCAGTTTTCAGATACAAGTGCACAACAACCTGAGTGTTCGATTAAGTTCCTGTCCCCAGCAGCCGTCTTAAAGCAGAGCAGATGTAGCAATGATATACGAAGATGGCAATTAGCCAAGCTTCCTCTTGGTTTCGCAGATGTAAGCACAGGCGATGACAGCAACAGCAACTGCAAAGACCGCTGTAGTTGTCGTTACCACCCTCTTCGCCTTGTCTCTGGACCTCCACGCCAGCACAGAAGCGCGAGAAGGTGTGAACCCGAGCTCGGAAAGCTTCTTGTGCGACTCCGCGTAGTCCCTGAAGAACGCGTCCTCCTCCTGCGTAAAAGAAGTCGCCAAATACATCCAACGAGCTTGTGAAAAATTGTATGTAGCAGATGGATGTGAGAAATTATGAATTCTACTCTGATTTACCTTTGGGTATAATTCGACGTAGGGACGGAAAGCCGGATGGTCCACGAGAACCTTGTCGGTAGGCAGCTTCAGGAGCCCGTCAGAGTCCCCTTTCAGAAGCTCTCTGCAGCATATACAGAAGATGACTGAAGTGATGGGTGGCATTAGAAGTATACGATCCTAAGCTAATGGGCAATCTGTGAACATGGAATGATTGAGCTTACATGAAGTAGGAGTTGTCGAACTTTAGAGGATCTTTTGTCCAAGCACCATTGAATCCTGATCTGTCCGGGCGAGCTTTTCCCTAAGAATATATGACGCGAAACAAGAACTTTTCTCAAAACAGAAATGATTGGTGAATAATTATTTCGACACGAGAAGGAAGGTGTTGTTTGCACTACCAGAGTATGGCCACCCGAGAGAGCTACTATGTCCTTGTCAGTCAAAGCCATCCGGTAGAAGACATCCCTCAGGTGCGAAGCACCTGATGACATAATAACATCAATGTTTTGTGTCTTGCCATTTTAATCACATGACTGTCATAAGCAAACTATAATTCAAAGTGCAACAATTGAAACTATTTTGGATACCACAATAGCAATCATTTATATCCGACATCTCATTAAGTACCAAACTACCAATGATTTCTGTCAAAAGAATCCACATAGCTAGTTGTATAAGTTGGTTACCTTGCTTAGCATCTGGCAAGCGTCCTTCCTCCGGGCAAACTGAAGAATCCTGAAATACATACAGTCACGAAAAGATACAGTGTGACGAGATGCTTACTTTGGTACTGAACCTATATTTTCTTCGATAATGGAAGCTTTAATTAATATGACCACAGTGCCAAGTAGTTCAAATCACCCACAAGAGCTTGTGAATGAACGCATGTTGCTCTTCGATCTCATTAACTCACCTTCCTGCCAGGGATGAAATCTATGGTAGGTCCACCGGTGACTTCAACGGCAACAACTCCGGCGAGCTGGTACAGGTCGGCGTACGTGATCTTGGGGTGCTTCTTCTTAATCGGTTCTGCATTATAGAGATCCACGCCACCAGTTATATTTGAGACAGTTAGATTTACATAACCGGATCAGAAAAAAAGAAATCCTGTAACAGAATAAGAAGCGAGGGCTGTGCTTACCGAGAAGGTCCACAGCGATCTTGAGACCTGCATTGGCCGCGTGACGGAGCTCCTCCGGGAACCTGATCGAGCCGTTGGGGCCTCCGGTGTTGGTGTTCTTATCGTAGGTGCCGGCATCATGCCATCTGCACCACCACGGTCACCATCGTTAGGCAAGAAACGGCTATGTTATACGTGCACACGAGAGGTTCGGTCAGCATCGTACGCGAGGCGAAGCATGATGGGTGCGCAGCTCTTGCCGGCGATGAGCGCGCGGAGGTCCCGCCGGGCTTTCTCGATCTCCGCGATGTACTCCGCGTTCACCACCGGCGCCGCCTCCGACGACATCGTCACCACCGATGTATGTATGGCTTTCTGCACCTCTGTTTTGGTTGGGGCTTGAAGCTCGGAGAGTATGAGCTCTCGTCTGGAGCTGGGGATGGAAGCAGGGTGTGGTTTTGTACTAGGAGCGGGAAAGGAAAAAGGTAGGGGACACAAGGTTAGAAGGGACGTGTGAGGAATGGAATGGAGTGGAGGGAAGGAGAAAGCATGGGATTTCTCCAGACGAAAGCAACATTTTTGGTAGCGCAGCAGCCCTTTCTACGGGTTTCGTGCTTAGTGTGGCAGGTTGTAGCTAGAATCACCTTGGGGAAGAGAATATTTCATCGAACTATATATATGTTGAAATATTCGTATAGGTCATAGGAGAAGAAATTTCGTGCCTGTAGCGGTGTCATCTGCATCACACGCTAATTCACAAGTTCAGAAAATAGCGGTACTACTCGACGCACATCACACTGAGCAGTTAAAAATCCTATTCATGTAATACATTGCATCTGACAGACTGAGACAGAATGTATATATGACGCCCTACAAAATGCTGGTTCATCTTGTCCCTTGAATCCTAGATCATAGATTCATAGTTAAGCGCCTCCGTCATCGTCATGGTCGCCTTCCCTCTCTCACCAAAGTTACAAAGCTCTCAGACACCATAGACAAGGAACGTACAAGTTACACACCGAGTTCAAACCAAATAAATGATCAAGCAAAGAATGGTACACCTAAGTCCCGTACATGAGTACCACGGAACACATTGTCCTACTTTGGGTGAAGGTTAATATAATCAGTGGGGCCGTAGGGCTCAAATAATTCGGCGAAAATACCATTCTTCCTTCTCGGGTTGCATCCCATGTCCCGGCATAGTTGATCATTGTACCACGTCTGAACAATTCCAACGCATGACATACGGAAATGGCCACGAGTGTAACGCTTCATGAACTTCTCCCATTCGAGGACATTGCTTTGCATGGCTTTAACGGACGGTAATCTGAATCCGCCATCCATGAAATGAGCCAGCCACTTGGCTCGTATTTCAGAAGTGTACAGATTTGCGAAACTCTCGGAGTACCCGATGACCGCGAGCTGTGGAATCTTAGGATGTATGCACTCCCTGTAAAAAATCAAACAAATCAACAAACCCCTCAACACATAACTGAAATGTGAATTTATGCATAGTAAATCACTGACCTATAGAGTGGTACGGTTGTGGATGCTGAGCCAACCACAATGTTCCGAAAGTGTTGAGATTTGAACATGTCCTTGATTTCTGGTCACCCTTGTATCCTGTTGCGAAAATAACTATGTCGCTCTTTACCGGTGTGGAGTCACCTTCAACAAGCACTCCTTCTTTGCAAAAGCCGAAGGTCTTTGACTTCCTAATAACAACGCTGCCTTCCTCTAGTTTGTTGTAATAACCATCGGGTGCAATGGCAACCACACATGCCACTATCCCGTCAAAGAAGCTATGCTCAGGTACCATGTCATACTTCTTCATCGTAATCGAGTAGTAGCGCTCAACAAGCTTCGAAAATATCCACCTCTATTCATACGGAAAAAATTAAAGAAAAAAATAAAATACTTCTCTTGATTTAGTGTAAACAATTAAAGCTTCAGCAATATAAAGTTTAGGATTTAATATAAAATAAGGGTGATATGTTGCACTACCAATGGAGTCAAAATTGTAGCCAACATTCCAAGGAGGAAGCCTTGACCAGGTTTGTGTAGGAGAAGTTCAGCGAAGCGAGTGAAATAGAAATTTGATATGTCGACACCCCAAGCATTTGAGTCTGGTGCGATCCAACGCTTGGTTCGGACTATCATTGTGCACGGTTTCTCGACACCTAAAGAAGTAGCAAAATCCCAATTATTTTTTATATCTACGCAACAGTGAGAAACTTGAAATGATGCTGAGGTGTCGCTCTAATAATGCTCTATTTACATGCTTTATATCTAAGATATGCAGGCACATGTTTTTTCTAAGAAAATGAAGGTATGCAATGTTTGTACCATTGGCTTTAGCACATTCATTAGCAATGTCAAGGGCTGATCTTTCGTAGCCAACAACAGTCACATGCTTGCCCTTGATCATTTCCTTAGCTTTCTCCGTGCTCAGCTTGGAGTAGTCCATAGAGTGGATCACTTTCCCATCAAATGCTTCTTGGCCTCTGCCAGCAGGGAATGTAGGTATGTTGGGCACACCGCTGAACCTTCCGATGCAAAGAATCACAAAGTTTGCCTTGTGTACCTTGATAAAGATCAAAAATCACATGAACAAAGTTAACTAGTACAGTAGATAACCTATCCTGCAGAGCAACATATTCACTTTCTGAATCTCTAGGACTAAAGAGGCAAAACAACGAGTGCACGTATCAAAAATATGTTAGTAGCTGATCAGCAAAAAAATAACTTCTTGATTGCATATTCTGAGACGCCAAAGTCATCAAGCCAATGCATATGTGTAGCGTTGAAATTTTGTGCAGAACTTGTTGTACCCTTACCTCGACGTGACCCTGGGAGTCGGCCACTGTGAGACGCCACTCTCCATCGCCGGAGCCAAACGCCTCGCCGCACCCGGTCCACTCGTCCCACGCCACCACCTCCTCCTCGTCGACGCCAACGTATTCCATCCCGAGCACGCGATGCCCGAACCGGACGTGGTCGAGGACGCCGAAGTGGCGCGCGTAGGCGTCGAGGTAGTCCGCGACCTGCCGGCGGTTTGGGAACTCCTCGGTCACCGAGTCAGGCCACGGGAAGTCGGAGTACTGGTACATGTTCCGTGGCGTCTGAAGCTTGGTGCACGCCGGCGCGTGCGGCCATACGCCGCCAACCACGGCGTCCGCCTCGAAGACGACGGGCCGGCAGCCACGCTCCAGCAGGTGCTTGCATGCCGCCAGGCCGCTCACGCCGGCGCCGATGATTACCACGCTCTTCTTCTCCATGCCGATCGACTTGTACTATGTCTTTATCGAAATATGCCGACTTGTATGTGCGACTTGCCTCAAGGTGTGCCTGGTATGCATGGCGGTGTTCTTGTCGAATTTATAGGCTGTTAGAGAGAGCGACATGCCTCGGAAGTCACACGGTACAAGATTCAATCGAGAATTGTGCATTTTATGCAAATTTCCGCAGAACTCTTCATGTTCTTGTGATAAGTTGACGTGAGGAAGATGCAAACAAAAATCGTTCCAGGTCGCAAATAACGTTCAAACTTCAAACTGCGTCCGATCCATGCCCTTTTCGAAAGTGATGGAGACGGTGGTGTCAAATATTTCCACAGTCAATCATGCCGCACGTGTTCATATTACACACAATCACAATGCGAAAAACTACTGGATTACTGGTCATGGAGAGAGGCATTGCCCAATCTCGTTTCTTCGCAGTTCGCAGTCTTCGTACGTTAAATATTTCAAAGCCTGCCCATATATATCGAACCGCTCCAGAAGCCTTAATATCGATCGGGGTTTCCACCCAACCTAGAGCCTTAATCTCCAAGTGTTCAAGCACATGATTCAAATTTAACAGTGTGAAGTGAAAGCTACATGCGTGTGTATAGGAGAAAGGATAAACAGGACGATGAAAATGGTCGATCGAGAACGCTTCTTTGTTACGTGCTGAAGTACTGTAGAATATTCCAGGAAACTACAATTTTGTAGAAGTTGGTCTTCTAACAGAAAACGTGGACCAAAGGTGATTGAAACAGTTGGATTTCCATGCATACTCAGCCCAGTTTGGAAAAAAATAGCCTACGACCTGCAATTTCGTTCAAGGTTCGACGCTCCAATTGCTGCCATCGCCGTCTCTTAGCACGTGTACGGTTGACTCGACAACGACATTCAGATTAATTATATTATGTGTGTGACATAGAATAAATGGCACTTACACATCTAGGAACTGGCAAACGATAACATATTATTCCCGTTGACAATAGTGTTATAGGCGCCGCCGCATCCTTTATTGTGGACCAAACAAGCATAATGTTCCACGGTTGTTTTTCCTGTTCAAAAAGTTTGAATTGCCAAGTTGTGGTTGAAACGAAATTTGGTTCTCGCACAAACCCGGCCAGCCAGCAGCTCTGAATTTCCTTGAAGGCCTCGCTTGGAAGCGTGGGAGAATTTTCCAGCCGTTTTGCTGTAGTCCCGGAATCTACTAGCTAGACATAGGGCTTAAATATAATCGTTTTCCGGAGTAGAGACGAGCCTGGACGTCTTCTTCTCTCCCGCTACAGTAGAGAGGGGATTTTTTCGCCCGCCCGCAGATCCACCGCCTCGCCGTCGATCCGCCGTATCCCCCGTCCTCCGGCGGCCGCTTCGGCGGCGGGAGGGCGGGGGATCCCCGCTTCACGTGTGTAGATAGTGTAGGGTTTGTGTGCTTCTCATCCGGCGGCGCCATGGAGGAGGTCGGGCCGTCGGAGTTGCTTTTGGTGCAGGTACTTGCCTCCTTCGTCGGCGGAGCTCGTTGGAGTTCGGCGATGGTGTGCCTGCTCCCTCCGTTCCCTCGGATCTTCGGATCTGTTGGGAATGCCATCCCCCTCCCGGATCCCGCGTGGCGGCGGATCGGGGTTGACGATCTTGAAGTCGGAGATGTTGGAGGAAGACGAAGATGCAGCGGGAGCTGGGTGGAGGTCAGCCTGACAATGGGGCGAAACCCACACCTAACGCAGTCCACACCGCATACAATTAACTTAACTGCCCAACCCAACCCCAACCAATAATTTCTTTCGTTGATCCACACCGCACCGCACCGCTCTACTTTTCCACCCGCACCCGCACCGCTCCTCGTAGAAAATGCGGTCTGAACCCGCGGGTTCAACCTGTGGATTGCTAAGTTGAGCGCCGTCAGGTAGGCAAACTAGTCGCTGGGGCGTTGGCTACTAGATACAGCGTACAGTTGGCTACTATAGCTGAGACGGAAATCATTCAAGTATGATGGCTACTAGCTGAGAGTGCGGGTGCCGCCGTGTATGCTTCTTGGACAGTGCCGACGGAAACATTGGTGGTGCACGCAGGTCGACGACGGCTGTGCAGCGCCGAGCTTGGGGAGCCGCGCGGCCATGGTGGGCAGGCCATGGTGGCGAACGCCGGGCTGCTGAGCACGAGGTCGGTGCCGTTCGACTTCGTCCTGGCACGGTCTATCACCACGACGGCACGACCCTAGCGTCCGCCGCGCCGCAGAGTTCCCTGTCCTTGCACCGCACCTGGAAGCACCGACAACGTCCCTGTACAGGTACAGCGCCGGGCTCACCGCCGCGAGCATACCGCCATTGAAGGTCGTGGCCGCCGTGCTGTACGTGCAAACAATCAGGATCATATGTTGGCAGAAATTGTTCGCCCGAGAGGCGGTGTTGTATGTGGCGCCGGGCATGGGAGAGTGCAGCACAGCAGCACTCAGACAAACGTCGTCGCTGGTTCGCTGGGGGAAGGTGGCGACGTGCTGCAGGAAGACGTGCGCGTAGGGTGGCTTGGCCGCCTCCACCCCGCACGTGAGCTCCACGACCTCTCCTTCCACTCCCTGGCCATGCCCTTGAGCTCCTGACCGCGGGCGGCATCTCGGCGACGGCGTCCCTGGGCGCGCTCGGCTGTGCCAGCTCCAACTTCCATGATCTCGCCACCGACCTTGATGTTAGGGTAATAGACTGCTTGTATTACCAGGGGGCCAAAGGCCACATATATATAGTACATGTACAGGTGAATATGCAGGAAGGCCCCTAACATATGGGCAAAATACAATATGCACAATCTACTCTAACACCCCCCCTCAAACTCAGGGTGGATCCACAACACTGAGTTTGGAGAGTAAGAAGTCATGTTGCGCTCGAGTTTGTGCCTTTGTAAAGAAATCTGCCAGCTGCAAATCTGAAGGCACATAGTGAAGCGCAACAACCTGATCCTGCACCTGAGCACGTGTATAGAAAGCATCAACACCAATATGCTTGGTCAGCTCATGCTTGACCGGATCACGTGCAATACTGATAGCACCTGTACTGTCACACAAAAGAGGAGTGGGTGTCGTAACAGAGACCCCAAAATCTGCAAGCAACCACCGTAACCAGGTCACCTCAGCAATCAACGAAGCCATAGCCCGCAGCTCAGCCTCAACACTCGAACGGGAAACCGCACCTGTTTCTTCGTCTTCCAAGCAACAAGCGAACCACCAAGAAACACACAGTAAGCAGAAAGTGAACGACGATCCGTAGGATCACTCGCCCACGTGGCATCCGAGTAACACTGGAGCTGGAGAGAGCTGGAACTAGGGAAGAAAAGACGACGAGTAATCGTGCCACGAAGATAACGAAGGACACGGAGGAGATGACTATAGTGAACGGTGGTAGGAGCTGAGACAAACTGACTCAGAATATGGACGGGATAAGAGATATCAGGGCGAGTGACAGCGAGATAAACAAGACTCCCAACAAGATGGCGATAACGTGTGGGATCAGAAAGAGGCTCACCATCAGTGGATCGAAGCTTAACATTAAGCTCCATAGGAGTCTCAACGGTACGCTCATCACTAAGATCAGCCCGAGAAAGAAGATCCTGAATATACTTTTCCTGGGAGATAAAGAAGCCATCGGCTGTAGAAGAAACCTCAATCCCAAGAAAGTAGCGAAGAGGACCAAGATCAGACATGAGAAACTGCTCACGTAGACGTGCCTTAACAAAGGCAATGTGCTCAGGGTTATCACCAGTGATGATCATGTCATCAACATAGAGAAGCAACAAGGTCCGACACCGAGAAGAGGTGTAGACAAACAGTGCTGGATCATGAGCACTGGGAGAGAAGCCAGCGGCAATAACCACAGAGGAGAAACGCTCAAACCAGGCACGAGGGGCCTGTTTGAGACCATATAAGGATCGTCGAAGACGACAAACCATCCCATCGGGAACAGAATACCCAGGAGGAGGCTGCATGTAAACCTCCTCACTCAACTCGCCATTAAGAAAAGCATTCTGAACATCAAGCTGGGATACAGACCAGCGTCGAACAGAAGCAACAGCAAGAAGAGTACGAACAGTGGTCATATGAGCGACAGGAGCAAAAGTCTCGTCATAGTCTCGGCCGTGCTCCTGCTGAAAGCCACGAGCCACAAGACGCGCTTTATAGCGCTCGAGAGATCCATCAGAGCGGGTCTTAATTTTATAGACCCACTTACACGTGATAGGACGAACACCTGAAGGGGGAGAAACAAGATCCCAGGTGCCAGTGCGCTCAAGCGCAGCAATCTCCTCAGCCATGGCCAGCTGCCACTCAGGATGACGCTCAGCATCCCGATAAGAAGTCGGCTCGGAGACAACAGAAAGACCATACTTACTAGGAGTATAACGGTCTGGAGGACGACGCTGACGAACAGGCCGTGAATGGGAAGGCTCATCAGCAGAAGATGACTCATCAGAAGAAGAGGAAGAAGGAGGAGCCGAAGAAGAGGAAGAAGGAATAGGAGAAGGAGGAGCCGAGGCAGGAGAACGAGGAGTACTAGGGGTACTAGACGGAGGAGAGGATGGCTCCGAAGATGGAGGAGGCGCACCAGGTGTAGAAGATGGAGAACTAGGAGATGGGGAAGAGACAGCAGGAGGTGAATCCGGAAAAAGGAGAAAAGAAATATCATCCACCGGATAAGTGCCAGAGGTATGGCGAGGATAGAAGGAGCGCGTCTCATCAAACGTGACATCACGAGAGATGCGCATCCGACGAGCAACAGGGTCCCAACAGCGGTAGCCCTTATGCTCATCACTGTACCCAAGGAAAACACACTCAGCAGACTGAGCGGTCAGTTTGGTGCGTTCGCGGGGAGGAAGAAGAACATAGCAAGCGCAACCAAACAAACGAAGAGCCGAGTAATCTGGAGAGGTACCAGAAAGACGCTCGAGAGGAATGCCACCTTGAAGGGCAGCAGAGGGCTGAATGTTAATGAGGTAAGTCGATGTAGCGACAGCCTCAGCCCAGAAATGTGGCGGAAGAGAGGAAGCAATCATCATAGCACGGGCAGTCTCAAGAATATGACGATGCTTACGTTCGGCGACACCATTTTGAGCATGGGCACCGGGACACGAAAACTGAGCAAGGGTACCCTCCTCAGCAAGAACACCACGCAGTGCTGAGAGATATACTCACCTGCAGAATCAGCACGAAAGACACGAATAGGCGTGGAATACTGAGTACGAACCATGGCAACAAAGCGCTTATAAATGGAGAGAACCTCACTGCGAGAGCGCATAAAAAATAACCAGGTGTACCGAGAAAAATCATCAATGAACAAAATATAGTATCGATGACCCCCCTTTGACTGAAGGGGAGCCGGACCCCAAACATCTGAATGAACTAAATCAAAAGGTCGCTGAGATACAGACGCACTAGTAGGATAGGGAAGCTGAATCTGTTTACCTAACCTACAACCCTGACATGAATGTAAAGACACATCTCCTGAAACAGACCCTAGAAGACCTCGACGAACTAATGACGATAAACGGGAGCCACAAAGGTGACCCAGCCGATGATGCCACTGCTGGAAAGAGCCAGTGACAGAAGCAGCAACCGCAGGAGAACTGGCAGATGAAGTAGCAGCGGAAGGAACACGAAGCCAGTCTAACTCCCAGAGCCCCGGAGACTGAAGACTACGAGGGCCAGCTCCAACCAGGGCCTGAGTCCGACGGTCCTGAACAGCACAAGAATCAGCGTCAAGAATGACGCGACAACCAGAATCAGTAAGCTGACTAGCAGAAAACAAGTTCATCTTAAGGCTAGGGACATGAGAAACATCAGGAACAGAGAAAGATGAAGTAGAGAGGGTGCCTCGACTAGAAACAGGAAGAGAGGTACCATCAGCCGTGATAACACGAACAGGAGAAATAAGAGAGCGAAGAGCAGAAAGAATAGAAGACGCAGAAGTCATATGAAAAGAAGCTCCAGAATCCAGATACCACGGGGATGACATACCTGACTGTGTAGAAGGTGGTGGTCGCGTGTTGCCAGAAGAACCAGACACAGAACCAGCAGTACCCGGCAAGGAAGAGCCTGAAGCAGCAAGCAGACCACGAAGACCACGGATAATGTCCTGATCAGACAGTGCAGCAGCAGAAGAACCTGAAGAGCCTGAAGATCCTGAAGAACCAGTCCTCCGACGAGCAAGATACTGCTGACGTAAGCTGGGATCCCTCTGCCAGCAGCCAGAAACATCATGGCCAGGCTTGCCACAGTAGGTGCAAGGACCACGAGAACCACGAGACTGCGGGGGCTGACTCTGACCCTGGACCTGAGGAGTAGGTAGTATCGGCGGTACTGAAGACCGCGACGGAGGCTGTGGCGGAGCAGGACCACGAGCAGACGGCGCAGGAGGACCACGAGCAGCAAGAACAGAGGGAACCTCCAGAAGACCAGCACCACGAAGACGAGTCTCCTCAGCACGAAGCTCAGACAGGACCTCAGAGAGCGGAACACGACCACGGGCATGTAGCTGTGCACGGCGTGGCTCAAACTCCTTGCGGAGCCGCGACAAGAACTCAAAGACGCGCTGAAACTCCAGGTCGGCGCGAACAATCAAGCAGCAGGGACAGGTGGCACACACAGGCGTACGAAGAGAATCAAGCTGACGCCAAATAGCAGCACTCTGAGTGTAGAACTCATCAATAGTCAAATCGCCCTGCTGAAGGGCATGCTCCTGGCGGACCACAGACAGGTAAAGAGCATCCCCAGACGGCTGATAACGCTGACGAAGAAAGGCCCACTGAGCAGCAGCAGTGGGAAGAGCCATAAACTCAGCAGCATACTGAGGCAGGACACTGGAAGTCAGAACAGCAGCAGCACGAGCATCCTCATCTATCCACTGAGAGTAGGCAGTCAGATCCTGCCGGTATGTCGCAACAGCAGCAGAATGGTCCTGGACCTGCCGGTCATAAGCAGTCATAGCAACAGCATCAGCACGAGTGGCGGAATCCTTGTCCTCCTGAGAAGCATCAGAGGCAAGGGCAGTAGGAGTCGGTGCAACAGGCACCGAAGGAGCAACGGGGTGGGGCGGACAGGGGACCTCGCCAGAAAGCACACCCCACAGACGAAGACCGCGCATGTGGACGCGCATGAAGTTAGCGAAATCAGGGTAATTCGCTCCATCAAAGATAATCGGGCAGCGAGGAATCGCAACATAGCCCGACGAGGTAGACATCTCTCTCTTTTTTTTTTTCTTTTTTTTTTTCAGTTTTTTTTTTTTTTCAGAAAGTCAACTCACACGATGTAGATCAGATCGGGAGCAGCAGCTCAGGCACGGACCAGCAGAACGGAACGGATCGGGAGCAGCAGATGGAGGCGTGCAGCGGATCGGGAGCAGCAGACCAGCGCGTGGACCAGCGCCTGCTGCAGCGACGGGAAGCAGAGAAATCGATCGATCGATCGATCGATCAGATCGACGGGGAGAGCAGCAGCAGCGAGCGCTGGGAGCCGCGACGGCGGCGTCTGAGGCGGGCTGGTAGCGGGCGGCGACGGCGGCGCCCGGAACGGGAAGACAGCGACGGAGGACGGCCTGAAGACGGCGGACAGGTGCGGGCGACGACCTGACGGCGACCGGACGGCGACCGGCAGCAGCGCAACCAGGCGACGAAAAGATCGTCGCGGATCAGCAGACGGCGACCGCGACGGGCAGAGTTTGCAGCGGCCGGGGCGCGGCGGCGAGGAGCCGGGGGCGCGACGGCGGCGGCGGCACGGACGTGGAGAGAGGAAAAAAAGAGACCCTAAAACCAGGGCTCTGATACCATGTTAGGGTAATAGACTGCTTGTATTACCAGGGGGCCAAAGGCCACATATATATAGTACATGTACAGGTGAATATGCAGGAAGGCCCCTAACATACGGGCAAAATACAATATGCACAATCTACTCTAACACTTGACACATGGCGCGGCTTTGCCTCGCCCTGTGGCCGTCGGTCGCCAGCGTCCCCGACCCTGCTTGCCGCGCCGGCGGCGACACGGCAGAGCGCCCTAAGGCTGTCGGCGAGGCCCGCGGCGTCCTCCGTCACGGAGGAGCCCACAAGGGAGTCGAGGTGCTGGAGCGCGCGCGCGAAACGGAGGACGCGCTCGAGCGTGAGGAACTGGTCCAAGAGCTGCTGGTATTGGCGCGTGCAGCTGGCAAGCAGCTGCTGCTGGCGCTCCAGCTCCTCGAACCCGGCGTCACCGCCTCCACCGGGACCAGCCCGTCCTCCGCTGGGGCAGCCGGTGAGGCCATGGCCATGCTTTCTTGCTGCCCTGGGACTCGATGAAGACATGGAAACGAAGGGGAATAGAGGTCGGAGCCGCTGGAGGCGATGAAGTGTGGCCCCAAACGGCTGGCGCGGGTCTAAACCCATGAGTTCAGCCCATTCAACCCGCACCGCACCGCACCAAACCGCACTTCTGTTAATCCCGCACCGCTTCGGTCCATGAATTTTTGTCCACCATTTAAACCCAAACCAATTGACTCCACGTTACAACCCGCACCAAAATACCCACTCGGACTCGCACCATTCCCAGGCTGAGGTGGAGGCTCTGAGGAGTTCGAGGTCCGGCGACTTCCCGTCCGCCTGGGGACGTCTTCTGATCCAAGGCTTGAAGGAAGATGCGGCGACGACGCGCCACCGGCACGTCCTGTTCCTCGCCGGCGTCTTGGTGTTGCAGAAGGACTGGAGTGTAATTTTCATCTTTGTTGGGTGCCTTTCTGTAATGTTCTTCCTGTAATATCTCTGGTTTCCTCGCAAAAAAAAATTATAATCGTTTTCCAAAAACAATCATACTAAGATGATTTATAAAATAAAAGAGATGAGAAAAATAAATTATCTTCTTATTTAAATTCAAGTAAATTAAATGTTTCAAAATATCTAATTATGTGTACCAATCAACCGAACAACATAAGTAGGTAATCACTACAAAATTGCCGACCTTTGAAAAGGCTGGTTTGTTTTCCTCTCCAATTGTGATATGTGGGGCATGACATGTTTGATAAGTGTGGCAATAGTAGGATTTTTTTTGAACTTACAAACCCTTTTTTGGAACCCGTGAATCTTTTCTTTGAATCCGTAAACATTTTTCAAGGCCCTAGAACATTTTCCAAAAATATTTGAAACAACTGTCGATCCGACCGGTGAACATGTTTTTCGAATCCACAAACAATTTTCTTGAATACTTGAAACATTTATTTTTGGAACTCTTGAACAGTTTTCCCCTAATCCGCGTAATACATTTTTCGTGGCGTGAACATGTTAAGACACACGAACATCTTATAGAACGTTTCCATAAAAATAATAAAAAGAAAACAAAAATGTGAAGAACAAATCGGAAGAATAAAAAGAACCACGCGAATGCTGCTCTGGGCGCTGATCGCTTGCTAACTTGTACTGTACATGCCGACATGCCGTCGCGCTTCTGGCCGAGGCCCATGTAACCCAGGCAGCCCAACACGACACGGCCCGTTTCGGTTTGTGACTTCTGACATCCGAGCCAAAGAAAAAAAAAACCCAATTCCGCGGGATCTGGCTGCATCGCACTTCCCGTCGACGGGACCTCGTCGTGGCTCTCGCCGGAGCCGAAGCCCCGCCGCCGTGCGCCGTCCTCCCTCTCCACCCTGACCGCGCAAGCTCGCTCAATCCTCTCTACCTCCCGCCTGCCCCGAAACCCTCCTCCGTGTGACCCCAACCCCGGCGTCTCCCCCGTCGGACTCGCCGCGCCGCGCCGCCGCTATCCGCGCCCACGCGTCGTCCGAGGCACGACGAGGCGGTCCAGGTATACCCTCTATCCAGAATATCCAGGCCGCCGTCTTCTCCGGAAACTTCCTTGTTGATTCCTGCACCAGTCGACAGTTCAGAGCTGTTGTTGTATCTATGACACACAATGCTGTTAGGCCTCGCAACATTGTCTGCTTCTTAGTACAGTAGTAATTAGTTTGGGAAGGGTGTAGAACGATCCGGCTTTGCTGCTTCTGCTGATAATGGATGTAATTTAGGCCATCTGAAATACGAACATTAAGGTCTGTTACTTGTGCGGTTGTGCCTGATCGCTATTTAGTCAGATTTGGATGGTCGACTGTCGGTGGCTTTTAGGACGTTTTTATGTTAATTGCTTCACAGAGCAGAACGGAGGTTGTATATGAGTTATGAAGAACACGTGTATGAATATCAGTTGCTTCTCCCTGCTGTAGGCTGTAGCTGTTTTGTTATGCTATCTAGCTCGTAAATACTCAGATATATATATGCTTATTTGTGTTAAGAAGACCCATGTTTTATGCATTTGTGAAACATGAAGGTGTAGAGCGGGTCAAATGGCGCAGATCCCAAACCTCGATAACTCCCCGCTCAATCTCACTGCCCTCAGGTCTCTCGTCCTGATCCCACTCACCTCCTGTCTGTCCCGCTAAATTTTGACTCGTGTTCTTAATCTGTTTTAACCCTGTCTTGCAGGGAGCAATCACAGAAGGACCTTCTTAACATAGTCAAGACTGTACGTTTCTCATCCTGCAATCCCCATCACAATCTTCTGTACTCTTGTTGGCATTACAGAGTTTGAGTTCCTTCTTGTGTATCAGATTAGGGGTAAGAAGTGTCTGGTCATCGATCCGAAGCTTGCGGGCACCCTCTCGCTGATCTTGCAGATCTCACAGCTAAAGGTTAGTGATAGAATGTGGATCTGGTGCCAATAGCCGATATCTTTCATGTCTCTGTCTAATATGTTAATAGATGTCTTTGAACATTGGTGATGCACCATGATAAAGCCATAATGTAGTTACTTTCTCTGAGTAAACTTTTATTAGCTCAGACATGTTTTTTTACGTTGATCAGGAACATGATGTGGAGCTGCGGATCCTGTCTGCTGATCCCCTGCAGACGGAGTGCCCCAGAATTGTGTATCTTGTTCGCTCGCAACCGAACTACATGAAATTTATTTCAAATCAAATAAAGGGCGATGAGCACAAAGGGCTACAAAGGGAATATTTTCTATATTTCGTACCACGCCGTACAGTTGCTTGTGAGAAGGTATATCTTTTTTTTGTACATTAAGTTTTTAATAATGTATCTTTCTATACTTGTATTATTTTATTTGGATCTAGAATTCGAGTATGATAAATAGTTCGCAAGACTCATGGCAATTCGGCTGTTCTAGATCCCAGTGTAATAAGAATGGAAACTCAGACAATCACCAAATCCGTGTGTGGATGTGTACTAGGAATCTATTTGCCCTCATATTTTACTGTAAAATAGAGTGAATATCCGACTTGTGTGGATGTAATCTGCACAAATAGTTAAGCTTTGCTGACTAGGTTCCAGAAGTTTGTCAAGCTGGAATCAGGCCGATTTCTTGAACAGTGGGTATAAGAACTAATGTACCTTCCTCTTGAAGGGGAATGTGCCTTTCATTCTGCTAGGCTGCTGCATGGTAATTAATGCATACATGCAGTTTTGTCCATACCAATGATATATACTGTAGTTACTGTAGGTTGGAACTTCTTTTTACTGATTATTCGTACGAATATTTTCATATCACAGTTCGAATGAGCTTCTCTAGGATTTCAGCTTGCCTGCCACTTCACTGTTATTTAAAGCTGGGCCCCTTTACAATAATTTGTGGCCCATTGACTTTGGGCTGTTTTGATAATTAGAATCAACAAGCTTGAGCTTTGCATTTACAGTGACTAGTACTGCTGGTTATGATCCTACTGTTTTTACCAGTTTCTCCTGATTGTGATCACCATTATTTCTTACGGATAAGGAGAATATCTGATTTGACAGGCCAAAAGAGGGTCCAGGGATGCTAAGTTGCTAACTATCATTACTTATATGAAATAGATAAAGTTAAACTTATCTTTTTGTGAAATCCCCAGAAATGTCATATATCTGCAATGCTACTTACCAAATATCTCACTTTGAAGGGCAACGGCCAATCATAAGTTATAAGTCTATGTAGATTTTTATATAGCGTAGTATATACTGAGGAATAAATGTTTAGAAATTAGCAAATACATCATTAATAACCCATGTGTAATTATTATACCATCTCATGTTTTATTGCCAAAATTAACATTGTTGTTTGAAGGTATATTAATAATGGTTTGGGGATAGATTAGGTGTCAACTTCAGCTGTCTTACTGTTTTGGATGAGTTAGGTATCTCTTGTTGTGGTAGTAATCTTACTCTGGTTAGTTTTGCCTCCCTTACCGTTGGGATATTCAAACACATGCTTAGATATTGCACCCAGAATTTTGTGAGCTAGGACAGATGAACCAATGAAATCCTCAATAAGACATTTAAAAAAAAAATTGTTGTTTGTTTTTGCTCCCACAGATTCTGGAGGAAGAGAAAGTTCACCAGAAGTTAACAATTGGAGAATATCCATTGTATCTAGTTCCGCTGGATGAGGATGTGCTTTCTTTTGAGCTTGATTATTCCTTGCAGGTACTTCTATATAGTTGGTGTAGCATTTTTTTAATACTGCACTGTATTGGGTGTAATTTGAGCCTTTATGATTTTCAGGAATGCCTTATTGAAGGAGATACTAGTTCTGTCTGGCATGTTGCAAAAGCCATTCATAAGTTAGAGGTATGCGTGTCTTCTCGTCCTATATTTGTTAATTTCTGTACTCGAAATGAGGATTTGTACACACAGGATACAGTTGTGTGAGGCTGAAATATTTTATTTGATAGTCTAAGCTGTTATCTACAACTATGCTTTAAGTTTGCATGTATTACTTGCATGGTTTTAAAGGCGTCCGCCTAGGCGTCAAGGCGCCCCCCCCCCTCCGCCTTGGAAAAACGACCGCCTTAGGCGCCTAGGCGCCTAAAGCGTCCGCCTAGGCGTCGCCTAGGCGCCAAGGCGCCCCCAGTTCGCTTTAGGACGCCTTAACGCCTTAAAAACCATGATTACTTGTCAACTTTACATCTGCGATCTCGCAAGTTTCCTTACATAATCTTTCATTAACTAGAAGGTCTGACACCCTATTTTAATGCGGGATACTGACTTCCACAAAATTCTAAGTGGCACACTTATACGTAGTACTCTTTTTTTCCCAGTTTGCCTTTGGAGTTATCCCCAACATTAGGGCGAAGGGTCTAGCATCAACCAAAGCCGCAGAGTTGCTGAACAATATGCAACTAGAAGATCCTGTCAACATGGATAATGTAATGCTAACTGATTTCAAGATTTTGTTACTCAGATCTCTAAATTCAGCTGATCTCCTAATTTTTTCTTTTTGGTGCTTTTAGATGGGGATGCCAGAGATAGACACCCTCATTTTGCTAGACAGAGAGGTAATTTTGCTGTTGTAACTCTGTCATCATTTTTTCTTTCCTTGGCATGTACTTTATCACTTATGTTTGTTCTAAGTTATCACTTATGATTGTTCTAAGTGATAAAATGTTAATAAAAATATAGTGGTCTTAGATATTAGTGTGTGATACTTCTCTTCTTATATGTCCTGCTGATGCATGTTCTTTTACTCATTCAGGTGGATATGGTGACACCCATGTGTTCTCAGTTGACGTATGAAGGTCTATTAGACGAGGTAGGCCACGAAGTTCTGGATACTGGCATTACTCAGAAGTCACAAATGTTTGACCTGTTAGCTTTCTCTGTTGAACCTTAATTGACAGCATGTGATTGTACATTCTACAAGCTAGCTGGTTCATAGCATTCTAATATTGCTTTCGCTAAAGCTGGGGCAGATGCGAAACACCACATAGTTCATGTTATCTTATCATTTACCATGGTCAAAACAAGAAATTCTCCAATACCGCGTCCATCTTTGCTGTGTGTTTGTGACTGCTACACCAGATTATACCTGCAGCAGTGTAGGCTTGTAATGAAGTCAGCAGTACATAGTTAATATTAGCAACCATAGAGTCTTTTAGCAACACACAGGGTTGCAGGGTGCGACTAAACACACCTAAAAACTTTGCTTGTGACATCAATGGTGTTGGCTCCTTCAGCCTTCATGTTTACTACCCCAGTTCAAAACTAGATGTCATTTAAAATGCATGCACTCTAACTACTGTGAATTTGACCGCTAATATACAAGCCTTATGAATTTAATAGTGTACATTTCTGTATCAAAGTATTTTTTTAATATTGTGGTCAAAGTTGTATATTGTACTGTCTATGCCCAAACCATCTACCCTGGAATGGAGACGGTACAACACGTTGTTGTTGTAATAAAATTACTGATTTTTATCATTCAATGATCTGGACAGATGCATACGGGTTGAGCTTTGTGAGAATGCCGCATGGTGCCTGAACTAACTGTGATAGTATTTAGATGTTAACTAGTGCCTAACTTGCTTTCGGTTGGTGTCTTTAGTAGGAGAAGTGAAATGCTTGTAGATACTTCCCCTATTTATTTTCTTATCCACAACTTTGCTAGGTTATATGTATTGCAATGGTAGCAATGATCTTGTTAGATTTAGTTGTATTAATTACTAAAGAGCGGTGTGAAATGATATTCTGGTGAATGTTCAATGTATTAATCTTAGGCCAACTGGAATTATATATTTAGCTGCATACTTAGACATGTTCCTTGCAGCAGAGTGTTGTTGCTTCAGTTGTTGTAGCCCTTTAGCTGGGTTGGTCTCCTTTTGTTCTGTTCTACTTTTTTATTCTGGAACATCATTCACTAATCCAATAACAGTGTTGCGACGTTCATTTCCTAATCAATGCAACGAAAATGAACAGAATTCTACCATTCTAATACTGTATTCCAGTGCGTAACTAGTAGCTTCAGTTGAATAATGCGTTTATGTTATATTCAACAGATGCTGGAAATTAACAATGGAACTGTGGAAGTTGATTCCAGCATTATGGGGGGCCAGCAAGATGGAAAAATGGTTAAGGTTCCGCTCAATTCAAGGTAACTTTCTCTAGTATGTGCTATCTGGGAAAGCAAAAATAAATCTGCATTAATATTTTGAATTACATTTCTATTAGTCTGGTGTGTTCCAATCCGCTGTTATATCGATGTGGTCTGTATAAATCTCTTTAGATTGCAAGTTATATGTATATAAGCATGCATTTTCTGTGAAATATGTGCGATGTCTCTGTTCTTCTCTTCTCAGTGATAAGCTGTACAAGGAGATTCGAGATCTCAACTTGCATGTTGTAGTTCAGGTTTACTCCACTGCCCTTGCCTCTTGTTTTGCTTGTTATCTACAAGCTGCGATAATCTATATCATGTTTAGGTCATCACAAACTGTTTTGACTGCAGGTTGTGCGCCAAAAGGCAACATCTATTCAACAAGATTATGCAGAAGTAAAATCCACCAATGTAAGTGTAAGGATTAAGTTTTGCATCATGTTATCTATTCCTTAGAATGTATTGTCCTTTAATACTTCGAATGAATATGCCATCTAGGGCCATCGAGTAGTAAGTTACGCCCATGTTTTCCGTGAATCCTGTATAAAAATAACTACGGTGATAGAATACAATGCATATAGTTGTGATAACTTCTCATTCCCAAAAGCTAGCATGGCATAAGCTCAGAGGGCATGTCTGACGTATGACGTAATGTTGGGTCTCAAAATTGAATTGTTGGATGTAGAGATGCTGGTGGTGTTTGACCTTACATTTTTGGGCAAGGACTGATGAACACGTGTTCGGATAAAATCATTTCCTTTCTGTACATACTTAGGATCACGTCTGTTTAGCATTTTAAGTATCTGCATGTGTATCCCAGTTTTGCATAATTATGTGATGTTCATCTTAGCCAAAGTTAGTTTTTTTTCTATTGCATGGAACTTATTGACATATTTTTCATAAACAGACACAGTCGGTTTCTGAGCTGAAGGATTTTGTGAAGAGGTTGCACTCACTTCCGGAGATAGCTGTGAGTTATTGAAGTACCTTCTTTTGTTGCCTCAATTTTCCATTAACTATGACATTCTTTGATTCAGAGGCATGTTAATTTGGCACAACATTTGCAATCATTTGCGGCAAAACCCTCTTTTCATGCCCGTGTAGAGATTGAACAAATAATATTGGAGGTGGAGAACTATGAAACGTGAGTTTATTGTAGAAACTTCTCCTTAGCTTTCTTTTAACTACTTTACCATGCATTTATTATAGTTTATTACTCACCCTTGGTTCAATGTTCCTTAAGTTGTCTCATGTATTTAAAGCAATACTATCTCTATGCTTGCTTCTATTGGATAGTACAATTTTACACCCTGAACTTTTGTACTTGTAGTCACTATATACTTAAACATGTATTCTACCATCTAAACTCTCGATACCAGATCAAATACCCCTGCATTGTCGAGTTTTAAGGCGATTTGTCATGGGGTCTGACATGGAGGGTTTCTAGCAAGTTGGCAAGTTGCATGATTAAGAAAGCTTTTGTGTTCCCTATATGCGATATGATGGTTAAATCCTAACTGGATATATAATGCCCGGAGTAGTGAACCCTCAGCTGGGCTGGGTATGAGCAGAATACTATACATGAGAGACACAAACATTGCAGAAGCAGACTGGATAATCTCATTACTTGAATAATTGAGATACCAGGCCTCTGTTTTGATATACCAGGCCTGGGATCTAACCTATCTATAACTCATTGATAGCTTTCTGTAGTTAGCTGAGAGTTGCTACTATCCCCGTGGCATCCAACTAGCCATAAGGTCCAAGGTTTACATCACTTAATATGTGACAGCAATGTCTCCCGTGTCAGCATCAGTGTGAGTAATTTTTTCCGAGAAAACACAAAATTTTGCGTCTCGATCTATTGATAGAAAAGAGAGTTATGTATAGGCCCTAAGAAGGACCACACCCAAAAGTAGTACCACGACCCCTAAGGGCTTGTTGTCCCACTCTCGCCTACTGTTCAGTCTGCACTGACCATGTCAAGAAGGCAAGCGATGCTACGTTGCGCGCCCTCGAAGATGACCATGCTACGCTGCTTAAAATCCACCAAGCCGTGAGAATGGTCATCGATGATGTGTCATTCCTCATGGTGGTGAAGACGGAGTGGAAGTTCTGCTGCCAGGAGTCCACGAAGCCTCGCGCTAGGGGGTGCACCAGTAGATTGGACCCAGGAAAGCACCTCGTGTGGTAGAGGGCACTGTTGGTACTTTGTATATCTATATTTTAGGAGTAGAACAAATTTGTATCTGTATGGTAGAGGGCACTGTTGGTACTTCGTATATCTAGTTTGTAGGAGTAGATCAAACTTTCTCCCTATGGCATATTGGATAATCCTCATGCTCTTTTTTTAATACAAATAATTCATCCTTCTCGTCATACGGCTGGTTAGTGGTATGTCTGTGGTTTAGATGCTCTATAGTAGGCTGGGATGCACAGAGTCACAGGCTTAAATCAGCCACGTGATGGTGGAGAGTGAAATGGAGGTGGGGGCATGTGCAGAAGCGTAAACATTGCCTTTCTTACCTCCTAAAGGGTGGAAGTTCTTCGTTGCTTTTGTTCATGGATTTTTCATGCTTTCTTGGCCTCAACCTTAGCTTGATTGCTTTGATTTGGTTCCATGTATTTTGTTGGTCTAATAAACATGGATGATTGTATGTTGTGATCTTCTGATTTGCTGACATGCCAAGGGGATAAAATGGGGAAGTGCTAATGGGCAATGGCTACTATTGTCATACTGGGGCATGAAGCAGTATAGTGTTTTGTGTCTAATACAAAATAAGATATGTTCCAAGCAGATCTAATACATGCCATAGTGGTATATAAAAAAGTTCCCCGCGATATTTACTGAAGTTCTTTCTAAGTCTTTGTGTTTAGCTTTTAGGATATCACCATTATGAAGCAAGCTGTCAAATAGTTCCCACTATTTTGTGTTGATATATTAACTAAGCTGACCACATCTCCAGGTCTTTTGAGTACATTGAAGATATAATACAGAAGCAAGAACCAATTGAAACTGTTCTTCGCCTTCTAGTGTTATTTTCCCTTACAAATGCTGGGTTGCCAAAGAAGAATTTTGACTACTTGAGGTATTCCACTATTTCGTCATAAACCACTGTATATCTGGGATTTTCCATTGTTACTTATGTGTTAAACGCCATAGTCGTTTTCAGTTTACAGATTTGCAACAGGCAACATATGTTTATAGCTATATAAGTAATGTTGATAGGGTCATGATCATCTATAGTACTTGAAGACTTGCTCTCCTAGTCAATTTTGCGGCATTGACCGTAACCTGTTTAGTTACATTTGAACTTATGATTGCAGAAGAATAGCTGCCATTTTAAAGTACCTACTAGGCAGGTGGATAAATGCATTTCTGCATTTTATGCATGTTGCACTAAGTATTCCCAGTACCATATCGATGTCATTATAATGGAAGTGTTTTAGTAGTTTGTGTTGTGCATTTCGTCAAATATCCTTTTGCCACTTCCAGCATGTTGTCAAATTTTCATCTAACCTCTATCCTCATCTTCTATCCATTTTCTGCTATTTGCTAGGCGAGAAATACTGCATAGTTATGGCTTTGAGCATATGCCCTTGTTATACAATCTGGAAAAGGCCGGCCTTGTTAAGAGGCAGGTTAGTCAACATAGCTTCTCGATGAATTTGTTTTTTTTTTTGTTTCAGACCCTTCAGCTGCTCCTCACTGGTGTTTTATCTTGTTATTTATTCCAGTTCGTGTCGCAAATTTTCTGTAATATCATATCATTTTGTACAGGAATCAAGGAGTAATTGGCTTGCTATTAGCAGAGCTCTGCAGCTTATAGTTGATATAAAGGATCCTGAAAAGTATTTATTCACTGCTAAGACTTCATGCTTCTGATTGTTGTGCATTTGTTAGCAAGTTTCCATGCTTATTTGTGGTCCCGAGTTGTCTTGGTCACGCTAACAACACGATTTACATGTTCCTATTTCAATCTCAGGCCTGATGATATATCATACATCTTTTCTGGATATGCGCCTCTTAGTATTCGCCTTGTTCAGCATGCAGTGAGGTCTGGATGGTAAGTGTATACTGTATCCCATCAGTTTATTTTCAAGGATTTATTCATGTTCATTAGAATGTAGTTTGCACGAAAAGATAGGTTTAAATTCCCTACAGAGGGAATTCTTTTCAATAAACAGAGATAAAAGTTGAACAGAGAACCCTGGAAAAAATCTTTAGCTTGGTACTTAGTTACAGAAAATAGATGTTAGTTCTTATGAATTCGTTCAAATGTATCATCTTCTGCATGTATGGTGGTAACAAAGTCAGTACACGGTTGGAAGGAACTATTTCCCTTTTTTCTTTGCACCTCTTGGTCATTTTCGGATGATATTTCGCGCAATGTGGAAGTGACTTCCAGTTCACTTTCTTACAACCATTCTTATTCTTTCCATATGGATGTGGTTTTGGGAGTATAGTTAGCTATTCGCTTACTAATATAGTCGACCAAAAAATGTTGGTGTCAGTCAATTTATCTTTGTACCACTTCTCAGAAGTTGTGTTACTTTCTTATCAATGATGTTATTTTGAGAAAATGGTTTTTGATTGAATGGCCTTAATTCAAGGGTTAGAAGGTGTCACATGTTAAGATTGTTTCCCGATATTAATTTGTGCACCACTGTGCAGGCGATCCATTGAAGAACTGTTAAAATTATTGCCAGGTCCTCATCTGGATTTGAAAAGAGTGAGTGGATATTGTCTACGTCGAAGTTCAGCTTTTTCGGAAAGCAGGACGCTTTTTTCTTAAGATATTGATCTAATCTACTCATATAGGGTGCTTCGGCCATAAGTTCTTCATCGGAAGTACTCCCAGGTTCTCTGGGGCAACAGAGTACCGACAGGTAAATTTCCTTGATGTTAAGTCTTGTTGCCACATTATAGGAACACCAGAAATGGAGAAGGATCCGGTTACTCCAATCATGTTTTCTTCATGAACTTCCTCTAAGAATAGGTGGCAGTGCTGTTTGCTGATTAGATTGAATAATCTATTTCCCATGTTGTTCATGATCTTATATTTATATCAAGCAAATATTTCTAGTGCGCGGAAAGTTAGACTGTCAAAATTGTGGTGTTCTCGGCATGGTTTGCCCCCAACCTATATGAGCCTGAAATGCATGAGGTTGGATCAACTTTCTGAACCATAGGACCTTGTGATTGTGAGGATTGAAAAGGAAACTGTAAGTAGCAGATCTTGGAGAATGTGATAATATGTACAGGGAAGAACGTGAGGAGTAAGACTAGTGAGATATAAAACCAAGCGGAGTGAGGCAAAGAAGATTAGTAGTAATAGTATCATTTGAGATTGCATCACCTATGACTAATATCACATGGAGAAGCTAGAATTACACTATTTTTTTGTTAATGTAGTCAGTTTTTGCCAGAACAGTATGACTTTTCAATCTTCATATTTTTTTCCCCTTTCCTGCTGATAGCAGTGGCACAGTTAAGGTTTTATTCTACCGCGTTTGTTATAAATATCTGTTTGTTCTAGGGTTGGTCAGCGCTCCCTTGTTCTGGTTGTATTTCTTGGTGGCGTAACATCTGCTGAGATTGCTGCACTACGATTCCTTAGTGCACAGGTACATATTGGCAAACTCATTTCCACTTTCTTTCGGATGTTTATAGGAAATGGACTCCAAGGTGTTATAAAGTTGGAACAATTTTAGACTATGGAAGTTTTTTTGAAAACAAAAAGGAAAGACTTTGCTGTTGGCCGATTTCTGCTCCTTTTGTGACCTCTGGGTTTTATAATTTAAATTAGGACCTCTCCACTTTACAATGGGAATCACCGTTAACTTATCTGATAACCTGAAGCTTTCTTTACAGAAAAAGTATCGCGCTAGCACTAACCACTTTCTCCTTGTATTTTTTTTTCACATTTTCCATGTCCAGTTATCTTTTTATTTATTTCTAAGTGATTATTGGGAGTCTAACTGTTGGTCAGGTTTTTGCAGCCTGACATTGTAACATCACATTGTAGTTTAGTTCACGAACATCCTACCCTAAGATCTTGGTGTCTTATTTGCCATATCATATTGTCTACTGCAGGAAGGAATGGGCTATGACTTCCTAGTTGCAACTACAAAGGTTATCACTGGCAACACATTGCTGAGACCAATTATAACCAGCAGCAAAGAGGGAATGATCTAGTTATCTTGGACGCTCATACCCATTTCTTTATTGTACAAAAAAGTGGCAAACACTCGAGCCGAAGAGGGATTTCCTTCTTTGATTCTTGCAGTTATTCTCAGACTGTGAAGGCTCGTGTTCTTTTGTTCATCAGACGAGCCTTTGTCTTTCTTTTTGTCATGAGGTACATCGTACCGAGTATATATCGACGTCTCTTGTACAAATATGGCTGCGCTAGCTACTGCCTTAGAGCTATATGGAAGTGCCTCGTTCTCGTGTTCATGTATATTCCCGACTCACACATCTTCATTTTTGACTGTACTGCTGCTTTCACCTTGTATATCCGTTGTCTTTCGCCATGTCCATTTATCTGCACTTAGATTTCGTCTCGTTCAGCTTTGAAAACCAACTCCTCTGGTGAAAAGGAAGAATATGAACTAAAGGGGTTAATTTTCATAGAAGATTCTCCAAATAGTATGTGTTTTGCAACAGGTCGACCCGTTCTTCCAACACGGTGAAAATCATTTTTTAATGGAATTACCCACTTCCACTGGTAAGCCATACTTGGTTAAATAAGCTTCTTTTCTCCCTTCAGCCTGAGCGGCTGAACAATTTTCCATCGCATGCCCATTGACAAGAGAAAGAAGACCGCACATGGATCTAGGATTCCCGCCGCCACGCTCATACGGCCGGTCTGACGGCAATCCTCTCCCGGGACCTGAAGGACTCCGACATTCACGCCGTGCCTGTGTCGGCGCATGCCTTCTAACCATCACCCCGCTAGCCTCGATTCTCTCCTTGCCCCTGTCTTTCTCTGAGGTTCTTTTTCTTGGAAGTCAATATGCGGTGGAGATGGAGGTGTTGCTGGCCTTGGTTGTGGTTCTCGGGTTGCGCTGCACTTGGCCTTGGGAACTGTTTCCACCATCGTCGTCACATACTGTGTGTGCATTATACTCCATTAGGGTTAATGATTTTCTACCTGGCCTTGCTCTTAATTTTGCTTTGATTAGAAACCATTCAAATGTTTTATCACCAATAAAATGTATCGTTTTAACCCCGTCACATCATTTAAAATTAGCTGCAATATTAAGAGCATACAAAATCTTTCTGAACATGTTAGTAATTCATAACGAAACTTACCTTAGACTATACATTTCATGTCTTAGTTGTTAAGGGCATGTATAGTGGTAGAGAAGGCGTGCCTTCTCTTAGCCGTTCACATCATTTAGAGAAGGCAAATTTATTAGTTGTACAATGCGTTATCTCTTATTGTCATCCTTATAACAATTAATGAAAATTAATTATATTTTAGTAGGAAATCGTAGTTTTAAGGAATACAAATGGTACAATGGTGAAATTAGTGTTCTCTTATTTTGTAAGAGATCATCTCCTAGCTAAGGGAAGGCAACCTCCTCTTACTTAATTCTCTCTCCGCCAACTAGATAATTATCCTACGTGTGAACGCTAAGAGAAGGCTGACATCACCCCATTGTACATGCCTAACTAAATTTTATTCTTGAGCAATGAAGTTGTATGGATGGTACCTTTAAATTTAACCAGGCATTAACTCCATATAACACCGAGCACCACTAAAGCATGTGACATGCACTTCTGATTGATAATGATGGAGAGAAGATTGTGCACATAACTATATAGTTGTAAATAGCTGTATAGAAAGAAACTTTAGTTTTATGGTGACTATTAGTTAGACGTACCACACCATAAACAAGTAATCCAAATCATGAAACAGTTGAAAAAATACATAGACGAATAATTTTCATATCAAAAGGCATACATGTCTCCCACCATGAAGCATTAATTAAAGGAAATTATTTCATTTGAATTGAAAGTGATACATCTAGTAGACGCTATTGTCCATCATCTAAGGACAATCTTTAATTAACACGAACTTAGAAAATTAAACCACGACACACTAAAATAAACATTGGTGAGCTCAACATTTTATTCCCTCCAACTCCCAATCAAACTATAGGCCCGAGAATGACGTTGTCCACGCTAGATAGTGGCGCCATTGTTCTTCTTGTTCACGACATCCTGAATCATAGCCCCAAGAACATCAAACTTCATTGGTTTGGGCACAAACACATCAGCACCGGCACGGATGAACACCTCGGTGGCATCATGATCAGCTGACAGCCCAACAATTTTAACGTCAGTTTCTCCCATAGCACGGATCTTCTCAACTGCCTGTCAAGTAGCACCAAAAATAAATTTTTTAGAGAGCAATATTCAAGAAAAAACAAAATATTATTTTTCATATACAATATGGGGTAGTAGTAAGTACCTCTGGGCCAGTAATTACGGGCATGTCCTTATCACACAAAACAATGTCAAATTTCTTCCCCTCAAGGAAGAAATCAACAGCTTCTTTTCCATTCTTAGCCACGGTAGTCTCGCAGTGAAGCCTACGCAACAGCGTGGAGAGAATCAAGATATGTATTTCGACATCCTCAACAATCAGTGCCTTCACGGGAGATCCTTGGGTGTTGGATGCCATGATTAGCTAAACGAACTGCAAACAAAATAAATATATTGGTTACTTCAGATCCATGTCTAATGTTTGCAAGGTGAGGCTGCTAGCTATTTCTAGGAAGAATCAACAAGAAATCATTGATTTATGTATGGTTAACTACTTTTTGGTTGCTAAATTACAATAAATGTTGAATACACATAATGTGGCACGCCTATTTTGCAAAATCATGCTCAAGAAGCTGAAACCATCAGATGTATCTCTTGCAAGTGGTGCACACACTTTCAAAATAAGTATTGGTTTATAAAAAGGTTCATCTGTGGAAGAAGGAACAAAAATATATACTGAAGATATGAAGATAAAGAGATATCAATAAAATAACGAAAGGACCACGAATAATTATTGTTTTTGATGACAACAATAACAGAGTATGTGATACACACAGATGTTTTCCCATGATGTTTTTTTAAGTGTGCCACGAAGACACCATGATGATAGCTTCAACATAGAAAAGAAACCATGAAAATGGCAATATCTCTACCGACAACAAAATAAAAAAAAGTGTACAATGCATAGATCAAAATGCACTAGTTTCATCCTACACACACCTATAAAATCTCTTGTATGTAAAACATAGACGGTGAAACCTCTACACGACAATGAGAAACAATTAAGCCAGAAGCAAAGGAAGGAATAGGGACCTTAGATCTCGCTAGAGCACTTGATGGAGGAAGAGGATGTAGCTCCCTCGCTGCTCTTGGGGGTTGAGGCTTGGTGTTGTCTGCCTTGAACCCCTTCGATGCCTAGGTATTTATAGGGAACCTAGAGGAGTAGCATCCCCATGGCCAGCATATATCTGCCGTCCATTTGAAAATCATGTTTTTCACGCATGCAAATTTCTGCACCGTTCACAACAAAAATACAAAGGGAACTAATATTGATATATATTGCCCATATCTTTGATAAATGATCAATATATTATCATCTTTCCATAAATTGCACGGTAACGTTGTGGCTACATATGCGTGCTCAAAGATTTAAGAATACAAATATTGTCGTTTATTCCACATAGAAGATCACCACATATATACTTATATCTTCTATCTCGACGTGTCTTCATAGCTGGATACCGCAATGGCAATAGGTGTAGTCATGGATGTAGATACGAACATGGACAAAATAGAGATCAACAACTGATTAAGCATATATTAACATCGCAGAAGAGCACTTGTTACTATGATTGTACAAGTTATTTTAATTTATATGTATGTGCATGAGCCTAATATAAATGAGTTGGGGGGGGGGGGGGGGGGGGGGGGGGCTAATAAAAATTATGCATGAGCTCGACCTAATTGTAAATATACTACGACTGAGGGTGATAACTGCAACTAGTTCAATCCAAGTGTTGTTAGTTGTATTTTTATTGGGAAAGGTTTAAATTACATGTGAAACTAAGAAAATCGTGTGATATGTGAAACACCCATGTTGGCGTTCAAGTTAATTTGCTAACAACAGTGCAATGTTTGTACTCACCCGGGTGCTGTTGGTGGTGTGCATACCTATAACGTGTGGTTCAGAGACACTGCACTTGTGGGTGGTCGGTGTGGTGTGCATGCATAGAGTGTGTGGGCACACACATAGTCACCATAATTGCATAAAAGGTTTTTATAGTAGTCTTGATTTTATTTGAATTCATGTGCGCTCAAAGATACATATATGTGCGCTCAAAGATTTATGATTCAAAGATTATCGATTATGGCACCATATAAGATCGCCACATATATACTTATATCTTCTGTCTCAGCGTGTCATCATAGCTGGATACCACAATGGCAATATAGGTGTAGGCATGACTTTATATATGAACATAGCCAAGATAGGTATGAGTCTGATTAAGCATACATTAACATGGCCACATTTTATTTGAGTATGCATGTGTGCAAAGCAGAAAGCCGTAATGCTGCTTCCGTGCTGCCAGCAACGACGGAGATTAGCGTGGCGGTGCGGGCGCAGGCGCACGGCGGCAGCAAGCGAGGGGAGAAACCGAACGCAGAGCAAGCAAGCAAGGCGAGAGGCAAAACGATGGCTGTATAAAATGGATCAGAAAAAGGCCACAACTCGGGAGTTTGTGTATACCTAGTAGGCCTGGAATTTGGCTGCGCACCGGGCCATGGCCCAGGTTACCTAGGGCCCAGCTCGGCCCTGTCCTCACCGTAATTGCATAAACGTTTTTGTATTCTAAAAAAAATGTTTTTGTTGTAGTCATGATTTTATTAGACTTTAGAATTATATATCGACAGTCAAATTTTATGAAAAGTTTAAAACCCTTTTACATAAAAACAGACCGACCATATAAAACCACATCACTGATGTTTCTATGCATACCCAAGAGTCAAGACATCTTAGTCGTAATCTTATTTCTTTATCTTAGATCAGCAAGAGCGGGCGGTCCTGAGCAAGGCCTAGATCTGCTACTGAAGCCTCAGTTCGAGGCCTAGGACAAAATTTCAAATAAATAAGTTTAAAAATAGAACCTTAATACTGAGAAGAGTTATCGACGAGGGTGTGCTCTAGCACTGACACTGTCCTAGCCATGTTATTTTTGTTTCTCCCGAACATCACAAGGGTAGTTCCGAGTAGATGCTCTTTAGAGCATCTCCACCGGGGGCGTCTAAATGTGTGTCCGGCACCCCCAATTGGGCTTCCTTTGGGGTGCCAGACATGTATCCGGGCAACATTTGGAGGCCGCCCACAGCGGCACTCCCCAAAGGCCCACCCCTCAAACGGCCCAAATTTTGAGCAAACTGACGAACACCTTGCGGGCGCACGAACCGCCGCCGGCAACCGCCGCCGGTTCGTGTGGGCATGCAACCGCCGCCGCTTGGCAGCAATATCTAACCATCCTCGCGGGCGCACGTCGATCTCATTCTATTCGTTTGGTACGACATGGCCGAGTGGGGTAAGCCGGAGATGTGGCATGGCGCCACCAGCGAGGAGTCCGGCGGCGAAGGCGCAGCACCGGTGTCGTCATCCTCGAGCGGCAATGGCTCGGATTCTGTTTCTTCCGTCGAGCCATCGCCGTCAGAAGTCGAGCAACTCGAGCTCTTCTACTGGCTCGACGACACCCCTTCGCCGCGTTCCTTGTCGGACGTGGATACCCCCGCAGAGGAGGAGGACGACGAGGAGGAGGACGATGACGAGGAGGAGGAGGACAACACGCCCGACGGGAACGAGGCAGCCCCTGCATCTCCGTACGAGGTGTTGAACCCGCATGGAACCCCTCCGAGGAGGAGGCAGCTGGCGGGGAGGAGAGCGAGGTCGCGCCCGCCGCCAAGGACGTGGCCGTCGATGACAAGGACGAGGATGGCTACGACGGCGACGTCGAGAAGCCGAAGGCCCCCAAGCGTCCTCGCCAAGACGGCGATCGCGCGGAAGCTTCGGCCTCCAAGAAGAAGAAGAAGGATGCGTAGACCCTAGACTAGGCGGAGAGAAGTACGCCGCATGTATTTGTAATTTTTATTTATTCAAACTTACAGTTTCGAATTTAAATGAGATTTAACAAACTTACAATTTCGAATTTAAACGAGATTTAACAAACTAAACCTAGACTAGGCGGAGAGAAGGGGGCCTATGCAGCTTCTCGCCAACCAATACACGCGTCGGCGAGGAGAAGAGATGCCGCTTCATGGCCGGCCGAAGGAGAGGAAGATGCGAACCAAGCCAAAGAATCATCAAGAGACTTGCATGCCTTGATGATCCGGCGCCGGGATTGCATCTTCCGTTCCATCGGCTACGGCCTTTAGAAACGTTCCCGCCGGTTCCCCCAGATCAAGGGCTCCGGCCTTGAGGAACGTCCCGTAGCCTCGGCTGAGCCGGCTGAGGCTTCTGGTTTCGTCGGCGCGTCGTTTTTCGATTCACCGCCGTAACATGCGGCGGGGCGTTTGATGGGAAGCCTCTTCGGCTTGCGCCGCCCCTTTCTTCGGTGATAGCGACACTGCTGCCCAAGATGCAGCCGGTTGTAGAGGCAGATCGGGCAGCTCGGGGTCGTCGTCGTCGTCGTTGTCGTCGCCGTCCTCGCCGTCCTCGCTCGTCGTCCGTTGAGGACAACTTCGGCGTTGGCTCTCGTCGACCGCTACGACGCGCCTCGTACTCCTTGTTCACCACGGCGTGCCAGTAGGGCGCCGAGATGGGGTACTTGGGGTCGACCTTTTGCTCGTACGGCATCTCCGTCCACTTGCGCCGGAGAAACTCGACGCGGCCCTGCCCGCTGAGCCGCGGCGCCACCGGAATATTGGCGGCGCTCCTCACCCACCCGTCTGGAAGGGTGGCGTCGTCGTCTACCGGCAGCTGGTGGCGGCTGCTCAGCCGCGCGGTCTCCAGCGAGAGCACGTAGGGAGGCGCGTTGTCGGCCTCCTCGGGCCACATGCCTCGCTGGAGCGCCTTGGCCATCTCCGCCTCCTCGTTGCGACGCCGGAGTTCCTCCAGCTGCTCGTGGCGTTGCTGCCTGCCGGGGCTGCCCGCCATGGCGGCCTGAGGGAGAGGGAGAGAGAGGGAGAAGTGATGGTGTGAGGAGAGGAGGGCTGCGCTGCGTCGGGTTTTAAAGGCGGCCGGAGGAGCGGGGTTGGGTGGCCTGCATTAACGCGGCCACCGCTCTGCCTGTCCGCGCATTGACGCCGACGAAGCGTCTGCAGGGCGCCGCCGCGGCCTGCCACTGCGACTCCAGCACGCGTCGCTTCCGTCTGCGCCATTGGAAGCGGCGCGGCATTATTGCGATGCGTCGCTTCGCTCTGCGCCCGCCAGGGGAACGGGCGCGGCGTTATTGCGACACGTGATGACTGGCTTGGCGCCGTCTCGTCACCTCGACATTAACGCGGCGGAACGGCCTCCTGCACAGCCTTCATTAACACGGGACGGGCGCGTCGTATGTATGACGGGCGGGCCATCGCTGTCAGGGCCATGCCCGAGGCGATGTCCGGCACCCCCAGGAGGGCCTCCAAGTCTGGAGGTCCTCCTAGGGGTGCCGGACACAAAATCGCTCGGGGCGAGGCTTTGGGGAGTGCCGAGGGTGGGCGTTTTTGGTGTCCGGCCCCCCAAAGGGCCTTTGGGGGTCCTTTAGAGGCCCCCGGTGGAGATGCTCTTATAATCTACCGGAAGTTCTAAAGTATATAAGTGTAAACCCAAGAAGAGTTAGCCGAATCAAAGGCATGCTCCTGGGCTAGCTCTAGCCTAATGTCAAGACATGTGTTACCATTTTATCTGGGTAACACGAAGTCAACTAGATACCATTTAGAAAAATAAAAATTACATCATTTGATCTTGTCGGTAGTATGAATCGAGCACAAACTTCGTAGGGCTCAATGGACAGATCTTAGATCATTGAGCAGAGGTCAACGATCTCAAGATATTTCGCCACCCCTCTCCTAGGCGAGGTAGTAAATGTTAGAGTTTGTAATATGATCAAACACGTACTGGCTACGGTGTAGTACACCGATCCACGTACGTCTCCATGTACGCCACGGCAAGGGCTATTCTTGCCTCATATAACACGAACCCCGGGCCTCCAACGTGGCTACGGTCTCCGCTACGTAACTTTGATATGGTATCAGAAAAACGACCCGAGACCTAGCCGCCGCACAAAGCCACCACGATCCATTGATCGGAAAAACAACAAACCGCAGTCGTTGACCTTCTTCTGTCACTGCCACACATAGCCCACGATCCTCTCGGTCGGAAGAACCAAATAGCCCACGATCTACGGATTGGAAAGACCTAAAACTCTACCACGATCCCTTGCTGATCGGAAATCTCTCCACTGCAGCGTCCATGGCATCCTCCTCCAACGCGTCGGCTACGTCCCTGTCCGCTGCCCTGGGGAATACTCCCTCCCAACAGCTCACGAGCTCGAACTTCTTGTTCTGGAAGACGCTGGTGCACCCCGCCCTCCGTGGAGCTCAAGTGCTTAGTCTCCTCGATGGAACCGAGGCTGATCCGGAGAAATTCATGGAGGTTGAGAAGGACGGGAAGACATCCAAGGTTCCAAACCCCGACTATGATGCGCGGGTGCTGAGGGACTCCATCGTGATGAGGTGGCTCATCAACTCATTCTCGACAGAGATCCTCGCCCATGTCGTTGATGTCCACACAACAGCCGATGTCTGGTCCGTGCTCACCAACATGTTCACCGAGGTTCTCGGGCCAAGATCAACCAGCTTCCGGGCCTCTCTATATAGTACAAAGAAGCACGACCTTACAGCTGCATAGTTCTTCGCCAAGATGAAGTCTTTTGCGTCTAAACTAGCTGCTCTCGGCAAGCCCGTTGAAGATGATGAGATGGTGGGGTACATCTCCAATGGCCTCGATGGGAGCTACAACTCAGTGGTGTCCGCAGTCAATGGGAACAACAACATCATCCTTGATGATCTGTATGCTCAAATTTGTGCACATGACATGCGCCAAGATATGCTGGCTGAAACGGGCCAGGGAAGTAGACTTTACGTCGTCCGCTAATGCAGCAGCCCGTCGTGGCTGGGACAATGGTCAAAACAGCCGTGAAGATTGGCGTGATCGTGGGCGCTCTGAAGGCCATGGTGATCGTGGCCGCTCTGCTGACCATGGTGATCGTGGCCGTTCTGCAGACCATGGTGATCGTGGCCGTTCTGCAGATCACGGTGACCGCGGTGATCGTGGCCGTGGCAACCGCTATGAGTCTGAACGTCACCGTGATGGGCGGGACGATGGACGTCGTGACCGCGGTGATCGTGGCCGTGGCAACCGCTATGAGTCTGAACGTCACCGTGATGGGCGGGACGATGGACGTCGTGATGATCAAGATGCATGGCGCAGGGATGACCGTCGCCGTGACAACTAAAACCGCAGGGACGACCGTGATCGTCGTGATGACCGTGACCGTCGTGACGACCGTGACCGCTGTGATGACAGGGGTCAAGGACGTCGCCGCGGACATGGACGTGCCCCCACTCCCTATGTCAATGTAACATGTCAGATATGCAAGATACATGGGCATCCTACCTCGGCTTGTTGGTGGCGTTCTAAAGATGATCCCAAGAGCAATTCTGATGATGAAGGTGGCCGAAGTGACAAGAAGAAGGGTGCTAATGTTGTTGTTGTCTCGTATGGAGTCGACACCAATTGGTATCCTAACAGTGGTGCCACGGACCATATTACAAGTGAACTTCACAAGTTGACAACGCATGAGAAGTACAAGGGCAATGATCGCGTGCACACGGCCAATGGCAACGGTATGTCGATAAGTCATATTGGTCATTCAATGTTGCATACTCCCCATAGTAACTTACATCTAAACAATATTCTCCACGTTCCTAGTGCCTCTAAGAATCTTGTTTCCGTTCATAAGCTTACACTTGACAATAATGTTTTTATTGAATTCCATCCATATTTTTTCTTGATTAAGCATCAGGCCACGCGAAGAATTCTGTTTAAGGGGCCATGTCATGGTGGTCTCTACCCGCTAGTGCCTTACTTCACCGGAACTTCCAAGCAAGCTTTCATCACAATAAAGCCATCGTCTTCTACATGGCATCGCCGTTTAGGACATCCTTCCTCGTTTGTGGTGCAGCAAGTCCTTGGGAAAAATCAAATTTTGTTTACTCTAGAAATAAGTCCTTACATTTGTGATTCCTGCCAGTTAGCTAAAAGTCATCAGTTGCCATACCCTGTTTCTCTAGTGTATCTACTGTTTCTCTGGAACAAGTGTTCTCTGATGTATTGGGTCCTGCACCTGCTTCTGTAGGAAAACATTTATACTATGTAAGCTTCATTGATGATTTTAGTAAATTTACATGGATCTATTTGCTCAAGAACCGTTCGGATGTTTATCAAGTCTTTCTTAATTTTCAAGCCTTGGTTGAGCGCAAATTTGATAGAAAGATCATCACTATGCAAACTGATTGGGGTGGTGAGTATGAAAAACTCAATGGTTTCTTTCAAAAAATTGGCATCACTCATCATGTCTCTTGCCCTCATGCTCACCAACAGAACGGCTCCGCTGAGCGTAAACATCGACACATTGTTGAAGTTGGTCTTGCCTTGCTTGCACACGCCTCCATGCCATTAAAATTTTGGGATGAAGCTTTTCTTACAGCCACTTTTCTTATCAATTTACTTCCTAGCAAGGTAATTGATTTTGAGACTCCTGTAGAGCGTCTTCTCCACACAAAGCCCAACTATGATTCTCTTCGTACTTGCTGGCCAAACCTTCGTCCATATAATAAAAGAAAGCATGCTTATCGCTCCACACGATGTGTGTTCTTGGGTTATAGTCCCTGACACAAAGGTGTTAAATGCCTAGATGTCTCCACATGACGTGTCTATATCTCTCGTGATATTGTATTCGATGAAAATGTGTTTCCATTTGCTGAACTTCATCCTAATGCCGGTAGACGCCTTCGCAATGAAATTCTTCTTTTGCCTACACATTCATCTTCTCGTACTAATGGGGATGTACAACTTGATGATCATATGCCTTTGCCTATTGTGCCAACTGTTACTAACATTGCTCAGGAAATTGAAAAACCTGCTGGTACAGATGAGCCGGAAAATTCAAATTTTAGTGAAAACAGTGAAGAAAATGAGTCAAATGATGAAGAAACAAATTCTGCACAAAACAACGAAACTGGAGCTGAATCCCATGAAGATTCTGCCTCGGATCGTGCTCCCTCACATCCCGAGGTGGATCCGTCCGTGTAGTCTGACGCGCAGACAGAGGAGGCCCGCGCCAGTCTCCGTCGCCCCCGTCGTCTGCGTCTGCCAAGACCGCGTCCTCGCCGAGTCCCGCTTCGCCAGCTGCAGACCAGTCGCCTCCAGCCACGTCACCGACCGGGTCTTCGTCCTCTAGTGCGCGCCAGCCGTCGCCCGCCACATCGCAGGCTCCCAGTTGTCGGGGGAATACTTTCTGGATTAACCCGCGGCCCAGTGCGACTTAACTTACTCGCACGGACGAAGGCCCACTTGGGAACAAGCCCAATATTGAACCGCCATAAAGAAAGATCTAGAAGACAATCCCGGAGGACGTGAAGACCAAGTAGTCTCCGAGTAGGCCTCTGTGGATGTATTCCTTATGGGGAAGTTTCCTTTTGTAACCTAGCGAGCCTCTGTGTATATAAAGAGGACTCGCAGGACTTAGAGCGGGTCAAGCTATCAAGCCCCAAACCCTAGCTCATACGGCGAGTACCAGATCGGATCGCCTCCATTGTAACACCTCGATTATCATATCAATACCAATCTAGGGTAGGCAGGAAGTAGGTCTTTTACCTCACATTGAGGGGGCCGAACCTGGGTAAATCTGTGTTGATCTTTGTTCCTGCGATCCCAAGCTCGGAGATGCTTGACTCGCATAATCCCACACCTACGAAGTCATCTATGACACCTGACGTGACAAACCCACGACAGTTGGCGCCCACCGTGGGGCCTGCGGTCAAAAGCGTCACGTTCCGCGCAGGATCGAAATCAGGCTTCAAGGACATCGCCATGGCCAAGTTGAAGACATCAATGGGGTCCCCTTCATCGACGACTCAGAGTGGGGACCCGAGGCAGATCGCATCGAGTTCGGATACATCGTTCCCATCGGATCAGTAAAAGTTTTCGTCGGATCCGTCAGTCGCAGATCTATGGACGCGACTCAAGGAAGCGAATCGGTGAAGGAGCTGCGGCCGGTCAGGGTCCGCGTGTTGGAGGAGCTACAACAAGCTACGGCAAGATTGCCCATCCCCGTCCCATCAAGACCTGTTTGGGGATCTCTACCAAATCAGGAAGGAGACCTCAAGATTGAAGAGATTGAAGCTATCAGGACGGAGCTCTGTGAAGAGGCACAAAGACTCGCGGCTGAGCGCGAAAAACTCCAAGAAGAAGGCCGACGACTCCGCGCTGCCAGCCGAAGCACCAGGCGGTGCGAACCAAGACGACATCTGAGCGCAAGAAACTCCAAGAAGAAGAGTGGCGACTCCGTCGTTGGCAGCAAAAACATCAGATCAAGATGGACAGAGGAGAGATGAAATCACAGTTCCACGGCGACCCAGAGAGCAACGTGCACGCCGCGATAGGGATATTGTCAAAGATAGCACCGGTTGGAGACACGCGAGCTGATAAGGAAGCTCGCTATGCGATCGACCTACTGCAAACTGCTGCTTTACAACAAGCAAATATGTATGGAGTCACGCCCAATGAGCCGCAAAACGAGGTATCATGGGGAGGAGAAAGTACAGCGTCGAAGAAGTGGTCAACCAGTTAGCAGGTTTGCAGGTATCATTGGAAAAAGAAAAGAAGATAGAAGGCGAGTCGCGGACGTCCGGAGCGACTCAGCCATCCCAGATTGAAACTGATTCAGATGAAGATTCAGCGCCAGTAAACTCCTATTCATTATTGAAAGGACCAGCATGTTTTGGAGAGGAAATACGGCTCACTCGTTTCCCCCCGAACTTCGACGAGTCGCAGCGAGTCACCACCTATCGCAGTGACCAAGACCCTGCCTTATGGATAGAAGATTACGAGGCAAGCATGACAGGGGCTGATGTGACTCAAGAAATACGTGCGAAATACTTCCACTTGGCAATACAGGGAGAAGCTAGGGATTGGCTGTTAAGGCTGCCATCAAAATCAATAAGCACATGGGAAGACTTGAAGGACAAGTTCATCGCAGATTCCAAACAGAAGATATGAAAAACCTTAGACAATGCATTCAAAAAGAGGACGAATCAAGCGGCGACTGGATCAAGAGAATCGCGGAGATCCTTGGCTCCGCCAAAAACTTAACAGTACAAGCTGCAATACAAGCTATGAGAAAGAACTGTAGATTTGAGCCGCTGGTGCACAAATTAAGTCGCGCTGAGCACAAGATTGATAGTTTCGACCAGCTTTTGGCAACGGCTGACAAGTACGCAAAGACAGATAAGGGACAGGCGGCTTATCACAGAACCCAAGGGAAACTGCCAGTCGCGAGACAGAACGTCGCGCACACCAGATGCAGGAGCAAGGGAGTGATAAGGCCTTACCCCTAATAACTGCAAGGGGATCTTCGACGTGCCTTGCGACTTACATCGCAGGAGAGATGGCAGGCCAGCGGGTCACACAAAGGCGCAATGTCATTATTACCGGAGGTGGAAAGAAGGCGACACGCCAGATACAGCTCGCAGCAGATCGATGCAGCACAAGAAAAATCTAGCTCTCGTCAAGAGCCTGACGTTTTACCTAGAAGAAACATAGGACAGTTTCATACAGTGGAGGTACAAACGACGGATGGAAGCCGGAAGAGCGGTCAGATTTCAACGCCAGAAAGGTATCGTCGCTGGACAGAGCAATCGGTTATTTGGAGTCGCGGCGATCACCCCCCAGAAGTAAGAGATCCAGGACAGCCAGCTCTGGTGGTCACGCCAGAAGTCGCGGGATACAAGTTAAGTAAGGTCCTAATGGACGGAGGAGGAAGAGTAAACATCCTATATCAAGACACGCTCCGAAGAATGAATATACCCGAGACAAGGCTGCGACCATCCAGGAAAGAAATTCAAGGAATAATCCCAGGAGCTGTTACGCGACCAATCGGAAAGATAACACTTGAAGTTAGCTTTGGAACAGAGCGGAACTTCCGCACAGAGCTCCTAGACTTTGAGGTTGTAGCAGTCAAAAGCTCATATCATGCAATCTTTGGAAGAGAAGCCTATGTCAAATTTACCGCTCGCCCCTGCTACGTCTACCTACAGTTAAAGATACCAGGACCAAACGGTGTTATTACAATATATGGAGACAGACAGAGAGCATTAGAATGCGAGAACGCAGGCTCAGTACTCGCAGAAGAAGCTTGTATCGCCAACTCTTCACATGGGTATCAGTCGCAGATCGGTGATCGCAGCTCAAAACGAGTCGCGTTGGAGGTACCGCGGAAGCGGCCAACAGGATGCAGCCACCGGATGGTAAATACCCACCGAGAAGTCGCGCATCAGCAAGATAATGCCCCAGAGGTCGCCTTGATACAAAAAGAAGACAAGAAATGGCGCATGTGCATAGACCCAGCCTCGATCAACAACCCCAGCCAAAGGGGCTCAGTTATCGTGAGACCTTACAAAGCAAACTCAATCAACATAAGTCGCAGCTCAGTGCGGCTGATCGCTAACAAAGTTGCTCTCTGCTTCAACATGAGATATACATCGGAGCTATCATGCTCGACCCGAGTCGCTTTAGCGACTCAAAATTGAACCAATCAGGTGTTCAACCCACTCCGTTAGGAGTATTAATTCGCAACTAAGTGCGATGAGTATCAAGTATGCATGGCCTGCGGGGAATAGAAAACCCGCATTAAAGGGCCTGCATCATCATGTAACACCCTGTAAAACATCGAGTGATTATGAAATAAAGCCGGCACCCTTGACATTCAAGGGTTTGTCGTTTCGCCTCAACTATCATTGAGTCGCTGAGTCTTTTGAATTTCATATATCACTGACCCTTGAGGGCTCCTTACGAGCATCGCGAGTACCAATCGCACCTCAAATTTTGCCAAACTAGTGGCAATCCTTAAGCTAGAAGCGTCTTGCATTATGCGACCAAAGTACTGGGGTGTGGCGTCAATCGAGCTTGATTGCCTATCATGGCCGCTCTCGACCCTGAACACACATGTTCCTAGGAAATACTGAGCCGCGCGAGCGTCTACTTAATGGAATTATCAAGAAAAGAACCTGCTTATAGGTCACAAAAATACTGTTTATGATACATGAATATCTTACAGACTAACGGGCATGTCCCACATTATTTATTTTTCCTCTTCCGAGCAACAGGAGTGGGAATTGGCGCGGCTTGTCTCGCAGTTGCAGTCGCAGGTGTCCTAATAATCAGGGCGCCGCCAGACGAAGCAGAAGGGCCACCAGATACTGTTGCTGGAGTGGCAGCCCGAGATGACTCAGCTCCTGAGGACTTTTCCTTGACACCTTGCTCCCATCAAGATTGAATTTATCAAGATAAGTGCCCAAGTCTAAGTTATCAACAAATTTTGTGGCATACCCGCGCATCCCTTTCCAGATATCGAAGTACTCGCTTATTGGCAGTTCAGTATCATCTGCGCTCATCGCCAGGCCGTGGCGAGCAACCTTGCCAACATCTATCTCTGGATAATATGCTCGAAGCAATGTCAAGACATGCGCGGCTCCGGCGCGAGCAGAGGATCGTTTCCAATCAGAGACATAATGTGGAGCCTTGAGCAGTTTATTTATCCAATACTCGCAAGATGTTGGGCCATCAGTCGCAGGAGTGATTACCGTCATAACTTCCTTGGTAACCTTTAAGAAGCGCTGGCTGAGGTCAGACAGATATACCAGTTGATCCTTCAAATTGGAGCGGGACACTGGGGCCTCAGGTCCTATGTCAAAGAAAGAAAAGGCAAGAAACAAGTCAGAGACTAACGTTGGTTACCCAAAATATGTATGATTAAAGGAATACAAGACCAACCAGCAAGCTGCAGGACGGCTGATTTGACCATGGAGCCAAAACCCTCAAAGGCTTTGAGCAGCGAGTTATATTTTTCATCTCGCGCGGCGAGTTCCTTTGCGTGGTCCCCTTCAGGCGATCAATCAATTCAGTTTAAGAGCCAGCCCTTCTCGCAAAGATCTAATGACCTCGTCTTTCTCCATGAGTCGCTGCTGCATATCAGCTTCAAGTTCTTTAAATTGCTCTTCGCAGGAGTCGAGTTGACCTTTGAGAGATTTTATTTCCTGATCTTGGTCCCTAATGACCTCATTATGCTGCTCCAGGCGAGACTGCATCATTTCAGGATGGTCTATGGAAATGCCTTTACCCTTTATTGAGCCAGAAGCATCAAGCAAGGACAGTTCACGCTGAAAACAAACAGAGCAAAACGCATAGGTAAATTATCCAGGAATTTGGGGGCTCGAGATTTGAAGCAGGAAAAGAATCAACACCCCGTGCGATGACACAAGGTTTTGATCCTTGGGGGCTACGGTATATGTACCTGGCGACTTGAAGAAAATTGCTCAACTAAGCCGCGCAGCAGAGCAGCATGCTTGTCTCCAGCAGAAATTATGGCATCTGCGATTGACTTAGAACTATTTCCTGGAGCTGGAATTCTATTTTCAGTAGATATCCTACCAGCAGCAGGAGTTGTGGATGGAGCTGCGACTGGAGTCGCGGCAGGAGCCGCGTCTGCAATACCTTCCTCCAGGGAGGGCCTTGGTTGAGTCGCACCATTACTGTTTCCCACGTTTTCATCAGCAGCATCATCCTCGCTCATAGCTTGCTGAGAAGAAGTGGGATGGGAATTAGACTTGGGAGCCTCTTCAGACATAGCCCTGCAAAACATTGATGGGTTAATAAGCTGACCTAGCAGAGCCGCAACATTAAAAGGAAGGCGAACCATACCCAGAGGCGACACGGATACTCTTCATCAGGCAACCAGAAGAAGGAGAAGATAAACCTTGCAAATCTGAACCTACAGAGTATGAAAAGAAGTAGTGATCAGCAATTCCTTGCCAGAAAACGTAAAACAAAAAGAAAGGAGAAGAGTCGCAAACAATTACCCGAGCTTATTGAGAAGCAATCCTCTGCAGCAGTTCGGAAGAAAAAGTAGCCTTGTTGGGATCAGCGAGTTTTAAAGATTTGGCAGCTCTTGTTTCTGCCAGTAATGCCAAGGCTTTGCGACGTTTCTCAGGCTGCGTGGGGTCTTCTGAGCTCTGGCATAAAATACGTTTCGAGGACCTGCGAGGCACCTCAGGAAGTTCCAGGAAAGGTGTATTTGGAGTCGAAGACAAAAGAGCGTCGGCCATTTGTTGTTCCTCTTCAGAAGCACTACCCTCGTGCATAACTGTATCTTCGTCAAAGGCTGCGGCTTGCCTTGACGACTCAGCCACGGTTCCTTGGTTCAAGTCGACGTCCTCTGAAGGAAGAACCCAGAAATAGGGATCGATCTGAAAAGGAATTTTTGAGGAAACAAGTGACAAGTAAACATTACCACAAAAGGCTTGTGCTCAGCCCAGAAGGGAGCAAGTCCGACGTTGTCATACGAGTCAATATCCTCGTCCGTCACTCGGCGAATGAAATTTATCCACTCCCCTTTGTCCCAATCTTCAGGGCAAGTGCGATCGACGTCATTTGCATGACAAGTGAAATCCATCATAAGCCGCGAGCGGCGACTCACAGGCTGAACTCGCCATTTAGTCCAGCAAGATATGAGATCTAATCCAGTGAGACCATGGAGTGTCAGCGCTCTCACCTTGTCTAGAAGGGATTCGACAAAGGGTAACGAAGAAGGATCAGGTTTGGAAACAAAGCATCGGTAGCCTCGAAGGGAAGAGGAGACCAAAGAGGGAGAGGAATTTCACCCTCAGGAGAAGTGTTTTTACAATAGAAGAATGTCCTTTGCCACTCCTTGATTTTCTTGGCAAGAGTTAGTTTTGGGAAGATACTACCCCTACGGCGTTGGAAGGAAATGGCGCCGCATTGGAGAAAAGGACCATCTGTGGTTTCCCTTTGACTATTGCAATTGAAAAGAGCAAGCCAGAAATCTATTGAAGGCGGGATACCCAGATAATCTTCGCAGAGGACGTGGAAGTTGCTCACTTGCAACATCGAATTAGGGCCAATATCATGGAAGAGACCTAACCGCTGCATCAAGGAGCGGAAGAAGAGAGAGCCTGGGGGCTTGAACCCGCGCTCAACATGCTCCGCAAAAATCACTATTTCTCCTGGTTGAGGATTGGGGATTACCTCCTCACCAGCCGCCCGCCATTCGCATTGATCTTTTGGCGGAAGAAGGCCCCGTGCAGATAGGGATTCCAGGAAATCTTCGTCGACCCACGAGCCTTCCCAGTTGCACTTGCGGCGAGACATTTTTCTCAGATCGATGGAGATATCCACCGAAGGATTGTGAGTACGAGAAGCGAGATTGGAGGCGGCGGAAAGGAGTAGCGGATGCGTAATACAGGACTTGATGCAGAACGCTGGGAAAACGATGAGTCAAGATAAATAACCCAGACGCGGAAGACGTTTAGATCTGAAAATCAACCGTCAAAAAGGATAAGTCGCGTTCTTGAGTCGCCAAGAAGATTATAAGCCGCAGATTGGAAACAAGGAAAAGCACGGCCTAAGCATTCAAGATCAAGAAGTACTATGAAGTTCAGGCCATGCTTGGGGGCTAATGTCGGGGGAATACTTTCTGGATTAACCCGCGGCCCAGTGCGACTTAACTTACTCGCACGGACGAAGGCCCACTTGGGAACAAGCCCAATATTGAACCGCCATAAGGAGAAAGATCTAGAAGACAAATCCCGGAGGACGTGAAGACCAAGTAGTCTCCGAGTAGGCCTCTGTGGATGTATTCCTTATGGGGAAGTTTCCTTTTGTAACCTAGCGAGCCTCTGTGTATATAAAGAGGACTCGCAGGACTTAGAGCGGGTCAAGCTATCAAGCCCCAAACCCTAGCTCATACGGCGAGTACCAGATCGGATCGCCTCCATTGTAACACCTCGATTATCATATCAATACCAATCTAGGGTAGGCAGGAAGTAGGTCTTTTACCTCACATTGAGGGGGCCGAACCTGGGTAAATCTGTGTTGATCTTTGTTCCTGCGATCCCAAGCTCGGAGATGCTTGACTCGCATAATTCCACACCTACGAAGTCATCTATGACACCTGACGTGACAAACCCACGACCTAGTCGTGACCTAAAAACGCCTATAAAAATAGTCCCCCGACGTTCTCTGGAGGGAGCGCCGCCGAAACACAGAAACACCGAAACAGAGACCTAGACCTGCAGATTGGAGGGGGAAAACTCCGGCGGGGCGCTGCCGGGGTGGTCTCCATCTTCTCCAACGACTTCTCCACCGTCTCCATGATGAAGGGGGAGTAGTCCACCCCCTGGACTTGGGTTTGTGGTGGTAACTTATGTATCTCTCCTCTCTTTGAGCTTCACTAATTAGTACCGTATGAGCTGCTGAACATGATTATGGTCATTTATGTAATTCCTATGGTGGATATTGTGGTATGAGATGATTTGTTATGCATTTACCGTTGTGTTGGAACTTTTATGACTTGTCATACTTTAGAAATATTCTATGATGCATGTGATGGTCTGATTTATTCATAATGCCTTGTTTATCCTTGTCATGAGGTGATTGACACCACCAAGTGTAGATAGATAAGAGAGATGTGGTCACACACACGCAATATGAATCATTGCACTAGTGTTTAGAATATTGTTTATTAAGAAGTATGATGTATGTGGGTATAGGATGGCCGATGTGACACGGCATATGTATTGAGTGACACATGAATACAGCCCAACATCCTTTATCTGGGGGTAAAAAGAAAGAGTATGATGTGGGAGTGACAGCAACCACGCTAGCCTTACGAGGTGACCTAGCAACACAAATGAGTACTTCTTTCAACTATGTGTTTTAGGACATATAGCCGTTATAAAAGCCACCATTAAAACATGGCAATTGTGTGTACTTTATCTATAACATGATAATCACCGTAGTGAGAGAGAGAGGATTGAGTGAACCCATGTCCCTTGTTCCTATAAGAGAAAACATTTGTCTTGTCCTCTTGCATTAAAGAGGATTGGGACATTTTACATTCTTGTTTTGATACATTAAACTTCCATCCATTAAATCAACCACCTTGTTCTTTAAACTTATTTAGTGCATAATCAACTAAACTTGTGACACTTTAGTTGTAGTGAATAGGTAAATTTTCCTTTTTGCTCCTTCGGATCGATACCTTGCTTCCACATTGAGAGGTGCTACAGTGATCCCCTGCTCTTGGAGGTAATCAAGTACTTTTCTGGCGCCGTTGCCGGGCAGCGTAGCGCTTAAGTTTCTATTCTTGTGTGCACTAGACTAAGCTTGGGGAGGTTTCTTTAACTTGTTTTATATCTTGCAAACATCTAAGTTTGGTGAGGTTCCTTTAAGTGAGGTTCCTTTAAACTTGTTTGGTTGTGAGGTTCTCATTAGTTTTATTTTCAGTTCTCATTATAACATAAAATACATAAAATTATTGATACTTTTACTATGGATTTTATGAATCGTGCATCGCTGCACCTTGCTTTATATGAAAGTGCTTATGCCACTACTCCTAAAGTGGTTGAAACTACTGTGTCTGAGGTAGCTAAAATGGGATATAAAATTCCGCTTGGTCATGTTAAAAGAGTTATGAAAAATCCATTTACAGGGGATGGAACTGAGTCTGCACGTGAACACATAGAGACAATTGAAGAAATATATGGTTTATTTAGGCTTCCTGGTATCCTGAGGATCAGGTAAAAAGGAAACTATTATATTTCTTTATCTGGTAATGCTCGTGATTGGTACAGGTCTTTGGATGAAGAAGTGAAAAGTGAATGGACTATTTGGAGGAAGGTTTTTCTTAAATATTTTACTCCTAAAGAAGCTCATGATAACCCATGCTATTATGATGAAACTAATGAACTTATTGATGATGATGAGGAGTATGGTTTAGACATGCTATATGATAATGCTTCAGATGATGGTCCTATGCTTATTGATAATCCTCCATATTTAGTTGTTACTACTTTATGTGGTGATAAAAATGATATACTCATTGTTTATGATAGTGCTCTTACTAATGAGAGTCCTACTTTGTTCCTGAATTCTCCTAATTACACTATAGGGAGAAATTTGCTTATGTTGAGAAATACTTATGTGGTTTACAATTATCTTTAGTTCCAAGTCTTTGTTGCAACCATGATATTAAACTTGATATTGATCTTAATAACTATTTTGAAAGAGGGAAGCATGCTAATGAATTCCAAAATAAATTAATGATCCTCTTTAGTTGCCTAAATTATCTAAGTTGAATGATTCTTGTGGTTATATGGTTGAATTTGCTCCTACTACTTGCAACTATTATGAAGGAGGTGATAAGAACCCTCTGTATGGTACTAATAATTATGGGCTGCAAGTAACTATTGTTAATACGCATTGAGAAACTTCTATTTATTGTGATTCATTCATATACAAAATGCCAATGCACAGAAAGAAAGTTAGACTTCGTTGTTATTACTTTTGTGTTTTGTTTTTCTCTCTACTAGGTTTCAACTTGAGTATTATTTTCATTGGCTTGAGCACCATGGGATCCTGGTATTGTGCATGAAACACTTCCCAAGGGAGAGGGACACGTCAAAGTTCAAGCCCCCTCATGAGCTTCATCTTCAATAAACAACAAGGAAGAAGCCTAGCTATATGGCTATAAAGAAAGCGCTTTATGTGAGGCAACCCGGTCATTTTTATATGTGATTTTCTTTGTGTCCTATTGCTGTAGCAATAGAATAGGTTTTTAGTTTAGTTTCTGTAATTTTCATAAAGTGCCATGTTTTACTCATTTTGGTTTGAAAATGTTGCTTAGAGCGTTCGGAGATTTTATTCCTGCACGAATCTGTGCACGGTATGATTTTTAATTCTTATTATGTAACTCCAAATGAGCTAATATTTGAACTGTAGTTGAAACTTTTCATCCTCTGTATGCATGAATTTTTTTAGAATTTTTCGACAAAGTTTAGTAGGGTAGAAAAATACGTTTTGTTGCTGCTATTTTTCTGGACAGATTCTGTCCCATTTTGTTTGATGCATGCTTTGAGATTTTAACTTGAATATTTTTGATCCAATTGAGTTTATGAGTAGGCATAAAACATTATACACTTTCTGTACATTCATATGAATTTTTGTTTAAGGATTATATGCAGCAAGAAATCTATTTGTTTATCACTACTAATGCACCCCACAGAAAAGAAATGGGAGAAACGGTGTTTTGAAGTTTTTTCATAGGGATTGGAGGAGCTGCACCAAGAGCTATCCAAGGATGGTGAAGACCATAAGCTTGGGGATGTGAAGACAACACCACTGGACCTACACACTCTCGGTTTGCATACGTCTAACTTCTGTTTTTCGATCGAAACAATTTATCGCATAAACTTGGAGCGTCTTTTTGTTTGTTTTGGTTTGATTTTTATTTTTGTGAGACCACCACACTATCATTTATGTATGAAAAAGATACTGGAAATATGGGTTGAAATATGTTGGATGCTATTATAAGATTGGGAAATGGATTTGAGTTGACTTTAAAAGATACATATAGTTGCATGATGCATGAGCTTGTTAATGAGTAATAATTTGCAAATGCTTTATCAAGAGCTATCACTTATTCATGTTTTGATGCTGAATGTTATTTTACTTTGTTTAAAATGGATTAGTTAGTTCTATGGACACTCATGCATGCATTTCGATGGTCAACTTTCTCCCTCTTGCTAGCCCAAAAATTCCAACAAGTAAAAACTTGTTTCCAACACCTTCAACCGAAGTTATTCCAGTGAGTCCACCATATCTACCTATTAGTTTTATGCTATTCCGAGTATGTTTATCATGTTATTTGTGTTATCTATACCTCTGAATGAAAATGTTTATGTTATTGATTGTTATGGGAAAAGTTGGTTATATAGCTCTCACGAACTTGATGCACACTTTACTTTTATTGCATAAATAAAACATTACCCATTGTGATTAAGATTATGACGTTGTGGGCTGACAAATGTTCGAGGTTGGGAGTTAGCTCATATGTGCTGTCACATGGCAAGCTTTCAACATGCTCTTTATTTCATTTAGTTGATATCATGTATTTTTGTCTATGGAAGCCTATCATGGTGAAATAAGTGTGGAAGTAAAGCCAGTTTAAATTAGTGTGTATAAATGGTTAGAGAGACGCCTAGGCCGCTAATCTAAGCCATGCATCATTCATGGTGGAAATTTACTTACATACTATGGTGAACCATCAGTGATACACCTTACCATAAAAAGCTATCCCAATGGTAAATAAAAAGGGTGTTGAGGTTGTTCATTTTGTTTGTTTGTCTTGTCATTTTGATATGGGTTTGATCCATATCCTAGGACAAGAGGTACACAAGTTGACGCTCTTTATGATACTATTATACTTACAATGATATTTAACTTGAACTTGCTTTGTGTCCCAAGTTGAGTAACCCATGGTGTAGGTACTTGTATTCAAGGGGCATGAGACATTCAACCTTTACTTTGTCAAGCACACTACTCATATTTGCTTTCACTTTAAACTTTAATCATTCAAGATGCTATGATAGGTGCAACGAGAGCTTGACACCAAGGATTACCACATATAAATCATTAACTTAAGTAGAAGAGTTTGGAAGTTAGATGAAACTTATGCATGCTTTACCTCTACTCACATATATATCTTTTCCGAAGTGTCCACTTTTTATATTCAGATTTTCATCAATACTCTATGACCATTGTAGGATGTTCTTACTTATCATTATACATACATGTGGTCCATATTACTTTCTTCTATGTTACACTTTGTGAATTATCATTGAACATCCTTGCATCGAATACTTGATATCACTTCATAAACTATCTTGCATATTGCTACTCCTTTTAATAATGAATCATTTGACTCTATCTAGCAATAGTAATCATCTTTGATATCCATTGTTAGTATTAAATTGCAAAGTCCATGTTAGTTTAATCACCTTCATACTCGAGGATGAGTATTGATTAAGCTTGAGGATGTTGATGCATGTAAAATGCATACATGAACTTTACACTATATTACTTGTATTCCAATCATATTTGCATCATATAAGGCTTATATCAATGTTTTATAATGATTTTTGGGAATATTATATTTATTTTCTATTTTTATGGAATTAACCCTGCGCAGGCAGAAAACCCTATTTCTTTATTTTTAATGTTTCAGGGACCCAAATGACCTGCAAATTTACGGGTGTCAATATTTGGAAGGAAGAAGACTTGGGGGGCGAAGGAAGCAAAAAAGCGGAGACCCGAGGGCCAAATTAGGTGGGCCCACGCGGCCCATGTACCTGGCCACGTGGGACCCCTCCTTTTGTGCCTCGGAGCTCCGTTGTCGTTGATCTTTTCTCCACCGACCTAGTCGTGACCTAAACACGCCTATAAAAATAGTCCCCCGACGTTCTCTAGAGGGAGCGCCGCCGAAACACTGCAGATTGGAGGGGGAAAACTCCGGCGGGGCGCTGCCGGGGTGGTCTCCATCTTCTCCACCGACTTCTCCACCGTCTCTATGATGAAGGGGGAGTAGTCCACCCCCTAGACTTGGGTTTGTGGTGGTAACTTATGTATCTCTCCTCTCTTTGATCTTCACTAATTAGTACCGTATGAGCTGCTGAACATGATTATGTTCATTTATGTAATTCCTATGGTGGATATTGTGGTATGAGATGATTTGTTATGCATTTATCGTTGTGTTGGAACTTTTATGACTTGTCATATTTTGGAAATATTCTATGATGCATGTGATGGTTTAATTTATTCATAATGCCTTGTTTATCCTTGTCATGAGGTGATTGACACCACCAAGTGTAGATAGATAAGAGAGATGTGGTCACACACACGCAATATGAATCATTGCACTAGTGTTTAGAATATTGTTCATTAAGAAGTATGATCTATGTGGGTATAGGATGGCCGATGTGACACGGCATATGTATTTAGTGACACATGAATACAGCCCAACATCCTTTATCTGGGGGTAAAAAGAAAGAGTATGATGTGGGAGTGACAGCAACCACGCTAGCCTTACGAGGGTGACCTAGCAACACAAATGAGTATTTCTTTCAACTATGTGTTTTAGGACATATAGCCGTTATAAAAAGCCACCATTAAAACATGACAATTATGTGTATTTTATCTATAACATGATAATCACCGTAGATGAGAGAGAGGATTGAGTGAACCCATGAACCCATGTCCATTGTTCCTATAAGAGAAAACCTTTGTCTTGTCCTATTGCATTAAAGAGGACTGGGACACTTTTACATTCTTGTTTTGACATTAAACTTCCATCAATTAAATCAACCACCTTGTTCTTTAAACTTGTTTAGTGCATAATCAACTAAAACTTGTGACACTTTAGTTGTAGAGAATAGATAACTTTTCCTTCTTGCTCCTGCGGATCGATACCTTAATTCCACATTGAGAGGTGCTACAATGATCCCCTGCTCTTGGGGGTAATCAGCTGGCTGTCTTGATGATAGAAGATCTACTGGAGGATTTGCAATTTTTGTAGGTCCAAACCTGATTTCTTGGAGTGCCAGGAAACAAGCCACAGTCTCTCGATCCAGTACAGAATCTGAATATAAAGCCTTTGCTAATGCCACAGCAGAATTGATAGGGGTTGAAGCACTTCTCAAAGAGCTTGGAGTTAAGTTAAAGAAAAACCTTGCTTATGGTGTGATAATCTTGGTGCGACATATTTGTCAGCAAATCCAGTCTTTCATGCACGTACGAAACAGATTGATTTTCACTTTGCCTGAGAGAGTTGCAAGTAAACTTCTGGATATCAAGTTCATTTCTAGTAAAGATCAAGTTGCAGATGGTTTTACCAAAGCTCTCCCTGTAAAAAATCTTTATGAGTTTAAGCGTAATCTAAAATCTTTGTAAGAGTTTAGATTAAGGGGAGTGTTAGAGTTTGTAATATGATCAAACACGTACTGGATAAGGTGTAGTACACCGATCCACATACGTCTCATCGATTTCTAGGTTTCGTCGTAATCCTAATTGGTGACAGATGTTGGCAGTTCAACATTGAAGTTGTTCTCTGATACATCAAGTTCCTTCAAACTTTTGAGACCACCAATTGACCAAGGGATGGTGCCTGTGAACTTGCATCCGGGGAGTTGAAGAACTTTTAGCAGCTTCAGGTTACAAAGCCTCCAACGTGGCTACGGTTTCCGCTACGTAACTTTGACAGTAAATAATGGTGAACAGAAAGAATGACCGTCGAAACAATTACAACTACAGGGCATAGATCAAGTTGTTGAATGCATGCCGGTAAGAGTGCTGCTGATTTCTAGTCCGGCAATTCAGCATAAAGGTGTAATCTATTATATAATTAAAACACAAGACAACCGATGGTGGAGATTTAACAACGTAAACTTAGAAGATCTCAATGGCCCAGATCTGTTGACTAGGCATCGAAGAAGACGTACGTGGGCGATTGAGATTGTAAATTGACAATACGAAACGACTTCATGGCCGACACTTTTTGTGTTGTAATAGGAGACGTCTTCATCTACACCTAATATATACCATCCTAAGACAAGTCGTGAGCTTGACCTAGACTATCGTGACTGCACGCCACCATCACCGCCGTATTTTCTTAGATGGACTCGGCTGGCCCGGCCGCCGTACGTCCGACCTCCTCCGCAGCTCAATGTTTCAATCTCAATCGCCTCATGGACGGAAGAAACCACACAGCTTCTCTATGTTCGCCGTCACGGGCTCACGGCGGCAGATGGTTCCGCGCGCCGCCGCAATAAAGCTTTGTCTGCTATCTGGCAACGACCTCCTCCGCAGCTCAATGTTTCAATCTCGATCGCCTCATGGACGGAAGAAACCACACAGCTTATCTATGTTCGCCGTCACGGTCTCACGGCGGCAGATGGTTCCGCGCGCCGCCGCAATAAAGCTTTGTCTGCTATCTGGCAAGCACCGGTGTTTTCGATCAGTGCGGAATCTAGACGACATGGTCGTTCACTTGCCACCACAAGGAAGAGGATGATGTATAGACAATATGCAGGCGTTTGTTGCAGGCTTAATCACGTGGATAAGACAGACATCAAGCTTTGGAGTACGGGGTAAGTATCGTCAAACTTTGGACCTACTCTGGGGAAGCCTGCTGTCTCGCCAGAGCGATTATGGTGCGCTGGTCATGGAAGGCCCGGCCGGACGATCGGCATACTGAAGAGGGCTGATATATACGCTAACCATCCAGATGCTTTTATCGATCAAAGATTACGGTGCGCTGGCGGCAAACGAAAGAGGGCTGACATGCTAACCATCCAGATGTTTTTTTCGATCGAACGATCGGCAAACTGAAGACACAATATTCGGAAGCCATGGTGACCATCCTGATGTTTGGATATGAGAGTGGATTGTTGGGTCTGTGCTCAGTTGGATCACACAAGGTAGGATGAGACGCTCGGCAATTCAAAAGTACGACGGTAATGGTATCTTGACTTTTGGATCAACTGAGGGTACAATGAGACGCTCCGCAATTAGGAGGCAAGACAGCGACGGTGTTATATCGCGGTATCTTTTTCTACCTATTTTATTCTTTTTTATCGGTTTGGCTGGTGGCGTCGTCTTCAAAGGCCTAGAGGTTTTGCATGATGGAGAAACCTTAGCCTGATATGGGTGTCGCTTCCAGCATCCCCCGCAATTCCCCAGCGAGGCGTGGAAAGCAATCTCACGACAACGAGCTTGACAAACATACAAAGAGCCATGATTCCACGAGGAACATACAATCTGCAAGAAGTGACGTCGTCGAAAAGCCACGGACTTAATGCCTAGCATACATCCTCCGATGAGCTCGAGGCAGCGACTGCAATATTGGATGCCAAATTAAACTGCGGTGATCTCACGGAAGCGATCTTGACAAACATATAAGGAACCGAGTCTACAAAATGTCTGTATGAAGAGGAAAATGGGAAGGACCGGATCAGTGTTGTAGTCGACCACACACGCCACACGGTTTACTATGAAGATGTAGTTGGTTAATTTGGAATAATGCCACCTTCTTCCCTACCAGCCAAGGGTAACTTCATATATATGACACAACCAACGCACAATCCAGATAGTGAGATAGATGGAGACATGGAGTGATCAGTGATCCATCGACGTGCTAGGTTTTATAGCGCAGGAAGAAAAGTGGCAGCTAGGTTCGCTGATGCATTTAATTAGCATGCAGTTCAGAAATGAGTATTTAAGATCCGTGGTATTATTCAAGATGTATATTTGGATTACCTCTTTTTCTACACTTCAAACGAAGCTAACTATCAGATTTCACGACAGCCGGAAGCAGCATCGAAGGGGTTGTCCAGCATAAATATCTTACAAGTAGCCCATACATAGGACGTATGATATGGGAATGAATATGCATCCTCATGCAACTTTATTTGTAAATAGACGCAAATACCTATTATTAATTTCAGTCACCCGGTTTTCCACACTGTTGCTTTCTTAGGGGTGCAAAATTTCTCTAAGCACTCTTTTCTGGATATTTAGAAAGTGTAAATTGAGCACGTTCTTAGCAATTTAATTCACTGCCCTAATGATGCCACTAAACTTATTAATAATTGTAGATGATGTACAGAAGAATCCTTGCAATATAGCTGAAATACAGGTACTACCAATCTTTTTGACAAGAGAGCATATAATTTTTTATGCCACACTATGCTCGAAACATGCTTACGGCCTGAGATCATGAATGCATTCTTCTTGGTTTACATATTCTCATGGATGTTTCATTTTGCAGGTGTCAGAACCTGCCGGTTGATAATTTGTGGAGTACTATAAATTGTTTTTGATAGATGTCAGGTAGCTTTTTCTTATTGCCTATATTTCCTATTTTCTCAATTCATTATGTCGGTTGTTCATAGATGTCAGTTGTTTATTACATTAAGATTTCACTGAATCGATGGCTCAATTATGTTGACATAAACCTGGGAACATCGGTTAATTGATTATTATTTGGTACAAGGGTTCATCAGATAAATTGCCATATGCTTTTGTAACATATTTTTATTCTTAGTGATTCACATATCACTTACTTTTAGATATATCAGTGGTAATATGCAAACTACGGGCCTACAAAAACTAAATATAAAAATATATTTGGGTGGACATGTTGTCCCCCAACAAAGTGATCTAGCTCACTCCCTACAATATGTTCGTTTGATGGACTAAAGATGGATCTTGATAACACAAAATTAGGAAAACCACCATGTGAAATTTGTTAACTGCATTTTTTGTTGTAAATTCATATAGAGAACGAATTTGTATTACATAATAAAATACCTTGAAACTCAAATGTGGACAAACGTAAATACAATATAATTTGCATTAGTAACAATCATGGGGCTCGAGAATTTAAACATGTAAATGAACATACATATAAATCATAGACACAAGGAATGCATGCATAAACAAATGTTCAACTGCATAGTTTGTGGCAGTTAGAACCGACATATGGTGGTATGTTACTAATATATAAATCACGTAAATACATGCATGATGTCATGTATTGAGAACATATGAGTCGATATGGATTGTGCTTTACATGTGAAAGTAGAATGTGTTGTGCGAACTATGGAATAATAATTTTGTTTTGGCTAATACACTAAAATGTCAGAAAAAATGAATATTGTCATGTACATAACAAGCAGTTTCATTTATATAATGGAAATATATGTCGCTTACAAATAAAGTCGATATGACAACAAAGATAAGCTACGATGACATTGGGAGACAATATTTGGAAAACTTCTAATGAATATATATTGGTAACAAAATATCCTTAGAAAGGAAAGCAACAGGGGAAATTATAATAGGATGAGCATGCACGACATCTGATGAGTCGAGTTGAGGAAGAAAACATATTTTTAAGTACGAGCCAACAATGTTGATTTACTTAACTATCTACCGCAGGAAATACATACATTAGAGACGCAGTAGTGTTGAAGACAAAGTCGGAGGTAATATGACAATATCTGATGTTTGCATGTCGGATCCATATCTCAGTACCACATGTTTGCAATTTAAAAAGGTTAATTTTCTTTACCATATAATTTTATATTTCGGATGACATAAATTTGCCCTACAATCGTTCCTTATCATATGACTATGTGTAGCCAGTCTATCCGCGCAATTGCGCGGGCCACCCAGCTAGTTCTTCATAAACTGATAGACCCTACAAGACATCAGTCAGCAAAGAATGCTCCTCAGTGACGTCCATTCAACTAGATGTGTGGCTAAAACTTCCGACGGGCACTCGTAAAGCCTTTCAGTAGCATGTCTTACTACTGACATGCATCACTGTCGACTGGCGTTACTGCTACTGGTCTGCTAGCTTATTTTTTCCAATTTCAGTCTGGTGTCCGGTGAGTCTTATTGCTGACCCAGTTACTTAATTAGAACCCGCAAGCGATGTGCAGTCAGAGACATGCTACTCTTTACTTGTGTAAGGGAGTGCAAGTTTAAGTAACATTCTAGTCCTAGAGAGAAAAGAACGCGGTGTGTATCAAAAGCTAGCTTATTTTTTCCAAATTAAGGATATTTAGCTTTATTGGGTCATTATAGTTTTTAAATAAAAGGTCAAAGGCCCGACGTTAAATTAATAACGCCACAAACGGCGACATAGGTACCAAGTGCTGGACCCAGCTTACAACATACACACAAGAAACATGACAACCACAACAACTCCAACGGGACGGCCGCCACCCAAGGCTACTCCGGTCAGGTTGAGAACCAGCTTGGCGGGCAAAGGTGTTGGACCGAAGCTCGCCCTCGAGGTCAGACTGGCACACCGACGGACGTTGCACACCGTCAACATGGCAAGGTCATCGGGCCAAACTCACCCTAGAGTCGAAAATGACACACCAACACACACTGCACACCGCCGAGACCCACCCAACGGCAGCTGAGGCAGCCACCAGGGAAACACCTCCACGCTGAGGCACACCAATGATGTCCAAACAAGAAACGCCTAGAGAGCAGTCCAAGCACCAAGCTTTGCTGGAGGAAGCACGCCGAAGAAGACTCCGCCACCCAACCTCCATAGAGCTACCCACGCGAGCTCCAAGACGGCGTCTTCAAGATGATCACGACGCAGAACGCCGCCACCGCCCGATCCGAAGATCTTGGGTTTTCACCCGGAGCACGTAGGAGGGTAGAGGAAAGCCACAACGACGTCCACGGACACCGCCGCCGCGACCTGCTAGACACCAAGGAAAGGTTTTCTCCTCGGCATGACCTCTCCACCTCCTACACAATGCAAGGGGCGCCACTGGGGCGGCGACCACACCACTGCCGCGGAGCACAGCTCGCCACCACCTGTCCACACGGCCATGGTCCTAGCCAGCACCAACGGAACCTCGGGCTCGCCCGCCAACCCACAAGTTCCCTACCTTCCAGGGCCGCCGCCCCGCCGTCCAGGCTGACCGTTCCCCCGATGCAGAGAGAAAAAGACGAAGCGCTCCTCCACCAGATCGACGACCAGCAACCCTCGCGGTTACCGGCGGCGTCAGATCTGGGGTGAAGACCGCGGAGCTCGACAAAGGAGCGGGACCCCTGCCCATCCAACCGCCGCTGTGCCCGAGCAGCCTAGCCGGGAGACCTCCACGCACTCACGCAAGACGCCGAATCGCCGCCGACCATGACCTCCATGGCCGCGCCAGGCGGCCCACTGATGCAGCGCTCCAGATCGGCCACATCGCACTGGGGCAGCCAAGCCGAGCCACCCGCGTCGCCAACCGCGCCGGCGAGCCGCCGCCGCCGGTGCCGAGACCACGTAACCTTTACGCCGCCGCCGGAGCCGCCACGCCCCACGCCAGCGTCGCGCTCCCTGATCAGGAAACCTCGTGTTGCCCCTGCCGCGAGAGGGAAAGATGCCCCGCCGCATCCGACGCCACCCGACGCCACTCGATACACTTATCGAAATTGATAGTCTAATAATTTTCCTTTGAAAAGGCGTATATTTCTCACACCATGGAGTATGAATTGATGAAAAGTTGCAAACTGAAAAGAGCTACATAGTATTACATGGATCCCATGTAATTATGGATAGTCTCGCTTATTCATCTTGCAAATGACGACCTTTAACATGAACCTCGAAATAAAACGACACCACAATGAAATTAAACGGACAAGACAATGCAGACCGGCTCAAACATAGATGAGCTCGACAAATTATTCTCTCCATAGCTCGAGCAAGCTGCATCACACTAGACAACGGCGTTGTTTTTCTTGTTGATGACCTCCTGGATTATAGCCCCGAGAACATCAAGCCTCATTGGTTTGGGCACAAACACATCAGCACCCGCACTCATCAACTCCTCCATTGCATTGAAATCAGCTGACACGCCTACAATCTTCACATCAATTTCTCCCATAGCACAGATCTTCTCAACTGCCTGTCAGGTAACACAAGAATAATTTGTCAAGTGACCAATAGTACTCAAGGAAAACGAAATAAGTATTTCTTTTTCATACATAACAGAAATGGGAAACTAATCGAAGTACCTTCGGGCCAGTCATTACAGGCATGTCCTTATCACAAAGAACAATGTCATACTTGTTCCCCTCAAGGAACAGATCCACAGCTTCTTTCCCATTCTTAGCCACAGTAGTCTCACAGTGGAACCTACGCAGCATGGTGGTGAAAATTAAGGTATCAACTGCGATGTCCTCAATAAGCAGTGCCTTCAGGGGAGATACGTGGGCGTTGGATGCCATGATCAGCTAAATGAACTGCACACAGAACAAAGTGATTTGTTATTTCTGATCCACGCTTATATTTTCAAAGTTATTGTTGCAATCTATTCCCATGAAGAACCAACAAAATATCATAAATCTTAATTAGTAAATCGCCGGGGTTGTGTACGCCTCGAATAAGAAATACTGATTGCAAGTAATCTGGAAGGCAAGCACACGTTTCATATATCTCGATCTGCTGGTAAAATCAGACAGGTTTGTTTTGCAAATTCATGCACAACAGGCTAGAATCATCAAATACACGTCTTTCGACAGTTGAGGACACGTGCATAGTATCTACAATTTTATGAAAACCTTTATATATCAGAGGAAAAAGAAAAGTAAATTCTAGATTGCATAAGTGAGGAGAAAACGAACTTCAAGAAATAGATGAAAAAACTAATAAGAATTGATGTACTTTGGACGACAAAAATAACAGAGATTTTGATGCACATAGATAATTCCCCATGTTCTTTTCTGCAACAAGCTATAGTAGCACCCAAAAAACTACGTGGATAACTTCAACTTAGCAAACAAACCATGAAAACGGCAGCATGTATATATAGATGCATTCATGCATATACATGGCTGCCAACAACACCAAAGTAATAAGAATGTGTGATGCATTGATCAAAATCACTAGTTTCATCCCACACATGTATAGCAGCTCGAACAATCTCTGGTATGCATGGAGAGAAAACTACTACATGTACGATGATGAGAAACAAGGCAGAAACGAAGGAAGGATTGGGGGACCTTAAAGCTACCTAGAACTTATGGCAAAGGCCGAGGAAGAAGATGAAGCTAGCTCTCTTGCTGCTTGAGGCTTTACTAGTGTGTGCCTTTTACCCTCTGTATGGTCAGGTATTTATAGCAAAACGAGGGGAAGAGGGTGTCCATGCCTCCATGGCCAGTCGATCTCCTCCGTCCATTCAAAAAATGACGTGGGTTTGCACATGCAAATATCTCCACGGCTTCACACCAAAATAAAAAAATAGGAAATTAAATATTGATATTATATAAATTGGCCGTATCTTTTGTGATTAATGATCCTTAGATTTTCGTGTTCCCAGATACTGAACGCTTTTACATCCGTATATATGTGCCCACCGAATTTTCGCTTCAAAGATTGCCGAGAATGCATGGCACCAGAGAAGATCTAATAAAAGTATATTTCGATACGCAAAGATTTGTGGCTTCAAAGGTTGCCGTATGTCACCACAGAAGATCACCGCGTATATACAGCTATATCTGTCAGTTCATCTGTAGATCCTATTGTGGCAGTTGGTTTAATATGGCATTAAAACTGTAATATATGAACCCGGCAAAGATGGAAATCACCGCGGTTAATTAAGCATGCATCAACATCCAGTGTATATTCCAGATCGTCCCAGACTGGGCATTAGTTACTTCGAATATTGCCAGAGTTTTCTCAATTTGCCATCTATAACTGCATCCCATATAGAGTATGTGCATGGGCCTATAATGAGCTGGCGGCTTAATGGAAATAAAATAAACGTACATTCAAAAATTGGACCCAGTTGTATATGTGCTGCGATTGAGGGTTCTAATTGCTAACTAGTAGTTCGAACCAAGAGTTAGTTTTCTTTTCTGCGGACAAGTATTTAAATTATACATATATGTATATACTGTTGAAATTAATATTGGAAACCAAGAGCATGCCAGAGTATCGTGAAACTCCGAGGTTGGCATGCAAGTTAATTTGCTTGTCTACATCATCGACAAAATTGTTATATAATATTCATGCTCTTATTAGCGACTTAAGTTACTTCCTCCGTCCCTTTTTATATAACGTTTTAGCCAGCACGGAGTATATAATTATTGTTGATGTTTAGCATAGATTAAAAAATCGGGCATATAAATAAACTTTAATTAGATTAATTATGTCACTAAATTTATTTTCGTTGTCCAACCGTAGAACCCAATGCATCTTAGGCATCCACCTATTTTTTATCTTAGATAGTTAAGGTCCTAAGCAAGGGTGGATCTAAGACCATAGGCCAATGGTATCACGGTTTTATCCTTACTATATTATAAATAGCCCCAAAAATAGTTGGTCTGGGCAAGGCATCCTCTTGCACTGGCTCTGCATTCGCAATCAAATTTCTCATGGGCATCGTACGAGAGGTCCCGACAAGGTGCGGGTTTAGCCCCAGGGTTATAGTGGAATCAGCTCTCGTCCTAAGACAAAAACCCAAACAGATCTTCATAATCTACCAGAAATTCTAAAGTATAGAAGCCTAAATCCACTGAGAGTTCTAGCCCAGCCCGAGGCTCGCTCCAAGCTTACTCTATGCTAATCCCAAGAAATTATCAGTATGGTAAAAAAAGAAATCAATGACAATAGAAAACTTTTAGAATAAACTTACATCATCAGATCTTCTCGCTACATGAACCGAACACCAATTTCAAATGCTTGATGGTTTGTTTATTTCTGGATCAAAGAACATTGAGCAAAGATCATCAATCTAAGGAGACACAACCACCCCTCCAACAAGAGGCAATGGGTAATACCCGCAAAAGAAGAGAGGCAATGGGTAATGATCAATGGAAAGAAAAAGTGGAAAAACAATGGCAACACGAAGACATAAATTTGTGTGTTGATTCGATGATGATATGAATGGTGCTAAATTCTACTATGGTGTTTCAGCAGATGTGCAATTCCTCTCGAGATTATAGGTTATGGTGTTCTAGAGGTGTCATGGGCTATCGAGCTATTCACCAGGGTCAAGACGGTAGATATATATTACGGGGGATGCGAGGCAAGAGATCAATCGGTGAGGCCGTGGCGGCGGAAGGTTAGGTTTGCGGAAGAATAAGAGATGATATAAAAGGAAATACAAAGCGGATAAGGTAGAAAATTAAGCAAAACAGCTAACCCCTAGTTGCTGGGATGGAGCCAGCAGAAACTACACATAAGAGACAAGTTGGCCCAATTCTTGATTGGAGCTAATGGGCTTCAACAGGAGTGTGAAATTCCAAAATGGGACTGCATATTAGTAGTTAATTATATAGTACTAAAGTGGAAACATAACCATCAGCAGCCCATCACCCCAGCTCCCCCCCCCCCCCCCCCCCCCCTCTCGCTGGTAAATCTGTATTTACCTAGTTGGCCCAAATATATTAAGTCCATGTTGCATTTTTGCAATTTTTGTCTAAGAAATTAACTAGCACACCGGATTAACAATCGGTCCGAATACGAAAATCTTCTTTCCTAGGACACGAATAGAAATCATAGGCCTGCCCGCGCACGTTGACACATCCTAAACAGATCTAGTCCTGTTGTAGTTTGACATCATGTTTCCATTGATTTTTACCAAGATTATCGAATATATGTGGCTCTATTGTTCGCCATTCTCTAAAAGAGACAGCAAAATCTAAGTTACAAATATATTTAAAAACATTAATTCATTTTGTCGCCATGGCAAGGCTATTCCCTTGCTAATATTCTCGATCGTCTCCTCCGTGAAGAACGAAATCAGCATGTCACCATGGCGAGCGCGATGTGCTGAGGACCAAGCAATCACAGGATGATAACAAAGTCGTGATTTTAAAATGAGGTTTGGTGAACTGGACTACCTCTCGGGAATGACTAAATGGGCTCCTCCCCTCATACCATAACTCCTAGCGGCCCTAGGCGCCGACACATTTCGTTGGCTCCCTTGTGTACTTGTTGCTATCAAGTTGTCCTAAGTTACAACATTATTTGTATCATATCCGACTCGAACACTATTTGTATCATATCCACACCTAATACAAATTCTCCAAACATATCCTAATTAACTTGTACATAATTTTCAACACAAACTCAACAAGGTCAATGATGCATATGTTCACACGTATTCCTCGGATGGACGAGAGTGAAGAACGGTATTGGCACCATTCCCAAACGCGGTGGCAGCACGTGGAACCCTCCACGACTAGGTTTCAGAAAAGATTGAATGGGTCGCATGTCAAAACGCGGGCATCGGTATAGAGGACCCCCCCCCCCCCCCCCCCTAGGTTGTTCGGTGGAGGGCACATGCACAATCGAAACAACCTTGAGCACAACACTTTTTCAACCAGGTTTAGACCGCTCGGATGCGTAAAACCCTACGTCGTGCTGATCTACATATATCAGATTGGTGTTCTAGTGTTACGAAGAGGAACTCTCCTTGTTGGGGCCAAGGAAAGGTACTCGATGCCACCTAGTTGCTAGGGTTTGTGTGGCTATTGCTTTCACTTTCTCCTGCTTGATACTCTTGCATCTCAACTATCTAGGCATTCTTGTTCCTCTAGGGTCGTCCTTTTTTTGGTCCCGACCTTCCTCGCACGCTGCTACGAGCCTCCTTTTATACACGCAAGGGGTTACCATAGTGGCTATTTCGTACGCGACACGTGTGTGTGCTAGCTCGACACATGCAAATGGTGTGTGGCACCATACACGAAATGTGGTACAAGAGGTGTCTCCTTCCCTATGGCACTATGAAGGTGACACCTCTTCCTTGGGACCGTGCGAACATGTCATCAGCTACGTTTGTGGTCCTGCATTGTGCCTCAATGATGACGTTTTGTGCCCGGGTCACATTGGTGGTTGAAAAAGGCTTGGTAGGCTCCCCGACAATCTTCTGCAAGATGATCATGTTAAGAGTTCACGATTGACTTGGGCTTGAAGTGGATGCTGTTGCCTTCGCATTAGATGTGGATTATGTATGGCTCCACGCTTTTCTCTTTGACGTCCTTCACGGGGGATGTGGCCCACACCAACCGGGCCGTGGGGACCCTGATTCCCACGGGAACGAAAGAATGTAGGATTAGATCCAAAGGGGTATATTACGAACTTCCCTTACAAGTCCGAACCCGAACCAAATATCAAATATCAAAACGGATCTAACTGTAAAATTCGTAGGGTCCTCTAAATAATCATCAAAACTCTGTATTGGACACACTTAATCATTTTTGATCGGTTCGACGAGACAATTTCAACCATCCTCTCAGATATTTCATTTGGATTAAGGGACAAAATTCAAAAATCGATCAACTTTGAGGACTTATGTCACAATTTATGTTTAGAATTCCGGGGAACTAAACTTGTGGCCAAACAAAGTTATAAAAAAGGTTTGTGCAAGGAATTCAGTTGTAACTTTAAGTAGCATGATGGTGCTAGAGAGAACAACGACTGCATAGAAAAGCATCGGTGATCGAGTCAACGCGATGCTAAAGATTTAAGGACATTTAGCTTTATGGGGACCTTAGGTAGAGTACCAAAACATATCGAGTAATCCAAACCATGAAAAAATTCTAAACTTTTTATTGCAAGTAATTTCCTCTCAAAATATGTGCATGTTGCAAACCACAAAACATGAATTGGCGAGAAGTGCCAGAATGAGATTGAAAGAGCTAGATATTATGACATGGATCTCTATTTCTTATCCAAAAATGACAACCTACATGAACCTCGAAATAAAAGACACCACGATGAAATTAAAGCAACCCAACAATGTTGACCGGCTCAAAAATAGATGAGCTCGACATTTTATTCCATCCATCACTCGAGCAAGCTAGATCACGCTAGACCATGCATGACGTTCTTCTTCTTGTTGATGACCTCATGAATCATAGCCCCTAGGACATCAAGCTTTATCGGTTTGGGCACAAACACATCAGCACCAGCACCCATGAACACCTCCGTGGCATCATGATCAGCTGACACCCCAACGATCTTCACCTCAGTTTCTCCCATAGCACGGATCTTCTCAACTGCCTATCAAAGTAACACAGGAAATAATTTGTCAAACACCAACAATATTGAAACAAAACGAAATATTTTCTTATAAAAAATGAGAGAAAATAATTAAAGTACCTCCGGGCCAGTCATTACGGGCATGTCCTTATCACACAAAACAATGTCAAACGTTTTCCCCTCAAGGAACAGATCCACAGCTTCTTTTCCATTCTTAGCCACGGTAGTCTCGCAGTGAAACCTACGCAGCATCATTGAGAGAACCATGGTGTCCACTAAGGCGTCCTCAACAATCAGTGCCTTAAAAGGGGATCCTTGGACGTTGGATGTCATGATCAGCTCAAAACTGCAAACAGAATAAATAGATTGGTTACTTCAGATCCATGCCTAGTAAGGTGATTGTTACTGGCTATTCTCAAGAAGATCAACCAAATCATTGTCTCAGTTAGTAAATAGTGTTAGAGTATATATTGTATATTTGTATTTTCCCCACCTGTTAGGGGGTTTCCTGCATATTGCACCTGTATGTACTACATATTGTGGCCTTTGGCCCCTCAGGGGAATACAATTAGTCTATTTTCCCAACATGGTATCAGAGCTAACCTAGCTCCTCTTTCTCCACGCAGCCGCCGCCGCCGCCGCACGTCCCGGCCATCCGCCGCCGCGTCCGGCCGCCGCCGCGCCGCCCTTGTCCGGCCGCCTCATCTCGTCCGTGGCCGATCCATCCGGCCGCCTCATCTCGTCCGTGGCCGATCCATCCGGCCGCACCCACTGCGGCTCGAACTCGTCGACCTCGTCGATCTCCGCCGGCCGATCTCCGTCCGCCCGTCGGCCCGCCCAAGGTCTCCGTCCGCCCGCCGGCCCGCCCGCACGTCCCGTCCGCCCGGCTGCGCCCCAGTCCGCCCGGCCGCCCGGCGACCTCCGTCCGCCCGGTGATCTTCGTGCGACCCCGTCCGCCCGGCCGATCGAGATCGATCTCCTCTGCTCCTCTGCTCCCCCGGCGTTGACTCGTTTCTCGGTTTCTGTCTAAAAAAAAAAAATTGCTATGTCTTCCTCGTCGGGCTATGTTGCGATTCCTCGCTGCCCGGTGACTTTTGATGGCGCGAATTATCCTGATTTCGCTGCCTTCATGCGCGTCCACATGCGCGGTCTTCGTCTTTGGGGTGTGCTTTCTGGCGAGGTCTCCTGTCCGCCGCGCCCCGTTGCTCCTCTGGCGCCTATTGCGCCGCAGCCTGTTGCCTTTGCCCCCGATGCTACTCAGGAGGTCAAGGATACAGCCCAGCGTGCTTATGATACTGCTCTGGATGCTTATGACCGGGAGGTCCAGGACCATTCTACTGCTGTTGCGACATACCGGCTGGATCTGACTGACTACACTCAGTGGATTGATGAGGATGCTCGTGCTGCTGCTGTCCTCACTTCCAGTGTTCTGCCTCAGTATGCTGCTGAGTTCATGGGTCTTCCCACTGCTGCTGCTCAGTGGACTTTTCTTCGTCAGCGCTATCAGCCGTCTGGTGATGCTCTTTATCTGTCTGTGGTTCGTCAGGAGCATGACCTTCAGCAGGGTGATTCCACTGTTGATGAGTTCTATACTCAGAGTGCTGCTATTTGGCGTCAGCTTGATTCTCTTCGTACAGCTGTGTGTGGCACCTGTCCCTGCTGTCTGACTGTGCGCGCGGATCTGGAGTTTCAGCGCGTCTTTGAGTTCTTGTCGCGGCTCCGTAAGGAGTTCGAGCCGCGTCGTGCACAGCTGCTTGCCCGTGGTCGTGTTCCGCTCTCTGAGGTACTAGCTGAGCTTCGTGCTGAGGAGACACGTCTTCGTGGTGCTGGTCTTCTTGCGGTTCCCTCTGTACTTGCTGCTCGTGGTCCTCCGTTGCGGTCTCCAGGACCGCCGATACTCTCTACTCCTCCGGTCCAGGGCCAGAGTCAGCCTCAGCAGCATCGTGCACCTCCACGTCCTCCCTGCGCCTACTGTGGCAAGTCTGGCCATGATGTCTCTAGCTGCTGGAAGAGGGATCCCAGCCTACGTCAGCAGTACCATTCTCGTAGGCAGTCTGGTTCTTCAGGATCTTCTGCTGTTGCCCAGGCTGGTTCTTCAGGCTCTTCTGCTGCTGCACTGTCGGATCAGGACATTATCCGTGGTCTTCGTGGTCTGCTCGCTGCTACAGGCTCTTCCTCGACGGGTACTGCTGGTTCTGTGCCTACCTCTTCTGGCACCGCGCGACCACCATCTTCCACACAGTCAGGTATGTCATCCCCGTGGTATCTGGATTCTGGAGCTTCTTTTCATATGACTTCTGCGTCTTCTATTCTTTCTGCTCTTCGCTCTCTTATTTCTCCTGTCCGTGTTATCACGGCTGATGGTTCCTCTCTTCCTGTTTCCAGTCGCGGCACTCTTTCCACTTCCTCTTTTTCGGTTCCTGATGTTTCTCATGTTCCTAGTCTTAAGATGAACCTGTTTTCTGCTAGTCAGCTTACTGATTATGGTTGTCGCGTCATTCTTGACGCTGATTCTTGTGCTGTTCAGGACCGCCGTACACAGGCCCTGGTTGGAGCTGGCCCTCGCAGCCTTGAGTCCCCGGGGCTATGGGAGTTAGACTGGCTTCGCGTTCCTTCCGCTGACACTTCATCTGCCAGTTCCCCTGCGGTTGCTGCTTCTGTCACTGGCTCTTTTCAGCAGTGGCATCATCGTCTGGGTCACCTTTGTGGCTCCCGTTTATCGTCATTAGTTCGTCGTGGTCTTCTGGGGTCTGTCTCAGGAGATGTGTCTTTACATTCGTGTCAGGGTTGTCGTTTAGGCAAACAGATTCAGCTTCCCTATCCTACTAGTGTGTCTGTATCTCAGCGACCTTTTGATTTAGTTCATTCAGATGTTTGGGGTCCGGCTCCTTTTGCTTCCAAAGGGGGCCATAGATACTATATTTTGTTCATTGATGATTTTTCACGGTACACCTGGTTGTTTTTTATGCGCTCTCGCAGTGAGGTACTTGCTATTTATCAGCGCTTTGCGGCCATGGTTCGTACTCAGTTTTCCACGCCTATTCGTGTGTTTCGTGCTGATTCTGCTGGAGAGTTTATCTCTCAGCATCTGCGTGGTGTTCTTGCTGAGCAGGGCACCCTTGCGCAGTTCTCCTGTCCCGGCGCCCATGCTCAAAATGGTGTTGCCGAGCGTAAGCATCGTCATATTCTTGAGACTACCCGTGCTATGATGATTGCTTCCTCTCTCCCGCCGCATTTCTGGGCTGAGGCTGTTGCTACGTCGACTTATCTCATTAACATTCAGCCTTCTGCTGCCCTTCAAGGTGGCATTCCTCTCGAGCGTCTCTCTGGTAGCTCTCCAGACTACTCGACTCTTCGTTCATTTGGTTGTGTTTGCTATGTTCTTCTACCTCCTCGCGAACGCACCAAACTGACCGCTCAGTCTGTTGAGTGTGTTTTTCTAGGATACAGTGATGAGCATAAGGGCTATCGCTGTTGGGACCCTGTTGGTCGTCGGATGCGTATCTCTCGTGATGTCACGTTTGAAGAGACGCGTCCCTTCTATCCCCGCCCCACCTCTGGTACTTACCCGGTGGATGATCTCTCTTTTCTTCTCCTTCCTGATGCACCACCCTCCGTCCCTCCTGTTTCTCCTCCTGATGCGCCCCCTCCGACTCCGGCGCCATCTTCGCCTCCTAGTTCTCCTTCCTCTTCTTCTTCTGATTCAGCTGGTCCTCCTTCTCCCTTGTCTCCTTTTCCCTTCCACTATTCTCGGCGTTCTACAGTTCCGGACTCTCCGCCCGATGATCCTTCTCTCTCCTCTTCTGATGAGTTGTCTTCTGCCGATGAGTCTCCTAGTTCTCCACCTCTTCCGCCTGTTCGTCAGCGTCGTGCTCCAGACCGTTACTCTCCTAGTCAGTATGGTCTCTCTGTCGTCTCCGAGCCGACTTCTTATCGGGATGCTGAGCGTCATCCTGAATGGCAGCTTGCCATGGCTGAGGAGATCGCTGCGCTTGAGCGCACTGGCACCTGGGATCTTGTTTCCCCCCTTCTGGTGTTCGTCCTATCACGTGTAAGTGGGTCTATAAAATTAAGACTCGCTCTGATGGATCTCTTGAGCGCTATAAAGCGCGTCTTGTGGCCGTGGCTTTCAGCAGGAGCATGGCCGTGACTATGATGAGACTTTTGCTCCTGTGGCTCATATGACCACTGTGCGTACTCTTCTTGCTGTTGCTTCTGTTCGACGCTGGTCCGTGTCCCAGCTTGATGTTCAGAACGCTTTTCTTAATGGCGAGCTGAGTGAGGAGGTTTACATGCAGCCTCCTCCTGGGTATTCTGTTCCCGATGGGATGGTTTGTCGTCTTCGACGCTCTCTCTATGGCCTGAAACAGGCACCTCGTGCCTGGTTTGAGCGCTTTGCCTCTGTGGTGACTGCTGCTGGTTTCTCTCCTAGTTTTCATGATCCAGCGCTATTTGTTCACACTTCTCCTCGTGGACGCACTCTTCTCCTTCTCTATGTTGATGACATGATCATTACTGGTGATGATCCTGAGTATATTGCCTTTGTCAAGGCTCGTCTTCGTGATCAGTTTCTTATGACTGATCTTGGTCCTCTTCGCTATTTTCTTGGCATTGAGGTTTCTTCTACTTCTGATGGTTTTTACATCTCTCAGGAGAAGTATATTCAGGATCTCCTTACTCGTGCTGCTCTTATGGATGAGCGCACCGTCGACACTCCTATGGAGCTTAATGTTAAGCTTCGTCCTACTGATGGCGATCCTCTTTCTGATCCCACACGTTATCGCCATCTTGTTGGGAGTCTTGTTTATCTTGCCGTCACTCGTCCTGATATCTCTTATCCTGTTCATATTCTGAGTCAGTTTGTCTCAGCTCCTACCACTGTTCACTACAGTCATCTTCTCCGTGTCCTTCGTTATCTTCGTGGCACGATTACTCGTCGCCTTTTCTTCCCTCGCTCCAGCTCTCTCCAGCTCCAGTGCTACTCGGATGCTACGTGGGCGAGTGATCCTTCGGATCGTCGTTCACTTTCTGCTTACTGTGTGTTTCTTGGTGGTTCGCTTGTTGCTTGGAAGACGAAGAAACAGGTAGCGGTTTCTCGTTCGAGTACTGAGGCTGAGTTGCGGGCTATGGCTTCGTTGATTGCTGAGGTGACTTGGTTACGGTGGTTGCTTGCAGATTTTGGGGTCTCTGTTACGACACCCACTCCACTTTTGTGTGACAGTACAGGTGCTATCAGTATTGCACGTGATCCGGTCAAGCATGAGCTGACCAAGCATATTGGTGTTGATGCTTTTTATACACGTGCTCAGGTGCAGGATCAGGTTGTTGCGCTTCATTATGTGCCTTCAGATTTGCAGTTGGCGGATTTCTTTACAAAGGCACAAACCCGAGCGCAGCATGACTTTTTGCTCTCCAAACTCAGTGTTGTGGATCCACCATGAGTTTGAGGGGGGTGTTAGAGTATATATTGTATATTTGTATTTTCCCCACCTGTTAGGGGGTTTCCTGCATATTGCACCTGTATGTACTACATATTGTGGCCTTTGGCCCCTCAGGGGAATACAATTAGTCTATTTTCCCAACAAATAGCAGGGTTGTGTATGTATCCAATAAATAATTTTCGGTTGCAAAATTATAAGAAATACTGATCACAGATAATCTGGAAGATGAGCACACGCTTTGTATATCTCAGCTGATAAAATATGACAGATCTGTTTTGCAGAATCATGATCAAAAACTGAAATCATCAAACATTGGACACTTTGTTAATATCTACTAGTTTATGAAAACAATTAGTAGATTGCACCTGTGAGGATAAAATAACATTAATAAAAATTATGAAATAATCACAAAGAAATGTTGTGCTACACATGGGTAATTTTCCATGCATGTTCTTCTCTGCAATTTTACATGGTTAAAAAAAATGTTCTTCTCTGCAATAAAGTAGCATCATAAGCATCATGAGGATAACCTCAGCATAGCAAAGGAACCATGAAATGACAATATGTATATATGGATGCATATACATGGCTGGGAACAACAACAACCAAAAACTGTATGCTGGATAGATCAAAATGTGTAAGTTTCGTCCTGCACATGTTTGGCACCTCTAACAGTCTCTTGTAGGTAAAGCATGGAGACAGAAATTACTGCATGATGAAGAGAAAGAAGACAGAAACAAAAGAAGGAATAGGGACCTTAAAGTCAGCTAGAGCTTGAGGCAGAGGCGGAAGAAGAAGATTTCTTAGCCCTGTATCCCCCTCTACGCCAAGATATTTATACGGAACCGAGAGGAGGCACCTCCTCATGGCCAGTCGATCTCCGCCGTCCATTCGAAGATCACGTGGACTCACACATGCAAAATCTGCGCCGATTCACACCGAAATAAAATAAGGTGGGATTAATATTGATATATAGGCCATATCTTATTGATTAATGAACCATATATTTTCATATTTCCAGAAATTTCCCACAGATATGTATATATTGCTTCAGACATTTCCGATTATGACACAAGAGAAGATCACCTCGTATATATGTACATCTGTCCTGACGTGTCGTCATAGCTGGATACCAAAACGGTATTGAAAATAGTTTCTTTGCCATCAACAACGGGCGGATGGCAGCTCATGTACTAGAAGATATTGTAGCGATAAGTTTAATTATGGCAGGAAAACTGTATTATGGGCGTGGCCAAGATAGATATCAGTGGTTAATTAAGCATATATTGCATCCAGTACATTTCGGATCCATCACATATTAGTTACTCGATCGCCAGAATTTCTTAGCCTGCCATCCATAACTGCATCCCATGTATGTGCACGGGCCTATGTAAATTTAATGAACTAATTGAGCTGGCGGTTTAATAGAAACAAAAGATGAAAATGAATTGGACTCAATTGCATTTGTACCGTGGTTGAGGGTGCTAACTGTTAACTAGTTTCATCCAATAGTTTGTTATATTTTCTATGGACAAAATTTTAAATTATATATATATAAACCGCAATGAAATGAAGATCGGACACAAAGAGAATCGTGTGACATGTGATACTCTCAGGTTGGCATCCAAGTTAATTTGTTAAAATAATCAAAATTATAACTGTCGCCTAAATCAAAATAATTGAATAAAAATGGATGGCTGGGATTGGAAAGAATGACTCGATATTTGTGATTTTGGACAATCCAAAATCACTAATATGGGCTAAATCCTAAACCTGTTTTGTGGTTCCACGGAAGCAGGGCAGAACATTCCCACAAACGTTTACGATATTCGGTATTATGGCAAATGTTTGCGGGATCTGTTCCAACGCTGCCCGCGCGGTGCCACAGAACGGGGTTTTGGTATCCATTAAAAGGCATTTACGGCACCGCGATATAGGGAATCTGAGATGCTCTTAGGTAGTAACATTTAGCAAAAAAGAAACGAATCTTAAACCCAACAAGTGCTCTGAGGACCAAGTTATATAGTCTCGTATCAGGCTATCACTAGCTTCACCCACCAATCTGGACTTTGATTCTTTCTTGTTTATTCTAACCAGATAGAAAGACAAAATAGATTGTTTCCACTTTTCAGCAAACTTCGCTTGTATGTATGAACCTCGTATGGTTTCGTTCTAATTAATGGAACCGGGGAGGCCTCCCTGAGAATCTAAAAAAAATAGATTGTTTCCAGCCAAGAGTTTCCGCATGACCATAAGCGCTCTTGGGTGACCCATGGAGATGCCTTTGTTTAGAATCACCTAGAGCTTACATGACTGCATTATTTCCTCTAATATTTCAGTCCCACACGTACTTAAATCAGTGTAGGTTGGTCCAGCCTAACATCTATCCTGCCTAACCAGTGTAGTCTTCAAATATGCCATGAAGAATGAAATCGATTATTTGAATTCGTATCATCAAAACACTTTTCTTTCAATGCCACCACTCAATTAAGGAGTTTCGAGTGGATCTATGAGAATCCAATATGTATGCCAAGAAGAAAGTATAGGGTATCTTCTGTCTGATGGAGAGTATCCTGATAAAGAGATAAGATCAATGGCTTGGAGATACATTGCCATGAAAATTAAATGAAAATTGGAAGCTCCCAATGGGTATTTTACTTCCACTAATTCCATGGTAAAAAAAAGGTTAGTGGCAACACCATCATTTGAAAGAATGAGCACCTTTCATGCACGAAAGGGGCAAGCTGGCGGACTGACTTCGCCGAAGATGGGCCATTTACAACTGATCAAATCTTTAATACAACCTTTTTTTTATCCTGTAGGAGAGGGAGATCTAATTAAACTAGCATCTCTTTTGGTTCTTTAGTCATCCAAGGTGTATATGGAAGGCCTTTTAGATCAAAGATGCCCTTAACCAGAAAATAGGTGCAGAGCAACCGAAGTTGGTCAAAATAGTGAAAACATTGATGAAAAGTGACATACATCAGTGTCGAATCTCAGTCCAGACTGGCATAAAAAACCTGGTGGAACTGACCAGTCCCCATGGCTGAACTCTGGCTGTGACAACTCCAAGGGGGTTCTTAGCAAGTGGTGCAGTAATTTTGAATTATTTCGGCATTGGGTCAAGTGATAAAGAATGTCCTTTGATTCGAAAAAATAATGGGAAACATGTTTATTTTCTGTAACTATGACATTTTGATTCTGTACATACTGTGCACCGGTTATAACCCTCTCATGTTTCAGTCCTTCCGCGATGAAGTTTCACCTCTAAAATACCTCGGAGCAGTTGCTTGGCCCTGTAGGCTCCCTGAGACAACGAGTTATCGCTGTCACAGCACCTTCAATCGATGCATCTTCTCCCTGTTCGATGTGCCAAAAACAAAGGCATGGTCAGGAATAGCTACAGGAAACTAGGCAATATTGCCCTATAATCCCCTCAACCTTTTTTTGTCTAATCAAAACCCTTTAAAACTGGCAGAATGCAACCTTTTCTTTCCAGTAGAACATGTTGCCGTATTTCCCTGAAACACGGCTCCAGAAACTCTGAGGAATGTCCAAATCGATTAATGAACCAATGTTGAAATTTATAATGTTACCTGAAAAAAACAGAACCATATTCAGCACATTTTCCTGCTAGTAAGCATGAGTGCATGGCAGCATAAAAGTTTCAGAAGTTATGCAATACAAACAAAATTAATTAAAACGAATACAGTTTTATTGTCAAAATTGTAATGCGTCATCATCTAATAAATCTGGAATGGATAAGGGTCACATGGAATTCATTACATGGACAAGTGAACCCATTGGTCTCACTGATCAATTCTGGAAACAGACTTGATCCCAGCAGTGTTCCTTTTTTACTACTGTACTAAGAATTAGAGAATGCTCCAACTCTCAGCTTCCAGTTAATATGAGGCTTAGCCCTTGGATAACAAAATAGACATGACATAGAGGAACAATAAAATATTCAAAATTATACTTAAAACAGAAGTATCATACCAAAGGTGGGATCGGCAACGAAAACAATAGTTCGGTCATCAACTTGCCAAAAATCTTTGATAGCCAATCCTGTAATAATTCAGACAGAACACAAATTAATCATGTGTGCTATGATACATGTGAACAATGATGGCATCTTGTTATCTATAACAGAGATGGTTACAAAATTATACGCATATGCGTTTTCGCAAAAAAAAATTATACGCATATCATGTTCACTACTGATTATCACAAGTTCACAACTATGAGCTCTACGTAGTATGCCTCACCAGAAATCAACTCATAGTCTAGTTGCATGTGCTGATGAATGAAAAAAAAATTATGACCATACAACGCGAGAATAACTATTGCACACAAGAGATTTCTGAAAAGTCATAAAAGGGTTAGGAAAGAATCATAAATTAGTCTGCACAAGTCCAGAAGCCACAGGACATCAGCAGATACCAATCCAGCTAGAATCTTACCCAGATGCCCTTGTATTTGTGCGCGTATGAATAATTAAGAATAACAAATCCAGGGCGGCAGTAAAGAGGAAGCAAAATTCACCTGGAGTATCAGGATAGTTTTGTGCGAGGACTCTCAACTTATAACCAGTGTCCTTCTCTAGGTCTTCTATCTCTTGACGCAAACGGTTTTCCTAAGAACAGATTTAAATCGTCAGACAATGTCTATTGCAATATTCTGTTAGCACCAGAAAAACGAAAATGGGTAGTAAGACTAGGACTACCCTCTGAAGCAGAACTCACTGTAAGCTAGGAATTTATAGGCAAAGTACTTGTACAGTTGTACTAGAAGTTTACACTTCATAAGCAATTATGGAAGTCATTATGACATGTGGCAATCTAAAGCATGACATTTGAATCAAATGCCAGTGGTTACAACAGAGAGACTCTGAGTTACCTGGCCGGAAGAGAGGAACCCGGCAACATCGATGACGGTGGTGAACTCCTTGGGTAGGAGCTCCGGTTTGTTGACCCCAGCCTTGGCGTGAACCAGACCAACAACTGCGGGTAGGAACGAGACGCCGCATGAGACACTGAGACCCATTATCATACGACCATGGCCAAGACGCACTTACAGCAAGAGAAGGATAGTGTGAGCGCAAGCGCGCCGGAGAACGCGGCCTTCCATGGCACGGCGGCGGCTAGCTCCCTGACGCCGGCGGCAGGCGGCGGTGGAGCACGGCGAGCGGAGCAGCGCGCGCCGGGGAGACGATGCCGTCTCAGCCACGGGAGAGTGGACGACGGCGACGATGTGGACGCGGCTGCTCCACACGGCGCTCGTGGCAAAGCGGACGAGAGGAGGAGGACCATTTTTTTTCCTTTTCCTTCGTGCTGAAAAGAAATGTGTGCGGTTCAGCGAAAAGAAATGTCATCGCTGTCCAGATGACTAGACCGTGAGGTACATTGGATAATGTTTGGACTTCGTTTATTTTTTTGGTGATCAAAAAAATAGATAAAGGGAGCAACTATTTCTTAGTCAATATTTATAGCCATCCAGTGGGGATCTGATCGACTGATTCTGAGTCCCAAAAAATTAGCAAAACCACAAAACAAACTAGTTGCCACGAACCTTGATTTTCACTGATAAAGTTTGTAATTTCAATACTATTTCATATATTTGGAACTCGTTGTTTCATTCTGCTTGCTAATTAAGAATGGTTTGCATTACTAATCAAAGGCATTGAATACTTGTAGGTTTTACACCAGAAATAGCTAATAATCTAACTATATGTCAACGTGCTTCCAGGATTTGTAAAGAGGAAAACCCGCCATTTAGTTACTGAACTCTCAAAATATCACAAAACTCTTGCAGGATGAGTACTTTAGCCACTGAACTATCGAAGTCATAATCTGGTCACTCAATTTCGTTATATGAGTAAACTTGTAAAAATCCTGTCAGCAAAGCAAAGTTACAGTGCTGACTCTGCTGTTGTTTTACAACAAGTACAAGACAAAAACAAAACGGTGCGACTGAGCACCGAAGTTTTGTTAAATAACCATCACCCATATATAGCCTGTACTAACATTTGACAATTACTTATTACTGCACTGGGAAGAATAGTTACAAACCATACATGAACAAAATATATTGCCTGCATCAACAGGATATCCAATACACCGCACCTAAAGTACGCAAAGAATGGGCCGTGCTGCCGAAACTGTCATGGTTCCCTCTATGGCTCCTCTACCCAACATCTAACCGATATATCAGCTTTCCCCTCGAGGGTTGAACAAAGCAAAAGATGAAATGCAGCATAGCACGGCAAAAGTATGGTGCAAAACTTTCGGTCAGTTGTGGGAAAACTACAGGCATGATCTCACAGAGCACTACTGTGTACATTGACATGGTAATTTGTCATCGTCATCGAGAGCGCTCTGTTTTCGGTATCCTCAGCAGCAATACCTGCATGGTCATCAGAGTTGCATGTTACACAGCTCTACCATATTTCAAAAAATCTGAGGTCCAGACGTATTAAGAGCTTTAGTTGTAAAATTATCTTGAATAAAAATCAGCGAGTGTCTCGGAATGCTTTTAAGCACCTTGCATACAACTAAAATACCACTTAGGGTAGGCCATATAATGCTTAGGAATGACATGCGAGAAAAGCCAGGATTAACTCCAAGTTTAAAGAATATATTTGTCTGTGACGACAAAAGGGCAACAAATAACAGAAGAATTAATCCAAAGTATACCTGCATAGGATTTCATGCCAATGATTGTGGTATTTTGGAGCACTTCCCCTTTACCATATTTACCACCACTGAACATTTGCGGACAGGAGTCAGTTCCTAATGTACATGTCAATCACTCATCAACTTTAGTCCCAAACTTCTCAGCCAAGAACTCGTCAAGGAGACCATAATTTCGAACGGTTTCGGCACTGAAGTTCTGAGCTGGCAACTTCCGGATGCATACAAGAATATGTTGAACATCTCGACATAATCTGGGTTTGATCAACCATGAAAATAACAGTGTTAGAAAATTATAGGTACAGAAAACCTGTGACTCAAAAGAGAAATAATTGGTTCATTCCTTCTTCTTTTTGCATGCTGGAAATAATCCCTATGATTTATTAGTGCTGTACCTGTTATTTGCCTGAGGACTGGTTACATCCAGCTTTGAAAATGCTTCTGTAATATGTGAATGGAATATTTGAACTACTTGCCTGCATTGCATGAGGGGTCAGAAGATATTAGCTTTCAATACAATCTTCCAAGGGATGATCTTGCAGGGGAACAACAAACAATAACAAATCTCCCTTACATGAGCATGTGAAAAATTATCAAGGAAAACATGCTAGAGTTAATTTTTTCCAGCAAAAAAACACACGGTACCATAAAAATCAGAAGTAGAACTAATGGTGCTAATTATCCCATAAGGGCATTGTTCACGTGGTTACTTCAGCCTGAGCAACCTCACTACCGTCAGCCATGCTAATATGTTAGAACTAATGGTGCTAATTAGCCCATAAGGGTATTGTTCACATGCTAATTAGCCCATAAGGGTTGTTCATGTGGTTATTTCAGAAGTGCTGCAGAAATGTTCAGAAGTGATTCGTGCACCTGAATATTGCTTGCACATCTACGTCCAGCAGTATTTGAGAAAGAATGCGATGCAAATAAGTAACTTCCTGCAAAAACCAAATATACAGATTTCAACAACAATTAATGTAAACTGAAAAGTAAGTTTGTGATAGAAAAACATAACATAAATAAGTGAAACACCTGAAACCAGATTCAGAGAGATAAAGGACAGAAAATGACGGTCTAATGAATGAGTTAAGATGTTGTTTCCATGTAGCAACAGATGGACTTCACACTCATGTTAAGATCATGGCTACATTCTTTGAACAATCACAACGAGGGTGGCTAGAAATCACAGTTAAATGATAAAGAGATGGTTCCATTTATAAGAATCTAAACTGAAACTACCTTCGTAACAGCTTTGGAGAATAGACTTGGCTGCAAATCGTTATCATCTGATCCATTCCAACTTTCCACGATCTGAGGTAGTTTTCTGAGATTTGCTAGCAATCTCTCTCTCATTATTTGTACTAGCTTGGTGTGAATTTCATCTCGATGAACCTTGTAGTCCTGTAATATCCTAGGAACTTGTAAGAAATGAATTCATGCAAAGCACAAGAAAAGGTTGGCTGCCCTATTGTTGTCAAATACATAAATTAGTAAGCGTACCTGAGTAACTCTATCAAGTTCAGACATCAACAGCTGTTTGCGTGCTTCAGGTATTTTCAGGAAAAGTACTCGCCGGATATCTTCAATTTCAAACAAAAAATGATTAAGTCAACGCAAAAAACAAAATTGATATAATTGATTTCCTAACAGTGTCGTCCTGAAAAACTGAGGCAACATGATCATGCACACTTTTCTTATTTCCTAAGTGAACTTCTGAGAATATCAATAACAGGACAGGCTCATGAGATATATGTTGCATGTTTGGTGGATCGAATAGATAAAGTATCTTTAGATGGATTGTGTTAGTCCATTTTGGTTGGTTGTATGCTTGTCCAGAAATAGATGAATAACACATGCGCTAGCAAAATTTCTGACACCAATGGAGATACTTCAACGAAACCCACGTACAAGTGAAAGTGAAAATCTGCCAAGATCTAGTTTCAGATATCCCTTTCAGTAATGTAAGATCAAGGTTCCAAAAAGCGTACGCTTACTCAGCTTTAAGCAGAAAATTAAGCGCATCGGTAGCATAACGCTTTGCTTTCGGCCTGAGCGTCTCCTTAAGCACTAAGCGCTAAAAAGCGTTGGCTTAATCTGTTCGCGTGAGAGCGGAGAAACGCCAGAAAAGCGGCCACTGCACACTGGATGGTGAGCGAGCGGGAAAAGATGAAATAGGGGAGAAAGAGAGGGAAATCAGGCAGGTAGAGATAGGGTTAGGAAAAAGTGGCCAGTCCACCTCCTCGTCCCTGTTCCAGATGCAAGACGAGCTCGTTTCCGTCATCATTGAAGCTCTCCCGCTGGCCATAGCCCCAGAAAAGCTCCGCCCTCCACCTCCTCCTCGTCCTTGCCGCGGATGCAGCTCCTCCTCCGCCCCTTGCGCATTCCCCTCGTCCTCTCTCTCTCTGTCCAGAATCCAGATCGAGCTCGATCTACTCCCGCCGGCCGCCAGGCCTGAGGTATCCCCTGGTTTCACACGCCACCATTGCTGCTTGTGTGTGTATCTGGCTATGTGCTGAACTGCTAATTGCTGTGTGTGCGTGACTGACTCCTTGGGGCTTGGCTAGGGGCTGCTGCTTAATTAATTTTAGCAACCGATGCTGCATAAGCTGGGTGTGCATGAGCCCGTGAGTGACTGCGATAGTGTTGTTGCTTAAGCTGGGCTATGGGCTGCTGCTTTGATTAATTTTAGTCTTTTAGAATTTAGATTGATTTGATCGGCTGCTGGGATGCTGCTGTTGCTTAAGCTGGGCTAATGCTGCTGGGATACAGGTATATTAGGCTTGTGCGCCTTAAAATAACTTGGAAGTAACTACTTAAGATTGACTTTAACCTTCAGAAGTTCAGAGCTCTATGTTTATGCAAGAAGATTAAAAGAAACTATGGCTACAACAAAAGTAAGTGCTGTAATATTGAAGAAAAAAATGCTTACCTGGAATCAGAGAATGTATGAAGCTGATGATTTGACTTGCCAAAGCCAAATGTTTAGAAGTAATTGATTTAAGACCAGATACCTGGAACAGATCCAAGAGACAATAAAAACTATGCAATCCTAATTCTTGATCACCAAACAAAAAAAGTGGTTACATATTACATAACTACTTCAGATCAGCTCTTTGGATTGATTAAGGTCTGAGGAAACTAGCATTAAAGTACTACTTTCAAACAAAATAATTTAACCTTTTCGAATTTTCCTTAAAATAGTATTTCCATGTAGGTAGTACTTTTTGTACAAATAGTCTGTGCGCTATACAATGATGCAAGTTTATTGAGCGCAGACTCGTGTTAAAATGCAATTTTCCTTAAGTACCTGCATTGCACCTGCGCCAAGAACCAGTTGGCAAGTCCTAGTGTTAAAATGCTTTACTATTTCGACAACACGTTGGACCACCTCAAAAGATAATGATGGCAAACATTTACTGATGTCAACATATTCTGATAGCATCTTCAACAATATCAAACCACTGCCAAACAAAATTGAAGATTAGTGGAAAGAAAATAAAGGAAAAAACTTATAGATAAGATGAGACAACTATAGAACAAAGACGACAAAGTATAACACTGTGTACAAGAACAGTAGACACAGATTTTACTGAATGCAGCTACCTAATTTGAAAGCAAAAGGAATGAACAATTTTCCTTTTTATCTATATGAGCATGGCAAGCTTTAGAAAGGAGTGACTTGACTTGGAACCATTAAATGGTAAATAGAGATGACTAACCAGTTTACCATATGATAGCCAACACCTCCAAGCACAATGGTTTGTGACATTGACTTGACATGCCCAACAACATTATTTTCCATCTGAGGAGAAGTGGGCTCAGTCTTGTTCTCATGGCCTGTCACAGATGTTACATTGCCATTGTCAACATTATTTTCCGCTGAATATGCTGGTTCTTGACCTGTAGAAATTCCATCCTCACTGAGCCTTTGTTATCAATGCTAGGCATCTCCATGCCATTAACAGGAAAATCAGTAGACGACAGTGACAAAACAATCACTTGGAATTCCTCGGGAACATCAACAGCAACCCACGTCTCTTGGTCAAGAACTGCCTTGATTTTTGCCATCTACAAACAAATATTAAACGTTCAGTGCACAAAAACTGTACAACTTGTGTGTCAACTACGAAACAAAGTGATGCCAATCTCAAATTTACATTAGAATTTTCTGTTAACAAACCCTAACAACTATAATTTTTTATGACACATCAAGTTTTTGACACGGAGAATTCCCCAAGCTTTAGTGTCCTTAGTTCCGCTATCAGTTCACGCTCAAGATCTTCAATTTATGGTGAACCATGTGTTGCCTTAAGTAAATACTTGTGAAATACATTGGAAAGGCTGTATTGTATGCAAGCGAGTGTAAATCTAGCTATAACTGAGGGACAGAGCTAAAGGCTTCATACTCCAAAAATAGCACCATTTAAGTTTCAGGGACACTGATGTTGCACTTATTCTACAAGCTTATGCCCATATAGATGAAATTTAAAATAAGCTTTTTTAAATTGTACAAAAACAACAACGACAAAGCCTTTTGTTACATGAGAAAACTGTAAGACTGCAAATTTAGCTTTCGTAAACTACAACAAAACCATACAAACTCACCCGAACACTATGCTGATAGTCAACAAATTGCTTTGATTGTTGCTGTAGAATCCCTCGAATGTTGTAACCCAACCTGCCTCCAATCTACGAGGACAGGAGTCGAAGATAAAATTATAACTTGCTTTTATGCAATTAATACAGATATGTGCATCTTATTTAAGCAGACAAAGTAATAACCTTTTCTGTAGCAGCTGTAAATTCCTCTGTTATATTATAGATGATCAGGAACTCCTGAAGCCTTAACCTGGGATGTAGAGCAGCACGAACACCTAGCAGTTTAGCCCATCGTCCATGTGCAGCATCACACGCAGCAAAAACTGCTTCTGTGCTTTCTCTCAACACGTCAGCTCTGTAGAAAATGCAGGTATTTTAAGCATCTCATGTTATCACATATAGTTAAGACACGCAACTAATGAAATGCTGAAAGGTGACTTGACGCACTAAAGTGATATCAGAACTGACAACAGCATCCTCATGACACCAGCAATTAACTTAAATAGTATAGAACAAAGATCATGTTGTAACTCGACTTACCGAACATTTTTTATTGAATTTGGACTGGACATATCATTTGTTTTTCCTTGTAACAAGGATAGCTTAGTAGTATTACGTGGAACAGTATTAGAGACCCGTGAATTAACACCATTGTCATTCTCCTGAGAAAAATCAACTGAGCCACCATGTTGTGTGACCGGATTTGTTGCATCAGCACTTATGTTCCCATCAAGATTTCTCATGATCCACTGAACTATTTTTTTTACTTCGGCTGCTTGCAGCAGATGTACCTGGATTTACACAAATGTTAATCACCCAGTATTAAAAAAAAGTGAAGTTTGCTATGAGCAGTACATTTTTCCCTTGTTCTTTTATTTGCGACTGCTAGAACTTCCACCCATTATTTTCTCTTAGCATCAACTGAATTTGGACTTGGATGCTGTATGATGATAGAACACATTTTACGATCACTGATTCTCCAACCAAAAGAATTATCGCGAATACATGATTGTGGCTACACCTAGTCAGGAATTTGCACTAAATATGCCCATTTAAGTTAGATCATTGCCATAAAATAACTCAGTTCATGCAACAGATGCCCACAAAACAACGAGGACATGAGCTACAGAGAAAAATATTTGGTGTATCCAAAAAACTGCATAAGCAAGGCAGGAACATCTAAGACAAGCTTCTAAATATCGGTTGTTTCTGCCAATATATCGGAAGCATCTCAGTATCTCACCCCTACTGGCACCAATTCAGTGTGTCGTTTTAAAATGTCAGGATCAAATATGACCTATGGGCCAACATTTACAATTAATCGACAAATATTTGAACTAGTTATCGGCCGATATCAGACATTATGTAGCTGGTAAAGATATGTTATGTGTATTAGGTAATAACTTGATCGTGTTATAAAATGAGCACATCGTCTTCATGGATATACATATATATATATTGCATTCTGTGATAATATTCCATCCAAAAAAAAATTTCTTATATGACAACAGAAGAACAATTTAAATGACCACACTGTAACATATCAATCGATATGTCACCCAGTATTGTTTAGAAGCTTCATTAAAGTACTGAACAACAGAAAGGATATGCACATTAAGATCAAATTCGAGAGATCATCTTCATTCAAGAGCAAACAAAAAGAATGGCGTATGGAGAAATCAATTACCTGAACTATCCTAAAAATAGCCGACAAAAGTTGAACAAACCCTTCAGATGATAAATTTCGCAGCTTATTTGCTAAAGACTGGCCTCCAGCTGCACAATTGCAGTTCAAAACATGTAGGAGTTAGTATATGAAGTAAAGCAAACTATGAGGACAAATATTGAATTAAGAAAAAAAATAAGACCATCAGAATCAGCCGCTCTCTCCCCAGTTACGGAATCAGAATCTGTTGGTCTGGAAATTAAGACTGGAAGCATCTCTGCGACTGTGGATTTGATTGAAGCTTTCATAACAGTAATAAGTGTATCCCTGTAAATTCTTAGCACCATGGGAACTTTATCCTGCGAGATACAAATATGAACCACATCATTCTGTTTCCACATAAAATAATGACTCGCTGAATATACCAACTATCCAAATACACATAATGCTTCCACCACTCAAATATGAGACCTTTTCAAGAAAAACTGAACTTGAACTGAACTTGATTTTCTGTATGAATGAAGCTTTAGAGGGTATTTTATTTACATGTAAACTTTTTGCGAGGATAGTCTCTTATAAGTGAAGACCCCATGAACTCACCTTATACGAGTGACAGAATTTTTTTAATAAACACAAGAGTTATTGTGCTAGTTGTGTAGCTAAATAGCTCAACCAAATATGACTAAGTGTTTTATATGTGTAACTATTTATATATTTCTTATCACTCTAAAGACACACATTGCTAACTCTATAACATTTAATGAACAGGAAATGTAATTCACCCTCCATTTGAATCTCCAAATTAGTTTAATGGGAACAAATGACAAAACTAACCGTTCTCAACAGGCAAATAATGAGGGGAAGAAGACGATCTCTGAGAATGAAGCTTTCCTCCTCATCCACGCTTACCTGCATTGAGATGATGAACATAAGAGAAGAAAAAGAGCTGAACATCTTTTACAAGAACCACAACGGTGCAGCTTAAAATCTATGCTATAACCTACACAAGTAGTGTGATGGAATGCAACAGACCAGAATTGCAACACATATTAGTATTTCACCTTTGGCAAACTGGAGAAGATCAAAAACTGCGTGTCAATGTTCAGAGTGGTCATGGTATATGACAATTGATGTCGTGAATTAGTAATTAAGTTTATAATCTAATCAGTAATTGATCATATGTAAGTTGCCACTGGAATACTGGATATACATCAAACACAAAATTTTGGTATATTAATTTAGTCATTATGAAACTATGCTGCGATAAGTTATATGGATACAAAGATACCAAAATACAAACATTTCCCAAAATAATTATACAAAGAGAGAGACATGTCTTTTAAAATATAATGTGAAGAAGCTGCAAGGAAATGAAATTAATATGATCCTTGCCTCCTTGGCATTGAATCCATTTACAGACCCAACGGTTGCAAGTGCAAACAGCATGTGCACTGCATGTACCACTAACAATGCTCCCTGCCAGTTCTTAGCACCTAGATCTCTCAATCTCACTTCATTCCACATGTACATTCAATTCTGATTAACTAATGTTCTTGTTTTTTAAAGCTAAAAGGAATGTTACAAAAAAACTCGGCACGAATGAATTGCATTACAATCAGGTAAAGATAGGCAAATTAAGAGATATAGCAAACTGCAAACTAGAAATGCACATACTTCATGCTCTGTCCCATTGAGGGGGGTAGAAGTCTTCCTTTTCACAGTTGATGAAATCATTGCATCTACAATTTTTCCATCAGGAACAGCAGCACGCACAAATTCTGCTGAAAGAATGCTACAAGAATGAATATCAAGTTAAACAGAGAATTACTGATGGACAGAAGGCTGCAAACAACATCACTGATAGAGTACCAATATCTAGTAGTGTTTCCCTTATTTGTGTCAGACGAAATGGCACTTGAAGCAAAAACACTACTTGGTTCATGATCTAATAAATTGATTTGCATATATATATTGTAGATATTATGTCACAACTCACAAGCTTTCTATCAGAATTCATAATGTATTTAAAAGCACATAAAGGCATTTATTTCACACCAAGCTGGTATGCTAAAACTCCTATGATCTATTTGACCCTATACAATAAGAGCACAATGTATTGATAAAGGGCATATGCTTAGTTTGTACAGACATACCTGTTGACTGAATCTAATGATGTTCCCAACTGATCACGAATGTTTCGAAAGCAATAAAGCCCAGCAAGTTCATCAGTATCCTGATTGAGGAAGGAAAAAATTATGGATCATAAAGACAAGTTACACATACTACATTGTCTGCAGATGCAGGATGATGTGTTTTTAGTCTTATAGCATCTTCTTAAGAAATTTGATTGCTTGATCACTATATGCATTCATCGTTGATGTATCATTTACTTATAAAATCCAGATTGAAGAAAGTTGAAGGTAATTAGCGGTCGGATATTGATCGATTATCAATAGATCATAACCAAATTCTAACAGCTTTGTCAGTTTACGTGCAAGCACCCTAAACTACTTGATTTAGGAAGAATAGGAAGAGAAGATGGATAGTTGGATATTACCCAACTAAGGCAATGATCTACACCAACATATCTTCAAGTTATTGCTTATCGTAAATTTATATTGCTCGTTAAAGTTTCTGCAGATCCCATATTTTCATGAATCATGTAGGCAATCCACGATTCCAGTCACTGTTGACATGTGGCCACATGTGACTAGTAGTAGTATATGAATCCTAATTTGTGACATGCTCAGAGCTTCAGCAGCATTATGATCCTATAAGGCCATGATACAAAGATGACCATCCAAGGAACTGCGATTAGAGTAAGACTCCTCTAGACTCTATTCTACCCTGTCAACTTCAACACTGCTCCGCCCCTCACTGCTCAAGTAAAACCTGTCCGTTCCTCTATGAATGTGACACCCCAGAATACTGTGGTGAAGAATACGGTTTCCCTGTTTTTCCGGAATACACCGGTTTGGAAGAAATAAAAATCATCAATAGCAACTACGGGGCATACCCTTTCCAACAGGATTGTAGTAAGTAAAAGTTTGAGCACTGGGATATCTCCCAGCCTCGATGACAAGAGTGAGATTAGAATAATGCAATTCAACTCTGGCTTGGTTTTAGCAAGCATCAATAAAAATGGGTGACAAAGAGTAGTTACATCACATAGGAATACTGAGATAAGTAGATAACATGCCGTCAGGTCATGTAGAAGGTAAAAGTGTAGGTAACTTACTAGCAAATTTTGCAAGTCCACGATGACATCAAGCGCCCCAGCACAATCTGCTGCTAGCACAAGCTGCACATGAAGAAAAAGATAAACAAACGGAAGCACAGGATATAAAGGTGATAGGAACCTTTAAGCAATAGGTATGTTGCTTAAATCAATGATATAGTACAAAAGAAAAATAAATTTAGTTGTTGTCGAGGTATAAAGAGCTCAGATCCAGTTTTTCCATGTAGTATTTTTTTAGAATTAGTCATGTAGTATTATAGATCATCGGATTACATCAACAGCATACTTGTGATCTGGCAAACGCTAGAAGATAGATGCAAAAACAAAGGTTGGTTCCATTATTCCATATCCCTGTAATCCAGTTTGCTAGTGTAATAACTAAGGAACTGGCACTGTTTCCATGTTTGGCACATCACATTTGTAACTTCAAAAGTACCAGATGACGAACATGCAAGACCATTCCAGGCAGAACAATGTTGTGCATATAGCCTAGCAGTTCCGGGTGTTCCATAGAGAACAATAATTGTCAACTAATAAATCAGCTGGAAGAATATGAAAAAATTGCGGAATAAGCCATAAGGCACCACACCGCACGGCAGCTGTGTAGACACAGCCACTATGCCCAAATAGCAATGTTGCATCATGTATTGAATGCCTAGTTTTATGGTTTGGCGTACTTCACATGTGACACATCACATTTGTAACTTCCAAAGTCCCACAGCGTACAGCAGCTGTCTAAACACACTCACTATGACGAAATAGCAATGCCACATAAAGTATCGAATGCCTAGTTTTATGGTTTGGCGTACTTCACACGTGACCAGATTATGAAGGAAAATGCTAACACACCACATCAACAACCCATTTCAGCTAGCCGCATTGCTTATCCACAAGCTAGCAGGATGAAGAAATGTCCGGAAAAAAAGGCACTGACCAGCTTGAGGGCGGTGAGCGCCTGGCTAACATAGAGGATGATGGTGAGCTTCTCCTGCAGCGCGACGAGGTTGCCCCTGGTGGCATTGAGCTCCTGCACCTGCTGCGCGTCGCCCACGAGGTCCCCCGTGAGCACCCGTACGACCTCCCTGAGCTCCCGGATCCGCCCGACGGCGGAGACGATCTCGCCGTCGAGGCCGCGCAGCCGTCCCTGGGCCTCGTAGAAGGACGCGGAGCGGCGCGCGATCTCCTGCACGAGGTGCGCCTCGACGGTGTCGAGGTGCGCGCCGAGGCGCTCCTGGAGGGCGGCGCCGTCGGCGAGCGGGCAGGCGGACTCGAAGGTGGCGCCCTCCTCTAGCGCGAAGTCCTCCTTGAAGAAGAGGGCCGGGACTTCGCGGAGGCAGGCGGTGAGGCCGGAGGAGGAGGAGGTGGTGGACGTGGGGGAGCCTTCATCGGAGGCGGCGAGCTCGGCGTTGGCGTGGAGGCGGACATCGGCGAAGCGGGCGAAGGGGTCGGTGATGGCGGCGAGGTAGGGGGCGAAGTCGGCGCGGGAGAGGGAGGAGGGATGGGAGGGTAAGGGGGGCGCCTCCGGAAGCGAGGTGGGCGGGGGCCACGGGAGCGACCAGTAGGAGGCGGCGGAGGAGGCGGAGGGGAGCGGGTTGTTGAGGAGCGCGGTGATGGACTGCGGGACGCCGCCCGGGGTGGGGGAGTCGGTGGAGTGGGAGGAGGAGGCGGTGGAGGCGGTGAGGAGGGGAGGGCGCGAGGCCATGGCGGCGCCGGCGGCGTGCGGCGCGGTGGGGGCTAGGGGAGAGGCGGCGGCATGGGTGATGGGCGGGGAGATCGGGATCTGGGAGGCCGGGAAGCGAAGAGAAGAGAGGAGAGCTTGGCTGTCAGATCTGTTGTTCGGTCAGGGAGTGCTTTGCTTCGCGGTTTTTTTCATTCTCGTTTCATCTTCTTTCTCTTCTCTAATCTTCTCTTTCTAGCTTCAAAAACAAGCACCACTTTTTTTTTCGAATGACACGTGGAGTTTATTCAGAAGTAAGGGCATCTCCAGCCGTCCTCCAGAGCCCCAGAGGCCTTTTTAGCGTCGGCGCTAACGAAAATCCACCAGTCGTTCCCAGAAGTCGATTTAGCGCCGCTTTTAGCGCCGTTTCGCGCCGGCGAAACCAGCCCAAACTCAGCCTGCTGGGTTCGGCCTGGGGGGCAAAAGGCGTCCGCGGGCCAGACTTGTCGGCGAGGGAAGGCGATTTCCCTCCATAATTTGGCCCTTCCCTCCATAATTTGGCCTCTTCCCTCCATTTCTCCCCATATATATACCTCTTCCCACCCCGATCCCGCCATTTTCCCACAGATCTGGCCGCTATGGCTCCCGCCCGATTCACAGGACCCCGCGCCGTCGCCGTCCCCGTGTGCTCCGCCACCTCCATGATCGGCAAGAAGCCGCGGAAGCCGAGAGCGCCGAAGGAGAAGCCGGCGGGCATGAGCAACGCCCAGTGGATCGCCGAGAAAGCGCGCCGGGAGGCGGAGAACCTCCAGCGACGGACGAGGGAGAAGGCGCAGCGGCAGAAGGAGCTGGCCGCGCACTTGGCCGCGGAGGCCCAGGCCCAGGCCGTCGACGAGGAAGAAGAGGAAGAGGAGGTGGAGGCGCTGGATGAGCCGCCAACTCCGGCTGCGTCTGCCGCGCCGCCGGCCAAGCGGAGGCCCGGCTTCTCTCCTCATCCCCATCCTCAATTCGCCGACTGGAGCCAAACCGCCATCGCCGTCGTCGCGCTACTACTACCCTGGGTACGCCGATGTTGATCCCCATGGTGGTTTCAACCCCAACGTCACCTTCCCCCACCATCCGCCGATGATGTACGTCGGCGGCTCACCGGGATACGCAACTTCGCCGTCGCTCCGCCGTGCCCTCCCCTTTGCCGCGTCATCCCTGCTAGGCGGGATGCCCCAAGACAGCGCCTTCATGGACGAGATCATCACCACCGGCTCGGTGGCGGCGGCGGCATGCCCGGGCTTCCTCTCGCAGGGCGGTGTGAATTTCTTCTAGCAGGGCGGCGGGGATTACGGCCAAGGTGCGTCTGGCGCCGGCGTCGGCACGGAGGAGGCGGATGTGGAGGCGGAAGAAGAGGACGAGACGCCGCCTACAGCTGCGGAGGGAGCAGAAGGCCCGGCCAAGGATGGCGACACGGGCGGCCGCCGTCCCAGGAAGGGGTCCAAGGCGGCGCCGAAGCCGCCGACCGAGCCGCGCATCAAGTGGACGTGCAGGGAGGATATCCTCCGCGCCGAGTCATGGAAGGTGGTCAGCTGCGACCCGATCATCGGCGCGAACCAGGCGCTGGACAACTACTGGAAGCGCATCAAGACGGAGTACGACGAGCGCCGGATGATCGACCCCGACTACGCGTCGTGCGTCACGGAGCGCGGCCAGAAGGCCATGGCCAACCATTGGCAGAACATCCAGGCCGCCTGCAACAAGTGGCACGGCATACAGGAGGAGGTCACGCACAGGCCAAAGAGCGGCGCCAACCGGGAGATGGAGGTGAGAATTTCTGTCGTGATTCATTTCTTTGCGCCGCCATGTAGCTCATTGGTGCTGGTCCCGTCGCCATGTAGATCGCCCGGATGTTCGAGGCGTACAAGGAGGACGAGAAGACCGACTTCAAGTGGCTCCACGTCTTCGTCGCCATTGATACGTCTCCAACGTATCTATAATTCCTTATGTTCCATGCTAGTTTTATACCAATAGCTACATGTTTTATTCACACTTCATAGCATTTTTATGCATTTTCTGCGACTAACCTATTAACAAGATGCCACAGTGCCAGTTCCTGTTTTCTGCTGTTTTTGGTTTCAGAAAAGCTGTTCTGGAAATATCCTCGGAATCGGACGAAACAAAATCCCAGATGCCTATTTTTCCGACACGTTCACGAAGTCCGAAGGAGAGACGAAGGGGGCAGCAGGGCGCCGTCCCCACACCGTGGCGCGGGTGGGCCCCTGCCGCGCCACCCTATGGGGAGCGGGCCCTGCGCCTTCACCGACGTTGCCCCTTCGCCTATTTATTCTCCCAGACGCGAAAATCCTAAAACACCGAGCCATTATTCCAGAAAACATCCGCTGCTGCCGCCGCCGTCAACCCTAACTCGGGGGGTTCTGAAGTTCTCCTCCGGCACCCTACCGGAGAGGGGAATCATCACCGGAGGGCTCTACATCGCCATGCCTGCCTCCGGAGTGATGCGTGAGTAGTTCATTTCTGGACTACGGGTCCATACAGTAGCTAGATGGTTGTCTTCTTCTTTTGTGCCATCATGTTTAGATCTTGTGAGCTGCCTATCATGATCAAGATCATATTATTGTAATGCTACATGTTGTGTTTGCTGGGATCCGATGGATATTGAATACTATGTCAAGTTGATTATTGATCTATCTTATATGTGTTGTTTATGATCTTGCATGCTCTCCGTTATTAGTGTAGGCTCTGGCCAAGTTTATGCTTGTAACTCCAAGAGGGAGTATTTATGCTAGATAGTAGGTTCATGCCTCCATTTAATCTGGGACAGTGACAGAAAGTTCTAAGTTTGTGGATGTGCTGTTGCTACTAGGGGTAAAACAGCAATGATTTGTCTAAGGATATTAGTGTTGTTTACATTATGCACCATACTTAATGCAATTGTCTGTTGCTTGCAACTTAATACTGGAAGGGGTGTGGATGCTAACCTGCAGGTGGACTATTTAGACACAGATGCATGCTGGATGGCGGTCTGTGTACTTTGTCGTAATGCCCAAGTAAATCTCATAGTGATCATCATGACATGTCTATGCATTGTTATGCACCTATCTATTTGTCAATTGACTAGCTGTAATTTGTTTACCCAGCATGTTAGTATTTTATTATGGAGAGACACCACTAGTGAACTGTGGACCCCGGTCCATTCTTTAACATCTGAAATACAACTTGCCGCAATCATTGTTCTTTTTCATTCTCTGCAAGCAAACATTATTTTCCACACTATACGTCTAATCCTTTGTTTTCAGCAAGCCGGTGAGATTGACACCCTCACTGTTTCGTTGGGCAAAATTAGTTTGGTTGTGTTGTGTGCAGGTTCCAAGTCAACGAGTCAGACCTCCCCTTCGACGCCAGCACTTTTTCTGACGCCGTTGACACCTTCGAAGCAACGTCGTCCTCCTACTGGATTGATAACCTTGCACTAGTAGGAAAAGCCTTATCAGTGGCGCACCAAAAATGGATTCTGTGGCGCACTCCCAGAATTGCTGGGTGCGCCACAGAATCCTCGCCACTAAATTTTTTTTCTGTGGCGCACCATGGGCGTGCGCCACAGAAATCCACTTTCTGTGGCGCACCTGGCCTGGTGCGCCGTGCGCCACAGAATTCTGAAAAAATTAAAAAAATTCAAAAACTGCAAAAAAAAAATTAAAAAGTTTCAGAAAAAATCAGAAAAATCAAAATATGAAATAATATGAAAAATCCTAATTATTGGAATTATTTTCAGATTTTTTGAACTGATACCTTCCCGCTAGGTCACCCATCCTCAAATTGATTCAACCCTAGCACGCTTAACTTCTAAGTTTCACCCACTTCACCTACCCTTGTGCTACTCAAGTTCTTATTGATATATATATCATATGTATCCTTTTAAGTCTTGTATGTGTATATGTTATGTATATGTTATGTATATGTTATAAACGTGTATTTTTAAATTTCAAAAACTTCTAAACTTTCGAAAGGAGATACAAAAGTTTCAAAAGATCCAAAAAAATTCAAAAAACTTAAAAAATTTCAAAAAATCCAAAAAATCCAAAAAAAATCAAAAAATCTAAAAAAATAAAAAAAAAAGTCAACAATCTTCTTTGTTATACATTTCTGTGTCTTTTTTGCAATTTTTGAATTTTTTTTTTATTTTGCTGCGAAAAATCGTCTGTTTGAAATAACTTTTTTTCTTTTGGAATTTGAGGAATCTGTGAATTCCTGACCGGGTATGTCAACTTTCTTTTTGACATATTTTTTGCATTATTTCGACGTCGTATGCAAAAGTTATGGCCGTTACAAGTTTTTTTTCCTGTTTGTTGCAGAAAAGGTCAAAATTCATATTTCAAAATTTCTATACCTACTAGACACTCATACGTAACTACATGTCAAAGGATTCTATTTATTGAAATTTTTATCATTTTCTTTTACTTCCTGCAAGGCAAAAAAGACGATCCACGGGGGTGGGGGTGGGATTTGAAAAAAATAAGTGCGCCACAAAATGTCACAATTCTGTGGCGCACCTGGCAGGTGCGCCACAGAATGTCAACTTTCTGTGGCGCACGTGCCAGGTGCGCCACAGAATTATTATTTTCAAATTTTAACCCGTCCCCCGGATAACTTTCTGTGGCGCACCTGGCCATGTGCGCCACAGAAATGTGACTTTCTGTGGCGCACCAAGCGTGCGCCACAAAAAGTCATATTTCTGTGGCGCAGGCTTTCTGTGGCGCACCACGCCTGGTGCGCCACAGAAATATATTTCTGTGGCGCACCAATTAAGGGTGCGCCACAGAATGTAACCTATCTATAAGGGTTTTCCTAGTAGTGTTGGTTTCATACTGAGGGAAAACTTGTTGCTGCACTCATCATACCTTCCTCTTGGGGTTCCCAACGGACGTGTGACATTACACGCATCAAGCACTTTTTCTGGCGCCGTTGCCGGGGAGGCCGAATTGCTTCTGCAAGGGGAGTCTCCCACTTTCAATCTCTTTACTTTGTTTTTGTCTTGCTTTATTTTTATTTTGTCTTGTTTGCTTTCTTTATATCAAAAACAAAAAAAAATTAGTTACTTGTTTTACTTTTATTATTTCGGCCTAGTTTTTATTTTGCTAAAATGAGTACTCCTGAGAACACCAAGTTGTGTGACTTCACTAGCACAAATAATAATGATTTCATATGCACTCCTAGTGCGCCACCTGCTTCTAAAGCAGACTTTTATGAAATTAAACCTGCTCTATTAAATCTTGTTATGAAAGAGCAATTTTCTGGTGTTAGTACTGATGATGCTGCTGCCCACCTTAATAACTTTGTTGAACTTTGTGAGATGCAAAAGTATAAGGATATAGATGGGGATATTGTAAAACTGAAACTATTTCCTTTCTCCTTGAGAGGAAGAGCTAAAGAATGGTTGCTATCTTTGCCTAGAAATAGTATTGATTCATGGACAAAATGCAAAGATGATTTCATTGGAAAATATTATCCTCCTGCTAAAATTATATCTTTGAGAAGTAGCATTATGAACTTCAAGCAATTTGATAATGAACATGTTGCCCAAGCATGGGAGAGAATGAAATCTATGGTAAAGAATTGCCCTACCCATGGACTGACTGCTTGGATGATCATTCAAACCTTTTATGCAGGATTAAATTTTTCCTCAAGTAATTTGCTGGATTCGGCTGCTGGAGGAACCTTTATGTCCATCACTTTGGGTGTAGCAACAAAACTTCTTGATGATATGATGATCAACTACTCCGAATGACACACTGAAAGGGCTCCTCAAGGTAAGAAGGTAAATTCTGTTGAAAAAACCTCTTCCTTGAGTGAAAAGATTGATATCATTATGTCTATACTTGTGAGTGGTAAATCTCATGTTGATCCTAACAATGTTCCTTTAGCTTCATTGGTTGCTCAAGAAGAGCATGTTGATGTGAACTTCATTAAAAATAATAATTTCAACAACAATGCCTATAGCAATAATTTTGGTAACAACAACTATAAGCCATATCCTTCTAATAATGGTAGTGGTTATGCTAATTCTTATGGTAAATCTTACAACAATGGTAGGAGTGTACCCTCTGATCTTGAAGTCATGCTTAAAGAATTTATCAATACACAAACTGCTTTTAACAAATCTGTTGAGAAAAAGTTTGGTAAAATTGATGTTCTTGCCTCTAAGGTTGATAGTCTTGCTCTTGATGTTAATCTTTTGAAACTGAAAGTTATGCCTAATGAAGTTAAAGATACTAAGTCTTTTGCTACAGCAAATGCTATCAAAGCTAAAATTGACAACAATATTAGGATGTTGGCTGAATTGCATGCTAGGTGGGAAAGAGAAGCTGAAATTGATAGAAAGAATAGTATAGCTCGTGTTTGTACTATTACCACCACTAGTAATGCTGAATCTTCACATGTTGATAAACCTCCTACCATCAATGGTAATGTTATTGATGTTGGCAATGTTTCCACTTCCACTACAAAGCGTGCAAAATTGGCTAAAACTGCTGAAACTGTTTCTGATAAAAGTGCTGAAATTTTTCGAAATATTGGAGGCAATGGTCCCATTACTTCCTAAACCCGGCGGGCGGCCGCGCGTGGCCGCCAAGACTGCGGCAACACGTACAAGAGACGCGTAGGATTCGCGGGTGCTCCAACCTCCACGAGAGAAGGTTCATGGTCCACCGTGGGCCGTTGTCCAGCTGACTCCGGGAGGAGGGCCATCTCGGTGCTCATGGGGAGATGGGCGATTTCAGCTTGGCATGTACATTAATCAGTTCGCAGTTTCAGAACTGAGAGCTGAACTGTACCCGCAAAAAAAAAACTAGGGGAGTTGCCTTACCAACAGCCCGACACATAGGTTGTTTCGACCGGTTTGACGTGGACCTAGAGATTACCCTTCATCGGAAAAAAAGATGTTTGTAATCGGATGCATACCTATGTTCTGAAATTCTTTGTACGTTGGAATTCAGGGTAGTAGCATTGGCATGTGAGAAATTGTTGATTAATTATTTACTGTTGGAATGGGAATTCTACGTGTGTTCTTCCGGGCTAGAAGCACCAAGACGAATTACCTGACAAGGGAATTGTTTCTGAAAATTCGATTAGTTCGTCACTAAGTATGTCCATATGATAACCGAGTGCTCGTGCTGACCACACTCGGCATAGATGGACGTTACCGAGTAACGTGCTCTTTGTCGAGTGTTATTCAAAGATCTTCGGTATACAACGGTCTTTGTTATATAAAAAAAAAAATACAACGGTCTTTGCCGAGTTCCCCTGATTTGGCACTCGGTAAAACCACGATATGGCGGCAGTGACGGGCTTTCCAGTAGGCTTGTCATCGTATACATGCATGGTAGAAGAAGAGAAAACCGCCTCACGCAAACTTTGCATGCAGTGCCATACTGCCATGTAATAGTGTAGTCCAAGAAATACTACACGTCTACACCAGTAAAAACATTGTGCTAATTAACAACTGTTTTGCTCCAACCTACCCCTACATTTGATCAAGATTCCGTAGCTAACTATCTTGGCGTACATTTATTAGCTAGTTAGGCAGAACCGCAGAAGTAGTGGAAGGATCAACAAGTGTCAGATATTCGTGCAAAAAAAAAGTTGCAGATAAAGATCCCATAGATGACCTGCTGTTGATCTCATAACTACCCTTCTTCATTTTGACACAACTACTACCCTCTTTGTTTTGCCACAACTACCCATCTTCCCATGGATTAACAAATATGCATACAAGCATCATGGTTATTATTTAGTAGCATGCATTAAAGCTGACCTCAAATTCACCTTCATTGTTTAAAGATTCATGGCGCAAATGGCGGCTACTTAAGCGGTTTGATTAGTGGCTAATGAAACAAACAAACTGAACATCTCGCCTCTACAGCCAGCTGCTGATCTCTCTCAGTCTCAGGCATGGAGAAAGCTCTAGCCCTAGCCTTGCTGCTACTCTTCACTCTCCTCATCACGAAGCAGCAGGGCGTGGATGGGCAGGCGTTCTGCCGGTCCCAGATCAGCCTGGCGAACGAGGCGTGCAGCCTGAGGAACTTCCCGGGGGTGAGGCCTCCGGTGCCCCGGCAGCAGCAGCAGCTCACCGTCAACGAGACCTCGACGGCGGCAGCGACGACGGAGCGGTCCAGGGATGACGACGACGACGAGGAAGGGGACGTTGACAACGAGGGGCGGCGTCACCGCCGGCAGTGGCACCGCCACAGCGCCGACAACAGCGACAGGGACCCGTACGACACGGCCTGCTGCCGCCGGCTGATGGCCATCGACAACGCGTGCGTGTGCCAGGCCTATGCGCGCCTTCCGGTTTTCATGACCTCGGTGTGGCACGTCATCAGGCTCACGCCCATCGACGGCTGCGATGTCACCTTCGAGTGCCCCGGCTCCTTCTCGCCGCTGGGCCGATGATCATCCGTTGCTACATGTCTATTTATTCACACTCCTAGTTCGTACACGATCGATCGAGGATTCGAAATTGAATCTGTAATGCTTCGATGCATTTGCAGTAGAAATAAATAAAGAGAGTACACTCCGTATCATACATACAGTCCCCGGCGCGCTCGTGTACCTCGGCGGTGACTCGCCGTCATTTCGCTTGCGATCTGACCCGTTCGGATGCCTCTCTGTATTCTCCCCCGCCGGGCGTCGGTTCCCTCTTCGACAAGCACCGTGTGTCTCTACCTCTCCGCGGAAGGGGCAGGCGGCGGTGCATGCAAGACCCGGTGGCCTGTGCTGCTCCTGAACGGGCCGGGCAAGAGGATCGTGAACAGCATGTTCTTCGCTGACGCCGGCGGAGAAAGGTGCTGGTGTCCGGCCGTGTCGCTCGTGGGAGTGTTCGCTGGCAGCCTGGCAGGGAGTATACGGAGGTGGTGGACCGGGAGGTCGATCGGTGGGTATAGTTTGGGCGGAGGAGGTCGCGTCGTCGCGTCACGCAGCCGGACCAGACGCAGCCTACGGCGCCGGCAGGGCCGGCGCACGAGGGTTTGCGACGGCGTGTATGTGTGCAGCGTCCGATTTCTATGGAGCCATGGTGTCCTGTCCGGGAGGACCGTAGAAGGGCAGCCGAGGCTCTGGCACTGGCCGTCTGGCCCCTAGGCTGATTTGGTTGAAATTCTTGTCGAGCTGAGCCGCCGGAAAATAGTCTCCGTCCGAGTTTTTTTTTATATACTGTGAGTGGTAGCACAAGCACATCTCTGATTTTTGTGAACTCGCAAGGTGGCCCTCGCAAATGCGAGGGCATGATCTTTTTCTCGTTCAACCTATCCATGCCACAGTTTAATAGATACTGAAAACATGGCAAAATAGCAGGATTTTATAGCTTAAATTATCTTAGGTAAATTAGCGCATGTGTGGAAATATTTTGAATCATTTTGATTATGAGCGAGTAGATATTTCAAAAATCCTAAAATATCATGTCACATACAGTAGTTTAGAATGTCGCCTATCTTAAAACGTCAGTAGTGCTATTTTGATTTTTTTTAGTCTATTCCTACTATTCGCCGTTTTCGATCTAGGAATTCAACATGCTCACCAACACGTGTCTGTTGTGTCATGTTACTCATGTAACATCGTCGACATCGACATGGAGAAAACATATACTTCCTCTGTTTTTTAATATAAGATGTTTTAGCATTTTTCAACATTCATATGCATATAAATGTATGTGGACATGTTTCAATATGTACAACATTTAAAACATCTTATATTAAAAATGGAGGGAATATAATTCAGTAACAAACTGAACTTAGAACATTATGTTAATATTGGTAGTGTGTTACATGCATGTGGTTGATCGAACATATCTGTAGTTCTATATATAGTTGCCTGGGGTTTTCACCGATTCATGTTTGGTCCTGTGGACGCAAGCATTTGCGCACGGTTAATAGAAATGAAAGTTCATATCTCTGAGCTCTAGTAAAAACTTTACCATTTAATTCCATGTATATTTATTGGACTCGGAGCCGATATATGTAGATTTTGCTTAACCGTACTTCCTCCGTCTCGGTTTATATGTCCTTTACATATCCGTAGGTCATGAATTTAACTAACAGATTATAAGTTTTACAATACAAAATATAACATTAGAAAATAGAAAGTCTGAATTTTCTAATAATATATTAAATTGCAGTGGTAGTATGTTACATGCTTGCCGTTGGTCGAACATACCTGTAGTTTTACCGTGGAACTTTCATTCGTCTTGTCCTTATCTCATCCAACGGCGATCAAAGGGCAGCAGTGGAAGCTTCACACTGACCGCAGAGGAGAAAAACCGATTTCCTGTGGCGGCTTGTCTTTGCCAACAAAATCAATTGATATAGTTATGACCTTTTTCAGATCATCACGGAGTTGCCAGAGAAATCGACCGACAACCTAATACTGTGTGTGAGACGGTAGAGGTAAGAGGAAAATTAGATGGATTAAGCTGTTAATATTTTCATGGCTTGAAAATAGACAATTATATTTATCATGCTCACATATACGTGAGTGTACTCAATTAATCACCATGTTCTAGCTAGGGTACTTAGATTTTTTTTTTAAATGGCCACAGCTAGCTGGGGTGATATTGAGTGTGACGACGTCACTCATGATGTCAAATACAGTGGCTAATCTAATTGGTTAACCTGGCCGGGTTGCATGCTAACTCACGTGGGGACGTATATTCTCGCGAGGAAGTCTAGCTACGAGAAGAATGGTGGCCCACATAAAAGTTTTTTTTTTAACTTACGTGACATATACTCATATGTACACATTTTTTGGTTGAAGCGTAACGCTCTTTTCGTTTAATCTTAACCGTTAAAATTGAGATCAACAAACTGTATAATTTTAGCCTATGTGGGTGACGAGGGGTGTCCTCGGCAATACCCATGTAAGGTACCTAGGGCTAGAGTTACGAGGTAGAGAACGCGTAGTGTAGGTGAGATCGTCGGCTGACAAGCGGGATTTACCCAGTTTCAGGACCCTCGACTGAGGTAACACCCCTACTTCCTGTCTGTCTGTATTGATGATGGAATATGCCGCGGTTACAAGGGTCTAGCAAGGGTTTGATCTCGCTAGGGTTGAGGGCTTTGATGTTGCGTGTCCTTGATCGGCCACCCTCCCAGCACTTATATAGGGGGCTGGGTCTCGGGTACGTAACCGACTAGGCTTTTACAGATAAGAAAACTACAACCGACTATGCCTAACTTGGGAAGCAATCTTCGTCTTGGGCCTCCCTTGCTGGGCTTCATCGGACCATGGACAATTGGGTTTTAGTCATTACGTGCACCAGGTACCCTCATGGTAGGGTACCCGTTTGGTATAACCTCGTCATTAGCCCCTGAGTGCTTGACTGACTCGAAGAATCAGGCATGGACTCACTCGATAGTGCACGTCCCATGCTTATGCCTATACTTTATGTCCCATATCTAAACTTTGACTGAGATTTGTGTGTGTTTGACAAAGGATTATAGCTTAGTAGGCCTGGATTTACTCAATGGATCAAGACCAGTTAACTGCGCATTTGGGCAAAACCTTACTAGCTTTCAATCAAATTCGAGTCCTCGGGCTCGAACCTGGAACACACTGGACATATTCGACTCAGGCCGTTGAGGTCTTACTGAATCGCTCTGCAGTTATTTATTTGCTACCTAGCGCGTCCGCCAGGATTTTCATCATGCCTGCTGACACGGGAATTCTTGACTGCCGGAGTGGTCCTCAGACCAGCTCGACTGATCGGCGGGTCTTACCTTTGCATTTCTTGCATGCAGCATCCGAAGCATCTTCGACTGACGCAACTCGGGAATTCTTTTGACCTTTTTGCTTTTTTGTTTTGGACTGAGTCGAGTCATTCATCGACTGACGTTTTTGCCTTTGAATCTATCGGGTGCGCGACAGCGCTCCCGATGGGAGTAGCCCCCGAGATTGTGCTTTATTGCTTGCAATGGAGGATAATCTCAAATTCATATTTTCCGGCATATGTTAGTCGAAGAAAAATTTTACACGCTCCCGATGGGAGTACACTGTGTCTGATAGCGTATGAAATGCCTGCTTTTCACTTAGTCGATCCATTTTGAAAACATTGTGATATTGATCTAGTCGAGCTACTACTCGACCATCATTTTCTGCATTCCACGTTTCTGCCCACTGGATGACATCATGCATGACGCCCTTGGCGTGCACGCAAAATTTTGAAAAGACGTATCATTGTGGGGCCACCGCTTGACCGCAGAGGACGCCGCTTCAGTTCTGATTTGACCGAACGTGACGAAATTTTTGGCACGTAATAATAACTTCTCCGTTTTGCGTGCGTAGTGGGCGGTCGTGGCCTGCGACGGTTGTTCTCCAAGCACGCCACGTATCTCGCGGATTGTGGCCAGACGGTTGGGATTGATTTTCGTGGCTAGGTAAATATAGATCTCCTTTCCGCAAGATTTTTACCCTGCCATTTGCCTTCTCTGCTTCCCTTTCCTCTCCTTCCTTGCGCCCTTTCTGCCATTGCTGCTATTCTCGAAGCTCATCGCTGCTACTCGCGTTGCCATGGCGCCGAAGAAGAGAGCTACTGCCGCCCCTTCCTCCTCTGCTGCCGACGCGGGGAAGAGGCTGAAGGAAGATGCTGCTGCTGCAGCGAATCCCGCCGCTGGTTTGAAGAAGGTCTCCGGTGACTGGTCGAGATCGACAGTCAACGAGAAGAAACTGGCTTCATACCGCCTGCAAGGCCTGCTACCTCCAGCGGACCAACTTGCGGCTCGCGTGCTCCAGCGAACAAGGAGGTACTTCCCGAACCTCGCGCCGACGAGCGTGTTTGTTTTGCGGAATTCCTTCCGCGTGGTTCCTCTCTCGCTCTGCATGATTTTTTTCGTGGATTGCTGTACGCCTACGGGGTACAGATTCACGATCTTACTCCCAACAGCATTCTGCACATTGTCTGTTTTATGGTTTCGTGCTAGTGCTTTTTGGGGGTATCCCCTAGCTGGGCACTGTGGAAGTCAATCTTCCAGGTGCGCCATATGTGCCGAGGTGGACGCCCATGCCCAATCGGCGGGTTTGGGGTCCAAGTGCGGAGCGACTGCCGCTACTTCAACTTGAAGGCAGTCGACTCTGCACAAGGCTGGAGGAGCAAATGGTTCTACGTCAGCGTCAACCAGGAGGTTCTCCCGGCGTTTTCGATTGGGAAGCCTCTGCTGAAGACGAAGGCTTGGGAGCATCCTCTCTCAACTGAGGAGAAAGCGGAAGCTGCGCCTCTTTTGACCAGAGTTAGCGAGCTGCTTGGCACCGTCACTGGTGTTCAGCTGATCAGTACTTTTGTCAAGATGCGAGTGTGGCCCCTTCGTCTCCGGGTCAATCCTATGTGGCGATACGAGGGCCCACTCGACGCCAGCAGGATGAGCGATGTGGAACTGTCGCCTAACGAGCTGGATTCCAATGTGAAGGGAATCACCGGCATCAAGGCCGATGAAACGATCGATTCAATTTTCCACATGCACCATATGGTCCGGAGAATGCTCTTCCTGAGGTAAGTGCCCAAAACTATGCTTTATTTTCGAGTGATGATGTCCTTTTGCTTCTGGTGTTTATACCTTTTTGAGTATCGTTGTCTTCTTATGTGTAGGGTCATTCGACTGCTTGCATCCTTCCTCCTCTCCCCGAGTTTGGTCCTACCGAAGAGGTGGATTTGCTAGATGAGGGAAAAAAGACCACCTTATCTCCACCTTCGGCTAACACTTCCGCCACGGAGGAGGCCGAAGTCGAAGGAGTGAACCAGATGCAGAAGGACGGTGAGTCTGTGACTGAGCCTTCAGCGAAGCGCCGTCGTTTGCTTCTTCAGAATGCCTCTAGCTCTCAATCTGGAGGTTCGGAGAAGAACGATGACGAGGACTCTGGCACCTCACCACCTGCTAGGGGCGATCCCCTGCACATCTCTCCTCTGGCATCACGCCCTCCTCCGACTGTGAATAAGCCTTTGAGCTTTGGAGGTCCGCCCATTGGAGCTGAACCAGATTCAGACGAGGATGAGCACATGTATGCACTGAGATCTTCATTTAATCGTACTTCGTTTGCTGGCGTTTGATAACCCCCAAGAGTAAGGGATCACCGTAGCACCTCTCAATGTGGAAGTAAGGTATCGATCCGCAGGAGCAAGAAGGAAAAGTTATCTATTCCCTACAACTAAAGTGTCACAAGTTTTAGTTGATTATGCACTAAAGAAGTTTGAAGAACAAGGTGGTTGATGGATGGAAGTAACCAAGTAAGAATGTAAAAGTGTCTCAATCCTCTTCAATGCAAGAGGACAAGACAAATGGTAGCAAGGAAAAGCTCTCAAAGAGAGAGAAAGCCCAATCCTCTATGCAGCAAGAGGACATGCTCAAGTGTGAGTTTCTTATTTAAAAGTGTGCTAGAAAGCCTGGCGACAAGGAAAAAAAGTACTAAAAAGATAAAAATAATCTTGATAATCTTAGCTTTGTAAGGATATATATATGACTGAGTAAACCTATGAGCATTATTGGTTGTCCTTTTTTGTAATCCAGATCCAGGTATTCACGACAGGGTAGATTTGGTGGGTGTATGATGATACAGATAGAGGAATGCTTCACTACATCATATATATGAGTCGTTCTATATATTCAGCATGTGCCATGTCTACATAACTTGAAATGTTAAGCTTAAGCAGTTTGGTTGGTTACGCAAGAAAAAAATTGCAACCACATAACGGTGGTCTATGGTATTGGGAGTTGTCGGAAAAGACAGTGTTTCATAAAGATGAAACAATGCTTGATCCTGAGACGTACCACGCATGACTCGAGCATCTGTTATTAGGCAGACAGTCACATCCCGTGCTGCATTCTACAACATTTCTGTGGTTTGCACATACGTAACTTCTCGAGCTGGAGTCATGCACAAGTTACAGCAACTTTTAGTTAGTTCCCCGAACAATCCAAGGCCAGCCACAAGCAGATGGCCAAGAGTTCAAGGCGATGGACAGAGCAACCATCATCCAATGTCGCGGTAACGCTGGGCACGTCCTGCTCCTGCTCCTGCTGTTCCAGCGGATGCAGACGCAGGGCAAAGCCAACCCGATGCTGCATTTTCGTCGCCACCTCGCCTACCACGGCCTCCGTCCTACCGAGATCCTCACCTGCTACGCCCGCTCCACCACTGCAGGTGACGCGGACGTTGATGGACTCGGAAAGGAGCGGTTGCCGGGGGATGGTGTCAGCGTGGAGCTGGGAGTCTTTAGGAAATGCAGCACTACGTCTCTTTTGGTTAGTCTAGTTAGTTTCCTTCAGTTTCACTTGAGGTTCGGGTGTTAGGTTAGACTACAGCTATTTTCAGGGTTTAGTTAGCTCATTTTTCTTGTTCAATTTTTGACCCGATCCTTGCGTTGTGATCGCGATTTCCTGGACGTGTGTGAGATGCCATGCACGATGGATCTACCTAAACCCTGAAAGATATGGCAAAAAAAAAATTATATATATATGCAATGTGAAGATCAATTCTTATATAGATTCTGAACACAATAAGCTATGCATTGTGAAGCTGTAGCTCAAAGATATGGCAAAAAAAATCTAACAAGATGTGGTGTAACTTAGCATGCTTAGAAGGTCATAAACATTGTCCTTATGTGTGATCTGCAAAATCATGACAAGGTAGAGATGGTTGGTGAGTGGCCAGTGCAAAGTAATTATTGTCCTCTTGTAAAGTTTGAGAGAAGAATGCTTCAGGGTATTATATATCTGAGGTCTATGTATTCAACATGTACAACACTTGAAATGTCAAGCTTGAGTAATTTATTCGGTTATGCAATAAAAACCTTACAGGCACTTGGCGGTAGTATACGGTGTTGGTGTAGAATTGGGAGTCATTGGGAAACAGAGAGTTTCAAATGGCTGGAGCGCCGTTTCCCCCACTGAGATGTCTTGTGTATGACTCTGCCGTTTGTTAATGAGCACCGTCGTGGTTCGGGCTGAACTTCATTACCACTCTGCAGCAAATGGAGGACCGACTGACTGCAGGTGACGCGGCCGTTGATGGAGGAAGAAGGGAGCGGTTGCCGGAGCAATGGTGTGAGCGTGCAGCTGGGAGGCTTTAGGAAATGCAGCACTACATCTTTTTTGGTTAATCTAGTTAGTTTCCTTCAGTTTCACTTAAGTGTTAGGTGTTAGGTTCAGTTAGACTACCGCTATTTTCAGGGTTTAGCTCATTTTTCTTGTTCGGTTTTTACCCAATCCTTGCTTGTGATCGCGATTGCCTGGACGTGCGTGAGATGGCATGCACGATGGATCTACCTAAACCCTGAAAGATATGGCAAAAAAAGAATATATGCAATGTGAAGATCAGTTCTTATATTGATTCTGAACACAATAAGCAATGCATTGTGAAGCTGTAGCTCAAAGATATGGCAAAAAAAAATCTAAAAGATGATGTATAACTTAGCATGCTTAGAAGGTCATAAGCATTGTCCTTATGTGCGATCTGCAAATTCATGACAAGGTAGATATGGTTGGTGAGTGGCCAGTGCAAAGTTATTATTGTCCTCGTAAAGTTTGAGAGACGAATGCTTCAGAGTATTATATATCTGAGCTCTATGTATGCAACATGTGTATAAATGTTAAGCTTGAGTAATTTATTCGGTTAAGTATGCAAGAAAATCTTGCAGGCAGATGGCGGTAGTATAAGGTGTTGCTGTAGAATTGGGAGTCATTGGGAAACAGAGAGTTTCGAATGGCTGGAGTGCCGTTTCCCCCACTGAGATGGCTTGTGTATGACTCTGCTGTTTGTTAATGAGCACCGTCCTGGTTCGGGCTGGATTTCATTACACCTCTGCAGCAAGTGGAAGACGGACTGATAGCGGGGCTCGACACCATTGTCATCCCAGGCTGCTGACCGCTTCAGCTCAAGCACCACCACGCGCTACGCTTGAGCCTGTTACTCAGGCGTTCTCTCCAACACCAAGGCTGCCACTGTCGTTCAGGGATACACGGACTGAAGCGCAACGCGTTGCCTGTTGGGTGGTAAGCGGGGACCTGCAGCCTAGAGCACCGCCCGTCTCCTGTTTTGATCAACCAAAGCATGCCCCAGGAACAGAAGCACCTGTACTGATACTTAACAAGAAAATATGGCATGCAATGCAACAAATCTCCTGCACTTATAATTACGAATATTAAATCGTGATTTAGAAGTATATAACAAAAGAAGTCCCACGATACAAATGCAAATCAATCGATATCTCCAGTACACCAAATCACTGGTGTGAATTCCCTCCGTTCTAAATCAATGTTTTGGCCTTTTGGGTGTAGCGGGCGTCGGCGGCGTCATCTTCGCTTCCCCCTGGGGTCGTCATCTTGGAAGTCCGGTATTTGACTCTCCGTTTTATCTTGTGTCGCTCTGCAAATCATTTGTAAGCTAGGCGTGTGCGCGGCCCAGGAGCTGTGTAGGTGCCGGAGCAGCGGCTCTGAATTTTGCCGTTTTGTCATAGTGTGTCACAGCTCTGCTTGCTTGGCCAGCAGAGCTGGCGGCTAGTGTGTAGCCTCGGGGCTGGTGTGGACTTCGGACGGTGGATCCAGAGTTTTGATATTGTGTCGTTACGTTTTTGCTTTGGTCACCGGGCAGAAAAATCGTCGAACTCGTAGCGACGGGGGCTTGGGACCGGTGTGTGTCTTGTAGCGGTTCGGATGCCAGAATGGTGGATGCAGAAGGGGTTATCGAGTGTCGTCTCTTGCTGCTTAGGTAGAAGAGTCATCGGTTCATGTGGTACATGGTCCTCGGACTTGTGTGTGGCGTCATGGTGTATCTTTTTCGGACGTTATTTATTATTATTTGGATTTCCCTTCTTCTTAATGAAAAAGCAGAGTCCAAATGACCAAATCCATACCAATTTCTCTTAGAAAAATAATGTAATAAATATTTGATAGGACATTTGGCAATACAGTTGTGTGAACTCCCTTGATCTTTCCTACACTGCCCTGCGTTCTACTCAGCATTGGGTCGAGTTGGCTCTGCTCTGGAAGTCGCACAGGAAGTGCTTGCATGGCCGTCCACGTGGCCAGATGAGGTGATCAAGCTCTGGATGGATCTATTTTGCGTTCCATTGAGTTCAGTGGGCGTACGATTAAAGACTATATCCGACAATAAAGAGTAAGAGCACTACAAATGGTTTTACGTGATGCCCTAGAAATTGCGAAACACGGTGACATAAAATCGTTAGTAGATTTTGCAAAAAAAAAACTTGACTATTTTAGCATGCTTAAAAGTCATAAACATTATCGTCATGATCGACCTGCATATTCACAACAAGGTAGAGATGGTTTTTTTTTTTTTTTTGAAACTGTGGGGCAAAAGCTTTGCCCCATATATTAATTAAGCAGAAGGTGCCCGGTTTATTAGTGGAAGAAACCGGGCGAAAACCATACAACAAACGCCACAAGGTAGAGATGGTTGTTGAATGGCTAGTGCAAAGTTATGATTGTCCTCTTGTAAGTTTGAGAGAGGAATGCTTCACGGTATTATATATGTGAGCTCTATATCGATATGTCTCCATCACTTGAAATATTAAGCTTGAGTAATTTTTTGTTATGCAAGAAACAATGGTTCAGGCACACGGCGGTAGTGTATATGGTGTTGGTGCAGAATTGGGAGTCATTGGGAAACACGGTGTTTCAAATTGCTAAAGCACCATTTGCTACAGGGATGTACAGATGGTTGAAGCGCGAGTTATTCCTGAGCACCGTCGTGGTTCAAGCTGCCTTGTATATCACGTCCGTAGCATGTGGAACATCCAGTGTCCAAGGGGAATGACAGCACCGTCATCCCAAGCTGCTGGACGCGGCGCGGGCGTCTCCTGCTGCTGCCGATGCGGTGGATGGAGGGCCACACAATCCCGGAGCAGCAACTCGGGCGCCGACTCTTCTACGACTTCATCTGCACTGTCCTCGAGGGAGAGGGCTGCCGTTCTCGTGGATACAATGCCACGCCAACCCGACGCTGCAGCTCAGGCACCGACACTCGTATCAAGGGCGAGGGTTCAGCCACTTACTCAACCGTTCTCTCCAACATGACGGCCTTGGCACTGTCCTAGAGGGAGACGCGGACTGAAACGCAACGCATTGCCCGTTGGGTGGTAAGCGCGGACCCGCTGCCTAGAGAACCGCTTGTCTGCCCTGTCTTGATCGACCAAAGCATGTCCCAGGAACAAAAGCATATGTATTGGCCATATGGTCATATGATTGAAATCCAAACAAATGGCACCTCCATGGATAACTTAGCAAGAAAATATGGCATGCTATGTAACAAATCTCGTGCACTTAAAATTACGGATTCTAAATCGCAAGATTAGAAGTATATAGCAAAAGAAGTCCCACGATCCGAATGCGAATGAATTGATATATCTAGTAACACAAAATTCTCGTTGTGAATTCAGGTACTTCATCTGTTCTAAATCTAAGTTTTTGCCTTGGTTGGAGCATATGGCGGCTGCGTCAGCATTGCTTCCCCTTGGGGGCGTCATGTTGGATGTCCATACTTCGTCACTCGGTTTTGGCTTGTGTAGCTTTGCATATTATTGTGTGGGTGTGTGCGCGGTTAGATGCCGGAGAGATGGCTCCAGGTGGGGTAATTGTGTGTCATCTCTTGTTGCTTGGGCGGAAGAGTCCTCGGCTTGTGTGGTACATGGTATCGGGACCGGTGTGCCACCGTGTTCTATATTTTTCGGCCAGTATTTCTAACTATTTGACCAATTTTCTTATTTTAAAGGAAAAGGTAGAGCTTGTGCGGATTGTTGTAACAAATAATTTGATGAATATTTGGTTGAACATTCGGCGGTACTGTTGTCTGAGCTACATCTTTCCTACATCGCCCTGCGTTGTGCTCAGCAACAGGTGGAGCTGGCCTTGCGCTGAAAGTCGCGCAGAAAGTGCGCACACGGCCATCCGCTGGATAAGGTGACCAGGATCACTATTGATCTGTTTTTCCTTTTATATTAGTTAAGTGGGTGTACCAATACATTACAGGCGTTGCGGTTTTGTTTTTGTTTTGCTCTGCTTTGTTTGGGAATGCACACGGTGGATGACAAGACAGTTGCTCATGTTGAGTCTTCCGTGGTTGTGTCTCTTGTTTGTCACATTTTTATTTTCTTACAAAATTTGTATCACTCGGCCGCTTATAATTTTGCATAGTTAAAATTCAGCGACCTAAAGAAATGTTATTCTTCATATCCATAATAAGTGTCGGAATTTTTAACTAGCCCTATTTTAAAACTGTGACACTTATTATCAAAATATTTTGATTGGTTAAGTGAGAATAGTGTCATCAATCTGTTGTAAGAAATATTTATAGTACAACATAGGTTGACACGATACAAATTACTCATATATGCACAACTAGGTTATGCTTATAGGCGGAGTTGACTAGCTAAGATATACATTAATCTCACTGAAGACTATATCTGATAATAAAGAGTAAAAAAACACTACAAAAAGTGAGGTGCTTTGAATCTCAAGTTCCATTGATCTCACTATATAGTAAACGGTTAATCTACTTAGGCAACGTGCCCCACGGATTCATTCCATCTGACGCATCCTATACTTGCCGAGGGACCAACCCATGCATGCATGCAGGAAATCTTTGCTTAATCTGAAAATTCAAAATGAAATATCTACTTAGGGCTGCAACATATATCCCTTATGCACCAGGTGGGAGACTAATTGTTCGCGAGGACGGGCAGTGCCAGCACCACGGTCATTCAAGGCCGTCGGTGGCCGCGTGCGTGTTCCGTTGCTGCAGTTCCCCTGAATGCAGGGCCACGCCAACCCGCCCGCTGCAGCTCAGGCGCCGACTTTCGTCCCACGGCACCTGCATCACCCTCCTCCTCGCCAGCTACGTCTACTCCAACATTGCCGTTGGGTGGAGCTTTTTTTAGTTAAGGGGGTGCGGATCCCCGGCCTCTGCATCCAAGAGATGCACACAGCCTTCCGCAATTATTCAAAAGTTATCAAATGTTTACAATTCATGGATCACTCAAAGTGGCTACAAAAATCAACCACTCAAACAGGAGTTCACTAAGCATCTATCCTTCTATGATGTAGCCACCCAGCCCGATTGAAGATAGCCCGCACGACCGTCATCATACGGGTACATCCAGCGTCCATAAGTCCACGCTGATCCGCAGGTAGAGGAAGGACCACGAATTGATCCAGTACAACGTCTTGTGGATAACCTGCAAATAATGTATGAAATGTTTTGTTAAACACAATATCGTTCCTGCAATTCCAAATAGCCCACAATATGGCCGCTACACCAATTCGAATGCGAGCTTTTGTTGTCTTGTCTATCCCATTTAACCAAGTACCAAACATATTCGCAATATTAGTTGGGGGATAAACATTAAAGGTGAAGTGCACTAATCGCCAAATATCTCTAGCAAAAGTACATTTTATAAAAAGATGCTCAGCGGACTCATCCGCATCGCAGAAAACGCATTTCCTACTCCCATCCATCTTCTTTTTAGCTAGATTATCTTTTGTCAGTAGTTCTTTTCTATGAGGAACCAAAGAAAGATTTTTATCTCAGCGGAATTTTTAACTTCCAAAGATATTTACGCAAATATCTAGTGTGGCCATTTAATAAATCCTCGTAGTAAGACTTGACCGTAAATATGCCAGTTGAAGTTAAGCTCCATTTAAATTTATCTGGTTCATCAACTAGATTGACCCGCATTAGCCTCTCTACTAGTTGTAACCACAATGTCCTATTATGTCCTAATAATGTTCTTCGAAAAGAAAGATTAATAGGAACTTCCCCCAAAACATTCGCAACCGTATTGTTTTTATTGGAGGCGATGGAGTACAAGATGGAAATTTATGCTGCAAAGTAGTCTGTCCTAGCCACACATCTCCCAAAACCGCACTTGCTCACCATTGCCAAGAATGAATTTACCCGCTCGAAAAACTCGTTCTTGACCCTCATAAGCCCTTTCCAGAAGGGCGAGTCTTGTGGTTTTGCTTGCACTTGTGCTAGAGTTTTACCACCTAAGTATTTGTTTGTTAGAAGTTCTTGCCATACTCCTTCCTCATTTAAAAGTTTATACAGCCATTTACTCAATAGGCATTTATTTTTAATATCAAGGACCGCAACACCCAGCCCCCCTTGCTCTTTCGGCTACAGATTATATTCCACCGTGTGAGTCTATATTTCTTTTTGTGCTGGTTACTTTGCCAAAAAAATCTGAGCGGTAAAAATCGAGTCTTTTTCTCACTCCTTTGGTATTTCGAAAAAATATAATAGAAACATTGGAAGACTTGTTAGCACCGAGTTATGAGCACAAGACGGTCACCGTACGACAACATCTTGGCCATCCAGGCTGCTATTTTTCTCAAATCTATCTTCCACAGATTTCCATTCTTGTTTAAAAGTTTCCGATAATGAATAGGAATCCCTAGGTATCTAAAAGGTAGAGATCCTATTTCACATCCAAAAATGCGCGATACTCCGCTTGCTCATCCTTGGCCTTCCCAAAGCAATATAATTCGCTCTTATGAAAATTTATTTTCAACCCGAAAGTTGTTCGAACAAAGCCAGAATTAATTTCATGTTCACGGCCTTCGCAATGTCGTGTTCTAGAAATAATATTGTGTCATCGGCATATTGAAGAATCGACACCCCACCTTCTACAAGGTGTGGTACGAGTCCCCCCACTTGACCATCCTCCTTCGCACGAGAGATTAAAATGGCCAACACATCGCCACAAGGTTAAATAAAAGGGGTGACAACGGATCACCTTGCGCAACCCTTAAGTGTCTGAAAGTAATGACCGATGTCGTCATTCACACGTATCCCGAAACTCCCTCCCTGGACAAACCTAGCAATCCATTCACACCATTGAGATGCAAACCCTTTCATGCGTAGCGCTTGTTGCAAGAAGGACCATTTAACCTTATCATATGCCTTTTCGAAGTCGATTTTAAAAAGCACACCGTCTAATTTTTTCTTGTGCATCTCGTGGATCGTTTCATGTAGGACTACACACCTTCCAGAATATTCCTACCCGGTATGAAGGCTGTTTGTGTTGGACGAATAACCTTACTCGCAATGGAGGTTACTCTATTTGTTCCTACCTTCGTAAAAAATTTGAAACTAACATTTAAGAGGCAAATCGGCCTATATTGTTCTATCCTACTAGCATCCTCTTTTTTGGGCAGCAAGGTAATATACCAAAATTTAATTTGAAGAGTGGCAAGTTTCCTGCACGCAATTGAGCAAACAGTGCCATCAAATCAAACTTGATAATATTCCAGAATTTTTGGTAAAACTCGGCTGGGAACCCGTCTGGTCCCGGAGCTTTGTTGTGTTCCATTTGTTTAATGGCATCAAGAACTTCTTTCTCAGTAAAGTCCTGTGTCAAAATATCATTTTCTTCCGCGGAAATCTGAGGCATATCATTTGTGAATTCCTCCGCAAAGAGAAATTATTTGTGACCGGCGCCCCAAATAATCTTTTGTAATATTCGGAGATATACGTCTTTAGGTTTTCTTGTCCCACAATTGTTCCCTCATCTGTTCTAATTGTAAATTCTCTTTTTTCTATGCTTCCCATTCGCAATAATGTGGAAGTATCGCGTGTTACTCCCACCCTCCTGAATATACTTAACTTTCGCTCTTTGTGCCCACTTGGATTCCTCATCTCGCCTTAATTTAGCTAGTTCCTCATCCGCCTCCTTCTTAACCGCTCGCTCAGCCGTTGTTAGGGAGTAGATTCGGCTTTGATGTCTAACTCATTAACTAACAAAGTTAATTTATCTCTCAAATTTTATATTCTCCACACAAGTGTTTTGCCCATCCTCTCAGAATTGCGCAAATGTCTTATTTTGTTTTGCCACGTTCGATCGAGAGGCCCCTCTTGGACCGCAGCCCATTCACGCGCAATTAAATCATAAAACCTTCTTGGCGTAACCAAGATAACTCAAAAGAAAAGTGGTTTCTTTCCCATGAACGCCTGGTCACCTGTATCCAAGAGCAACGGTGTATGATCAGACCCCGCACGGGTCACGCATTTACCGTGACAATGGATATTTTGCTCCCACTCCACATTGGCTAGAAAACGATCCAACTTCTCATACGTTGGTGTTCTCGTCTACTAACCCAAGTGTATTGACGGCCGACATTTCCAACTCTTTTAAGCTCAAGCTTTCAATTATGGCATTAAAATAAAAGGCCATCTAGTGTTAAAGTTTGAATTATTTTTTCCTCTTGCCTCCTGATTATATTAAAATCACCGCCCAATAGCATAGGTAGTGTTTCTCCCTCACAAATTCTTACTAGTTCAGCTAAAAACTCCGGTTTTTTTGCCTCCTGTGCTGCCCGTAAACCACCACAAGAGCCCACCGAAACCCATCTAGCTTTGATCTCAAGTGGAACTTGACGCAAAAGTCACCCGAGACCACGTTTAAACAGAAAATGTAGCCGCATTAAAACCCACTAACATGCCACCGACCTCCCATGTGGAGGGATACAATACCAAATAAAATCCATGCCCCCGCCAAAAAATTTAAAAAGGGTGTCGCAAAGGAGCTCTCCCTGTCTATCAAGGCCACAAAATCTAACTTATTCTCCTTTACCGCTTCACTAACAGCAAGTGTTTGGCGTATCACCGAACCCATCCGAGTTCCAAATTAATCCTCTCATTTTATTTCTCTTAACTTTTTAAGTCGAATACTTCTCCTAACCGCACGTTTTGAGAAGTGAAATTCTTACGCCGACTTTTAATCGAAGCCAAGGTTTCATTCAGATCCGCATGATCATCAGACTCCTCAAAGTCATCTCTCTAAATCTTCACTTAAATTATTTGCCCTTTTGATTACCCAACTAGACTCGGATCTTCATTTTCGGTGGTAAAGTGTTTTTCAAGAAAATGACCTCTCTCTCCGTTCTACCCCCAAAATGACGAAACTGAAGAGTCCGCTTGTTCGTCGGTCTCCCCTAAAGATATTCCTAGTCTATTTGCTCTATGTTTAATTTCAGAATTAGAGAAAGACAATAACGATAACTTCGAACTAAATTGTGTACCTTGAGTGTTGCCGTGCATTCTTCGTGAAGTAAGATCCATCGCCTGCTCGAGTTGTGGAAGATCCGCATTTGATTGCTCCCTCAACCTTTGGCTTGACCTCACGTCCACTTCATGCATCCCCCCAAAGGCCATGCGTCGCCGTTGGGTGGTAATAAACCCGGAGTAAGCGTGGAGCTGCCGGCTGCCGCCATTCAAGGCCGCTCCGGAGTGGTCCAATGTGTTTACAAAGCCGAATGTGAGAGCGAGAGAGAAATGGTTGTAATGCACCGCATTCTCATCGTTCTATTCCTCTGAATATATACACATGGACTTGCATGCTTACAGATTTGATCAAGTAAATCATGTTCCACGAACAGAGGCATATCCTGATACTGAAATACGGCATCCGTCTATATGCGTTCAAATCCAAACATTGGTCCCCTTACATGGATAACTTAACAAGAAAAATGTCATGGGATGCAACAAATCTCCTGCAAATGCGCAAGATTTAGAGTATATAGCCAAAGGTCCTACGATCCGAATGCAAATGAATTGCTATATCAAGAAACACCAAGGTACGGGTATGGATTCGGGTGGTTGTTTTCGGATTGACCAGTCAGGCGACCACATGGAAATTAAATAGCACGCAAGGACCATATCGACCCAACATATTATTCTACCTACACTAGCTTCCCAACCATTCCAAAGCCAATCAACAACAAGCAGAGCACCAAGAGTTCACGGCGATGGACAGAGCACGCAGCACCGCCATCCAGCGCCACAGAGCACCATGGTTGGCTGGCTTGCGGTGTCAAGCCAAGCCATGTGATGGATGATGTGCCGGATGTGGTAGAAGGGTGATTGTGCTCTCTCTGGATGTGCTAATTTTCTGTTTTACTTTCAGTTTCGTGAGGGGGATAGATTTGATCATTTGCCACAATTTATTTTTAATTTGATCATTTGCCACGTCTACAAAAATGTGGGGTCGAAGTGTCAAATGATCGAAATCTCATTCGGTGAGAGTACGGTTAGAATATTGGCGTTCGAGGCTTTCAGGAGATTGTTAGGTGCAAGCAGGGTCTTTTTTGCTCTTTTATGCTCTGTTTGGGCATACCTTCCGTGAGGCAGGGAACTCGGTAAGTATGAGTAGCTAGCTTTTACTTGAAACTATGCTCGGTAAGTAGTATTCAACTTAAGAATGCACATGGTGGATCAACGGTAAAACTATGCTGAAGAAATTGTATCCGATCACTAAACATGGTTTTGCTGGATGAGCTGGCAATTAGGAAAGACCACGACTTTAAGAAAAGCAAATGATTGTAATAAATGCAAAAAATACAAACAAACTTTGCCATCTTTACAAGGTCACATAATTGACAAGATTAACTGATCTCTATTTGGCTGTTCAGTATAAATCTTGCATTGTAGCCACATGGCGCTAGTAGTATAAAGCGAGTGTTCCATAAAGATGGAACACAGTTTGATCGCTATATGGTCTTTGAATGACCTGAGAATCGGTTACTAGGCACCTTTGCTGTAAGGGCTGCACATTACTGTTTTTTGGCGGTTTGCACGTACGTATTTCTGGTGCAAGAGCATGCGCAAGCGGAAGACCACGAGCTTCACGTCGATGGCCAGTGCAGGCACCATCGTCATCCAAGTCCACGTCGAAGGCAACGCGTCCTGCTCGTGTCGTTCCCGAGGAAGTAAGGCCATGCCAAGCAGGTGTTGCAGCTTGGCCACTGCCTCGCCTACTACGTACCGCCTCTACCGCACCTGCTACGTCCTCTCCAGAGAGAATTACAAAAGCTACCACAATTGGGGCAGGAATAACGGGTCAGTACCGATTGTACTAATCTATTATATACTAAAAGCAAAATGAGTTAGTTTTTCGAGCCACCACGTTAATCCACATCATCTAAATTATATTAACCGTTAGATCTAATATATATGACTAGGATTTTAAATCATAGCCACAAGATTTACGTAACAAATATAACGCACATATTTAAGTTTGCGCACACATTGGGCCCAACACGTAACACACATTAACATGCATACGTTGAGTCCAACTGGTCACCTAACTCACGTACACATGAGTTGGATCCATCGCGATTTAGTTTTTTTCTCACCAACGTTTTAGCTAAATTGCCTCAGACCTCGCGTGGAAGCCACGGACACGTGCTGGTCCGTATGGATGTATGGATAGATTCCGTTTGTTCCGGCCGGCCGCAAATGAAAAGGAGTCCAGGTTTCGTTTAAAGAAAAGGTTCATGTGAAATACGAAAATGCATATGAAATTGTGTTGTAACCCTTTTAGAAAAACAAAGAAAATCGTATTTTGGTGGAAAAACACATATATGATCTCAATGAATTGCATGGAAGAGATCTTTTGGGCTGTAGAAACTAGCAAGTATATATTAACAACTACACACGAACATGTACAACACTACTTCGTGCACCAAAGGAAAAATATATACTATACAAATATTTGATTGGTGGCTTATTTATTTTTATCATGTTAATTTACACGTGTTGTTCGTATGAGAGAGAGAGAGAGAGATTGAATTTCAACATTGATATAAGGATTTTCATTTGCATGTACCAACATTATTTAAAAAAATATGAATGCCTGATGTTTTTTCTTTGTTTTAGATTTAGCACTTTCATATGATAAGAAATTAAGTTATAAAATAAAGGCGAGCAGTGCTATCCGTACAACGGTAAATATGTCGTTGTTTCAAACTATGAGGATAAGACACCATCTTATTTTCTAAGAAGATAGTTTGAAATTTACATGTTAAATTAAATAATTTTATAGATTTAGCACAAGAAATGTATAGAGATATACATTATAAGCCTTTCAAAAAACAAAGGAACATGTGTTGCTTTCACATCTAAGCTTTAAAATATCAATACAAAGTAAAACTATAGGGAAGAGCGACATAATTCTCTCAAGTATAATACTACCTAACAAAGTTGGCTGACATTGCCGTAATTCTGGAGCTGCACAGTCGAGAAGTGAGCGAGAGTGTAAACATATTGGGTTGAGGGTGGGTTTAGTAGGGAGAGAGTTAAATCATGAAAATCAAATAATCAACTTAAACTACTAGATATATGATGATGGTGCAAGGAACGATAATAACCTTCTGGCTGGCTAGAGTTTTGTGGCGCAATTAAAAATATTATTTTTAATTACTTGAAGTGAATTGGTGAGTGATTAAAATGCTCAAACTAAATATGTTTGTTTTGTAAATTTAGTATGTTGACATGAACATGTGCCATCTCTCCCATAAATATTTTTGAAACTTTTAATTCCGTGCAGTTAGTTTTACAAGAAAAAAATATATGTGACCTTTATGATTTAGATTTCCGTCTTGCAGTATCTATGAAATCACAAATTTAGTTTATAAACATATTCAATACACCAATAACAATGCCCTCGCATTTGTGAGGGCCACCTTGCTAGTTTTTTCAAAAACGTACCAACACTGGGGTAACAATAACAGATCGTACAAATTTCGGTCTAACAACCATTTGACAGCACAACCGACGGATGGGGCCCATCTGTAAGAGTCTAGTTGGCAACCTACGTGGAGGTGACGCTGACGTGGACATGCGGCCCACATGTCAGCCCCACATTTTTTCCCTTCTTCTCTTCTTCCTCCTCCGACGAACTCCACGATTCCCTACTTCAGCTCACCGTCCACCCCGCGCCGCCGGGAGACCTGACCCCCCGCCCCCACCGTCCCTCGCCCATCCCCGATCTCCTCCTCGACCCTGCCCCCAAGCGGCAGCGACAGCGGTCCGAGGCGGAGGACGGGACGGCGACAGCGCGACCATGGCGTGTGCGTCGTGGTGGAGCACGGCGACCGCACGACCACGACCTCTTGCTCGTTGACGTGGGGATAAACCCCGGGCAGACTCCACTGCTCTAGCCCTCCCCTGCGCCGGCGCACGCGCCCGCGTCTCCTCCGCATCGGCAAGGCCACCTCGCATCCGCGCCGTCCTCTGCCCGGGCGCCTCCGCCCGAGCTACTCAGCCGTTGGGCGCTCGTAGACGCCAGCGCCCGCACCACTGCTTCAGGCCCCCGCGCCCTCCGCCCCCTCGCCGGCGTGCTGAAGCGCCCGTGCCCGTGCCCGTCCGGCCTACGCCTCCGCGCCCCTTCTCCTCCGCCCAAGCGCCACCTCGTCCTCCCTCGCCTCTCCGACCACGGTCTCTCCCTGAGCGTCGCGGCCATCTCCACCCCGTGTGCCCCCGCCGGCGCATCCGCGCCCGGCCATCCTCGTCGTCGTCTCCCCGGCTCCGGCCCACGGCAGCTGGCGCGTCGGCCCGCGCGGCTGCGTGCCCGCCGGCTGCGCCACGGCCTGCTCCGTCGCCCCATACGGCTCCCTCCTCCGCTGGCGGGTCCACCCGCCTGCGGCGCGGCGTCGCCCCTGCCGGCTCGCCGTGGCCCCGCTCCAGCTCGCCACGTGCCCGGCTGGCCGTCCTCCCCGGCTTGCCGCCTCCGGATGGCCGGCTCCCCGCCTCCGCCTGCCACCACCGAGGCCTGACCTCTCTGCCTCCGGCGTGGGATGGGGGAGGGCCCCGAGCTGACCGGAGCAGGAGCAGGGAGCAGCGGGCGACGGAGAGAGACAGGAGAAAAATGGGGGCTGACAGGTGGGACCCACATCCACCTCAGCTATTTTCCACATCAGCTGCCAACTAGGACATTACAAATAGGTCCCACAAGTCAGTGCTCCTGTCAATATGCTTTTAGAGAGAAGTTAGTGCGATCTGTTGTCGTTACCTCAGTGTTGGTAGATTTTTGAAAAAAATAGTACAATCGGTACTGACCCGTTGGTGCTGCCCCAATTGTGTTAGTAATTTGTAATTCCCTCTCCTCTCCACTATAGTGGACGGACCTACCATTAAGGAAGATGGATAGGAGACAGATGCGCCACCAGGTCGTGGTAAGCGTGGAGTTGGGCGCCAGAGTACTGAAACCTGAAATCGTGTCCCTGAAACAGTACTAATACAGGCAGGCATCCGCCTATATACACTAGTAGAAAAGAGGCAATAGAGCCGGACCTTTAGTCACGGTTCCTTTCCGAACCGCGACTAGAGGGCTCCGGTTCCGACATCTTCAACGGCTAGGACAGGTGCCGGTTGGTGCGGGACCTTTAGTCGCGGTTCCAGCCACGAACCGCGACTGAAGGTCCTCCGCCTGCGGCTTTAGAGGCCGGGGGCCGCGCGGGGCCCGCGCGAGGACCTTTAGTCGCGGTTCGTGGCTGGAACCGCGACTAAAGGTGACCCTTTAGTCGCGGTTCGTGGCTGGAACCGGGACTGCAGGTCCTTCAACTACATCTTCCACCCCGAGCCAGTCATGGCCATTTTGAGCTCGAGTTTCATCTCCATTTTCTCTCCACCGAGCTCGATTTCTTCCACGATTTTTTGCCCCATTTGTTAAGATTGACGGCGGTGCATCTATCCAAGGGTTAGCAACTGCAAACTCTCTCTTCCGGCGCCCGTTTCGTTAGTTGTTTAGCTTATTTAGCTCATTTCATATGTCTAGTGCTAGGTAGGTGTTTGATGAAATGCCTAAGTTAGCTCATTTTGCTTATTTAGCTCAATTTTGTTTATTCAGTTTGAGCTTAAACTAAATTATGTTTTTGTATTTCAGTGTCACAACATTCACGTCCTCACCGTCGTCGATAGACCGCGCCGTCTTGTCACCGACACCACCTAGGTGAGCCTTCTTTTTTATTTAAAAAAAAATTTGTTGTATGATTTTGTTCCATAATTATTTTTTTTTATAAGTTGTATAATTGTTTTATATATATATAGTGCCATGGTTTTCACAAATACCCCCACCGGCTCTCGTCCGCTCTATTATTCGGATGTGGTATGACTGTTAATAACTATATATTTGTTTCGTTTCGTGTTTATGACAATCATGCCGACCAACTTTGACATAAATATATATTTGTCTAGGAGGTAGTTGAACCGGAAATTCCAATGGACCCTATTGTTGAATTTTTTGTGAAAGAAAACGATGATTTGAAAGCTAAATTAAAAATAAGTGAAGATCTCCGCCAAGAAGAGAAGAGGAAATTGGAGGTCAAGCTTGCCAACATCATCGATGAACACCAGTTCAAGCTTGCCGACGTCGTCGATACTTACGAGATCAAGTTGGATGGGATGCGCTCGAAGCTTGCCGACGTCGTTGATGCTTACGAGATCAAGTTGGATGCGATGCGCTTGAAGCTTAAAAAAATTAGAAGTTATGCCATTAGTCAAGAGGCTTGGTATCATTATGCTGTTGGTTCAATAATGACCTTAGTTGCGATTATGTTCGCATTTGTTGTTGGATTTAAATTCTTTAGATAGTTCTATGTTAGTTTAAATTAATGAATATTTAATGCTACAATGTATTACATTTGTCGCCACTCTACTTTGCTTGAAGAACTTGTAAGAATTATTATGGTCACTTATCTATTCATTACTGGCATGCATAATGCAGATGAGACGTCAATGGATGTACGGTTCCCGAGTTTCTGACGATTTCCTTAAGGGCATGCATGAATTTCTCACTGTGGCCGAGATAAGCAAGCGAAAAAATGGTTTTATGTGTTGTCCATGCAGTCTCTGTAGAATAAGAAGGATTACCCTTCCTCAGCCAAGCTTCACCAACACCTGTTGCAAAATGGTTTCATGCGTGGTTATTATTGTTGGACCAAGCACGGAGAAACAGGGGTTATAATGGAAGAGAATGAAGAAGAAGAGGATAATGACAACTATCCTATGTTCGATGAACACGGTGGTACTTCAATGGGGGAAGACGAAGTTGAAGAGGATGAAAAAAAAGATGAGCCTGACGATGATCTTCGTCAGGCCATTCATGATGCACAAATGGACTGTGGAAGTGAAAACGAGAGGTTGAAGTTGGAGCGCATGTTAGCCGATCACACCAAATTGTTGTACCCAACTTGTACAGATGGCCAGAAAAAGCTCGGTACCATACTGGAAATGCTACAATGGAAGGCAGAGAGTGGTACTACCGACAAGCACTTTGAAAGTTTGCTGAAAATAATTAAGAAGATGCTTCCAAATGAAAACGAATTGCCCTCTAGTACGTACGAAGCAAAGAAGGTTGTCTGCCCTCTAGGATTAGAGGTGCAGAAGATACATGCATGCATTAATGACTGCATCCTCTACCGCGGCAAGCACGAAAATTTAAATGCTTGTCCTGTATGCGGTGCATTGCGGTTTAAGATTGGGCGAGATGACCCAGGTGAAGTTGAGGGCGAGCAAGGTTGTCCAAGGAAGAGGATTCCTGCCAAGGTGATGTGGTATGCTCCTATAATACCACGTCTGAAACGTTTGTTCCAAAACAAAGAGCATGCCAAGTTGTTGCGCTGGCACAAAGAAGAACGTAAAAAAGACTGATGATGAGACACCCCGCTGATGGGTCCCAGTGGAGAAAAATCGACAGAGAGTTCCCGAAATTTTCGGATGACGCTAGGAACTTAAGATTTGGTCTAAGTACAGATGGATTTAATCCATTTGGAGAGCAGAGCTCCAGTCATAGCACTTGGCCTGTGACTCTATGTATATATAACCTTCCTCCCTGGTTGTGCATGAAGCGGAAGTTCATTATGATGCCAGTGCTCATCCAAGGCCCGAAGCAACCTGGCAACGACATTGACGTGTATCTGAGGCCATTGGTGGAAGAACTTTTACAGTTGTGGACTGATGAAGGTGTGCGTGTGTGGGATGAGCACGGACAAACGGAATTTGACCTACGAGCGCTCTTGTTTGTAACCATCAATGATTGGCCTGCTCTTAGTAACATTTCAGGACAGTCAAACAAGGGATACAATGCATGTACGCATTGTTTAGGTGAGACTCAAGGTAAACATATAGGTAACAAGATTGTGTACCTGGGCCATCGTCGATGGCTTGTACCGAGGCATCCAGTAAGAAAGGAAGGCCAACATTACAAAGGTGAGGAAGATATTCGGCGGAAGCCTACTCGACCTTCTAGTTCTGTTATACATGATATGGTCAAGGATTTAAAAGTAATATTTGGGAAGGGTGCTGGAGCACTATCTGTTCCGAATGACGCTCAGAACCACGTTCCCATGTGGAAGAAGAAATCTATATTTTGGGAGCTGCCCTATTGGATAATGCTAGAGGTTCACTCTGCAATCGACGTGATGCACGTGACAAAAAATCTTTGCTTGAACCTGCTTAACTTGTTGGGCGTGTATGGAAAGTCAAAAGATACACCGGAAGCAAGACAGGCCCATCGACGTATGCATTCACGAGACGACGATCATTCTGATAATCATCAAGGTCCTGCGAGCTACGCTCTTACGAAAGAAGAGAAGAAAATATTTTTTGAATGTCTTCGCAGTATGAAGGTTCCATCTGGCTTCTCGTCGAATATAAAGGGAATAATAAACATGGCAGAGCAAAAATTCCAGAACCTGAAGTCTCATGACTGTCACGTGATTATGACACAATTACTTCCGGTTGCATTGAGGGGACTTCTACCAGAAAATGTTCGAGTACCCATTGTGAAGCTATGTGCATTCCTGAATGCAATTTCTCAGAAGGTTATCAATCCACTTACTCTAAAAGATATAGAGAATGATGTGGTCCAATGTCTTGTCAGCTTCGAGTTGGTGTTCCCACCAACCTTCTTCAATATTATGACGCACCTTCTAGTTCACCTGGTGGAAGAGATACGTGTTCTCGGTCCTGTATTTCTACACAACATGTTCCCCTTTGAGAGGTTTATGGGAGTCTTAAAGAAATACGTTCATAACCGTGCTAGGCCAGAAGGAAGCATCTCCAAGGGTTATGGAACTGAGGAGGTCATTGAGTTTTGTGTTGACTTTATTCCTGATCTTAAGCCGATTGGTGTTCCTCAATCGCGTCATGAGGGGAGACTGCGTGGAAAAGGCACGCTAGGAAAGAAAGCAATCATATGTGAAGACGTGGATTCTTTCACTCGAGCACACTACACAGTTCTGCATAATTCCATCTTGGTGGCTCCGTATATCGAGCAACACAAGAATTATTTACGCTCCAATACCCAGAAGATGAGATTGATGGAGTACACATCAAGACTTTTGGCGGTTGGTTACAGAAACTTCTGATGAATGTCACCACAAATGAACTACAGCTATACTATTTGGCCAAGTCACCATCTTCGACTATATTGACTTTTCAAGGGTACGAGATAAATGGAAATACATTTTACACGGCCGACCAAGATAAAAAGAGCAACAACCAAAACAGTGGTGTTCGCTTTGATGCAATAGATGGCTGCAGTGGGGAAAAGGTAACATATTATGGTTACATAGAGGAGATATGGGAACTGGACTATGGACCTTCATTTAAGATTGCTTTGTTCAAGTGCAAATGGTTCAACCTAGATGGCGGTGTAGCCGTAGATACACGGTACGGAATGACTACAGTGGATTTCAAGAATCTTCATTACGAGAACGAACCATTCATTCTAGCCAGTGAAGTGGCTCAGGTTTTCTATGTGAAGGACATGTCTACCCTACCAAAAAAAAGAAAAGATAAGCAAGCGAATACATCATACGATGAGCCAAAACGCCACATAGTTCTTTCAGGTAAAAGAAACATCGTGGGAGTGGAGGACCACACAGACATGTCAGAAGATTACAATAAGTTTCATGAAATTCCGCCCTTCAAAGTGAAAATTGACCCAACCATCACGTTAAATGAAGAAGTTTGTCCATGGCTACGGTGCAATAAGAAGAAAGGGACACACACGAAGAACAAGTGAACACTAGCTAGGTAGGGATGTTGTTGGTGATGTGTAATAATTAATATGTATTAAACCTTTTATGTAACCGTGCGACATTTCTGTGCCGTGGTCCTTTTTTCTATTTGTTTTTCTTCTTTACTTTTATTGTGTACTGTTTATTGGTATTAGTTAAGAGTGTGTTCGTAAGTTGTGTGAACCAAGATACAACTCCGATGTGCGATCAACTGTCTTATGCGGAGACAATTTAACATACAACTAGAGATCTACGTTACAACTTCACTAGTTTCTAAATACTGGATAGAACAAATTAAGGTACAACTTGAAATTACGATACAACACAAGTAAAACAAAGACTCTGCCTCCTTGCTGCTAGCGCTAAGTTGACGAGGGAATATCTCCCCGGCAACAGCACCAGAAACTCTGCTTGTACGTCACACGTCAGTTGGGAACCCCAAGAGGAAGGTATGATGAGTGCAGCAGCAAGTTTTCCCTCAGTATGAAACCAAGGTTTAATCGAACCAGTAGGAAAACGAGGTTGCTTCGAAGGTGTTGGTGAAGGAGTGTAGTGCGGCGCAACACCAGGGATTCCGGTGCCAACGTGGAACCTGCACAACACAATCAAATTACTTTGCCCCAACTTAACAGTGAGGTTGTCAATCTCACCGGCTTGCTGAAAACAAAGGGTTAAACGTATCGAATGGAAGATGATGTTTGTTTGCATAAAACAGTAGAGAACAATGATTGCAGTAGATTGTATTTCAGATGTAAAAGAATGGACCGGGGTCCACAGTTCACTAGTGGTGTCTCTCCAATAAGATAACTAACATGCTGGGTAAACAAATTACAGCTGGGCAATTGACAATTGATAAGTGCATATAACATGCATGTGTGAGCTGTGGTGTCTACTATGAGATTCATTTGGGCATTACGACAAAGTACATAGACCGCTATCCAGCATGCATCTATGCCTAAATAGTCCACTTTCCGGTTAACATCCGTACCCCTTCCAGTATTAAGTTGCAAGCAACAGACAATTGCATTAAGTAATGTGCGTAATGTAAACAATACATTCATCCTTGAATAAAGCATTGCTGTTTTACCCCTAGTGGCAACAACACATCTACAACCTTAGAACTTGCTGTCACTATCCCAGGTTAAATAGAGGTTGAACCCAACTATCATGCATAAATACCCCCTCTTGGAGTTACAAGTATTCACTTGGCCAAGGCTTCAACAAGTAACGGAGAGCATGCAAGATCACAAATGACATAGACATGATAATATAATATTCAGCTCCACATAGGTATCAATATAAGTCAGATCCCAGCAAACACAACATGTAGCATTACAATAAGATGATCTTGATCATGATAGGCAGCTCACAAGATCTAAACATGATGGCACAAGTGGAGAAGACAACCATCTAGCTACTGCTATGGACCCATAGTCCAAGGATGAACTACTCACGCATCACTCCGGAGGCGGGCATGGCGATGTAGAGCCCTCCGGTGATGATTCCCCTCTCCGGCAGGGTGCCGGGAAGAGCTTCAGAAACCCCCCGAGTTAGGGTTGACGACGGCGGCGGCAGCGAATATGTTCTGGATGAAAGGCTCGGTGTTTTAGGGTTTTCACGTCTCGGGGAATAAATAGGCGAAGGGGCGATGTCGGCGGACCCCCGAGGGGCCCAAACCACCTGGCGGCGGGTGGGCCCACTGCCGCGGTGTGGTTTGGCCACCTCGTGGCTCTCTTCGTCTCTCCTTCGGACTCCGTGTACGTGCTGGAAAAATAGGGACTGGCCTTTTGTTTCGTGCAATTCCGAGAATATTTCCAGAAGTAACTTTCTGAAACCAAAAACAGCAGAAAACAGGGAACTGGCACTGTGGCATCTTGTTAATAGGTTAGTCCCAGAAAATGCATAAAAGTGATACGAAGTGTATATAAAACATGTAGCAAATGGTATAATATAAGCATGGAACAGCAGAAATTATGGATACGTTGGAGACGTATCAAGCATCCCCAAGCTTAGTTCTACTCGTCCTCGAGTAGGTAAAACGATAACAACAAATAATTTCTGAGGAGACATGCTTTCACACAATCTTGATCAATATATTGCAAGGCTCATGTCATGAATGAAGTGACTCAAAGCAATGATCTATAGTTTGCTAACAAATAGATAAAGAGTAAACAATGAATCATATAAGCAAAAACTTTTCATGAATAGTACTTTCAAGACAAGCATCAAAAAGTTTTGCATAAGAGGTAACTCATAAAGCAATAGATTCAAAGTAAAAGGCATTGAAGCAACACAAAGGATGATTAAGTTTCAGCAATTGCTTTCAACTTGTAACATGTATATCTCATGGATAGTTGTCAACATAAAGCAATATAACAAGTGCAATAAGTAAATATGTAAGAATCAATGCACACAAAGTTGACACAAGTGTTTGCTTCTAAGATAGAAAGGAGTAGGTAAACTGACTCAACATAAAGTAAAAGATAGGCCCTTCGCAGAGGGAAGCAGGGATTAAATCATGTGCTAGAGCTTTTTAAGTTTTCGAAAGCATATAGAGAGCACAAAATAAGTATTTGAGAGGTGTTTGTTGTTGTCAACGAATGGTAGTGGGCACTCTAACCCCCTTGTCAACCAGACTTTCAAAGAGCGGCTCCCATGAAGGACGTTATCTCTACCAGCAAGGTAGATCATCCCTCTTCTCTTTTGTTTACACATGTATTTTAGTTTCTTTATAGATGACACTCCTCCCAACCTTTTGCTTACACAAGCCATGGCTAACCGAATCCTCGGGTGCCTTCCAACATTCACATACCATGGAGGAGTGTCTATTGCAAAATTAAGTTGCTTACTGATAAATCAGGGCAAAACATGTGAAGAGAATTATTAATGAAAGTTGTAATTAATTGGGGCTGGGCACCCCGTTGCCAGCTCTTTTTGCAAATTATTGGATAAGCGGATGTATATGCCACTAGTCCAGGTGAAAGTCTGTCAGAAGTAAATGACAAGATTGAAAGATAAAACACCACATACTTCCTCATGAGCTATAAAACATTGACACAAATAAGGAGTAATAAAGTTTTGAATAGTTTAAAGGTAGCACATGAAATATTTACTTGGAATGGCAGGAAATACCACATAGTAGGTAGGTATGGTGGACACAAATGGCATGGGTTTTGGCTCAAGTTTTGGATGCACGAGAAGCATTCCCTCTCAGTACAGAGTTTAGGCTAGCAAGGTTGTTTGAAGCAAACACAAGTATAAACCGGTACAGCAAGAATCACATAAAAACATATTGCAAGTATTATAAGACTCTACACTGTCTTCCTTGTTGCTCAAACATTTTACCAGAAAATATCTAGACCTTAGAGAGAACAAATATGCATCCCAAGTCTCAACAAGCTCTACGGTAGTTCTCCACTACTAGGCTTTAACTACATGATGCAAGAGCTTAAACATGATCTACTTGAGAGCTCAAAACAATTGCAAAGCATCAAATCAAAACAAGACAATGATCTACAAGAATGCATATGTCTTTTCCAATACCAACTACTACATGTAGCATTTTCTTTCTTCCAAACAAACACCAATAATTTATTTAAACATAAACTCTCCAAATGATAATATAATGCAGCAAGAGAGTATTTATAAACAAGTGCTAACAGCTCGAAGAGATGCATGAAAAACAGGAGCTAAAAGCACTGCAGTAGCTAGTTAAGAATACTCAACAAATATAAGTGAAGAACATGAGTATTCACATGAAAAAGCGGAGCGTGTCTCTCTCCCACACAAGGATTGCTAGGATCCGAATTTATTCAAACAAAAACAAAAATAAAAACACACAGACGCTCCAAGTAAAGCGCATAAGATGTGAAAGAATTAAAATATAGTTTCACTAGAGATGACCTGATAAGTTTGTTGATGAAGAAGGGGATGCCTTGGGCATCCCCAAGCTTAGACGCTTGAGTCTCTCTGAATATGGTTGGGATGAACCACGGGGGCATCCCCAAGCTTAGGCTTTTCACTCTTCTTGATCACATAATATCACCCTTCTCGCTTGATCCTTGAAAACTTCCTTCACACCAAACTCAAGACAGTTCTCATTAGAGGGTTAGTGCATAATCAAAAATTCTCATATTCTGTAATGATACAATCAATCCCAAAGCTTCTGGACATTAGCTACAGCCACCAATGCTTTGTGGAGCAAAGAAATCCACACAAACACAGTAAAAGAGCGAATGCAAAACAAAAGGCAGAATCTGTCAAAAACAGAACAGTCTGGAATGACGAATTTTTTCGAGGCACTTAAGTTGCTCAGATGGATCTGGCCTAAAATAATGAAAGTTGCGTACATATCTCAGGAATATGCGTGATTTTTTCAGAATTTTTTGAATTTTCTACAGGGAGATAAGCTCAAATCCGTGACAGCTAAAAATCTGTCACTGCGCAGAAATCCAAATCTTGCATCAACTTTCAATATAGAACTTTACTTGGCACAACATTGCGATAAAATAAAGATACAAAGGAGTTGCTACAGAAGTAACAAAACTCCTTGACTCAAAGAAAACAAAAATAACAGCAAATAAAAACGATGGGTTGTCTCCCATAAGCGCTTTTCTTTAACGCCTTTCAGCTAGGCGCAGAAAGTGAAAATCAAGTGTTGTCAAGAGAAGAAGCATCAACATCATAACTTGCTCTAACAATAGAGTCAAAAGGTAACTTCATTCTCTTCCTAGGGAAGTGTTCCATACCTTTCTTGAGAGGAAATTGGTACCTTATATTACCTTCTTTCATATCAATGATGGCACCAACAGTTCGAAGAAAAGGTCTTCCCAAAACAATAGGACAAGATGCATTGCATTCAATATCCATAACAATAAAATCAACGGGGACAAGGTTATTTTTACCGTAATAAAAACATCATTAACTCGCCCCAAAGGTTTCTTCATAGCATTATCAGCGAGAAAAACATCCAAATAACAATGTTCCAAAGGTGGCAAATCAAGAATATCATAAAGCTTCTTGGGCAAAACGAAACACTTGCACCAAGATCACACAAGGCATTGCAATAAAATCATTCACCTTTACCTTAATGATGGGTTCCCAACCATCTTCTAATTTCCTAGGAATAGAAGCTTTAAGTTTCAACTTCTCCTCCCTAGCTTGCAAAAGAGCATTTGTAATATGCTTTGTAAAAGCCAAATTAATAGTGCTAGCATTGGGACTTCTAGCTAATTTTTGCAAGAACATAATAACTTCAGAGATGTTACAATCATCAAAATCAAAATCATTATTGTCAATGGTGGTGGAACCATTGTCTCCAATAGTTTGAAAAATTTCAGCACTTTTATCAGAAAAAGTTTCAGCAGTTTTAGGCAATTTCAAACGCTTTGCAGAAGTAGTAGAGACATTACCAACACCAATAACATTACCATCAATAGTAGGAGGCTTACTAGCATGTAAACATTAGCATTACTAGTGGTGGTGATAGTACAAACTCTAACTATACTATTCTCTTTTTCAAGTTCTTCCTCTTTTTCCCACCTAGCATGCAATTCAGCCAACATCCTAATATTATTATCAATTCGAACTTGGATGGCATTTGCTGTAGCAAATGACTTAATATCTTTAACTTCATTAGGCATAACTTTCAGTTTTAGAATTTCAACATCATGAGCAAGACTATCAACTTTAGAGACAAGATCAATTTTTTCAAACTTTTCCTCAACAGTTTTATTGAAAGCTTTTTGTGTGCTAATAAATTCTTTAAGCATAGCTTCAAGATCAGAGGACACACTTCTATTGTTGCTGTAGGAATTACCATAAGAATTGCCATAACCATTTGAAGGATAAGGCTTATAATTGTTGCTACCAAAATTATTCCTATAAGCATTGTTGTTGAAGTTGTTGTTTTTAATGAAGTTTACATCAACATGCTCTTCTTGAGCAACCAATGAAGCTAAAGGAACATTATTAGGATCAACATGAGATCTACCATTCACAAGCATAGACATAATAGCATCAATCTTATCACTCAAAGAGGAGGTTTCTTCAACAGAATTTACCTTCTTACCTTGAGGAGCTCTTTCGGTGTGCCATTCGGAATAGTTGATCATCATATCATCAAGTAGCTTTGTTGCTGCACCTAAAGTGATGGACATAAAGGTTCCTCCAGAGGCTGAATCCAATAAGTTCCTTGAGGAAAAATTTAATCCTGCATAAAAGGTTTGGATGATCATCCAAGTAGTCAGTCCATGAGTGGGACAATTCTTCACCAAAGATTTCATTCTTTCCCAAGCTTGAGCAACATGTTCATTATCAAGTTGTTTAAAATTCATAATGCTACTTCTCAAGGATATAATCTTAGCAGGAGGATAATATTTCCCTATGAAAGCATCTTTGCATTTTGTCCAAGAATTAATACTATTTCTAGGCAAAGAAAGCAACCATTCTTTAGCTCTTCCTCTCAAGGAGAAAGGAAAAAGTTTCAGTTTTATAATATCCCCATCCATATCCTTATACTTTTGCATTTCACAAAGTTCAACAAAGTTATTAAGATGGGCAGCAGCATCATCAGTACTAACACCAGAAAATTGCTCTTTCATAACAAGATTTAATAGAGCAGGTTTAATTTCATAAAATTCTGCTGTAGAAGCAGGTGGAGCAATAGGAGTGCATATGAAATCATTGTTGTTTGTGCTAGTGAAGTCACACAACTTAGTGTTCTCAGGAGTACTCATTTTGAAAAACAAAATAAACGAATTAAACAAGTAACTAATTTTTTTGTGTTTTTGATAAAGAGAGCAAACAAGACTAAATAAAAATAAACTAAGCAAGACAAATAACAAAGTAAAGAGATTGGGTGTGAGAGACTCCCCTTGCAGAAGCAATTCTGTTTTCCCCGGCAACGGCGCCAGAAAACGGTTGCTAGCGCAAGTCACACGTCAGTTGGGAACCCCAAGAGGAAGGTATGATGAGTGCAGCAGTAAGTTTTCCCTCAGTATGAAACCAAGGTTTAATCGGACCAGTAGGAAAACGAGGTTTGCTTCGAAGGTGTTGGTGAGGAGTGTAGTGCGGCGCAACACCAGGGATTCCGGTGCCAACGTGGAACCTGCACAACACAATCAAATTACTTTGCCCCAACTTAACAGTGAGGTTGTCAATCTCACCGGCTTGCTGAAAACAAAGGGTTAAACGTATCGAATGGAAATGATGTTTGTTTGCATAAAACAGTAGAGAACAATGATTGCAGTAGATTGTATTTCAGATGTAAAAGAATGGACCGGGGTCCACAGTTCACTAGTGGTGTCTCTCCAATAAGATAACTAACATGCTGGGTAAACAAATTACAGCTGGGCAATTGACAATTGATAAGTGCATATAACATGCATGTGTGAGCTGTGGTGTCTACTATGAGATTCATTTGGGCATTACGACAAAGTACATAGACCGCTATCCAGCATGCATCTATGCCTAAATAGTCCACTTTCCGGTTAACATCCGTACCCCTTCCAGTATTAAGTTGCAAGCAACAGACAATTGCATTAAGTAATGTGCGTAATGTAAACAATACATTCATCCTTGAATAAAGCATTGCTGTTTTACCCCTAGTGGCAACAACACATCTACAACCTTAGAACTTGCTGTCACTATCCCAGGTTAAATAGAGGTTGAACCCAACTATCATGCATAAATACCCCCTCTTGGAGTTACAAGTATTCACGTGGCCAAGGCTTCAACAAGTAACGGAGAGCATGCAAGATCACAAATGACATAGACATGATAATATAATATTCAGCTCCACATAGGTATCAATATAAGTCAGATCCCAGCAAACACAACATGTAGCATTACAATAAGATGATCTTGATCATGATAGGCAGCTCACAAGATCTAAACATGATGGCACAAGTGGAGAAGACAACCATCTAGCTACTGCTATGGACCCATAGTCCAAGGATGAACTACTCACGCATCACTCCGGAGGCGGGCATGGCGATGTAGAGCCCTCCGGTGATGATTCCCCTCTCCGGCAGGGTGCCGGGAAGAGCTTCAGAACCCCCCGAGTTAGGGTTGACGACGGCGGCGGCAGCGAATATGTTCTGGATGAAAGGCTCGGTGTTTTAGGGTTTTCGCGTCTCGGGGAATAAATAGGCGAAGGGGCGATGTCGGCGGACCCCCGAGGGGCCCAAACCACCTGGCGGCGGGTGGGCCCACGCCGCGCCTGTGGTTTGGCCACCTCGTGGCTCCTTCGTCTCTCCTTCGGACTCCGTGTACGTGCTGGAAAAATAGGGACCTGGCCTTTTGTTTCGTGCAATTCCGAGAATATTTCCAGAAGTAACTTTCTGAAACCAAAAACAGCAGAAAACAGGGAACTGGCACTGTGGCATCTTGTTAATAGGTTAGTCCCAGAAAATGCATAAAAGTGATACGAAGTGTATATAAAACATGTAGCAAATGGTATAATATAAGCATGGAACAGCAGAAATTATGGATACGTTGGAGACGTATCACTTGCCTTTGCCCTTGGACGAAGCTTCAGCTCCTTTGCCTTGGCGAAGATTCGCCTCCCTGCCTTTCCCCTTGGACGAAGCTTCAGCCTTCTTGCTCAGTGCTTCAACCCTCCTTTCCTTGATAACGGCATGAAATCGTCGTCATCATCGCTGGTCAACTACCAGTGACAGGAACGACCGTAGAAACACGGTCAGCTTCAGTTCGGTAGAACGGAACTTATAGGACCTCACTACTTGCTTCCGGTGCCGGGTTCTCACTTGATTGGTGTTCACGTTGGGGCTGCAACCGTGACTAGTTGGGCTTTTTCTATTTTTTTGTTGTTGTTGTGTTTCTGTTTTCTTTTTCTGTTTTGAATGTTTTAAAGGTGTTACTGATTTGATTTAAAGGTGCCAAATGGTTTTTGATCAGGGGTGTGTTTCTTTTCTATTTTTTTTGTTGTTTCCGTTTTATTTTGTTGTATTTGTTTTCTTTTATATACTTTGATTTAGTTCTTTTTGAATTGTTTTTGTTTCTAGTTATTTTCTGTTTTGTTTTAGACCTCAACAACAAAATGACTGCCAATTTTTCAGGTACTAACATCTCCAACTAGCTAAATTAACCGACTAACTAAATTAACCGACTTCCTAATTAACCATGCCCTTTCAGAGATCCTTACCGCTGCTTGGATCCGACCGAGGGGAGGGTTCCCGGAACCGAATGATTTGTGTTCGGTCGATGAACTGAAGGATTATATAGATATAGAACAGAACACACGGTTTCCCCTGCATACAGCCCAACGGTGGCTCGTGAGTGCCTGCATATCAAGTGCCCGTTGGACGTATGCAGGGAATCCGAATGCTCTGTATACCAAAAGAACTACAAATGAGTACACACTGAGAGTGCCGAAGATGTCTACAGGTGGGCTATATAGGGTCGCTTGGCTTACTAAGTGGTCGTGATAGTGCAGATCCGACGGCTCACAAGCGCAGCGGTAAGACGTCTCTGATGATCTGCAACCGTTTGGAACGGTCGCAGATCATCAGAGACGTCTTGCCGCTGGTTGCCCAATGATGCCTCTCCGAGTGACGCTGGAATGTTTTGTGTGAGTGAGTAACCTGTCTGAGGTGGGCTATTTATAGGGTCGCGTGGCTTACGAAGTGGTCGTGTTAGTCCGGTTGGTGTTACCAACCGGTACTATATATAGCGCTGGAAGGAAACACACGATCCGTGTGCTTCTGCCTGATCAAGGGCTCACAAGCGCTCGAAAGAAACACACCACTTGATCCAATGGCTCACAAGCGCTTTAAAGAAACACACGATCCGTGTGCTTCTTCAGTCCCGGTTGGTGTTACCAACCGGGACTAAGGCGGGCTTTGCGGTCACGACTCGTGTCCTCCCGCCACCGTTTCCCGCCAACGTTTCCTGCCCAAATATTTCCCGCTATCGTTCCCGCCACCGTTTCCGTCAATGCCGGCACCGGTAGTTCTAAAAACCCAGTGGAAGGTAGGCATGGTACTCACTTGAGCGCAAGCATGGTGTGTATTGGTCCTTGCGAGAAGTGTGTGTCGGGTTTCACATTTCCGCATCCGAGCATCTCGCAGGCTTTCGAGCTATTTAAGGTAGATGGTGGGTAGTTCCATTGAAGAAATTTTGCACCAATGAGGTCATCTCGCTTTGCTCGGGGCGAAGCTATGCCGCGAGGGTTTCCGTATAGGACCCCGCTCCAATTGCAGCCACCAACGGGAACACATCACGTTACGAATAGTCCGTTCTACGACTGAAGCTGACCGTTGTTTTCGTACGGTCGTTCCTGTCTCTGGGTAGTTGACAGCGATGATGACGTCGATTTCATGCGTCATCAATGGTAAGGAGGGTTGAAGCACTGAGCCAGAAGGTGAAGCTTCGTCCAAGGGAAAAGGCAGGGAGGCAGAATCTTCGTCCAAGGGCAAAGGAGGAGGCTGCTTCGTCCAGGGCAAAGGCAAGTGATCCGTCTCCAACGTATCATAATTCTGTTGTTCCATGCTTATATTATACCTTTGCTACATGTTTTATATACACTTCATATCACTTTTATGCATTTTCTGGGACTAACCTATTAACAAGATGCCACAGTGCCAGTTCCCTGTTTTCTGCTGTTTTTGGTTTCAGAAAGTTACTTCTGGAAATATTCTCGGAATTGCACGAAACAAAAGGCCAAGTCCCTATTTTTCCAGCACGTACACGGAGTCCGAAGGAGAGACGAAGGAGGCCACGAGGTGGCCAAACCACTGGCGCGGCAGTGGGCCCACGCGCCGCCAGGTGGTTTGGGCCCCTCGGGGGTCCGCCGACATCGCCCCTTCGCCTATTTATTCCCCGAGACGTGAAAACCCTAAAACACCGAGCCTTTCATCCAGAACATATTCGCTGCCGCCGCCGTCGTCAACCCTAACTCGGGGGGTTTCTGAAGCTCTTCCCGGCACCCTGCCGGAGAGGGGAATCATCACCGGAGGGCTCTACATCGCCATGCCCGCCTCCGGAGTGATGCGTGAGTAGTTCATCCTTGGACTATGGGTCCATAGCAGTAGCTAGATGGTTGTCTTCTCCACTTGTGCCATCATGTTTAGATCTTGTGAGCTGCCTATCATGATCAAGATCATCTTATTGTAATGCTACATGTTGTGTTTGCTGGGATCTGACTTATATTGATACCTATGTGGAGCTGAATATTATATTATCATGTCTATGTCATTTGTGATCTTGCATGCTCTCCGTTACTTGTTGAAGCCTTGGCCAAGTGAATACTTGTAACTCCAAGAGGGGGTATTTATGCATGATAGTTGGGTTCAACCTCTATTTAACCTGGGATAGTGACAGCAAGTTCTAAGGTTGTAGATGTGTTGTTGCCACTAGGGGTAAAACAGCAATGCTTTATTCAAGGATGAATGTATTGTTTACATTACGCACATTACTTAATGCAATTGTCTGTTGCTTGCAACTTAATACTGGAAGGGGTACGGATGTTAACCGGAAAGTGGACTATTTAGGCATAGATGCATGCTGGATAGCGGTCTATGTACTTTGTCGTAATGCCCAAATGAATCTCATAGTAGACACCACTCACACATGCATGTTATATGCACTTATCAATTGTCAATTGCCCAGCTGTAATTTGTTTACCCAGCATGTTAGTTATCTTATTGGAGAGACACCACTAGTGAACTGTGGACCCCGGTCCATTCTTTTACATCTGAAATACAATCTACTGCAATCATTGTTCTCTACTGTTTTATGCAAACAAACATCATTTCCATTCGATACGTTTAACCCTTTGTTTTCAGCAAGCCGGTGAGATTGACAACCTCACTGTTAAGTTGGGGCAAAGTAATTTGATTGTGTTGTGCAGGTTCCACGTTGGCACCGGAATCCCTGGTGTTGCGCCGCACTACACTCCTTCACCAACACCTTCGAAGCAAACCTCGTTTTCCTACTGGTTCGATTAAACCTTGGTTTCATACTGAGGGAAAACTTGCTGCTGCACTCATCATACCTTCCTCTTGGGGTTCCCAACTGACGTGTGACGTACAAGCATTGTTTCTGGCACTGTTGCCGGGGAGATATTCCCTCGTCAACTTAGCCACAACACGTTTTCTGGCGCCGTTGCCGGGGAAAACGAATTGCTTCTGCAAGGGGAGTCTCTCACACCCAATCTCTTTACTTTGTTATTTGTCTTGCTTAGTTTATTTTTATTTAGTCTTGTTTGCTCTCTTTATCAAAAACACAAAAAAATTAGTTACTTGTTTAATTCAGTTTGATTTTGTTTTTCAAAATGAGTACTCCTGAGAACACTAAGTTGTGTGACTTCACTAGCACAAACAACAATGATTTCATATGCACTCCTATTGCTCCACCTGCTTCTAAGCAGAATTTTATGAAATTAAACCTGCTCTATTAAATCTTGTTATGAAAGAGCAATTTTCTGGTGTTAGTACTGATGATGCTGCTGCCCATCTTAATAACTTTGTTGAACTTTGTGAAATGCAAAAGTATAAGGATATGGATGGGGATATTATAAAACTGAAACTTTTTCCTTTCTCCTTGAGAGGAAGAGCTAAAGAATGGTTGCTTTCTTTGCCTAGAAATAGTATTGATTCTTGGACAAAATGCAAAGATGCTTTCATAGGGAAATATTATCCTCCTGCTAAGATTATATCCTTGAGAAGTAGCATTATGAATTTTAAACAACTTGATAATGAACATGTTGCTCAAGCTTGGGAAAGAATGAAATCTTTGGTGAAGAATTGTCCCACTCATGGACTGACTACTTGGATGATCATCCAAACCTTTTATGCAGGATTAAATTTTTCCTCAAGGAACTTATTGGATTCAGCCTCTGGAGGAACCTTTATGTCCATCACTTTAGGTGCAGCAACAAAGCTACTTGATGATATGATGATCAACTATTCCGAATGGCACACCGAAAGAGCTCCTCAAGGTAAGAAGGTAAATTCTGTTGAAGAAACCTCCTCTTTGAGTGATAAGATTGATGCTATTATGTCTATGCTTGTGAATGGTAGATCTCATGTTGATCCTAATAATGTTCCTTTAGCTTCATTGGTTGCTCAAGAAGAGCATGTTGATGTAAACTTCATTAAAAACAACAACTTCAACAACAATGCTTATAGGAATAATTTTGGTAGCAACAACTATAAGCCTTATCCTTCAAATGGTTATGGCAATTCTTATGGTAATTCCTACAGCAACAATAGAAGTGTGTCCTCTGATCTTGAAGCTATGCTTAAAGAATTTATTAGCACACAAAAAGCTTTCAATAAAACTGTTGAGGAAAAGTTTGAAAAAATTGATGTTCTTGCTTCTAAAGTTGATAGTCTTGCTCATGATGTTGAAATTCTAAAACTGAAAGTTATGCCTAATGAAGTTAAAGATTAAGTCATTTGCTACAGCAAATGCCATCCAAGTTCGAATTGATAATAATATTAGGATGTTGGCTGAATTGCATGCTAGGTGGGAAAAAGAGGAAGAACTTGAAAAAGAGAATAGTATAGTTAGAGTTTGTACTATCACCACCACTAGTAATGCTAATGTTTACATGCTAGTAAGCCTCCTACTATTGATGGTAATGTTATTGGTGTTGGTAATGTCTCTACTACTTCTGCAAAGCGTTTGAAATTGCCTAAAACTGCTGAAACTTTTTCTGATAAAAGTGCTGAAATTTTTCAAACTATTGGAGACAATGGTTCCACCACCATTGACAATAATGATTTTGATTTTGATGATTGTAACATCTCTGAAGTTATTATGTTCTTGCAAAAATTAGCTAGAAGTCCCAATGCTAGCACTATTAATTTGGCTTTTACAAAGCATATTACAAATGCTCTTTTGCAAGCTAGGGAGGAGAAGTTGAAACTTAAAGCTTCTATTCCTAGGAAATTAGAAGATGGTTGGGAACCCATCATTAAGGTAAAGGTGAATGATTTTGATTGCAATGCCTTGTGTGATCTTGGTGCAAGTATTTCGGTTTTGCCCAAGAAGCTTTATGATATTCTTGATTTGCCACCTTTGGAACATTGTTATTTGGATGTTTTTCTCGCTGATAATGCTATGAAGAAACCTTTGGGGCGAGTTAATGATGTTTTTATTACAGTAAACAATAACCTTGTCCCGTTGATTTTATTGTTATGGATATTGAATGCAATGCATCTTGTCCTATTGTTTTGGGAAGACCTTTTCTTCGAACTGTTGGTGCCATCATTGATATGAAAGAAGGTAATATAAGGTACCAATTTCCTCTCAAGAAAGGTATGGAACACTTCCCTAGGAAGAGAATGAAGTTACCTTTTGACTCTATTGTTAGAGCAAGTTATGATGTTGATGCTTCTTCTCTTGACAACACTTGATTTTCACTTTCTGCGCCTAGCTGAAAGGCGTTAAAGAAAAGCGCTTATGGGAGACAACCCATCGTTTTTATTTGCTGTTATTTTTGTTTTCTTTGAGTCAAGGAGTTTTGTTACTTCTGTAGCAACTCCTTTGTATCTTTATTTTATCGCAATGTTGTGCCAAGTAAAGTTCTATATTGAAAGTTGATGCAAGATTTGGATTTCTGCGCAGTGACAGATTTTTAGCTGTCACGGATTTGAGCTTATCTCCCTGTAGAAAATTCAAAAAATTCTGAAAAAATCACGCATATTCCTGAGATATGTACGCAACTTTCATTATTTTAGGCCAGATCCATCTGAGCAACTTAAGTGCCTCGAAAAAATTCGTCATTCCAGACTGTTCTGTTTTTGACAGATTCTGCCTTTTGTTTTGCATTCGCTCTTTTACTGTGTTTGTGTGGATTTCTTTGCTCCACAAAGCATTGGTGGCTGTAGCTAATGTCCAGAAGCTTTGGGATTGATTGTATCATTACAGAATATGAGAATTTTTGATTATGCACTAACCCTCTAATGAGAACTGTCTTGAGTTTGGTGTGAAGGAAGTTTTCAAGGATCAAGCGAGAAGGGTGATATTATGTGATCAAGAAGAGTGAAAAGCCTAAGCTTGGGGATGCCCCCGTGGTTCATCCCAACCATATTCAGAGAGACTCAAGCGTCTAAGCTTGGGGATGCCCAAGGCATCCCCTTCTTCATCAACAAACTTATCAGGTCATCTCTAGTGAAACTATATTTTAATTCTTTCACATCTTATGCGCTTTACTTGGAGCGTCTGTGTGTTTTTATTTTTGTTTTTGTTTGAATAAATTCGGATCCTAGCAATCCTTGTGTGGGAGAGAGACACGCTCCGCTTTTTCATGTGAATACTCATGTTCTTCACTTATATTTGTTGAGTATTCTTAACTAGCTACTGCAGTGCTTTTAGCTCCTGTTTTTCATGCATCTCTTCGAGCTGTTAGCACTTGTTTATAAATACTCTCTTGCTGCATTATATTATCATTTGGAGAGTTTATGTTTAAATAAATTGATTGGTGTTTGTTTGGAAGAAAGAAAATGCTACATGTAGTAGTTGGTATTGGAAAAGACATATGCATTCTTGTAGATCATTGTCTTGTTTCGATTTGATGCTTTGCAATTGTTTTGAGCTCTCAAGTAGATCATGTTTAAGCTCTTGCATCATGTAGTTAAAGCCTAGTAGTGGAGAACTACCGTAGAGCTTGTTGAGACTTGGGATGCATATTTGTTCTCTCTAAGGTCTAGATATTTTCTGGTAAAATGTTTGAGCAACAAGGAAGACAGTGTAGAGTCTTATAATACTTGCAATATGTTTTTATGTGATTCTTGCTGTACCGGTTTATACTTGTGTTTGCTTCAAACAACCTTGCTAGCCTAAACTCTGTACTGAGAGGGAATGCTTCTCGTGCATCCAAAACTTGAGCCAAAACCCATGCCATTTGTGTCCACCATACCTACCTACTATGTGGTATTTCCTGCCATTCCAAGTAAATATTTCATGTGCTACCTTTAAACTATTCAAAACTTTATTACTCCTTATTTGTGTCAATGTTTTATAGCTCATGAGGAAGTATGTGGTGTTTTATCTTTCAATCTTGTCATTTACTTCTGACAGACTTTCACCAATGGACTAGTGGCATATACATCCGCTTATCCAATAATTTGCAAAAAGAGCTGGCAACGGGGTGCCCAGCCCCAATTAATTACAACTTTCATTAATAATTCTCTTCACATGTTTTGCCCTGATTTATCAGTAAGCAACTTAATTTTGCAAATAGACACTCCTCCATGGTATGTGAATGTTGGAAGGCACCCGAGGATTCGGTTAGCCATGGCTTGTGTAAGCAAAAGGTTGGGAGGAGTGTCATCTATAAAGAAACTAAAATACATGTGTAAACAAAAGAGAAGAGGGATGATCTACCTTGCTGGTAGAGATAACGTCCTTCATGGGAGCCGCTCTTGAAAGTCTGGTTGACAAGGGGGTTAGAGTGCCCACTACCATTCGTTGACAACAACAAACACCTCTCAAATACTTATTTTGTGCTCTCTATATGCTTTCGAAAACTTAAAAAGCTCTAGCACATGATTTAATCCCTGCTTCCCTCTGCGAAGGGCCTATCTTTTACTTTATGTTGAGTCAGTTTACCTACTCCTTTCTATCTTAGAAGCAAACACTTGTGTCAACTTTGTGTGCATTGATTCTTACATGTTTACTTATTGCACTTGTTATATTGCTTTATGTTGACAACTATCCATGAGATATACATGTTACAAGTTGAAAGCAAATGCTGAAACTT